>CM038675.1:629813543-631028043 GCA_021605145.1 Aegilops bicornis | reverse complement strand
CATATTTCATTTGTCATTTTATTGTGTGAGCATGTTGGTTGCATATTTTACTCATTCGAGGACATCCACTTGTTGTTTTGATTGATTGGTTTCTTTTTTCTTTGGCCAAGTGGATGGACAAGAATGACTAAGAACCTTTTCTAGCTATCTATGATTTTCTCGTCGCAAACTCTATTCATGCTACATCACAAAATTTGATCAAGTCAGATTCGAACCACTCTGTGTGAGGAGCACTCGGAGTCCCCGATTCGTCATAGACTTAAAACTTCCAAAACTTCTTTGTGCTTTTCGGTCTGACCGATTACTCCATTTTGGTCATACCGAGATCACTAAGTTGATCTAGGTTTTCAATCTCGGTGCAACCGATTTGAACTTTACGGTCACACCGAGTTGCTGTAACTATCAACAGTTATGCATCTCGGTGCCACCGAGTTGTTCCACTCGGTCCTGCCCAGCGATGTCGGGCTATATATTCACACGGGCAAAAATTTGGAAAACTTTCTCCAAACCTCTTCGCCCGCGCATAGCTCGCTCTGCCTTCTAGGTCTCCGGATCGTCGACCTCGTCGCCAGCCGCCTCCTGTCGCTGGTCTCCGCCGCCGTCAACAGATTTCATCTCCGCCGTTGCCGATGTAACAAGTTCATCGCCAAACTAGGGTATGAACTCGATCACAGTGCAATCCTCGTCTGATTCTCAACACATTGTGTTCATTATGATTCTTGCCACGATTGAAACACCTCTATCCAGTCAAAACAATCCTTAGAATAGATGGGATTTGAAAATTTAGGGTTAGGTTTCCGCCGAAACCATCTCGGACCCACCGAGTTGAAAAATTCGGTCCCACCTATTCGGCTAACGCCATTGCACTAGTAACTCTCGGTCTGACCGAGAATTGCTAATCGGTGTGACTGATTTTAGAACTTTGTGAAACCCTAGCAGTCTCGGTGCCACCGAACTGTGACTCGGTCTGACCGAGTTCACGAGTTTAGGTTCCAAAACTTCTTCGGTTTCACCGAGTTTGAAAATCGTTTGATCCAAAATCCTTTCTGTGGAAAACTAAAACTAAGTTTTTGAATCATTCTTTTGCAAAAATCTCTGCATTTTGTGATGCTCATCCACTCTATCTCATCTATAACTATTCACAGGGTCAGCAGTCAGTGTTTGCAGCATGTCAGACCAAAGTGACAGCCAGAACAAGTCAGAGGAGCAGATTCAGATGAGTGAGGGCACTAGTCCCTCTAGCAGCTCAGATGAGGGAAGCAGAAGCACTCTCACCAATTTGCCCAAAGCTGCCACCAAGACAAGGAAGAAGAGAACCTCAGAATCTGAGGATGTGGATTATGTGGCAGTAGAAGATGAGGCCATTTCAAAGAAGAAAGTGCTCAAGAAGGAGTATAGCTCAGCTGCAGTTAAGCCAGGGCTGAAGATCAAAAGGCCAGCAGGAAGACAACCCATGTCTAAAGCCAGAGCCTCCACTCAAGCATCTTTGGAATCCCAACCCAAAGAGCCTGCTACAGAAGGAAAGAAAAGGAAGGAAAGGGTTAATAAGACCATGGCCAGAGTGATTGGAAAGCCTTCCATGATGGAAGAAGAAGAAGTAGAGGTTGCTGCACCAGCACCCAAGGTACAAAAGCTGATGGGTGATGCTATAAAGTCAGGGGCTGCAACATCAAAGCCCAGAGAAGCACCCAAAGCTGCCTCCAAGCCCAAGAGTGCACCTAAGAGGAATATCAGGAGTATGCCAGCTGCTGAGAAGAACAAGGCCCCAGTGCCTGAAGTTGCTGCTGAGGAAGATGATGAAGGACAAGTCCTGAGGAAGCTCAAACCCAAGATTCCAGACCACAATGATGCTCATCCTGTGGCTGAGAACATGAAGATCAGGAGAGACTCAGGGTTGAGGCTATGGAGAGAGTCAGATCCATATGCCACCAGGAGAAGGACTGCTGTTGATTACAGGTTCCACACAAAGGAACATCAGGATTTCTATGAGACAATCTTGTTGGACAAGAAGCCTATAGTGTGTGATATGAGGTGGGTCGACTAGACCTACATAAAGGAGAATTAAGAACATTATCCTGGAGTGTATGACAGCTTCAGTGCGTGTGGAGTTGCAGACTTTGTTGGGCAGAAGCTCACAAACTGGAATGATGAGCTCATTATGCAATTCTACTCCACATCACATTTCTATCCAGATGGCAGGATAGTTTGGATGTCTGAAGGTACGAGATACCAATCAACTATTGAGGAATGGGCCAATCTGATCAATTCCCCAAAGGAGAGTGAAGATGACTTGGACATCTATGCCAAGAAAAAGATGGATCACAATTCTATGTCACATATGTACAAGGAGATCCCAGACAAAGCTCATGAGACTTTCAAGTTTGGGTCAGTCCATTTTCTTCTGTCAGGACTGCCAACGATCAAGCTGGATCCTAAGGCACACTCTTTTGCCCAAGTCAGTGACCACAACATGATCAGAGGGCATGCAATTAATTTGCTACACATATTTGATGTGCCACAGAAATTCAAGGTCATGAGCCTCATGGTTGAGACTATCAAGAGGACAGCAAAGACCAAAGAGAAGTTGTGGATATGCCCCCACAAATTCAGGAGTTGATTAACTCAAAGATGGGCACAGGAAAATATCTGTTGGATAAGGAACACTTTGTTCTCTATCAAGACTTTGAGGACAATCAAGTTGTGATGAATGAGAATGAACCATCACCAGTACAAGCTTAAGAGAAGAAGGAGAAAGCAAAAAAAAGAGAAGGCTGCCAAGATGCCAACTCAAGGGGAGGCATCTGAGTACTTTTTGAAGAGCAAGCAGGACCAGCTTGGTTACTTGATAGCATCAACTCTGAGGATTGAGAAAGGGTTGGCCACCTAACTCAAAACCAGGAGAGCCTGGAAAGAATCATGGAACAAAAATTCTATGATTTAGATGTCAAAGTAACTGAGATCCAGTCAGTTGTGGAGTAGCTACAGGATAACATGCAGGAGAGGAAGGGCAAGACAGCTACTGATGCATTTGCCAGAGTGCCTCGAGCTCAGAGATCAGCTGCAGAGCAAGTAACAGACACTAGAGTCACTTCATCTGCACCAACTACAGCTCCAGTTCAACCAGCTCCAGCACCAACTCCTTCAGCTCCATCCACATCAACTGAAGTCTTTGTCCAAGGAGCCATCTCTACGCCACCAACTGAAGACCAAGCCTGAGAGACGATATAGTACTATGAATTTTCTAGGAACTTTTTGGTAACTTGTTGCCAAAGGGGGAGAAAAATGTATAGATCATAGGCTTCAAGAGAGAGAGTTTGCTTTTGTTCTCTCTTGTCTTCTTGGTTGAACTTTGTTTGCTTTTGATTGCTTGAGATACTATGCTATTATCTGTGAGACATTGATGATCATGTGTTTGATCATAAGCTACACTTATTCTTGTTAGATGATATTATCTTACTTATCCTTATATGATCATTCACTTTGCTTGGTGATGAGTGCATGTATTCAATCTTTATTATTTTGAGCGCTCCACCAAGATGTATGTGACATGGAAGAGTAACCCATGAGCCTAATTCCTTGTGCATTTGCAGTCCAAAGCAAATCTTAAACTATGCACAAATTTAGGGGAGCTCTTGCTTATCACATACTTCTCAAAGCGACAATGTTTTTCAATCTTATTATCATTTGTCGAAGCTTTGATCTATATGTTGTCATCAATTACCAAAAGGGGAGATTGAAAGTGCAACTATCCATAGGTGGTTTTGGTAATTCATAACAACATATAGCTCATTGAGCTAATGCTATTCCAAGACAAATATTTCAGGAAAGCTCAATGAATGGCATGGCATGGATGATGAAAGTGGATCCTCAAAATATTAAGGACAAAGGATTGGCTCAAGCTCAAAAGCTCAAGACTCTACATTTTACATTTTAGTGATCCAAGATCACATTGAGTCTATAGGAAAAGCCAATACTATCAAGGAGGGATGAGGTGTTGCTTAATGAGCCTCTTGCTTCAAGTGCTTAGTGATATGCTCCAAAAACCCTCAACTACTTTCTCACATCCACATATGACCTAAACCCAAAGTCAAAATCGGTCCTACCGATTCTTTCTATCCGGCGCCACCGAGTTTAGATGTCATAGCCACTGCCACCAACCCTAGGCAAATCGGTCTCACCGATAGGGATCTCGGTCTCACCGAGATGGGATTGTAATCTCTCTGTTTCCCTTTGTAACGTTTCGGTCTAACCGAAGTGAGCGACCGGTCCCATCGAGATTGCAATGTAAACTCTCTGTTTCCCTTTCGTAACATTTAGGTCTCACCATAAAGAGCGAATCGGTCCCACCGAGTTTACCTGACCAACTCTCTGGTTAGCTAATTACCAAAATCGGTCTCATCGACTTTTGTGTAATCGGTCTCATCGAGATTACGTTATGCCCTAACCCTAACCATATCGGTCCTACCGAGTTGCATGTTGGTCCCACCGAAAACCCTAACGGTCACTAGGTTTACTGAATCGGTCCGACCGAGTTTGTTGATACGGTCGTCCCGAGTTTGGTAAATTGTGTGTAACGGTTCGATTTTGTGTGGAGGCTATATATTCGCCTCCACCTCCTCTTCTTGCGTGGAGAGAGCCATCATAACAAAACTACACTTCCAACTTACCAGTTCGAGAGAACCACCTACTCATGTGTTGAGGCCAAGATATTCCATTCCTACCATATGAATCTTGATCTCTAGCCTTCCCCAAGTTGCTTTCCACTCAAATCTTCTTTCCACCAGATCCAAATCCTATGAGAGAGAGTTGAGTGTTGGGAGACTATCATTTGAAGCACAAGAGCAAGGAGTTCATCATCAACACACCATTTGTTACTTCTTGGAGAGTGGTGTCTCCTAGATTGGCTAGGTGTCACTTGGGAGCCTCCGACAAGATTGTGGAGTTCAACCAAGGAGTTTGTAAGGGCAAGGAGATCGCCTACTTCGTGAAGATCTACCTCTAGTGAGGCAAGTCCTTCGTGGGCGACGGCCATTGTGGGATATACAAGGTTGCTTCTTCGTGGACCCTTCGTGGGTGTAGCCCTCCGTGGACTCGCGCAATCGTTACCCTTCATGGGTTGAAGTCTCCATCAACGTGGATGTACGATAGCACCACCTATCGGAACCACGACAAAAACATCCGTGTCTCCAATTGCGTTTGAATCCTCCAAACCCTTCCCTTTACATTCTTGCAAGTTGCATGCTTTAAATTCCGCTGCTCATATACTCTTTGCATGCTTGCTTGAATTGTGTGAAGATTGCTTGACTTGTGCAAAGATAGCTAAAATCTGCCAAAGTCTAAAACTGGGAAAAGGTTAAGTTTTTAATTGGTCAAGTAGTCTAATCACCCCTCCTCTAGACATACTTCAAGGTCCTACATCTTTCCACTCCTTATTCTCCTCATATCGATATCTCACCGAAAACTTGAAAACTTCAATCACACAAAACTTAGCCAAACTTCGTGAGATAGGTTAGTATGATAAAGAGCAAACCATTCACTTTGGTACTGACAAAGACAAGGTTCATAATTGTTTTCACACAACGCCTACTGTACCATATCATTTCTACAATTTATATTGAGGAATATAAGTCATAGAAACTAGCAAACAAGCAAACTATGCAATGAAAACAGAATCTGTCAGAAACAGAACTGTCTGTAATGATCTGAGCAATAACAATACTTCTGCTACTCCAAAAATTATGAAATAAATTGGTGGACGTGAGGAATTTTTCTACTAATCTTCTGCAAAAATAATCAACTCAATAGCACTCCTCTGTAAAAAATGACATCTATTCTCGTGAGCGCAAAGTTTCTGTTTTTTACAGCAAGATCACATTAGCTTTCACCCAAGTCTTCCCAAAGGTCTTACTTGGCACTTTATTGAAACAAAAGATATAAAACATGATTACTACAGTATCTTAATCATGTAAACACACAAAAACAGTAAGGGTAAATATTGGGTTGTCTCCCAACAAGCGCTTTTCTTTAATGCCTTTTAGCTAGGCATGATGATTTCAATGATGCTCACTTTAAAGATAGGAATTGAAACACAAAGAGAGCATCTTGAAGAATATGACTAGCATATTTAAATCTAACACAATTCCTGTCGTGGAATTGTCATGGCAGATGTCCTCGTGCAAGGACTTAGTCATGGAGCCATCGCAACTAGGAAGCTTAAAGGGGTTAATCGGGACAAAGGACACAAGAGGTTTTATACTAGTTCAACCCCTTGCTGAGAAGGAAAGCCTACGTCTAGTTGGGGATATAACTATTTGTGTAAGCCGCCCTGGAGGGGCCGGGTTACACAAAGAGGACTCACCAGAAAGAAGCCCAAGGCCAAGCATGAAGATGGCGTTTCAATAAAGGGTTTAAGGCCCACATGCGACTTAAGGCCCGTTGTAGTAAACCGCCATAATGGCATGACTTGTATCATAAGGTAGATTTAACGAGTCACCGAGCCGGACATTGTTTATAAGCCGGCCGAGACTCTGTAGGCCACAGGGTGTCAACCCGTGTATATAAGGGGACGACCTGCTAGCGGCTTAGGGCAAGAAACAACCCATCAAGAGCCGGGCATAGCGCATCCCGCTCCCTGGTCATCGAAACATCAAGCAATACCAACCCAACTAGACGTAGGCTTTCCTTCTATGCCTAGGGATTTTGTGAGCACACAACTTATGGAAAGAAGAATCAACTAGCATAGGAAGGCAAAACAAGTATAACTTATAAACTTTAAACACATAGAGAGGAAACTTAATATTATTGCAACTCCTACAAGCATGTATTCCTCCCTCATAATAATTTTCAGTAGTATCATTGTCGGGGAGGCTGATCGTACCCGCGAACACCTATGGGGCCGGCGGACCAGGCCCCTTTGTGGTTCGGAGGGGGGGCGGAGATCGCACAAAGAGCGGATCGAGGCGAGGCACACGAGCAGTTTACCCAGCTTCGGAGCTCTCCCGGAGATAAAACTCCTACTGCTGCTTGTTTGATGTATTGTGTTCTTGCTAGGGAGCGATGCGAGCTACAAAACCTAAGCGTGAGCGTATCTGGTCTCTAGTGAGTCGAATGAATCAACCTCGAACCCCTTCTACGTTGCGCATGGGCCTCCTTTTATATGCTCAAGGGGTCTCCGGCAGTGGCAACATAGGCGAGGGTACAAATGTAAAACAGGAGTTGGTACACCTACTCGAGCGATTATGTGTACAGCAAAATACCTAACTCGACGGCAAGGGACAAAAGAAATAAATGCCCGTCGTTGTCGCTCAAACAAAGGCAACAGAGACCGTCAGTGCGCCACCGCCGCCACGATGGCAAGCTTGTCGGCGCCGCTTATCGCTGCTCTCCGCTGGCTGCATTGACCTCTCGACACGCGTGCATGGAATGGTCCCATGGCGACACGTTGCTGGATGAGCTGGAGCGGAGATGGAGAGAGGTTGCTTGCTGCGGCAAGCGCCTTGCCGCGGCCGAATCCTTGTCGCGTCCGGAGGCTTGTCGCGCTCCGAGCCTTCCCGGCAAGCTCCTCTTGCCGGGGCCTTGTCTTCTGCATGCCTTGAGTGGCCTTCCCGGCAAGCTCCTCTTGCCGGGGCCTTGTCTTCTTAATCAAATACTTTGTTCTTGAATGGCTCCAAAGGAACCACGGAGGATCTTGGCGGTGACGAGGCAAACCCTGCCGCTGGTGTCAAGAATCGTCTGCAGCACGAGCACGGGATACTAGGGTACCCCTACTCTTGTACACCGACAGGAGCCCCCGGACCTGGGCCGTACACGGTGCCGAGCGTTGTCGGGCCAGGCCCAAAACAGTGCACGGTCACACGCGGCCTCGACCTCGTCGCAACTCGCCCTGGACCCACCATGACCCCCACTAACGGCACGCACCGGTCGTGGCGCCGTGCGAGAGATCGTGGGCGTGGTCGTGGGGGTTTCTTTATTAGGAAAAGAGGAACGTCCGCCCCCTCCCCCTCTTTATAAGCGGAGAAAATAGGGGCAGGCCGTCCACTCCGCCATTGTTGTCTTGTCAAGAAAACCACCGCCGCTCCCCCCTTCTTCTCCGGTGCGAAGAGAGCAGCGCCCCGCCCCCCTTCGCCACAAGCGCGCTCACCGCCGTCGGCCTCCTCCGCCGCCCTCGCAATGGCTACAAAAGCCGACAAGGAGAAGGGCGTCAAGTCGGCCGAGGCGCGGCTCGCGGCGTTAAGCGCATGAGCGGGCCATCTCCCCCAGCTCGGCGCAAAGGGAGCTGCGGATGTCTTCTATCTCTTTTGGTCGACGGAGACGCGTGCGCATCCGCGCACGAAGGTACTCCCTACCTCCGCTTCTGATTTGGCCCCAACTGGGTACCCCTTTTTTGCCCTTTTCTTCTATTGCGGGCTTTTCCCGCCCTTTTCCGAGTTCTTCTGCGATATCATGAACACATATGGCCTCCGCCTCCTTGATTTCACCCCCAACGCCGTCTTGACCATGGCAGTTTTCGCGCATATTTGCGAAAACTTTGTCGGAGTCCACCCAAATGTGGCACTCTTCCGCCACTTCTTCGTGCCCTGCCGAGAGAGGAGAGCCACTTGGGAGGGATAGCTTGGGTCTCCGGGATCGGCAAGAAAGAAGCCTATCTGGAAGGAGAGTTCCGCAACAAGTGGGAGGAGTGGAGAGCCAATTGGTGTTGGGTCGTAGAGGAGAACCCGCAGCCCTTCACTGCCGTGCGCCAAACCCCAATAGTGCGCGGCAGAGATTGGAGTAACTTGGCGCCGGAGGATGCGAGGTTGAAGATAGCTGTGACCCGGATTTTGCGCCTCAGGCTTGCCGGATTAACCGTAGGCGCAGTTGGCGCAGACTTCCTTCGCCGCCGCATTGCTCCCTTGCAGGAGAGGAGGAGGCCTGCTTGGGAGTTCCAAAATGCGGCAGACATTATGAGGTTGCGCCCGGGCCTGAACTGGAATTTCACCGTCTTGGAGTTGGATGCGATGCTGCTAGAGCTGTTCAAGAACGACCCCGATCACCCTGAATGGTTTAGGTTGCCGAGGGGTCGCCCCATTGTGCAACAACTTCGGCGCTCGACCGCATCCGCGCCATGATGCCGTTAGCGATTCCCATGGGATCATTCCAACTGGCAGGAGCCCCCGACGAGGTCGTGCAGCAGTTCTTCAATGACTTGGAAGAAGTGCCGATCCGCCCGACGAAAGCGTAAAGGCTCACTCGCGACACTACCGACGAGGAGATGGCGCGCATTGCCACCAGTGGAGGAGGCGGCGGCTGCCGCCGCTGGAGCCTTCGGGTATACCGTGGAGGAGGCGGACGCTGCGAAGGCGGCAAGCCTTGCCGAGCGAAGGGAGATCGCCGACGAGGACGAGATTGTCGAG
Source organism: Aegilops bicornis (assembly GCA_021605145.1). Lineage (NCBI taxonomy): Eukaryota > Viridiplantae > Streptophyta > Magnoliopsida > Poales > Poaceae > Aegilops > Aegilops bicornis. The sequence goes on along the minus strand of CM038675.1, from coordinate 631,018,651 downwards.
GACGAGGCCGCGTCGAGTGGACCCGCCGAGGGCGCTTCTTCTCCACCACCCAGCGACTTGCCGCCAGTGGAGCCCCCGGTTCTGCCGAAGAGGCGTCTCCGCAAGGCCGGAGACGAGTCGGGGCGGCAGACTGGCCCACAGCAGCAGCGCCGCACGACGCGCTCTACCGCGGCAAGCGATGTTGCCGCGGGAGCGCCTCACACTGCTGCGACAACTGGGGCGAGATCTTCTCAGGCCACCGCCGACGCCTCCGCCAAGCGGCCAAGAGAGCCTACTCCCCCGCCTCGTCGCACCGGAGGCGAGCCGGAGTTTGACTTCTCCGCTCAGCTCGAGGAGGAAGGAGAAGAGTAATCTCTTGAGATTGTGCTTGTATTTCTTCAATTTTATTGCTTCATCTTGAATCTGATTTGCTTCGTTCGGGCTCTTTCCTTTTCGTGACGCCGCTGGCCCAGAGCGTCGAAGAGGGCCAAGATCCCGGCAGTCGTCGTTGAGGATGATTCTCCCGTGGCAACAGGGACGCCGTCTGAGACCCCTTGCCGGACCAGCAACCCTTCCTCAGAGCAGCCCCAGCACAGCCCCCAAAGTAAGTGTGCAGTTTTCTCCTTACTATTAGGTGTGCAGGGGTGCCCCTTCTTCATTGATACCTGATTGTTTGCTTGTGTAGGAGCAGAGCAGCCTCATCAGGAGGGCTCGGAAGCCGCCCCCGAAATCCTGTCTGCTGCCACTACGCCGCCAAGGGAGGAATCTCCGGCAAGGGAGCGCCCTCCAACAAGGGAGGCCACTCCGGCAAGGGAGGCTACCCCGGCAAGGGACAGCGCCAGTGACCCTCCAGTGGTCGAGGCCATGGCTGCGGATCCCGTTGCAGGTAATTTCCTTACACGAAAATTTCCCTTGGGCTTGCTTTCTTTTGTTTCTCTTTTTGAACTTTGGCAACTTAGATTTTCTGTCTCTTGCTTCCCGATGAGGCGAAACTTCCTCGAGCGATGCCTGGTCCATAGTATTATCTCCTCCTTCCCCCCTGGTTAACTTGTGCGCGAGGGAGCCTTCCTTTCTTTGAGAAAAGAGAAAGATGAGGAAATAAAGTTATGGAGCCTAGCGGCTCGATTTTGCTTACCGGGTGTGGTTGCTGCACAAAGTGTTAGTCAAAACATGCGATAAAATGATGAAAGCATGAATTTGACAAGTTGTGCGCAACACATGAACTTTACTGATGCACGGGGTCTGCGCCCGGCTTTGTACAAAGGATTACATGCAACAGCGGCAAGACTTGTACAAAAGGTGGTTGCCGGAACGGGTTCCGACAACCGCGCTATGGGTAAAACTTACGAAGATGCTCAATGTTCCGTGAGTTGCTCACCGAATGCCATCTTTGGTCTCAAGGCGGACAACGCCAGCCTAGTGACTCGTTTCACCCGATAAGGGCCTTCCCACTTCAAGGCCAACTTGTTTGAATTCTTGGCGGACTGAACGCATCGAAGAACAAGGTCGCCTTCCTCGAGACTTCTGCACTAACTCTGCGGCTATGGTAGCGGACGCAAAGCTTCTTGTAGCGAGCAGCTCGCCAAAGCAGCTGAAGACGATCCTCCTCAAGGAGCAAGCGTCATCTTGTCGCAGCTGCTCTTGCTCAAGCTCATCATAAGCGAGCACTCGAGGCGATCTGTATCACGAAGTTCCGTGGGGAGAACTGCCTCGCCCACGTACTAGAGCAAAGGTGTCTGGCGGTGGCTCGATTTGGCGTCGTCTGATCGACCAAAGAACCACCGACAGCTCCTCGATCCAGCTTTCTTCCGCACTTGTGCAGCACTGTCGAAAGTTCTGGTCTTGAGCCCGCAGCACTTCAGCATTTGCCCTCTCGCTTGACCGTTGCTTCTCGGGTGAGCAACGGAAGCAAAGCAGACCTTGGCGCCAAGATCTTGGACGTCTTGCATGAAGGTGCGACTCAGAATTGTGTGCCGTTGTCGGTGATGATCCTGTTAGGGATTCCAAACGGCAAACAATCGACCAAGAACTTGACTACCGATCGCGGCTGTCACCTTCCTCATCGCTTCCACTTCCGGCCACTTTGTGAACTTGTCCTGGCGACGCACAAGTACTCAAAGCCCCGACAGCTTCGGGGAAGGGGCCGAGGATGTCGAGCCCCAGGACGAAAATGGCCGGGATAAAGGGATCGTCTGGAGAGCTTGAGCTAGCTGGTGTATCTGTTTGGAATGGAACTGCACGCTTCACACTTGGTTACTTGTGCAGTTGCATCACGGAGGCTGTCGGCGGAAGAAACCTTGCCGGAAAGCTTTGCGGCAAGTGCTCTTCTTGCCAATGTGGTGACCACATATGCCTCCATGTATCTCTTCGCCAACAGCTTCTGTCCATCTTCCCTGGGAATACACTTCAATTTCACACCGTTGAGTCTTCTTCTGTACAGTATGCTGTTGACAAACTGGTACATACTTGACTGCCGGGCTACTCTTTTCGCTTCTTCTCGCTCTTCGGGAAGTTCTCCTGTCTGAAGGAAATGGACAATCTGCTGCGCCCATGCTGGAGCTTGTGGCTCGACAACAAGGACTAAAGGCACATCTGCTGCTGCGGGAATATCAGCTTCCACGGCAAGAACCTGCGGCTCAGCCGGAGCTTGACGTTCCCCGGCAAGCTTGCCGGAGCAAAACTTGTCGGAAGCGTCTGCTTCAACGAAACAAACCACAGGGCTTGTTGGAGCAGACTCGCCTCAAAGATCAAGCTGGTGTTGATCTTGGGGACCTTCGCAATGACGGCTTCGAAGCTCTGCCGAAAGTAGTTACCAGAGATCAACTTCCTCTTCTTGCTTTGTCCGATTGATGGTGTTACGGTTGGCTGAGTCAGCTTGAGCACGAAAATCCCTGGTTCCACAGGCAACTTAAGTGCAGCGCACTTTGACAGGCCGTCAGCAATTTCATTCTGAGCTCTTGGAACATGTTCCATTTGCAGGCTGTCAAAGTGCTCTTCTAGCTTCCTCACTTCATCAACGGACTCTGGTAATCTTTGTTCACTTGGCGGACGACAAGTTGCGAGTCACCCCTGACAATAAGCTTTTTGATCCCAAGGTCCATCACGATCCACGAGACCGCAAGCAGACCTTCATACTCTGCAGTATTGTTTGTTGCTTGCTCCTTGGGAAAGTGCATCCGACTACGTGCTTGAGGTGCTCTCCGGTGGGTGCGATAAGCAAGACACGGCACCGGCGCCTTGCAGCGAGAAGGCACCATCAAAGTACATCAGCCACTCTTTGCTTGCTTCCTTGACGGGAATGCTCGTCTCCGGAATCTCTTCATCTGGCGTTGGCGTCCATTCTGCTATGAATTCTGCCAACGCTCTACTTTGGATAGTTGATGTGCTTTCAAACTTGAGACCAAAGCTTGACAGTTCCAATGCCCACTCAACAATCCTGCCCGTTGCTTCGGATACCGCAGTATCCTCTTCAGGAAAGCGAGTGACAACTGTGATCTCATGTGCTTGGAAGTAATGGCGCAGCTTTCTCGAGGCCATGAGGAGGCCGAAAAGCAATTTCTGCACACCGAGTACCTTGACCTAGCCCCTGACAGGAGGGAATCGACAAAGTAGACTGGGCGCCGCACCATCCTTTTCTCATCTGGTCATGCGTCTGCGTGGATTCGCCCTTGTCGGGACCAGAGCTCGTCGGGCGAAGCCCCCGCTTGTCGCCGGATGTGCTTGCCGTGGTTGCCGGCTCACATCCGCCTCCCTCTCCGCTACTAACGCAACACTAACCACTTGATTGGTTGCTGCTATATATAGCAGCAACTTCTCTTGTGGCTTAGGTGCGACAAGTGTTGGAGTGGAGGACAGGTATCTCTTCAAGTCTCGCAGCGCAGCCTCCGCCGGGAGCCCATTTCATTGGACCCGCCTTTTTCAAAATCTTGAAAACGGGCAGTATGCCGCTTAGCGCACCTAGAAATAAACTGCCGAGAGCAGCTACGCAACCAGCAAGTCTTCGTGACATCCTTGACGCGCTTTGGTGCTTCAATCTGCTCAATGGCCTTGATCTTGTCGGGATTAGCTTCAATCCCTCATTGAGACACGAAGAACCCGAGAAGCTTGCGGAAGGGACTCCAAACACGCACTTCTCGGGGTTGAGCTTAAGGTTGATCTTGCGCAGATTTGCAAAGGTCTCGCCCAAATCTTGAACCAGAGTTGCTTTGTCCTTGCTTTTGACCACTATGTCATCCATGTAGGCTTCTACATTTACATTGCATTTGCGGCTCAAAAGCGCCATGGAGTACCCTTGCAAATGTTGAACCAGCATTCTTCAATCCGAAAGGCATCCGTATGAAACAGTATGTGCCACATGGTGTAATGAATGCGGTCTTCTCCTCATCTTCTTCAGCCATGAAGATCTGATGGTATCCTGAGTATGCATCAAGAAACGAAAGCAAATCACATCCAGCCGTGGAGTCAACAATCTGGTCAATGCGCGGCAAGGGAAATGGATCTTTGGGACAAGCTTTATTAACATCCGTGAAGTCAATACAAAGTCTCCATTTTCCATTTTCCTTGGCGCACTACAGGATTGGCCAACCACATAGGATGGAGCACTCCTCGACAAGGCCCGCTGCTTCCAGTTTCTTGATCTCTTCGCTATGAATTCTTGGCGCCCACCGCTTGCTTCCTCGACTTTTTGCTTGACGGGCCGTGCATGAGGACAAACGGCCAGCGGTGCTCAATCACTTTCACAGGAACACTGGGATGTCGGGGCCGGTTGCCATGCAAACACGCCGACATTCGCCTCAGGAAAGCAACGAGCGTTTTCCTATTTAGGGTCGAGAGAGGCAATCGATGGTAAAGGTACCACCAGTGCCGTCCTCCTTGGCGGCACCTTCTTGGTCTTTGGCGGAGCTACCATCTTCTTGCACTTGCCGGTGGAGCTCGGTGGTGCGTCCTCGACGGTAGCGCAAAGACCAAGAGGTGCGGTTGCCGAGTAAGCATCGAGCTCTTGCCGGACTTGGATTTTGTTCTTTCCCCGGAGCTTCAGCGGCAAGTGTTTGGCACTCTGTCGCGACTGCTGCATCCCGGTAGATCTTTTCGGCACATATAAGGGCATCCTTCTTGTCGAGATGGACAGTGATGACGCTTATCGGGCGTGGCATCTTGAGTAAGTTGTAGGCGAGTGAGAGAGGCTGCCATGAACTTGGCGAGTGCCGGATTTGCCAAGTATCCCATTGTAAGGCAATGGGAAATCGGCAACGCCGAATGTGACCCTCTCAGTCCTAAAGTTAAGCTTCGCTGCCAAATGTTACCGCAACGTAATCTTCCCTTCGCTTGCTCCTTCCCGGATTGATTCCTTGAAGGTGCCGGTCTCTCCGAGCTCATTGTCGTGGATTTGAAGCTTCAAGCACCGCGGAGGAGATCAGATTCAAGCCGGCCCCGCCGTCAACTAGCATTTTGGTGACCTTGAGGTTGCGGATGGTTGGTGAGACCAAAATCGGCAAGCACCCGACCGCAGTTATGCGATCAGGATGGTCCTCAATATCAAAAATGATAGGCGTGCTGGACCACTTCAGAGGCTTGCGTGACTCTACGGATGGTTCCGCTGCATTGACCTCCCGCATCCATTGCTTGAGTTGGCGGTGTGAGGTATGCAGGAAGCACCTCCGCCAACGCAGAGGACCTCTATTGCTTTCAAACTCCTGCTCATCGGCGCCGCTGCCTTCCATATCTTCATCATCGTCATCATCTTCATCCTTGTCGCGCTGCTGGGAGGTCTGTCTCCTTGCCGTTGCTTGGCCTTGCCGCGGCGTCCTCCCCGGCCGGGACATTTCTTGCTTGCTCCCCCAGCACCTTCCTGGGCTTTCTCTTTGTCGTGCCGCTCATACTCAGCCCTCTGTTGTTCGACAAGCTGCTCGACCTTCTTGCAGCTCTGGAGGTCGTGGCCCTTGGTGCGGTGGATCTTGCAGTACTGCTTGCCGGAGCTGTCCTGCTTGTCGGCGGCCGCCACCGACTGGTGGTGGGCGTCAACAAAGAACCTCCTTGTCGGAGCCACCAGCCTTGGCGTTCTTGTCGCCACCTCCGCTGCGGACTGCTCAACAGCTAGCACTTCTCTACCTTTCTTCTTCCTGTTGCCTCGCCGCCGCTCTTCTTTGCCGGGCGGCCTCCTCATCGCCGATCTCGCTTCCGCATTCTCTCCCTGAGTCTCCTCCCTTCCTCGCGTGCACACTTGTCGGCCAAGGCGTACAGCTCATCAAGTCCTTGACTTTGCACATCGCCATCTCCTCCTCATCCTGCGGTTCCGCACATTCGATGAAACGCGTTGATCACCGGCGGTGGTGGACATCCGGATGTTGTAGTGCACACGGCTGAATCTCTGAATGAACTTGCGCAGGGACTCTCCTTCCTTCCGGGCGAAAGCAGATGAAGGTCACTCTCTTGGCCATGAGGCTTGTGGCCACCGTGAAGGCGCCAACAAACCGATGGCACAGATCTGCCCAAGAGGATATGGAGCTGTCCGGCAAGTGCATGAGCCAAGATCTGACGTTGGGCTTGAGCACGAAGCGGGAAGTAGTTGGCGAGGATCTTGTCGCCCCGTCCCCGCAGCCTGCACCGCGATGGTGTAGATGCCGAGGAACTCCGGACGGATGCGTATTGCCATCATACTTCTCCGCACGTCTGGTTTGAAGTTTTTCTGGCTGGGCCCACCGGACTTGCCGCAGCTCACGAGTGAACGCAGGGCAACCTACACAGACGGCAAGTCGCCTGGCTCCTCCGGCATGCGCATGTCAACAGAAGGCCCAGCGCGTTTGTCGGACTGACGTCGTGCTTCTCTCCGGCGCTCGATGCGAGTTCGAGCGTCCTCTTGTTGTCGCTCATGAAGAACTTGGCGCTGATCGCGGCGAAGCTCATGGATCCAACGACGCGGTGGAGTCGCCGTCGAGGTGGATCCGGTGAGTCGGCGATCTTGGCCTTCGTGGCGGAGAGTGCGTGGTGGTTGCACCTCCGACAGTCTTCTGCCGCCACCGCTCGTGCCTTGTCGCCTTGCCGCGGCAATGATGGCGTTGGTTGCCGCGAGCGCCGCCGTTGGCGAAGCCGATGAGGCTCGATAGTGGCCTCCACTCGTCGACCTTGTTGGCCGTTGGAGGGTAGTCGAGGAGCAGCCGAGCTCTCGCCAGAGCTTCGCTGGAGTAGTGGGTGGCATTGGCGAATGGTGCGAGGAGCGGATATGCTCGGACTTCTAACTACGTTAGAAGGAGCAGCACCCGTCCGGCGATCAGATCTCACTCGTGCCAGCATGTTGGCGCCGCATGCTGGTCTTGAGGGTCTCGATCCAACGAACGTATGGCATTGTGAACGCCGTGGCGTTGTTGGTCCCGTCTCTGAGATGGGCGCGGGGATGCGCGGACGCCGAGGTTTGCGGGGCCTTGTCGTTGGACTTGGCAACGTCGCGAACACCTTCGCCGGGCGCCCGTTCCTCCGCCAGCGTCTGCCCCACCACCCGCTTGCTGCGGTGAGGGTGGGTACGACACGGACGACTTCTGCTGCTGCCGCCTTCTTCTTCGGTGGCATGTTGAGGAAGATGTTGAGGACGCTGCTCGTGTGAACGCCGGATCAGATTCACACGGCCTCGACGCACTTCTACCGGGCGCGCCAAAGATGTCGGGAGGCTGATCGCACCGCTGAACACCTATGGGGCCGGGCGGACCAGGCCCCTTTGTGGTTCGGAGGGGGGCGGAGATCGCACGAAGAGCGGATCGAGGCGAGGCACACGAGCAGTTTACCCAGCTTCGAGCTCTCCGGAGAGATAAAACTCCTACCGCTGCTTGTTTGATGTATTGTGTTCTTGCTAGGGAGCGATGCGAGCTACAAAACCTAAGCGTGAGCGTATCTGGTCTCTAGTGACTCGAATGAACCGAACCTCGAACCCCTTCTACGCTATGCATGGGCCTCCTTTTATATGCTCAAGGGTCTCCGGCTGTGGCAACATAGGCGAGGGTACAAATGTAAAAACAGGAGTTGGTACACCTACTCGAACAAAGTGTACAAAGAAATACCTAACTCGACGGCAAGGGACAAAAGCAATAAATGCTCGCCGTTGTCGCTCAAACAAAGGCAACAGAGACCGTCAGATGCGCCACCGCCGCCACGATGGCAAGCTTGTCGCCGCTTATCACTGCTCTCCGCTGGCTGCACAGCTCGACATCGCGTCGCATGGAACGGCCCCATGGCGACACGACGTCGGATGAGCTGGAGCGGAGATGGAGAGAGGTTGCTTGCCGCGGCCGAATCCTTGTCGCGTCCGGAGGCTTGTCGCGCTCCGAGCCTTCCCGGCAGGCTCCTCTTGCCGGGGCCTTGTCTTCTATATGCCTTGAGTGGCCTTCCCGGCAAGCTCCTCTTGCCGGGGCCTTGTCTTCTTAATCAAATACTTTGTTCTTGAATGGCTCCAAAGGAACCACGGAGGATCTTGGCGGTGACGAGGCAAACCTCGCCATGGGTGTCAAGAATCGTTCAGGCACGAGTAGGGGATACTAGGGTACCCCTACTCTAGTACACCGACAATCATGGATAGCAACTTTGTTATCATACTCAATTGGAACCTCTTCCTAAATAGTGGAATCATTACTAGCTAAAGTTGACACTCTTCTGAATCCACTTTCATAAATATCACACGAAGATTCAACATTCTCCAGAATAGTGGGATCACTAATTCCTAAAGTTGAGACTCTTCCAAACCCACTTTAAATGATAGCATTATTCATACTCTGAAAGATATAAGTGAAGTTCATGGAGCATTCTACAACTAACCAATATCCAAGCTCAAAGTGTATAAGTGAAGCACATGAAGCATTCTATAAAACCATACTCAAAAGATTTAAGTGAAGCACAAAGAGCAATTCTATAAGATCATACTTAAAAGATTTAAGTGAAGCACATGAATTATTCTATAAATCAATGAAGGGATATCTCATGCTAGCATGGTTCTAGAAGAAAAAGAAAAACACAAAGGACACAAATCATGTGAACAAAACAAAACCCGAGGTATACCGATAATTGTTGAAGAAGAAAGATGGGATGCCAACCGGGGCATCCCCAAGCTTAGATGCTTGAGTATCCTTGGAATATTTACTTGGAGTGGCTTGGGCATACCCAAGCTTTAACTCTTGCCTCTCTTTATTCTTCTCATATTGATAGCTCCTCGACCTTCGGACACTTCATCCACACAAAACTTTTAACAAAAACTTGTGAGATCCGTTAGTGTAATAAAGCAAATCACTACCTTTAGGTACTGTAATGAACTCATTCTTTATTTGTATTGATGTTAAATCTACTGTATTCCAACTTCTCTATGGTTCATACCCTCCGATACTACTCATAGATTCATCGAAATAAGCAAACAACACATGCAAAACAGAATCTGTTAAGAACAGAACAGTCTGTAGTAATCTGGAAGTTTGGCAAACTTCTGTAACACCTAAAATTATAAACTAAATTTGAAAATTTGAAAAATTTGTACTGAAGTAATGTGCAAAACGAATCAGAACCATTTGACTTCCCAGTTAAAAACGTAAATTCATTCACTACAGCCAAAGTTTCTGTTTTTGTTTTGCACAAAACAAACAAGCAATCTAATCATCCTAAAACCGAAGCTTGGCATATTATTTTATAATACAAGGAATATATACAAGGGGATAATTATTTACAGAGAAACTTCCATGAAAAATTCTACATTGTTTCAGGAGCATGAGCACAAGTGCTCAAGGTCGACCCTCACTTCTTCAATGCAAAACCTTCCAATCACTTCTCTTTTTGAAAAACTTTTTAGGCATGAGAGGCAAGTAACATTTTTTTTTGTATTTTAATTTTTTAATTTTTTTGTATGTTTCACTCACAACTAAACAGAAACAAAAAGTAAAAACAAAATCTACTTAGTGAAGGAATCAAACAAGCACACATGAGAATATCAACCCCACGCTATTGCTCCCCGGCAACGGCGCCAGAAAAGAGCTTGATAATCCCCAAGTGCAAGGAATCATAGTAGCACTTTCCAAAGGTGGAAGTGATAAGTATGGAGTGTCGAACCCACAAGGAGCTAAAGGTAAGATCAATATTCTCTCAAGCCCTATCTCGCCATCGACACGACTCTCACGCGGCAATCAACATTTGCTTCCAAGCAACGAGAAATAAATTACGTTGTGGGTATGAAGAGGATAACTTTGTATGGTATCGGAGAGCTAAAACATAAAAGTAGGTGCTGTTATCATAAAGTTAGAATATAATACTAAATAATATAAATAGCGAGTGTGGAATAATGATGGATCGGTGTGCGGAATTGTCCTAGGCAATCGTTAACAAGACCGGTAATCACTATTGCAGTTTCATATGAGGGAGAGGCATAAGCTAACATACTTTCTCTACTTGGATCATATGCACTTATGATTGGACTCTAGCAAGAATCCGCAACTACTAAAGAGCATTAAGGTAAAACCCAACCATAGCATTAAAGCATCAAGTCCTCTTTATTCCCATACGCAACAATCCCTCTTACTTGGGTTTGTGTTTCACCACTCACCAACCCACTATAAGCTTAATCATGAACGATTGCAACACCCTACAGCGGGAATCCCTCACGCTTGCACGACACGGAGGGCACCATAGGACAGCACCAAAGTAAAACATACAACTCATACCAATCTATATCATCAATCAACCCAAAGACAAAAGATATCTACTTAAAACATCATAGGATGGCAACACATCATTGGATCATAATATGTGGCATAAAGCACCATGTTCAAGTAGGGATTACAGCGGGGTGCGGGAGAGTGGACCGTGTAAAAGAGATGATGATGGTGATGTTGATGAAGACGATCACCTTGGCGAAGATTCCCCTCCCGATGGCACTCCGGCCACCGAAGAGAGGAGGAGGTTCTCCCCTTGTGCTTCTTCCTCCATGGCCTCCACCTTCGGGTCCTTGGCCTTCATGGCGATGAAGACCCCTCCGGATACTCCTCCATGGCCACTGGTGATGATGGCCCCTCCGCAGGGCGCCGAGCGGGCCTAGATTGATTTCTCGTGGCTACAGAGGCTTGCGGGCGCGGAACTTCCGATCTAATCTCCGCTCTGGAAGTTTTAGGGTACGAGAGTATATGGGTGCCGGAGGACGTCGGTGGACTTTGGCTGGCCACGAGGTAGGGGGCGCACCCCACCCTCGTGGGCAGCCCGACTCCCCGTGAGCTTCCGACTCCATGGGCTTCTTCCGTCCAAAACAGGTTCCGTGGAGTTTCAGGTATTTTGGACTCCGCTTGATATTCTTTTTCTTCAAACACCGAAATAGGCAAAAACAAAGAATCTGGGCTGGGCCTCCGGTTAATAGGTTAGTCCCAAAAATAATATAAAAGTGGATAATAAAGCCCAATATTGCCTAAAACAGTAGATAATATAGCATGGAGCAATCAAAATTTATAGATACGTTGGAGACGTATCACCAGATTGGGTTTAGACTTTTTGGTAGAAAGAAATCAAAGCAAAAGTTCATCCCTCTCCCCAAAGAACCCTAGTAGGGCAGAGAAAAGCAAAAAAACCAAAAGTTCACCGGAGTATGGTCTTGGGGCTCGCCGGCAAAGAGCGCCGCCACAAGGCCGCGCCGTCCCGCTCAATTCAGATGCGCATCAGCAAGCCGAGGCATCCGAAAGAAGGTCACCACCCTGCAAAGGGCAAAGGGGGCATCATAGCCACGCCATTCAACAGTGGCGCGCTTCCGCTAAGGGAAACGCGTCACCTGCGAAGGGAAGGCAACGGCGCCATGGATCGTCGTCGTCCATGAGGCACAGAGGAGGATCTCCCGTGTCTCTCTGCCTCTCTGTTGTAGTGGAGATGGATAAAGAAAAGCAAGGGGAAGATGAATCGTGGACTTTCAACCCCGTCGCCAGCGGCCGGACAAAGACTCGCCGGTGGCCTTGCGGGAGAGGAGCAGATGATGGCTCCGCCGCATCTCTCTCTCTTTGTCAAAGAAAAGGGAAGAAAAGGAGTCGTGGCGTGGCGCGGAGGCAGTAGACGCCGGCGGCGGCGGCCGGGCGCGGTGCGGTGGTGCTCGACGCCATTGACGGAGGCACGGGGGTGAGCCCGAAAGGATAAGGGCTAGGGTTCGCTTGGGGTTTCGGTCGGCTCCTGTTTTGTTCGAGCGAGACGAACGCTGAATCGTCCGATCGGACTGGACGACCACGATTGAAACCCTAGCTCGGCGCTGGGCCTATTAGGCCGAAAGAGGGTTTGAGCGCTGCCGGGTGCTGGGCTGTGGCCGGCTCGCGCAACGCGGCAGGACGTGGGCTGGTTTTAGCCCCACTGTGTGTCTCACGCGCTGGGCCGCGGCCAGCCGTAGCAAGCGTTCGGCCCAGGCCGGGCTGCCCTGAAAGTTTTTCTTCTTTGATTTGTTTGTCCAGATTTTGGGCAGATCTCAAATAGTTTTTCTATGCAAATTTTTGTCCAACGATATTTTTTGTTTAGAAAATAGAAAAGTAAACAGAAAAAGTTTGTGAAAATGAAAATAGAAAATTTCAGAAAAATAAATGTTCATGAATTTTACAAAGAAAATAATAAAGTTCATGAATTCTTATTTGGTCAAAGAAAAGTTTCTGTAAAGAATAAAAGTTCATGAATTTTTATTCATGATTTTCCGCTGCGTAAATGATTAATAGTGCTCTTTTACAAAGAAAATAAAAGTTTAGATAGAATTAAGTTTTTAAGAGCATGTTAAAGTGATTATTAAAATGAATATGATTATTTTATTTTAATGACCAACGTTGTTAATAACATGATCATGTCTTATTCTTGAAATTAAAGGTGCATTTATTTCTAATATTTTGCCAAACGGTAATATAGATTTAATTGCATAGATAATTGTATGTTTATTTTGACCAATGTTAGATTAATGCATATGATTGTTATAATTATCTCACTTAAATTGTGATTTCAGGAGGCTTCCACTTGGTGAGTTGCCTAAAAGATGTTCCGACACTCAGAGGTGACAACTACACTGAGTGAAGGAAGAAAGTAGAACTGGTATTTGTCTGTGCTGAGCTGGACTGGGTTGTGGACACTCCACAGCCGGTCAGACCTATAGAGCCAGTCAGAGAGGCACTGATGATGGTGCTGCGTGGGATAAAAAGAGGGGGGATCATGCTCCTTTGGAGATGTTATATTCCATAGAAAACCAAAAGTGGGTCAATGCAAACAAAAAGCGCATGTCATTTATAAAGAATACAATTGAGAACGGCATCGTGGGCTCAATTGCAGAGTGCACTTCTGCAAGGGAGTTGCTTACAAAGATAAAGAGCCAGTTCACTGGCTCTTCAAAGATATATGCCACCCAGTTGTTAAAGCAACTGGTGACAGAAAACTACACAAGTGGTAGTCATGGAATAAGAGAGCACATCCTCAGGATGAGCAACATGGTAGCTAAGCTTAAGCCCATGGATGAGGATCTGGAGATAAAACCAGTGCTCCTGGTCCACCTGGTCATGGCTTCACTGCCAAAAGAGTTCGAAACTTTTGTTGTAAACTACAATATGTCCCCTGGAACATGGGACATTGAAAAGACAACAGCAATGTGTGTCCAAAAAGAGGATAGAATCAAAGCCTCGCATGGTGGTTCACTCAACTATGTGAAGGATCATAAGAAAAAGAATTACAATCAAAACAACAAAAGTTCCCCTTCAAAGCCTCATGGAAAAGCTCCCTATCAACATCAGCAGAAGCCTTTCCCAGTGGACAAAGACACATGTCTCGACTGTAAGAAGACCGGGCATTACAAGAAAGACTGCTCTGATTGGCTAAAGTTAATCATGGCAAAAGGAGGGATTCCATTCGACGCGGACTACGCAAAGAAGCAAAAGACTCATTGAAGTGGCAAACGGAGTTGAAGCAGAAGTTGCAGCCGTCGGCAACATCTCCTTGGGGTTAGCTGATGGATTCAAGATTCTTCTTAGAGATGTTTTATATGTTCCATCATGTCATAGAAACTTGATTAGCATTTCATGTTTGGACAAAGATAATTATGAATGTTATTTTGGACATGGCAAGTGTGCCATATGGTTTAATAATGCTTATGTGGGTGATGCTTTACTACACGATGAGTTTTATTCATTATCACTACGTGAAAAAGTGCATTATGTGTGTAATGTGAATGAGCATGTTGCGTCGAATAAAGAACAAAATAAAAGAAAGAGAACACACGACTCATCGAAATTATGGTACTATTGCTTGGGCCATATTTCCAAGGGGAGAATAGAAAGATTAGTCAAAACTGAAATTCTTCCTCCGTTAGAATTCTCAGACTTAGAACAATGCATAGATTGCATTAAAGGAAAGTATATAAAACAAAGCAAAAAGGATGCAATCCATAGCACATGCACACTAGAAATCATCCACAGTGACATTTGTGGAAATTTTCAGTGAAGAGTGTGGATGGATATGACTCGTTCATAACATTCACAGATGACTAATCTCGCTATGGATATATTTATCCAATCAAAGAATGATCTGAAGCGTTGGATAAATTTAAGGTAGTCAAAGCTGAAGTTGAAAATCAGCATGATAAAAGAATAAAGATAGTAAAATCCGACCGTGGGGAGAGTACTATAGTCGGCACACTCCATATGGCCAAGTCCCTAGACCTTTTGCAAAGTTCTTGCAGGAGACTGGCATAGTAGCCTAGTATTCAATGCCGGCGAGCCTCAGCAAAATGGAGTAGCTGAAAGGCACAACCGTACACTTATGGATATGGTGCGCATCATGATGAGTTACTCCACCTTGCCATTGGGATTATGAATGGAGGCACTTAAAACCGCCATTCACATTCTCAACATAGTACCAAGCAAGTCGGTGCCTAAAACACCGTACGAGCTATGGACAGGAAGAGTGCCCTCCCTACAACACTTCACGGTGTGGGGGTTCCCTGTTGAGGCCAAAATGTTTAATCCAAACATTGCAAAGTTAGATCCCAAAACAGTGAGTTGCCACTTCATTGGCTATCCGCATGCATCAAAGGGTTTTCGTTTCTAATGCCCAGACAGATATAGAAAGTTTGTAGAAACAAGACATGAAGTCTTCTTAGAGGACGAAATGATGAGTGGGAGCTTGGTAGCTCAGAAAATTGATCTTGAGGAGAAGAGGGTGCATGCACCTAATCCGATGATTCAGGAGCCATTTTTCTCACTACCAGTTGCAACTCCACCCATGACAACTATGGGGGTAGACCCGGAACCTGTCCGTCAGGAGCCAACTGAACCTGTTGTCGAGCATGAAAGGGAGGTGCAACATCAAATTTTAGAAGAAGTGCCAGAAGTTGAGGCACAGAATGTGCCAGAAACTGAGGCCCTTAGAAGGTCTACAAGGCACAAAAAGTCAGCTATTCCTACTGATTATAAAGTTTATAACACGGGAATAGTTCATACAGAAAAATATCCCACCTCATATGAAGAAGCCATGAGAATCCCTCATTCATCAAAGTGGATGAAGGCAATGGAAGACGAGATGAAATCAATGAGTTCCAAAGATGTTTGGGACTTAGAGGAAATTCTAAAGGAGCCAAGACAGTAGGCTGCAAATGGGTCTACAAAACTAAGTATGACTCTAAAGGGAATGTAGAAAAGTATAAAGTGAGACATGTGGCAAAAGGATTTACACAAAGAGAAGGGATAGATTACAATGAGACATTTTCTCCAGTGTCATGTAAAGATTCCTTCAGAATCATAATGGCATTAGTTGCTCATTTTGATTTAGAGTTACATCAAATGGACGTAAAGACGACGTTTCTCAACGGGGATTTAGAAGAAAATGTCTACATGAAACAACCCAAGGGTTTTATCATGGAAGGCAAGGAAAATATGGGATGTTGTATGAAGAAATCCATTTATGGATTAAAGCAAGCCTCTAGACAGTGGTATCTAAAGTTTAATCAAACAATTAAAAGTTTTGGATTTAAAGAAAATATTAAGGATAACTGCATTTATGCAAAGTTTTAAATTGGGAAATATATTTTCCTAATCTTGTATGTGGATGATATCCTGCTTGCTAGCAGTGATGTTAGTCTACTATAAGAAACAAAGTTCTTATCCTCAAATTTTGACATAACAGATCCTGGTGAAGCACCATATGTTTTGGGCATACAAATTCACCGAGATAGGAACAATGGAGTCTTAGGACTATCGTAGAAAGCATATTTAGAAAAGGTTCTTCAAAAGTATAATATGCATGCGAGTAAAGCCACACCTGCTTCAATAGTCAAGGGCGATAGTTTTGGGAAATTCCAATGTCTCAAGAACCAGTACAAGATCGATCAAATGAAAGCAATACCATATGCTTCGACTGTTGGAAGCTTACAGTATGCACACGTGTGCACTCGCCCTGACTTGGCTTTTATCACCGGGGTACTCGGTGGATATCCAGAGAATCCAGGCATAGAGCACTGGAAGATGGTAAAGAAAGCATTGTGTTATGCGCAAGGCACGAAGGACTACATGCTAACATACAGGAGATGTGATTCCCTAGAGATAAAAGGGTATTCAGACGCAGATTTTATGGGGATGTAGATGATAGAAAATCCACGTCAGGATACGTGTTCACTCTCGCTGGGGGAGCTATTTCGTGGAAAAGCTCCAAACAGTCGATAGTTGCATCATCCACGATGTATGCAGAATTCATAGCATGCTTCGAGGACACGGGGCAAGCGATATGGCTAAATAAATTTATACCCTACTTGAAAGTGGTAGATTGTATTCACAAACCACTAAAGATGTACTGTGACAACCAGCCCACAGTATTCTATGCTCACAACAACAAGTCAAGTAATGCTGTCAAAACAACTGAGATAAGGTATTATGTTGTGAAAGACAAAATCCAGGATCAAACAGTAAGTCTCGAGCATATACGGACAAATGATATGCTTGCGGATCCGCTAACGAAAGGCTTACCACCGAATGTGTTCAAGGAACACTTAGCTGGCATGGTTTTAAAGGAAAGCCTTATGATTCCTGGATCATGAGAGGCCGAAAAAGAACAAAATTTGTTTCTAAACAAAACGTATGTTGTAGCTGTATGAATCTATCGGCAATTAAGCCGTGACGATGAAACATGCTCTATGTACCAATATGTGATGAAACAAATAAACTAGAAAGTATAAGGTTAAAAGTAAAGTTGATATCAAGGGGGAGAATGTTAGGTTGATCTCTCTCCCGTTCGAGCCCAACGGGTCGAACAGACCCTTGCATCGCGCCCTGATCGGGGGCGCCCAACCAAACCATGGTTGGTGGGCCCCTGTGACCCGTGCTATATAAACAGGGGTGGGGGTCGGGGCACGTTATATGAGGTTCACCACTGCCACAAACCCCACCGATAATCCCTACCAATCTACGGTTAGCGCGGTGCTCATGGGAAGCTCCACCGCCGTCGCCATCCACTCTCTGCAATCACCGCAGTCGCCATCCACCATGGCAACCTCGGTGGGATCATCGACTCAGAGTGAAGGTAGGACCACCAGATTGATCTAGGCTAACCGATCTAGAGGATCTAACACCCTATACTCAAGAACAAACAGAAAAAGCCTATGCTTCATATTTTTGTTTCTTCGTTCTCGAGCAATATAGAAGTACTTAGTCCATGATCCACACACATATAATTCCATGATGACTAAAAAATGTGATATACTTGACAATCATGATTAGAGCCCTATATGTATTTTGTCAATAACATCAAAATATGATTAACGACATGATTGCACTTTCAAGGTGGTAGTGGCGAGGATCCAAGCAAAAGCCCTGGACTTTGGCGCCGATGATGGTGATGCCTACAGGTGTCACTTGCCTATTGGGGTCATCATTTTGGGTTCGTCTCAGAATCAGGGTTTCGGGTGAAAACTTTAGTTCATCAATTCAAGCTCGGTGGTGGTGGTGCTTTCCTCCATTACCCTTTTGAGGGCATTGTCAGGGAACTCAGGTACCTTCTGGTTGCAGCGTAGCAGCATATCGACATCTTCAGGCGTGCTTTTATCCTGGCGTGATGCTTCTTCGGCTCTGGTTTGATGGTTTCTCTTTGTTGGGGATATAACTACTAGGTATGACCCGCTCAGATGGGTCCGGGTCATGCCACTAGCGGTTTAAAGATAAAGAAGCCCGATAAGGTCCAAGAAGATATGAAGATGGCGGTTCATAAAGTAGGCTTATTGAATGCCCAAGATCCAGAGGCGACTTGAGGCCCAAAGAGATGTGCTGCCATATGTTTAACTTGTTTTGTAAGACAAGCTTAGTTAGAAACCCATCCGGTCACGTTGTGTGAGCTGGCCGGGACTCTGTAAGCCGTCGGGCATCAACCTGTATATAACAGGCTGACCCAGCGGCGGGTTAACTCAAGAAACAACTGAGCGAGAACTAGGTCAAGCGTATTCGCTCCCTGGTAATCGAAACCCAAGCAATACAACCTAAAGCAGGCATAGGCTTTTACCTCATTGAGAGGGGCCAAACCTAGGTAAACTCTCTGTGTCCTTTGTCCCGTTTAACCCCTTCAAGCTAACCTAGATGCGATGGTTCCACACCTAAGTCCTTTGCTAGGGCATCTGCCATGCTAAGTCCACGACAGTTGGCGCCCACCATGGGGCCAGTGCATGATGGTTTCAAGTTCTTGAAGGCCAGCTTCTCAGGGATCAAGGGATATGCCGTGGGCCTGATGACCAAGAGTCGCCACGGCATGATCTACATCGACGACGCAGGCTGGGGTCACAAGGCCGGTTCAATCGAATATGGGTACCGGGTCCCCTTCGGCGGAATCCACGTATTCATCGGCAAGATCGGTGAGTCGGGGCCTGAGTCGGACACCTGCACCGACATCATCAAGACGGCTCGGCATGCGCAAACCGCTGCGGTTCAAACCGCCATGAAGCATGCTTTTGTGGGTTTTATTCATGCAGCAGATCTTAAGGAAGGATCTGTATCTGGTGGAGAGACGGCCATCTACTCTGATGATGAGTCCTCAACCGGCGAAACCAATTCCATGTATCAGCTGCAAGACGGCGGGCTTGGGGGCTGTTCCGATGGCGACAGTATTACGGACCCCTGTGAGCCGCCGAATAGGGTTGCGATCTTCATGGCCGGCACACAACGGGTGCTCAATTCAACAACCGTTGCGGCTATGAAGTCCGGTTCAACGGGCGAGGCAACGGTCGGAGTGAGCGATTATGCGCGCCCGCCGGCTCAGGTTCTGTCCGAGATCTTGGACGCTTTGGAAACTTTAATGGGGGCAGAGGTAACCCCAGAGACTCAAGCACAACATAAGGTGGACGTCGCGAAGCTGCGAGATGAGATAGCTCAAGACAAGGAAGAGCTTAGCGCTGAGAACGTTAGGATGGCGACAGAGCGAGCCGCCTTGGACGCGTAATCGCAACAGATTCAAGCTGAGGCTTTCCGGTTAAGTTTGGATCAGACTGCATCTAACGCCGTTCTAAGAAGGAGGCACCAGAGTTGTTTACCTCCGGAGTACGATGCAAGGAATCTTTTCAACACTCCTGGGGCAGGACCAAGTAACCCGCCCGAGGTAACCCAGGCTATTGAAACACCCGCAGCCAGGGCGACGGCTCAACCACATGTTGCGGATCCGCCCCGTTTGAATCTAACCCCACCTCAGCAAGTGCCTACACCACCGGGTCAGTTTTCTAATCCTCTGGATAATATGATTGCTGCGGCGTCACGGATGGCGGCTCTTCTAGTGCAAGGTGAGTCTCCTGCGGTGGTTGAAGCCCGGAAGGTTGTGGAGCTTCTTCAGACGGCGGTGGCTCAGCAGGCGGCTTATTCGTACAGCCGCGATCAGATTCATTTGACTCCACGCCACAGTCGGAGTTACAGCCGGTGGTTTCGAGTAGTGAACAACGCCGTAACCAACCCCGTGGGCATGACCTGCCACGTGCTGATAATGACGCTCAAGCTTTGGTGGATCAGGCCAGGGCACGTCGGGTGGCGGAGCTGGCGGCTCAGCTGGCAGCTCATCAGCAGCCTCAGTGTAACCCGTCGGTGTCTGTGGAAGCTGGGATGACTTCTAGGACCGTGGGTGTGTCGTTTCTGGTACCAGCTTTGCGTAATGAGCGCCTGCCCAAGGATTTTAAGGGTCCCCGTAAGGTGCCCAATTATACAGCGGACCAACCCCCGGCGGCTTAGATTGAGAGTTATGAGCTAGACATGGAGATGTTGGACGTCAATGACGTTGTGTCACTGGTATACGTCGGTGCTATACAAATGGTTTTTAACCCCTTTCTGCGATGGTGTTTGGAACCGTCACCTAGTGAGTGTGGGCGACCCAAAAACCGTCGGGGATATGCCCTCCTGGCACACACGCTCGGCAAAATGCGGTCGTGTGCGACCGGCGAGCACTCAAATATAGAAATACATACAATAGTGCTAAAAAAATTCAATTATACAGGAGAAATCATTTCCGGTCGTAAGTACATCCCACACAGTCAGTCACCGCTAAACATTTCCGTTCGTATATACATCCCACACAGTCACTCCAAGGAAAACGTTTGCACAAGGTGGCATAACGCAAACAGTTTTCAAGAGAAAGTCATTTGTGATTGTTCATTGATCCAACACGGTTTATTCCTACAAACTATGTGCGTTGCCTGAGGTCATCCCCACGGTGTTTTCTCAATAACCGTTTGCAATAGGAAAACCCAATTAGCAAGCTAATTGGCCAATTAGTGGGCTGATTGACCTATTATTAATAATCCATTTACTAATCTAATTGACATTCATATTAAGCACATAATATATTCCATTTACATATTAAGGAAGCAGGATTTCATAATTGAAATACATCGGAGTACAACATGATATAGCTTTAGCACTCAGCTACCCCATTACACAATCGCACTAAATAAAGAAGTTTCACATGCAACATCTAGAACCTTTCAAATTAGCATCATAGATGGTACATAGAGAGATGCATCTCATCTCGAAAACTGTCAAGGTATATGCGAATATTGAGCCTTCATTCATGTTGAAGGTCTTTGCAACTTTAAGCTAGTGCCTGTGGATGATTGACCGTCCATCCTTCGACCTCTTCGGGAACACTTCAATATTGAACCGTGAGTGTTGTATGAAAACTTTCCTCGCCTCCTGACCATATAGGTGGTTTGGGAGGTAATCATCAATGAACCCTGAAAACAAGGATGTGCATAAATATCTTCTCTATGTTGGAAATGGGGCAAAGGAATACAAAAAGGCAAGGTATAATAGTTAGTACCATCTTGTAAACCTCAGTGCTTCCCATTGTTTCCCTGCAACACATATAAGGTAGTTAGTCATCAGGTTAAGTAAGTGTTCGCATGCTATCAGTAAAATATGTTGATGATAAATAAGCACATTGTAGATTCATCAGGTTAATTCAAGCCACATGGAAAACCCATTTATCCAAACCAAGCATGATTAAGAACTAGAAAATATAGCACTTGTATATGTTTTTCATGTATTAAGTGCATCCAAATTCAATTTATTCCCCACATGGTATACAATAACAGCAGCCACAACAATTGAACATCTCATTGCAGAATTGAACCAAGCAGTTAACTAAACACCACAACAAATTAACCAAACGTTAACTGAGCACCACATTGCACAATATAACATACTCCTAATAGAAGATCGACAGCTTAACCAAACCAAGCATGCTTAAAAACTTGGAAATATAGCAATTGTATTTGTTTCTCATGTATTTAGTACAACCAAATTTGATTTATTTCTCACATGGTATACAATAACAGAATGCTGCCACAACAATAGAACATCGCATTGCAGAATTTAACCAAGCAGTTAACAAAACACCACAAAAAATGAACCAAACATTAACTGAGCACCACATTGCACAATATAACATACTCCTAATGGAAGATCAGACAGTTAACCAAACCAAGCATGCTTAACAACTTGGAAATAGCAATTGTATTTGTTTCTCATGTATTTAGTACAACCAAAGTTGATTTATTTCTCACATGGTATACAATAACAGAATGCAGCCACAAAAATTGAACATCGCATTGTAGAATTGAACCAAGCAGTTAACTAAAAACAACAAAAAATGAACCAAATGATAACTGAGCACCACATTGCACAATATAACATACTCGTAATAGAAGATCAGACAGTTAACCAAACCAAGCATGCTTAACAACTTGGAAATATTGCACCCTGAAGAATTGAACATCACATTTGCAGAATTGAACCAAGCAGTTAATTGAACACCACATTGCACGACATATAGAACATATACACTATAGCATAAGATTGCATGGTAAAAGTAGATAGCACAATTCACTAGAATTTGTTAAGGAAAGGCAATAGCTAGCAAACTGAACATGGGTCCTTATAGTGAGCTAATAAGACAAGCTACTCCTCATTGTCGGAGATATCGATGACGATTGCTCCTTGGACATGGAAGAAGGTGAGGCCTCCGCATCGTGGGTGCCCTCGTTGCAGTGGTGAGTTGCCCGAGCCGCTCCGGGCAACAACCTGCTGGCTCTCGATATGAGGTAAGCACGTACACGCTGAGAAAACACCTCATAGTCTTTGTCGAAGGCACTGATGGTGGCCTCGAGAAAACGCCATGAACTATCGTTTAAAGCAGCCAACCGCGTCGCCGCGTCGGTGTGCGAGGCGTCAACGGTGGCCTCGACGGTGAGGTGCTCCTTCAAGATCTGGGGGTCAGCACGATTGGCAGCCATCGCGACCTCATCCTCGCGTGCGGCCGCGATTTGCTTCTCCGCTGCCAATTGCTCCTTGAGATCCTGGCTATACTGCGTGCACCATGGCTTAGGCCAGCGCTTATTTGGTGGAGGGGTCGGTGATTTGGGTGGAAGGTGTCGCGCTCGCGCCGACGGTTGGGGCATGTGGGATGTGAAAGGAGGACGAGGATGGGGGTCGGGTGTGGATTACATGCCTGGATAGGCGAGGCCGAGCCGCGTGAAGGAGGGTCGCCGGCGAGGAGGCGGCACTGCAAGCAAGGAGTGAAGATTTCAACTTGGAAAGGAAGGCGGAAGCAAGGGAAATGTGGCTTTTGGTAAGGGGGAGGGGGCGGGGAGGTAGATATTTCCGCGGAAGCAGAAAATTTGGAATTGCTTCAGCAAAAAACTGGCACGGAAAGTGTCATCAGACACGGTCCCTTATTCAGAGAGGGTTGTGGACTATAGCCGTCGCACCTTCTCACGTAAGCCGTATGCGTACTATACTCCGACGGTGCTCCAAGATATTTTCTGATGCATCTCACACGGTTGGTTATAATAAACTGTGTGGGATCTACTTGATTTTTCATCTTGATTTGAATTACATAATGGGGTCACAGCGGCCATGGACAGTGTTTGAATTGCTAGACCTTTTATCTGCAGTGAACATGCAACTATATGTGTGTCATAAAAGAATTGGGACTATTCAGGGTTCGTTTGGACATTTTTATGCATTAAGTGAGTTTTCAATGCATTTATTCAAATTTGAACTACATGCACATGCTCCAGTGCATATAAATTGGTTAAAAAATCAAATGTTTGTCCTTGGGTGCATGCTTAGGTCCCATGCAGGAAATGGGAATGAATGTCAAACACCCTGCCACCGTCGCTCGGCAAACATTGAGATACCTGGTTTTTAAATTCTAGTAAATCCAAAACTCGTCTGAAATTCATGAAACTTGGCATGCTATCATGGAGCGGCATCAACATGATGTGGTAAATTTTTTGTCCCATTTGGGGCAGGTTTGGGTATATGCTTCTCACAAACCAGAGCTTCTCACAACAAGCATGATGGTTTCGGTAGGGAACGCCTTTGGGGACGAAACGATATCCATTGCCTCTTATTGCTTTAAAACTCTCATGTCAATATAGAACAATAGGAGTGTTGTGTTATTTTTTGTGATTTTTCGGGGTTTGTTCTGACATTTTTATGCATGAAGTGAGTTTTCAATGCATTTATGTGCATAATTCAAATTTGAACTACATGCACATGCTCCAGTGCATATAAATTGGTTGAAAATCAAATCTTTGTCCTTGGGTGCATGCTTAGGTTCCATGCAAGAAATGGGAATGAATGTCAAACACCCTGCCACTGTCACTCGGCCACAAACATTGACATACCTGGTTTTTAAATTCTAGTAAATCCAAAACTCATTTGAAATTCGTGAAACTTGGCATGCTATCATGGAGCGGCATCAACATGCCATGGGAAATTTTTTGTCCCATTTGGAGCAGGTTTGGGTATATGCTTCTCACAAACCAGAGCTTCTCACAACAAGCATGATGGTTTCGGTAGGGAACGCCCCACCTTTGGGGACGAAACGATATACATTGCCTCTTATTGCTTTCAAAATTTTTCTCGTGTCAACATAGAACAGCAGGAGTGTTGTGTTATTTTTTGTGATTTTTCGGGGTTCGTTTGGACATTTTTATGCATTAAGTGAGATTTCAATGGATTTATGTGCATAATTCAAATATGAACTACATGCACATGCTCCAGTGCATATAAATTGGTTGAAAAAATCAAATCTTTGTCCTTGGGTGCATGGTTAGGTCCCATGCAAGAAATGGGAATGAATGTCAAACACCCTGCCACCGTCACTCGGCCGCAAACATTGAGATACCTGGTTTTTAAATTCTAGTAAATCCAAAACTCGTCTGAAATTCATGAAACTTGTCATGCTATCATGGAGCAGCATCAACATGTCGTGGTAAATTTTTTATCCCATTTGGGGCGGGTTTGGGTATATGCTTCTCACAAACCAGAGCTTCTCACAACAAGCATGATGATTTCGGTAGGGAACGCCCCACCTTTGGGGACGAAACTATATCCATTGCCTCTTATTGTTCTCAAAAAATTTCTCGTGTCAACATAGAACAACAGGAGTGTTGTGTTATTTTTTATGATTTTTCAGGGTTCGTTTGGACATTTTTATGCATTAAGTGAGTTTTCAATGCATTTATGTGCATAATTAAAATTTGAACTACATGCACATGCTCTAGTGCATATAAATTGGATGAAAAATCAAATCTTTGTCCTTGGTTGCATGCTTAGGTCCTATGCAAGAAATGGGAAAGAATGTCAAACACCCTGCCACCGTCACTCGGCCGCAAACATTGAGATATCTGGTTTTTAAATTCTAGTAAATCCAAAACTCATCTGAAATTCATGAAACTTGGCATGCTATCATGGAGTGGCACCCGACATGCTGTGGTATTTTTCGTGTCCATTTTGAGAGAAGGCTCACTCGAATAACAAGCAAACAAAGGAATTTTGAAAAAATAGCTACCACTTTAATATCTCAAACATTTGTATAATTCAAACCGTGTGTGTTATGTTAACCATTCACGTGACGCCACATGTCTTGGTTTTCAATGGCTATAGGTTTTAATGGCTCTTGGTCGCAAACGTTTTAGATAGAACACCTGTATGCAAAGTGAGAGCAGGATTTGTGCATCTCTTGAACACAAACGGTTCTTTTGGATGACCCGTGTGAACCACTTACAAACAATTTGGTAAGATTTGCATCTGTCATATTGGGTATGTTCCCATTTTTCAAACTAGAAAGATTGACATTTGTTGATCTAGTAACATTGACATTTTCCAACCTTGTAACACTGCGATTTGTTAAAATATGAAACTAAAAATCACTAGCAGTATCTAATTTTTACAACTAAAATTCAGTAATTAAGCATAGATGGAGGCGAGGAGGCGTGTTCAGCCGGGCATGCAGCGGGCGGCGCAGTACTATTCGATTTGACAGCATGCGGTGCAATTCCCGATACGGCTTTAATGCAGACGAGGGAGAGGGTAGCGGTTCCCGAAATGCTGAACGTCCAATGATGCATCCTCCTTCAATTAGCATCGTGTGAATGCATGAGGGAAGTAATGGGAGGAGGACCGGGAAAAGAGGCAGCACGACGTGAATGCAACGCAGTTTGCACTCATATAAAGGCGGCTCTCCATTCCAATGCATCTACCACATCGTACGCACCTAAGCATTTTCCTAAGCACCTACACTAATAAGCGCAAAAGTGCTCACCTGCACTCCATGGCGGCGATGCGCGGCGGCCGCCAGCGGCTATGCCAGATGGTCCACAACGCCGGCCTGCGGCATGGCACCGTGGATTGTCTCCACACGGTGTTGGCGACCGGCTGGTGGATGGCCGCCATCGACGCCAGCTACGACTCTTAGTACGACCAGATGATCGTTCGCACCACCTACAGGTTCACCGTCATCAATAAGCTCGTGGACAACATCGCCGTACTCCTCCAGCCCGCGCGCCCGGGCTCCTCATTGCCTACCACCCTAATCGGCCTCCATGGTCGGAACCTCTTTCAAGCACTGGTGGCCCTGCGACTGCCCGCCGATGCCACGAAGAATGTCCACCTCGAGGTCGCGCTCGCCACGAGGCACCTCGCCCTGCAAGAAACCATCGACCTACACATCCATGTGTATGAGCGAATCGTGTACATAGGTATCTACAAGGACAACGAGGACGCTACAACGTTGGCCTTCTTCAACCGGCTGGAACCCTTGGATGCCATTGCTGAGAAGCACCTTGACCTCGCCACAAAAGTCGTCGCTCCTTAGCCGCCGGTCGGTGGCCCGGTGCACTAAGTTGAGGAGGAGGAGGTCGTACGTTGATGGATTCATCTTTCTTCTTGCCTCCTGTAACCACCACTGTGATCGCATCATCGTGGCCTTAATTCTTATTGTGCTATTGCATTCTCGTTCTAGTCAATACAGACATGTGTGATCCCGTTGATTGGCTTGAATGAAGGTCTATCCCATTACTTTACGACATGTTTCCAAAACATGGACCTCGAGGTTAATCTAACTAATAGGACAAAGCATTATATATATTCAACGCAATTAAATGTTTTCCAAAAAAAGTGATATGATTTCTGTGAAACTTATAAGTCATGTATGTCAAATTAACCTCTGTGTACTTGTTCTCGAATTAGCCTCTGGGCCTTTTTGCCGCGTATCACACACATCTTGTTAAGTTGAACCGTTTATGTTCTCTTCCCTAATCGAAAACAGTTCATTCGACTGAACCGTATGCCGTATATCACACACACCTTGATCTGGCTGACCATTTCTGTTGCTTTCCCCAATAGCAAACAGTTCATCAGAGCGAACCGTATGCCGTATATCGCACACGCGTTGATATGGCTGCCCGTTTCTTTTGTTCTATCT
The DNA here is from genome assembly GCA_021605145.1 of Aegilops bicornis. NCBI lineage: Eukaryota > Viridiplantae > Streptophyta > Magnoliopsida > Poales > Poaceae > Aegilops > Aegilops bicornis. The sequence continues at coordinate 630,991,441 of CM038675.1, read as the reverse complement.
AATCGCAAATAGTTTGTCTGGACCAACCGTGTGCCCTGCTTCGCACACGCAACTAAAATCTGAACTGTGTTTGATGCGTCCGTCATCGCAAACGTTTTGCACCTTTTTTGACGGTGTTTTTACACCACCGTTTGCGATTATGGCATCGCACACAGTTTCGTCGAAGGGTCTCTGATCGTAGTGTCGCGTTAGCAGCATCCTGCAGTAGTGTGTGCGCTAAGTATTTCACCATGATGTTGGATGGGCCGGCTCGCACCTTGCTAAAAGGGTTGCCCCCTAACTCCATCCGATGAGTTGAAGACGCGTTTTATTCAGAATTTCAAGGACACATGCAAGCAGCCACTGTCGATTCTTGATTTAGACACTTGCATCCAGAGTGAGGGTGGGTCAACTGCCCATTGGGTACGTTGGATCTCTGCTATTATCTACTCCTCGGACAGTATCATCGCCGGCTCAGCTGTCCTGATTTTGGAGAAGAATTGTCGGTTCCTTCCCCTCAAGCAGAAGCTGGGGCGGCTTAAGTGCCACTTCAATGATATGGGAGAGCTCATGGTGGCTCTCGGCAAATATGTCGACTCTGATAGCACTAAGGATCCTGAGTCTGATGAGGAGAAAGCTGGTAAGGGGAAGAAGAACGGCAATGCGAAGGGACAGCAGCACAATACGGCGGGTTAAGGTAATAATGGTAAGCGCAAGCAAGTCGACGGCGGTTCGGACTTTGTGGCCAATACCAACGCGCAGGGTAATAATCAGCGTCAAAAGGGGAAATCATGAACACCCCGGTTTGGCGGGCCCAAGTTCAACCTTGGGGCGATAATGAATCAGCCTTGCCCAAAGCACGGTACTCAAGATAAGCCGGCCACCCATCTATGGAAGGATTGCTTCATCATGAGGGAATACAAACATTCCGGCTTTTATCAGGACAATCATGGCCCGCATGGCGGGTCAGGATCCGGCTCTCAAGGGCCCGGCTTTGGAGGTGGCGGTTCAAACTCTGGTTTTCAGGGCCAAGGCAATCAAGGCGGTTTCAATCAATAGCCTAATCAAGTTAATCAACAGCAGCAGTCCGGTTATCAGAGTAATCCAAAGCAGCTGAATTGTGGTCACTATCATGTGTTTACCATGAGTTTGTGCAAACGGGATCAGAAGATTCATAAGCGGGTAGTGGATGCGGTTGAGCCGGCAGTCCCTCGATAGTTGTGATGGTCTAAACAGCCTATTGTATGGAGCCGTGAGGATCACCCGCCACGGGTTGACAATCCGGGTCAATTGGCTTTGGTAATTGCTCCTCAGGTTGGAGGATACAAGTTTACAAAGGTGCTTATGGATGGAGGCAGCAGTATCAATATCCTTTACTATGATACTTTTCGTCGTATGAATTTGACAGACAAAGATCTTAAGCTGTCTTCTACTGTTTTTCATGGGGTGGTGCCTGGTAAGGCGGCATATCCGATGGGTAAGATAGCTTTGGAAGTGGCTTTTGGCGATGATCATGATTACAGAGCTGAGACATTGACTTTTGGGGTGGTCAAGATCAAGAGCCCTTATCACGCTTTGTTTGGACGGCTGGCTTATGCTAAATTTATGGCGCGGCCTTGTTATGTTTATCTGCAACTTAAAATGTCGGTTCGTAAGGGTACCATCACGGTGCATGGCGATAGAAAGGTAGCCTTGGAGTGTGAACAGGGGGACATTGCTTATGCTGAATCAGTTTGTGCAATAGAGGAGTTCAAATTCTACAAAGATAATGTTGAACCGGCGGATATGACCCCCTTGAAGAAGCCAACCACAGAGCATGACCCTTTGTTGAAGTTTAAGTCGGCAGATGACACCAAGCAAGTTGACTTTGTTCCTGGTGATTCATCCAAACAATTCAGTGTCAATGCCAATATGGATCCAAAATAGGAAAGCGCGCTCATCGAGTTCATCTGTGAGAACCGGGACATCTTTTCATGGAAGCCTTCAGCCATGCTAGGTGTACCGAGGGAACTCGCTGAGCACACTCTCAATTTTGATCCAAAGTTTAAGCCGGTTAAGCAATTCTTTCGTCGTTTTAATGAAGAGAGGCGCAAGGCCATTGGTGAAGAAGTGGCCCAGCTCTTGGTGGCCGGGTTTATCATTGAAATTTTTTCATCCTAAATGGTTGGCTAACCCGGTGATTATCCTTAAGAAAAACGGCACTTGGCGCATGTGTGTGGATTACACGGACCTTAACAAGGCCTGTTCGGCTGATCCCTTTGCTCTCCCCTGTATTGATCAGATCATTGATGCTACGGCGGGTTGTGAGCGCATGAGTTTTTTGGATGCTTATTCTGGTTATCATCAGATCAAGATGGTAGTTAAGGACCAGGAGAAGACATCTTTCATCACTCCCTTTGTAGCCTTCTGCTATGTATCTATGTCTTTTGGGCCCAAAAGTGCCTAGGCGACTTATCAGCGGTGTGTTCAAAATTGCCTCCACGACTAGATTAGACACAAATTTCATGCTTATGTGGATGATATCGTTGTGAAATCTAGGAAGGAGACCTTGTTAGATGATTTGAAAGGGACCTTTGACAACCTCCGGGTTTACAAGATGATGCTTAACCCGGCCAAGTGTGTCTTTGGTGTGCCAGCAGGCAAGCTACTAGGTTTTTTGGTTTCTGAAAGAGGCACTGAAGCTAACCCGAAGAAAATCAAGGCTATCACTTCTTTGGCTAAGCCAGCATGTATTAATGACGTCCAGCGTCTGGCGGGTCGTATTGCGGCTTTGAGCCGATTTATAAGCCGTTTGGGCGAAAATGATATCCCTCTGTACTAGATGATGAAGAAAACAGATCACTTTTTCTAGAGTGATGCTGCCAATCAGTTATTTGAGGCACTGAAAAAGCAGTTGGCTGAGCCACCGGCCCTTGCATCTCCCATTGATAAGGAGCCCCTGCTTTTATATGTGGCCGCTAACAGCAGAGCCGTCAGCGTAGCATTTGTTGTGGAAGGAAAGGAATCAGGCAAGGTATATCCACTTCATAGGCCGGTTTACTATGTCAGTGAGGTACTCATTGAATCTAAGCAGAGATACCCACATTGGCAGAAGCTGGTTTATGGAGTGTTCATGGCTAGTCGTAAGTTGAAGCATTGTTTCCTTGGGCATCCCATCACTATGGTCAGTTCTGCTCCCCTCGGGGATATTATTCAAAACAGAGAAGCCACAGTCCGGGTGGCCAAGTGGGCCACTGAGCTTGGACCCCATGGTTTGAAATATATGCCTCGGACAACCATCAAGTCTCAGGCCCTCATGGATTTCATCAATGACTGGACAGAGCTGCAGATGCCTGAGGAGAAGTCTATTAACACGTATTGGACTATTCATTTTGATGGGTCCAGGCAGCTGGAAGGCTCGAGGGCTGGAGTTATTTTGACTTCCCCACGAGGTGATAAGTTTTGCTATGTTTTAAGGTTGATGTTCCCTTGTACTAATAATACAACTGGGTATGAGTCCTTGATCCATGGTCTTCAGATGGATAAAGAGATGAACCTAAGCCGGGTAAGGTGCTTTGGCGACTCAGATTTGGTGGCTCAGCAAGTCTCAGGAACTTGGGATTCCAAAGTCCCGCTCATGGCGGCTTATCGTCGGGCGGCTGATGCTACTGCTGGTCATTTCAAGTGTTATCAAGTGGAACATGTTGATCGCAGGAAAAATGAGGCGGCTGATGCTTTAAGCTAGCTAGGGTCTCAGCATAAACCGGTACCACCTAATATTTTTCTTGATGTTCTGAATAACCCTTCAGTTAAATTGCCTACGGAAGAGGATCTTGCTATCCCTGACCCGGAGGCACAGCCGTTGGCAGCTCTTCATGCTATTCCTGATTGGACAGTTCCGTATTTGGCTTATATGACCCGGGATGAGTTACATGAGGATGAGACTTCGGCCAGGAAAATAACTCGGAGGTCTAAGTCAATGACCATTGTCAATGGCGAGTTACACCGATGCAGTTTCACAGGGGTGTTTCAGCAATGTATCTCTCTTGAAGAGGGTCGTGAAATTCTAAGGGAGATTCATGAAGGAGATTGTGGCCATCATGCCGGCTCTAAGTCTCTTGTAGCTAAGGCTTTTCGTCATAGGTTTTATTGGCTGACGGCTCATGATGATGGGAGGATCTAGTTAGCACGTGCGACTGTTGTCAGAAATTTTCCAGACGAGCTCATGTGCCGACTCAAGAATTGAGGATGATTCTAATCAATTGGATGTTTGCGGTCTGGGGGCTGGATATGGTTGGACCTTTTAAGAGATCCAAGGACAAAAAGACCCACCTGTTGGTTGGTGGTTGACAAATTTACAAAGTGGGTAGGAGCAGAGCCGGTCAGTAAATGTGATGTGGCAACGGCGGTTCAATTCCTTAAAAAGGTGATTTTCTGTTTTGGCTACCCTCACAGCATCATACTGATAATGGTACTAATCTGTCTAAAGGTGCTATGTAAGAATTTTGTCAACGAGAACATATTCGTCTTGATGTTTCGTCTATTGCTCACCCCTAGTCCAATGGTCAAGCTGAAAGAGCCAATCAAGAAATCTTGAGAGGCATAAAGCCCCGGCTTATGGTCCCTTTGCAGAGGAAGCCGGGTTGTTGGGTGGAGGAGTTGCCCTCAGTGCTGTCGAGTATCAATACTGCCCCCAACAGATCCACAGGTTATATGCCTTTCTTCATGGTTTATGGAGGAGAGGCGGTTCTTCCTAGTGACATCCGTCACGATTCATCCCGTGTGGCGGCTTATGTTGAAGCTAATAATGAAAAATGATGTCAGGATGATCTTGACCTTCTAGATGAGGAGCGTGACCTTGCAGCAGAACACAGGAAAGGTGATTAGTGTTTCATAGGAAAGCTGGTCTGGTAGTACTGATTCCATCGGATTAGAAACATCCACACACTGCTCCACCTGCTAGAGGCGTTCGCTGCCATGCGTTAGACAGGTTGATGTGCTTGGCAGGCGCTCGCTGCCATGCGTTAGACAGGTTGATGTGCTGTGTTTTCCCGAATAAAAATTCAACCTATGTGTGGTACGTGAGGTGAGGACAAGAGTAGTCACTGTGCAGCTGAATAAACAAATACCATCTCATACTGCCAAGCATGCTACTCTAAAAAACAAATATGTACATTTCATAGTCCATCCGAACACATTCTCTTGAGAGTTTCCTCCGGTTCGTTGTTCCATAGTTTTATACCTACATTCCTTTCCTATTCCGGTCCTCTTTTCTGCCCCTTTATTCCTACCAAGCCTAAATATTTGGTATAAGGGCATGGGATGTTGGGTGCACCTGCAAAGACAAAGACCATGTACATAAACAGGGGCATAAAGTGGTGATTCATAGTTTGTTGCCCCGAGAAACAAACATCCAAGAAACATATCTGGGTTGGTCCCATTTTGTTCACTCTAGCCACCTACTCCTATGTGTGGATAACAAATCTAGTCCTGGTCATACCACTGTACAGCGTTACCCTATATTTCCCTTTTTCGACCAAGAGACCGTTGGATGACCAGTCTGTACTACTTTCATCCCCTTTCCTTCCTGTTTGTACCAAGTCCGATGTACATACTAAATTCCCCCACCCCCACTTTATTTCAATGACAAGTATTTTCGGACGGAGGGAGTACAAGATTCGACTCCATGAAGTAGCTGTACCTCTAACAATAGAAAAAAAAAGTGACGTTGGACCATCCATTTGAGAGGGGCTGAGAGGTAGAAAATGATGCACATGCAGCGACGTAGCGAGCTGGGGAAGTAGAGCTAAGGCGGTTTCGAACGAAGATATACCTGAAGGTCGTCGGGATGTGGATAGGTGGGCGGCGGGAGGCCGGATCCGCCCACAGGCAACGACAAAGGGATCGGAGGACCTCCCGCGCCGGCGCTCGGCCAGAGATAACGGTGTGGCCGGCAGTGGGTCTCCTCCCTCGCTGTCGACGACGGCCTAAACGCTGCCCCTCCTCCCCTTCACCGGCGGAGGGGGATACGTCCGGATCTCAGAACCAGCGGTGAGGATAGAAAGCCAGTGTTTTTTGAAGGGAGAAAGACAGTGTTACTACCCCTATCTTGTTTAGATCTAGAGAGGATGAGAGTGTGTGAATAGAGCAGCCCTAGCAAGCAAGCGCGGTCGTTTTCCTTTTTCACTCCATCAAAACAATCGTTTAAAATTGTGTACTACTCCTACATGCCAGGTCGGGGTTTTTTTAGTTGTTGATTGTTTTTTCAGATAGCTACCCGCTTGTTCCAAGTGGTGTTACGGTGTGCCAGGTCGCACTTTGTATCGTTCAAGTCTGGTACTACAATTCCCTCCATTAAATGAACAACCACCCCCTCGTAAAAATTGTGAACAAGCCCACGGCTAAGATTAGCGGAAACGTGGGTTGCCCCAACATGCATTATTATTTATATTTTCTACTCCCTCCGTTCCTAAATATAAGTCTTATTTATTAGCCACACCTAAGACAAGAATTTTTTTATTAGCAGTGAACCCCACATGTCATAGACACAAAAATTGTGGCAAGATTCCCTTAGGCAAGCCAAAGTGTGTCTAACAATTTGAGCAACTCAGGTTAGGCAAGTGTGGCAAGTGTGGGAAAAATAATGTGGCAACATAAGACAAACATAGTCACAATCCAAACAGCCCCGTAATTTTTTGTGACATGCATGAAAATTTGGTTAACTAAATTTATAGTCAAAATTTGGCAAGGTGCATCAAATCAACACATGCAAGTATCAAAAGGAAAGTCGCGGCATGCATGCATGCGTTGTACTCCCTCCGTTTCCAAATATAAGTCTTTTTAGAGATTGCAACAAGTGTCTACATCCGATGCAGGATATGTCTACTCCTACATAATGGCGGTAGCCCATTTGAAATGTGTAAAAAGACTTTTATCGAGTGCGGATTGATGTGTCGCGTCAACTCGTACAAGACCGAGAAATTTGATTACTAGGACGCCCTCTCCCTCACGGACGAGCTCCGGTGCCTTAACTGCACCTGCCTTTGGCTGCATGACAGGTGGGCCAACCACCTGTTGGGCCCACCTGTCATAGACGCAAAGGCAGGAGCAGTAAGTAGAAGATTTCTCTACACGCTATCTTTCCTGCACGAGGTTGACGGACATGCAGCAGTGGATTCGATACTATAGAAGTAGGAGTAACATAATTGTTCGTCTTCTCGAAGAGGGAAAGAGCCAAGCGCAAACCGAACGTGGCAGTTGCGAACGCTCGCGTGGTGCGCTTCCTTGGAGTACTAGCCAGGCTCTTGAATGAGACAAAATATCTATTGTTTAACAATTAAACTCCGTTATCCATTGGTTGATACTCATTATGCATAGGTCCACGTGCTTAGCACCGTTTCCCCCTGGGGTCACCAATGTTTATTTGCTAATTAATAGCATTCCATGCAATTAACTAGCCATTGCAAGTCATTAAAAGCATGCACACCTCTCATCTCTTATTGGTTGATACGTATGTCAAGAAACAAGAAACAAGGTAGAAATTAATGCACCGCGCCTAAGTGTTTTGGGACTATTTAGTTTTCGTAAGATGACTTACACACCTAGACGGAGGGAGTAGTATAGACCTGTAAACTGGAAAGGAGTATTTGCCTTTCTAGATATTTCAACAAGTGACTAGACTACACCGTGTGCAGTACCCCCTCCCTTCCGGTTTATAGGGCTCAAATCTCAAATCTCATGAACCAAGGCATTTTGCGATTGGAGGAATGTATTGTATCTCGTACTTTACAAAACTACCCTAATTAAACTCATGCATTAATTATGTAGTTCTCTGCTTTCCTCTCCGCTTTGGTCGCGGTGCACAATATTGAGCACTCCTATATGACTAGCCGCTCTATCTACATGCGGGACATTTCAAAGCATCCGGCACGCGTGCCATCCACCAAATCACAGCGAGGTGCTACAATGAGACTCACTGTCACCCCGGTGTGGCCGTCATGACCCATCATATCACAAAACCCACACCTTCAAAGAATGGTAAGGTGGCCTCCAAGTTGGACCGGACGAAGCAACCATCATTTCATTGAACGCCTGCTCAAGCCCTTTCTTCCCTTTCTTTAAGAAAACCTCACTCCAGTGCTACTCACTTCGCCATTTTTCTTCTCTACCGACGAAGGAAAGGTGGGCTAATCAGCTATGCTGCTATATTTTCATTCCAATAATCTTCTTTTGTGAAGCAATCAACCGATTCTCACATCCTATTCTTTTCCCGCTTCATTGCGATTGTGGTTTCCTTTCAATTGCTTTTTGTTTGTCGGCCTTGATGGATCCTGGAGCACTAGGCAAAGAGTTGCGGAGGACAACCCACCGGGTGACAGAGATCTCCGTGAAGCAAACACCGACCAACGAAGTTGACCATGTTGGCGGGCCAACCCATGGAGACGAAGAACTCCAAGAAACAAGCACCGCCAAAGAGTTGAGGACGTTGGCGGACGAACTCATCAAAGAAAGTTGGAAGAACAGCAAGGGCCCCACCGTGCCTACCCCAGAACTCTGATTGCCACCTATGTGAGGTCAAGACCGAGTTTGAGGAGATAGTCGCCGTTGAGAAGCAGTATTCCCCTGGCAAGGTGATGGCCCCCATCGAGGACGAGGAGATGGCCGCCGGAGGGATGAGATCCCCTGGTGAGCTGCACAAGGTAAAAAATAATGGCTTATTACCATAGTTGTGGTTTTTTATTATTCACAATGTGCTTGCTTTTGATTATTTGCAATGTGCTTGCTAAGATGTTAGGGTTGTGCAGGTGCCGGTGGTTGTCCTTGATGATTCCAATGTCGTGGCCCGTCCTGTTGGCATCGCCCCGGAGATTGATTCCGATGCCGCTGTCCATCATGTGGACATCGCCCCAGAGATCGATTCCGATGTCGTGGTCAGTCCTGGGGACATCGCCCCAGAAATCAATTCCCATGCCGCTGTTCGTGCTGTGGTCATTGCCCGAGAGATCGATGACAAGAAATAGTTGGTCGCGCTAATCCTTCAGGGTAGTTTGCATTGCCCTGTGTTTAATTACCAGAACAATGCATGTTATCAAACCATCTTAGGGCTAGTGCACTGTCTTGTGTGGGTGGATCTAGCTACTTTTGTTTGATAGTGAATCATGCGATGAATCATGCGAACCCTCTCTGAGTTATGGAAACAGATGTATCCTCACCAGCTTTTGATGTAATATATGGCATGCTTAGATGTAATTTTGAACTATTTATCATATCACAGGGGCTTGTTTGATGATTCTTGGTGTTAGTAGGCTAGCTACATGCGAGCTATAGTACTTGCAAAACACTCACCGAAGAGAAACGTTGGAGCTGATGAGCTCGTGGTACGCTTATACTTATCCCTCGTTGATCGACCAATAGCCCTAGCTCCTAAAATTGTAGGCTTAGCGATCGATCAGACAATAGTTGACATACATTCAGGCCTCATTTGGTTCATAGGGTAGGAAAATCGTAGCAAAAGTACAAAGAACGTGCAACACAAAATCATAGCAGTGCAGAGACGTAGAGGGTGCTTGGATACGTTTTAGTCCATTGACTAAAAGTAGTGGGACTAAAACTTGCTAGCCTCACCCATGCTTGGATCCAAATACTAAAGAGACTAAAATCAAGTTATTGAACATTTATTATCCTCCAAACCCTCCAATCCAGAACTCGCATGTGTTAAAGGAGAGGAATTAAATGAGGAGAGAGAGAGGGCTAATACATATTTTAGTAGGTTTCCTATGACTAAAAAGTTTTAGCCTCAAGACTAGACCTAGCCTCTCTTTAGTCAGGGGTGCTTGGAACTTTAGCCTCTAAAAGAGACTACTTTTAGTCAGACTAAAAATAGTCCCTTGGATTCAAGCACCCTCGTACTCCCTCCGTTCCAAAATAGATGACCTAGGTGGGCTAGTTTGGCCTAGTGGGTTTCAGTGATATGACGTGGTACGGTGCCGTCCAGTCTTCGCGTGTGGTAGCAAGATTACAGTACAAGTAAGTTTTCTTGAAGAAGCGGAATTCAACGAAGTCATGATGGTTCCTTCGTCCAACAACTTACAAAGTGGAGAAGGTTGGGCCTGCGATACGACCGGGTAGACCAGATAATTTTGTGCATGGCGGTGGACCAGATGGTCGACGTCCCACATGTCGGCGAATGAAAGTATTCTTTCCGATATAGAGGAAGAGCAACGAGTATTCATTGTTTATTTTTATGAAAGCTATTGTCTCCATGTTACTCCTTGACTTTGTCAATGCCTCTCTCTCCTCCACATAAGCGGGGACTACTCCCTCCGTTCCCAAATATTTGTCTTTCTAGCCATCTCAAATGGACTACAACATACGGATGTATGTAGACATGTTTTAAATTGTAGATTCACTCATTTTTCTCAGTATGTAGTCATTTGTTGAAATCTCTAGAAAGACAATTATTTAGGAACGAAGGGAGTACTTGCTATGCATGCAGCGGGCAGCTGGCATCTTGAGGGGCCAGGGCGGTGAGAGCGGGCTCAAAGCGGCACGGACTCAAAGATGGCCCACCTCACATAATCACCGTATATTTCTTGGAGTCCGTAGCGCGGGCGGGCGATCTCTTCTCCCTCCCCGCTTCTCTCTTCTCCGACGCTCACGAGCGATTTCGGCTATCGACGGTTTATTCAATTACGGTCCCACATGTCAGTGAAACTGCAAGACAACGCGTGTCCCCTCTGGTGAGCGGCGTGCGAGCCAGACTGTCGGGGTTGCGACATGTACGAGTCGTAAGTGTGCCGGCTTTTCCTTTAGAACTTGCGAAGCGTAACATTTTCGCGCGATCGATCAATAGAAATCCAGAACAAAATGACGAGGGTGGTGCTTTCCCGCTCGTTAGGCGGGCTAGTTCGAGTGATATGACGTGCTACAAAGGCCGCCCACTTGCTCCATTTTTTTGTAAGCAAGAGTTTACACTCTTACGTGGGAGGAGTGCGAAACACCGCGGATCTGATTTTGATCGAGGGATAACTGTTCCCTGCCAAATAATAGAGGATTGTTAGCGATTATAGCATGATAGTTAGGGCATCTCCAGCGCTTGCCCACAATTTTACACCGGCATCTGTTCGAGGACACTGATGGATGCCATCTGATGCTGCCCGCATACCTTTCGACAACTATAAGAACTAACCGGACAAAATTCGTGCAAACAAAGCAAATTTCAAATTGACCGGATGAAATTCATTACATTTCGAGAACTTCTCCTATAAACTGGATGAAATTCATTACATATTTCGCACAAACCGCATACTAAAACCCATCATAAACCTAATCTAAACGATCGCCGCCCCGACCACCATGTCCGCCATGAACCCGAGAAAGCAGGCCATTCCTTTGCCTCCTCCTTATCCGCCTCGATAACCTCCTCCTCCGGCACAAGGTTATGAAGATTTTCGCCCATCGCCGCCATCAAGCGGCTAATCGGCCGCCGATTTTTATCCCACCAAGCTTGGCTCGACTGAGTGGAGGAGCGGTGGCCTTCCTAGGACTAGACCGGTGGCGACCTACCGTGTACTACTCTTCCTCGCTGCCGGCTGCGCCAACGCACGCGCGCCGGCTTCCTGGTCGTGGCGGCGGAGGGCGGCCGAGGGGGAGCAGGCGATCTCCTTCGTTTGCTCCTGCGACAGTACCTCGAAGAGAGCTTTGGAGTGCGCCCGGAGGGGAGCCGCCGATGTCCCTCGTCTGCTCCTGCGACAGTATGTCCAAGAGAGCTTCGGAGCGCCAGGATGCCATGGTTGAAGTGGTGCCGACAGAAGGAAGGGACCGGAGGAGAATAAGTGTGGGTCTTTGGCTATGGCTGGGAGCTAGGGCTCAAGTTAATATAGCGGGAAAATGGCAATGAGCCGCGGCACACGGATGGACAACTGGTGCCGGAGTAGGTTCGTCGGGCGTGAATGGGGACGCTGCTTCACTGACTTAACTGCAGATGCATTTGGGTTACTGACATGTGGGCAGAACGGGCGTCTGGCACGCATGTCAGTGACACACCAATTGCACCTGCAGTTAAGTCCGTGAATGCGGCATTGACATTCGGAGAGACGGTGATCGCTTTCAGGCGGGAAGCGCGCGCTAGCGATGGAAGGGGTTTTGGTGTGCAGTGGCACTAAGATCGGTCGCTCACGATCGATAGTACATACTTCGTACCATACTACCATAGTACCCTCTCTAGCTTAGGTTGTTTTATAGATTGTCGTTGTGATGGACGATATAGTACATGAGCAAGGCGGTCCGAGTATGACCGTTGGTGTTGAGCCAGGTGAATACATGCTCGGCGTTCGCGTAGGCCTCCATCAAACGTCTAAACAGTAATGTCAGGCAACGCCGGGCGCGCAGTGATGGGCTCGCCCGTTATGCTATGCGCCATGAGCAGGACTTTGGTTTAGAGGGCGACGTGCATGCATTAGCATGCTTTGACAGCGTGAGCGTGAGTGTCCGACGCGAAGTATTTCATTTTCATTTGGCTGACGAGGGTGCGTTGCAGCGACGAGTCCGTGGTTTGATTCCCCACATACGCATAATTTTGGTTTTTACAGTATTTCTTTCTCCATTCACAGGTAGGCCCGCGTAGATAGATAAAGAACATGAGCTGATGAGGCGCATGCGGACTGTTTGACTGGTCAACCATAAAAATACGGAGCTATACGCTGAGCGATCAGATAATCACCATATCTCATATACAATGATCAAAGTGAGCTATCAAGACAAGTTCGATGACCGCCAATGCATTTTACTCGGTAATAAATGACCAGGATTGAAGGGGAATCCTAATTTGCTTCGTCTTACATCCTTGAGCTCTTGACAAACCAATGCATCAGACGGTTGTTCGCCACTCCACCCAAGAGCTGTCACCAAGCGCCGTTCATGCCACCGCTACCGCACACTAACCGTAAAGCAGCAATGGCATCCCGCCGCTGCCGAGTTCCTCGCGCCCACTTAACGCACACAAAATGGTAGGGAAGCGATGGCATCCCACCGTGCCGAGTTCATCGCCGCTCGCAACCTCACAACTATGTGGGAGGAATTTGAAGATGCCAAGGCCGAATGGGCAGTAGAGCAAGAGGCTGCCAAAGCCGCACAGAGGGAGCGGAAAAGTCAGAAAGCACTCAAGAAAAGAGAGCTCGCCGACGCAAGAAAGAAAAGGACGCACGCGCTGCTGCGGAGAGGTCGGCGGAGATCCAAGCACGGTGGGGTGTCGCCGACAAAGCCGGGAAGGAGAACGGCGGCGTCTGGCCAGCATGTGAGAAGTAGTAGTACTAGTAGTTAGTGTGTGTGTGTGTGTCTGTGTCTGAGTACGAGCATGTACCATTACTAGTTACCATCAGTAGTTTTTAGAGCAAATTACCAAAGACATTAGCCTTGACTAAATGGAAACATTCCTATCCTATGCATCAAATGGCATCTCTTTCTCTATAGGAATTGAGATGCATGTCATCTCACTTCCTATGATTTTCATATTCCTATCCTATGAACGAAACGACGCCTCTGTTGGAGTAAATACTGTAGCTAGCAGTATTGCTGGTACAGTAGTTTTCTTCAATAAGCGGAATTCAACGAAGTCATGATGGTTCCTTCGTCCGAGCAACTTCAAAGTGGGTAGTGGGTCTATGATTTGACGGCTCATTAGTCATTGTTATCATGCGCGCCGACGACCGGGTGACTCTCCCTTGGAGTTCTGCGTGCATGGCAAGTGGACCAGATGGTCGACGTCCCACATGTTGGTGAACGGAAGTATTCTTTTCGATATCGAGGAGCAAGGAAACCGCGTGGTATAGTATCATCGCTGATTGGTTCACAAAAAATAGTATCACCGCCGATTTATAATTATTTTTTATTTACGATGAATGCTAGCGTTTCAACTCTTACGATGAAGGATGCCAAACACGACGCGTGCCGGATGTCCCACACGTCGCGAAAGGAGTGGGACATGAACAGCGATGGTAGAGCCCAAATAAAAAAGCAGCGTGGTAGAGCGTCTCCACTTCTTCCACTTTTGGTCGAGACCACACGTAGTAGTACTTAGTGGTATGAACGATACAAAGTGCGACACGGAGAGAAAGACGCGTCTAGTTGGAAGGTCTCGGGCATACACGTAAACAAATATAAAAGTTAATATGTGCCTCCAACTAATATAGTAGTAGTAGAGTACTTAGGCACATACTCCATAACATCACCGTGCATTGCACGTACAACATTTAGTGGTAGTACGTAGTAAGAGACAAATGCCGCCCAAGAGTTCCCTTCTCGAACTACTTTTGGGTATTTGGTAGAGTGTATGGAGGGTGCATGAGTCCACACTAGTTTAGCACAAATACACTAGAAGCATGCATGAAGAGGGGTGTTGAGTTGAGCATGCATGAAGAGGGAACAACTATGCTGAGACGAGAACGCAACCAAACACACCCTCAGATGCCACGCATGTTCATACCATTTGTGCCTTTCTACTTCACTTATCGCGCTACATTACTCGTGTTCGTCGTCCACTCCACGGGTACATGTCCGTCTCAGTAGTTCCAAGTCCCACGTGGTCTTCATATAGATGGAACGATCGTTGCATAACACGTGCACCTTGATGCTAGATGTCTCGCGTGTTGGCAAAAGGATGAACAAAGCTCACGTAAAAAATAGAGAGGAAGAACAATAGATTCCGGACGACCGAGAAGGAGCAAGGAACCTCGTTGTGGAGCATCTGCACTCATAATATTTAATATTATTCAACGATATAAAATTAACCAATCATCTCCACAAAGGACTGGAAGAGTACGTAAACACGGCAGCCCAAAGTGTAGTTACATCATACTAGTACATGGCTAACCCACGCTATCACCATATTTCTTGGCATCCGTGCGACACCTATCTCTAGTAATCCAGCAGCCTGTATCGCTTCTCCCTCCTCGTCTCTATCAAAGTGCGGCAGGCTGGCGTTTCTACCGTCTATTGAGGTCGGTTAACTATCACATGTTAACGACATGCCAAGAGCATTCTAAAAAAAATTCCTTTCACGTTCCGTTTTCAAAAATAAAAAAATCCTTTCGCGTATGAATTTGCCTGTATGCTTTGAGAACTTGCATGTCCTATATCGCCTCTCTGCTTGATACTCTAACTTAGCTAGAGGTTAGACTATATCATGACTAACCCTGAACTAACTATTGCCATAGAGGTGTTTTGGTGACAGGGTTAGATTGACAATAAATGCACTTCATGGAGAGAGAAAAGTGATTTTTCAGTGGTCCCAATGAGAACTATCTCCAGTTAGCACCTCTTGGGTGGGATAGTTTTTTTTGATGGGTTCGGTGCAACTTGCTCCAATTTAAACCCTCATGCTTGGATACTTTAGGGCTATTTGAGCCCCAACTAGCTCAAACTAACTCTAACCCATGGATCCAAACAGGGCCTATGGCCAGTCTCGACGCTGAGGCGATCGCGTGCAAGGAAGCGCTCTCTCGGCCG
The DNA here is from genome assembly GCA_021605145.1 of Aegilops bicornis. Lineage (NCBI taxonomy): Eukaryota > Viridiplantae > Streptophyta > Magnoliopsida > Poales > Poaceae > Aegilops > Aegilops bicornis. Next base: position 630,975,979 of record CM038675.1, on the reverse strand, counting down.
TCGCGCCACTTCAAAGCCGGCGCCAGTGAGAGGTCGCCTCCGCTCTGGCCGGGCATTAATGCGGCACTGACGCTCCAGGGAGACGCTGACCGTTTCACGCGGGAAGCGCGCGCTGGCAAGGGAGTATAGGTTTTGAACCGTTTCAGGTGTAGTAGTAATGGTAGTTTGCAAAACTACTCAATTATTGCACTCAGTTTCCTAAGAAATTGTGGTAAAAACGTTACTCCACAGCTCGCTTCCCTTCTCCTTCCTGCTCGTGATTTACGTGGCCATGTTAACGTGGTTGTGTCAAAAAAATGTCACTTCCTGCTCGTGATTTGTGTTATATAATTACAAGCAAGATTCTTGTGCATTGCACGGAACATCAATATGCATTCTTTTACAAAACACTTGTTGTGATTGACCCATGCAGAAGTAATCCCATGTGTAAAAACTAATGATATCTCGAGAATTTTATCGGAAAACTGGTATCCCGAGAATGTCATCGAAAAAATGAAAGATGAGAGATAAGGCGGGGAGGAGTGGAGTGTGGTGGTGACTGGTGGTCGGAATGGGCGGATGCATGGGGATGGACGCGGCCGGCAGGCGGCAGCGGCCACCATGCATGCTAGATTGTTCTAGAGACTTATTCTTTTTTTAATTGCTGAGCAATGAGGTTGCGGAAGATAATGAGGTGGAGAGAGGGGCGGGTATCTTTTGTAAAATTATCATAGTTTTCTTTCTATCCGCCGATATAGATCATATGGTCGTCATTACAAGATGGCAGGCACACCATCATCGCAAACTTGTTTTTTATAAGGGTACAGATGATAAGTTTGTTGACTACTAAAGTAAAGTGGAGCCTGTCCATGTTATGCAAGTAAATAAAGGTGATTGCTTATCATACGGGTAAGGTTGGATGAAGGGTGGTAAGAACAAATGCTCCGCCTAGAGCATGTGTGTGTGAGATGGAGTCTTAGTGTGTGTGGGGTGTGTGTGTGTGTGTGAGAGAGAGAGAGAGAGAGGAGAGAGAGAGAGAGAGAGATGGAGTCTTAGTTTGTGTGTGTGAGAGAGAGAGAGACATGGAGTCTAAGTGTGTGTGGGGGGAGGGGTGCGTGCGTGCGTGTGTGTGTTTGTGTGTGTGTGTGAGAGAGAGAGAGAGATGGAGTCTTAGTGTGTGGGGGGTGCGTGCGTGCGTGCGTGTGTGTGTGTGTGTGTGTGTGTGTGTGTCGCGGGGTCCTCTGTGGCGGATGTAATCTAAGTGTGCATGGCTTCATCATAGAGAGGTGATGTGTATGGCAGAGGCCACCAACGATGGGGTGCGAGAGAGAAAATGCCCGTAGAAAGAGAAGAGAAGGTGCGTGCGCATGAGAGGAGTCAACATCGAGAGAACGTGTTTGTTCGAGAGACACCGAGGAAGACTACTATATATCGATGGTGCATGTAGGCGGGAATTAAACAAAGGGATGGTCTTATTGGTTTCGGGGATATAGGGGAAGAGTGAGAGGCGGCGTGGGGGTAGCTAGAAGGAGATTGTTAAGTGTGAGTGTGTGTTTTGCCCATCCAAAGCGGAAGTTATGTGCACAAAAGAGGAGAACGATTCGATGTATGGCGTTAGGATTGAGGGTAATTAACTACGATAGAGACATAGAGACCTTGAACGTGCATGTGTGAGAGGTATACATGTATACGTGGGATGTTTGTGTGTGCGCGCGCATGATCGAGATAAAAAAAGAAGACATAAGTCATAAGATCAACGACATGGGAGAGACGGCGGTATGACAATATGCATGCATGTGAGAATGCAGGGAAGAAGGCCCGACAATTGAGCATGTGTTTTTGTCTTTAAGAGATAGTGGCGTGGGTTGGAGCATGCATCTATGGCGAGCACAGGGGGTGAGGCGCAACGATTGTGCAAAAGAGATCAACCTATAAATGCATATGTATGGAGAGACATATATAGTGTGGGTGATAGGAAGCAAGACTCCGTGCGAGAAAGAAATGTTGACGGAGAAACTACAGATAGATATAGAGATGGAGATGCTAGCTAGAGGGACATCCGTTAGTTTGGGTGTTGGAGATGACCGTCGGGTGGTTCAAAGGGTGAAGTTATATATGTGTGTGAGAGGGAACTTGACTGCATGTAGAGAGAGACATATGTAGTGTGCGTGATAGGAATCAAGAGTGAGGGCGAGAAAGAAGGTTGATGGAGAAACAGATAAATAGAAAGATAAAGATGCTAGCTAGCTAGTGTGCGTTAGAGATAGGAGTCGAGTGGATCAGAAGGCTGGGTTATGTGTGTGTGTGAGAGAGAGATAGAGAGAGGGTGCATGTGACTCACATACAAACAGATGTCAGAGAGAAATGAGATCCAGAGAGACGGAGTTTTGTATCTCATGCGAGAGAAAGATATTTCACAACGAGAGTGATAGCTAGAGAGACATATGAGGGAACACAAGATATCTCTAGGGAGAGAGGTGTGTTTGAGCGACATACAAGAGAACAATGGAGAAATATGAGACCACAGGAGACAGAGTTTGTGTTTGTGTGTGAGAAAGAGATATTGAAGAGGAAGAGTCGTAGGTTCTCATATCTAAGGAGCGAAGACATCTCTCAGATGAGGGGTGTGCGATTGGCACACATGGGAATAGTTGAGAGAAATGAGACCCAGAGACAAAGGTTTGTGTTTGTGTGAGAGAAAGAGATTCCATATGGAGAATCATAGCTAGAGACACATAGCAGGGAGCGAGATATACTTAGAGATAGATAGAGTGATGAAGGTCGAAGGAGAGAGTACCACGGTGTGTTACGAAGATAAAAGATCATTGTCAACATACTAGCATGAGAGATGCCTCGAGACGATGAACGCCAGATAGGTCCAGAGAGCTAGTCCTATATAAGCATGAGTGATAGCTATATGATACGAATATATGGATTAAAGGGGATTCAAATATTTAAACTGGAGATCACGACATCGATAATATCATAACGCAAATTGGTGTATTAAACATGCATATTCATTTTAATTTGGGCACACGTGTAATGTTATATAATTTATCAATATTGGTGATCCATAGATTCTTCAATTACAAACAATGCATGGTTTATATGCAATTAATGTCTAAACGGGATTAAACTATATGTTGTGTGTGTGAAACACATTATACATGTTTGAGAAGTTAAAAAACCCGCATGAAACACACATTGATTGGAGACAAGTTAGCGAGGAATGCATACATTGGATTTCAACATAAAGTGGTTTCAAATATTTGAAAATCCAAATTGATGGATACAACCTTATGAATCTGAGATCATGCCATTTGTAAACCATATTTATGTATAAATGGTGTTGTGCTTTTGAAAGTATATATAAAAAATGATGTATATAGAATGTAATTCCAATTGAAAATGGATCCCGCCAAAAAAAAAAATAATAGAATACAAACGGATTCGAATTGAGTTGGCACGGTAAACGCAATCGTGCAAAATTTGAACGAAGCGGGAAAGTCGCAGAACCCTACCAAACCAAAATCTGCGAGATGGAAATCACTATGCCTATCCTCGCCACGCAAAGCCTATCTGCTGGATTTCTATAGGTTTCGATAGGGTAGGTTTGTAATTTCACCCAAACGTGACGTAATCGCCTCTCACCCAGATTCATACACGCTAGGCGCCAAAACACAAGGTGCCTCGGCTGAAATCGACTCTCCCGATTCATATTCATACACGGTGGGCGCTAAAACAAACTCGCCGCAAATATTCGGTGTATGCAAGATTACCGTCCTATCCCCAACCGACTAATGTTGCTGTGATGTAGTAGAAATTTGAAACGGGGGCTAAGTTTGTAAATTTCCTCGCATTTGAGACAAGCGCGCCCTGAATACATGGTTCCCCCCTTCCTCTCTACCTCCCTTTTCCACATTCGTACTCCGTGGGCGCCAAAACACCCTCTCCACCCCACCCTCCTCCGTCCGCCGCCGTCCGCCACCCCATCCACCGCCGTCCTCCTCCACCATGCCGGAGTTGATACCCTGACGCCGCCGTCCATTACAAGAGATCGACCTCTCTCATCCACGCCTTCGGACCGGGATCCTTGCATCCCGTCCTCTCGCTTCATCCCCGCCGTCGTCCACCTTGCCGGCGCCGCTCCTACGACCGTCTCGTCCACCATGCCCCGCCGCCACCGTCTACCCTCCTAGATCTGCTTCCACGCCGCCGACAGCCATCGCTACCGCAGCACCGTCAAATTCTCAGCAGATGCGTACACGGCGCCGCACCAGAGGCGGTACTCTTTCAGATTCTGCTCAACTTATTTATCGCAGCAAGAAAATAGATCGCCACCGCTTTACTCGATTTCTTGTCTTGGTTGCGGTTGCCTTTGTCCGGTTTGCACCTTCAGATCCGCCATGGCACGCTCAACACTATACTCCCAATGCTTATGGTTTTCCCTTTTATATTCCACACTAGTTAAATCACAAGAGACTAAATTTCAAAATTGGGTCATTGATTTTTTGAGCTCACGGAGTTCGCCGGTGCGATCCAAGGGGCCTCGGGTGGTTGTGGGGCCTCATGAACGAAGAGAACTCGACGCGAGTGGGGGTGGGGTGGCGGAGGAACACAGGCGGTGGGGGCTTGGTCCCGGCCGGCCCGTGCGGTGTTCTCATGGGAAGAATTAAGAGACGAGGAAGAAGAAGGGTTAGGAGACGAGGATCTTCATCCAACCGCTGGAATGGTCGAGACAATCGGGAGTTGCATTCTTAATGCGCCTGGTTCATCTTGTGTGGGCAATCGCGCAACCAACATTTTATTATCCAAAATCTGCTTGCTCTTCTTTACCATGTTCGATAGTGTTGGCCTGTACGTGATCGATAGGCTTTCAATTACTAGCGGCAATACAACACCGTATTTTCAAGACAGTTCCACTTTCCCGATTTATATATCGTGGTTATGGTGTACCGTTGTTATGTACACTATGATCTGCCTAGTTGTTGTGTGCTCTTGTTATCATGGTTTGGCAATAAACTCTGTATACAGTATATTATGAACCTATCATCTGCCAGATATCCTTACTTCTAGAGCCTATTTTTTGTGTACTTGTGCCAGATTATATAAATGCACGCACGATATTACAGCACACATGAGCTCTCTCATCAGAATCCAGTGATAGCACATAAGTGATACAGGGGCGCCCCTGTATTAGAATATCATCTGCATTACAAAGATAATCTCATAACTATTTATGTTTTCATGGTTCTCGATATTATACGCAATTACAAAGTGAATATCGTAATCCGCGCATCGTAAGAATATTGTGGAACACCGCAATGACTTACAAAATTGGCACCATTGAGTGCCATTCGAAGCAATGAAACTCGTGACGCTCCCCACCTGTTGATTCTTGTTCGTAATATCATCCTAATGACTATTCTAACCTCGAGGAGTCAAAGGCGTATGGCCTGTCCTGTTCACCCATCAAGGTGTCTGTTCTAATTTGGCAAGGTTTTATTGATTGTGCGTATCTTGCATATGTTGTCTTGCATTTCTTCTACTTTGTTGCACCACCATCTCGCTTAGTTTACTCATCATATAACTCGAGATGCCATGCCCATCCATTATCAATACATATTCCATCCGTCGTCATACCATGTTTTTCCACTCAAATGTTGTCCTTGTGCATCGACATCAAAAAGGAAGAGGGTGATTGCCGAACCTGAAGGAGCACCAAGAAAGTCCTTGAAAACGTGGTGGTGCCGGAGAAATCAGATACGCCCACTTATATTGGTTGTACAACCAAAGGACACAAAACGTAGGACCGACTCCAGCAGACTGTACCCATACTTCACTGGCCACACCACTAGCCCCACCACACAGGACCTGCACTCCAGCAAAAGGTATACCGATTTCATTTGCCATAGCACCAGCTGTACCATAGAAAAATCCCACTCCAAAGAAAAAGTACAAAGAAGTCCACCGAAGACCTATCCCAACTGCAGAGATGGCCAATTCCTGCAGATTGGAACCCCATTCCATTTATTCCCAGTTTAAAAGACAATGCTTTCAATGTTGTTAGGGACTACGTGCATATATTCCCATCATGGAAGATTATAGTGAAGACAAACACCATTTTCACATCTTCCTGTCCAACTTACGTGTAAGTGCTATTGTTCATGGTTATTATTTTCCTGTTTTCACTGATTGAACACATCAATGATTTACATTACATTGTTGTAACTAGGTGAGGGTCAATCTGGATAGTCATGACGAGCAAAGCTTGCTTGTGCTTTTCAAGGAAGCATTGCAGCAGATGTCGGTGTTACTCGAGGAAATCACACTTTGATGGCAAGTCTATAAACGAATTTCGGTGAAGTCTCCTTGCTAAATTTAGAAGACATTGAATGGAAAAACCTTGTTATGCACCGTCTCGTTCCTGTGATGAGGTACTGTCTATGAAATCACATGACAATTTGAACTTCTACTTTTCCGCATGTGCCTTACGGATCTTTTTTGCGTGAAATCTGCTCAAGAAGAATTCCGGTTTGAAAAGAACGACGGGATATCGCAAATATGCTGCCCGCTGCTTTGCTCTTGTTAGTACCTGTTGTCCTGTATCACTGTACTTGCATACATACCTGGTTCATTATGTGACAGCAGTATGCATGATAGCTTGCTTATCAATTGTTCGCTCCAAATTACATGATCTGTATGAATGGTTACATCAGTGTAGAATATATCCAATGCCAATGAATTTTTTTAGCTCTGCATTGTTCTTGTAAGTACATGTTGTCCTTTATCAGTGTACTTATATTGACAGGTAGTTGTTCATGTACCATCACTCTGCAGCTTATTTTCCTTTACCCTCCATTTTCTACACATCAGATCTATATTTAATCTCACCATAAGGTTGGTACTGAAGAAGTTTAGTTGTGCATTGCTCTTGGATGTGCCTTTTGCCTGTATCGCTGCACACACATTTATAGCTACTTGGTTATGTAGCATCACTCTTCATCTTATCTTAAATATTCTCCATTTTTTCGTATATTATCACATCTATATTTACTCTTAACAAAATGTAGAATAAAGGGAATGCTTATGAAGAACATTCTGCTAAACTTCTTGAATTGCCCCCCATCAAGATGGACAAGGGCTTTATAGAGCCCTGTCTTCACCAAGAATGTAAGTTTGTCCTTCTCAATCCTTCAAACTTTGTTGTGTATATTTGGTTAGGCATGACTGCAACAGTTGTTTATTTTTTATGTTTGCATCAAATTGCATGTTTAAAGTTTATTATGTAGTTCATAAACAAAAGTTTGTCCTTCTCAATTTAAGTTTTCAGTTGTACAACCAAGTTCCTTCTTCATACCATGTAAATTAAACTATACAGAGCAAGTGATCTTCTTTTGCACCTGCATGTATGCTTCGTTTCTTCATCCGTAATCCGGTGGTGTGGTGAACCTACCCACTACAGACAATGTCATATTCTGCAATGTCTTAACTATGAACAATGTCATATCACCGCAAAAAATTCTACTACTCCCTCCGTCGAAAATACTTGTCATTGAAATGGATGTATCTAGATGTATTTTAGTTCTAGACACATCCATTTTGATGACAAGTAATTCGACGGAGGAATATTATTTAAGCCGCCTCTTTATTTGCCAATCTGAAATGGGATAAATTGACAAGACACTAACCATTGATACTTATGAGTTCTTGATCTCGTAATCCAAGGGTGTCATGAAGTCGCCAACTCCTTCACAATGTCATTTCCTGCCATGTCTTGACCTGAACAATACTATATTGTGTTAATGCAATTTTAAACTGTGTCACTTTATTCACAAGAAGAAATGTGATGAATTGTCAAGACTGATACTTTTATGTGCAAAACCCGTCATCCGTCTCGCTTGTTTATCTTTTAGAGTGAGGAAGATATAAGTGTTGAACAAGCGTAGTCTCATCATCTTGCTCACCGCTATACCAAGCAGTCCCAAATAGGCTAACCTTTCTTGAACTCTATTGAAGTCTTTGTCGGTTTTGTATATTATTTTATCGGCGTGTTTATTTGCAATCGGTGGCGATCTTTGATGCCCAAAGGTATGTAATCATTTGTCTGCTTGTGCTTTATTATCATAGTGGAGAACTTTGATGCCCAAAGTGGATGTAATATGCCGTAATTTTTTATTGTATAGTCTAGGTTTTTTCTTATTCACGATGCTGCAGTTATTTTATCAGATATATATCCTGTCTTCGCAAAGAACCGCCAAACCGTAAAATTACGGTACATAATCGCCGTCATGCAATCACGATGTATGATCCGCATCATGGGCCCTGGCCAAACCGCCCACTAGTAGATTCGGCCTTTAATAGGCCGAGTAACCCCGCCCTCTTTTCGCAAGAAAACTCAATGGGCTTTAGGAGGTCGAGAAGTAGGTCGGACTCAAACGCGTCGAATAGCTCACGGCGGGCAAAGAGTCGAAATGGACCCCGACCCATGATTGTGCGAATCAATTCACGGGCTTTTAACAGGCCAAAGTTGTCTCGGTCCTTGTTTGGCCCAATCAGATATCGGATGCGAGCAGGCCGGATGCAAACCGGGCCGTAGTTAGGCCCAACTATATGACGGACTTTTAACAGGCCGAAATTAATATAGGGCCAAAATGTTAAATGGGCCCTTAACAGGCCGAAACTAATATCAGGTCGAATTACTAAATGGGCCTTTAGCAAGTGGGCCCAAAAGCATAGCGTCCAGTCAACGGGCCGAATCTGATATGGGCCATAGTTGAGCCCAGAGCCTCTTAAAACACCGGACCTGATCTGGGCCGTGATTTGGCCCAGAAAGTGAGAGGCTTTTAACGGGCCGGATCTTATATGGGCCATAATTAGGCCCGGAACGTGGCAGGCCATTAATGGACCGGATCAAATATGGGCCGGCATTTGGCCCAAAACATGGCAGTCAGTTAATGGGCCGACCTACTAGGGTCCTCAAAATCTTGTGGGCCTACAGCTGGGCGGTCCATTAATGTCGGTGAAATCTCGTGGGCCTTTAGCTGGGCCGGCCCATTATGATCCGCAAGAATTTTGTGGGCCTTTACCTGGGCCGGCCCATTATGGCACACAAAAATCTTGTGGGCCTTTACTGGCCGGCCTAATATGGCCCGCGAAATCTTGTGGGCCTTTAGTTGGGCCAGCCCATTATAGTCCGCAAAATCTCGTGGGCCTTTAACTGGGCCGGCCCATTATGGTCCGCAAAATCTTGTGGGCCTTTAGTTGGGCCAGCCCATTCAAACTTGATGGGTTGTGCCACGTGTCGACGTATCATAGGCGCCTTCTGTCCAATGAGTGGATGACATCTGTCCCAACGATGAGCCGACACGTGTTTCCTCCAGCCAATGATGATTTTACACGTGGAAATTTCCCTTTGGTCGAGGCTGTTAACGGGTTATCGGATCCAAAATCCGACCCGATAGCTTAACGGCGTTCCGTTACGGTGGACGCCACGTGTCAGTCACCCTTGACGGATGCACTTCTGTGACGCGCGATTTATCGTCATGGAAGTGGACACTTCCGTGATGATAATTTTGGTAACGTCATGGAACACTTCTACGACAAAGACGTGTATGACTATCTTGATTCTGTCATAAATTTGTCATGGATGTACATGCATGACAAAAAACGCGACCTACTGTGACAAACACGTATCATCACGGAAGTGTATTTTTTTTGTAGTGAAGTGCGCCACGTCTCTCTGGTCCGTTCAGGTTGATGCAGCGGCAGGAGTTGGTGACGGAGGAAGACGGCGGCGGAGGAGCTCGGGTCTGCAGAGGCGTTGCGAGGAGGAAGATGAAGACGAGGAGGCAAGGGTGAAAAACGAAAAGAAGGAATATTGAAGGCCCAAGATCCAGATGGCATGCGCGGGAATCGAGGAGGTCGAAAAATGACATCACTTATTTATAAGGGAGCGAATAGATGGCATGCGCGAGAATCGAGGAGGTCAAAAAATGATTTTGTGTCTACAGAGACGCCTCGGTTTTTGGAGGTTCATTAAGATAAGGATCTGTTAAGATATCCTGGGCTTTGTGCACAGTTAATGCGCCTGATGTCATGGCGGGTTACTGCCGTTCTGTGAAGTGACGTCATGGCGGGTTATAGCAGAGTTCATGAGGAATTGATGATAGAAGTTTCTGCCAAGTCAAGTAATGAAGATTGATGTGAACAAGTTCAAATCAACCTGGGGCCTAATGTTGGGGATATAGCTACAGGGTATGACCTTCCCACATAGGGCCGGGTCATGCCAATGGCGGTTTAAAGATAAAGAAGCCCGATAAGGTCCAAGAAGATATGAAGATGGCGGTTTAAAAAGCAGGCTTATTGAAGGCCCAAGATCCAGAGGTGACTTGAGGCCCAAAGAGATGAGCCGCCATATGTTTAAATTGTTTTGTAAGACAAGCTTAGTTAGAAACCGAGCCGGTCACGTTGTGTCAGCCGGCCGGGACTCTGTAAGCCGCGGCGGGTTAACTCAAGAAACAACTGATCGAGAACTAGGTCAAGTGTATTCGCTCCCTGGTAATCGAAACCCAAGCAATACAACCTAAAGTAGGAGTAGGCTTTTACCTCATTGAGAGGGGTCGAACCTGGATAAACTCTCTGTGTCCTTTGTCCCGACTCCCGTTTAGCCCCCTCAAGCTAACCTAGCTGCGATGGTTCCACACCTAAGTCCTTTTGCTAGGGCATCTGCCGTGTAAAGTCCACGACACTCTTCAATATGTCGTCTTCCTCATTCTCACTGCCATCGTAGTCCACCTATTCCTCGTCCTCTTCCTCATGATCACCTTCTACTTCTGTCATATTTGTGTCCAGAGCACTTCTCTTATTGCTCTCAGCAGACTGGTTCAAACTATTCCTTGCTCATGGTTTCCTTGGAAGCCTTTTTCTTTAGCAAAAATGTATCCCAAAGCTCCAACTCTGTTAGCTGTCAAACCAGGTTGAGTGGAAGGAATCTCATCACACTCATAGAAGCAATGGATTGAGGAACATAACTCTCAAATTTCTATCTTTTCATTCTGCATGCTTGTCGGACAATGACACCAATTAATTTGTCGCAAACTGTTCTTCCTGGGAAAATCGGTCATTTTGAAGTAATATGTGTAACATTAGGATAACCATGCCCTTGTAGTGTTTGCGCTCCCATGTTGCTGTAAAATCCCCTGGACGAATCTTATAGGAAGTTGTTCATAATCATAAGTTTGTTCTATTAAAAGTATGCTTAGTATCTCTAAATTTTAAGGTGTTTCAGACTAAGAAAATTGCTATGTATAGCTAATCAACCATATTTAGATTGTGAATGCACTTTCATTTGCACGATTAGCTCAATCACTGTTAAAGCAAATAAAAGGCATGCAAATGCAGAGCATATCCTACTCTTACTGATCATGCACGTTCACATCTTTTTCCATGCATGATTTCATGAAAATGATATCACGATATTGTTTGATGTTAGCTCGTAATTACATCTTTGTTCAATGGAGCATTTATGTATTGATATTTGCTATGCTTATCATACAAAAAATTGTTCAATTTACATAGCAGAGGTGCATGAATGCTTGTTTCCCCAAGATATCTAGTCGTCTAGAATGCTTATGATTTCTACTTGTTAAGTTGCTTTGGTTTCGAGTTAAATTCCAGTGAGGTGTGCAATGACTAGATTAGCTCATGTAAACTTGTTATTAATGGTTGCAGTACAATCGAGTTAGAGCAATGTGGTTGGCAGAAAACTGCTGCTTATTCATTGTTTGAACATGATCAGCCACTTTTGGAAAAGTTAGACTGGATATTTACCAGCCCCCACTGGACTACTTCTCATCCATCTACTATGGTTGTACCACTGGCAAAAATCACATCTGACCATGTACCTATCAAAATACAAATTGACAGCAATATCCCCAAAAGCCAGATATTCAGATTTGAAGAACATTGGACTAAATTTAGTGGATTCCTTGATACTGTGGAGAAACACTGGTTGAATTCCACTCATTTTTCTGACTCTGCAAAAAACTTAAATTCCAAGTTTAAAGCTATTAGAAGAGGTCTGAAAACATGGAGCAAACAATACTCCCAATTGAACAAAATAATTGACAATTGTTGTTTCTATGTGAAGTTAATTGATGGTCTTGAGGAACAAAGACCACAGTCTAGAGTGGAAAGGAATTTCAGGATTTTGCTCATCAATCATACAAACAAGTTACTGGAGGCAAAGAGAATATATTTGAGAATTAGGGCAAACATCAGATGGGCAAACCTAGGGATGAAAATACTAAATTCTTTCATGCCATTGCTACTTATGTCTTTAGGCACAACTACATCACTTATCTTATGACAATGGATGGACAACAAGTTTTTTATCATTACCATAAAGCTGCTATAATTTGGGCACCTTTCAAGAATAGGATTGGCACTGAAACAAACTGCACACAAAACTTTGATATATCCCACCTTGCTATGGATGATGATCTACATGATCTTGACAGACCTTTCTCCAATGAAGGAATTGATGATATCATCAATAAAATGCCCAATGACAAATCTCCTGGACCTGATGGTTGCAATGGCCTATTTATGAAGAAATGTTGGCACATCATCAAACAATATTTCTACAAATTCAGCAATGATTTCTACAATGAAATTGTATCTCTTTCTCCAGTTAACACTGCCTACATAACTCTGATACCTAAGAATGATAATCCTGAAACTCCTGATGATTATAGGCCCATACCACTTGTAAGTATGCCTATCAAAATAATTACCAAACTTCTTGCTAACAGATTACAGCAGATTATTATATCTAGAGTTAGCAAGAATCAATATGGCTTTATCAAGACAAGGAATATTCAAGACTGCCTTACATGGAGTTTTGAATACATACATATGTGCCACAAGTCCAAGAAAGAAATCATCATTTTTAAGATTGATTTTGTTAAGGCATTTGATAAGGTAAACTATAAGGCCATCTTATTCATGATGAAGCATCTGGGATTTAGCAGTAAATGGATTAGATGGGTCACATCTATCTTATCTACTGCCACCACCTCTGTCATCCTAAATGGTGTACCAGGTAAGTGCATATAATGCAAATGTGGTGTCAGGCAAGGAGATCCCTTTTCCCCCTTACTGTATGTTATGGTTGGAGAATTATTACAAATCATGGTTAATGAAGCATGGAGGAATGGATTACTATCTTTGCCTATTGAGACCAACTATACTGAATGCTACCCCATCATACAGTATGCTGATGATACCCTAGTTATCATGCCTGCTGATGAGGCAAAAATCAGGAATTTTATTGAGATCCTTGACAATTTTTCCAATTTCATAGGGCTTGTAGTTAACTACAATAAATCCTCGATGGTACCTATCAATATCTCTGATGATAAAGCTCAGGATCTGGCTAATACCTTTAACTGCAAAAAAGAAGCCATGCCATTTACATATCTTGGTTTACCAATGGGATCTACAAGGCCTAAAGTTTCTGATTTGATGCCCATGGTATCAAGACTTGATCACAGACTATCTGGCATTGCTTCCATGATGTCATACTCTGGGAGACTTGTACATCTCAAGTCCATAGTTGCAGCTCTGCTAATTTTTGCTATGTGTTGCATCAGAGTTCCTCCCACCATTTTTGACCACTTTGAAAAGTCTGGTAGAAATTTCCTTTGGTATGGCAATGACATCAATAAAAAAGGAAACTGCCTAATCAAATGGGATAATGTTTGTTTGCCAAAAAAAAGCAGGGGGTCTGGGAGTGCTAGATCTAAGAATACGAAACAAAACTTTGCTTACAAAATTCTTTTTCAAATTTTTTAACAAGCATGATATCCCCTAGGTTAACCTTATCTGGAACAATTACTATGACAATGGTGAGGTACCTAGTTTCCCTACCAGGGTGGGATCCTTCTGGTGGAGAGACTGTTGTTCTATCTTGAAAGATTTCAAGGATATGACTATTAGCTATGCTGGGAATGGTAATACAATTAAGTTATGGTCAGATAAATGGTGTTCACATATACTTTCGCAGTCAATGCCTCAGCTATATTCTTATGCAAAAAATATTGATATCACCCTTGCAACTGTCAGCAACTTGGAAGAAAACGACTTTTATGACTTGTTTCACCTGCCTATGTCCACAATTGCAGTCCAACAGAGTAACAACCTCAGAGTGATGATCAATAGCAGAGTTAACCAGCAAATGCCAGACTCATGGAAATTTCATTGGGGTGGCACAAAGTACTCTAATAAGAGAATATACCTTGAATTCATGGGAAATCCTGCTGATGCTCCTAAACCATATCAATGGATATGGAAGTCTTGTTCTCTCCCCAGGCAGAAATTCTTCTTCTGGCTTCTATTGCAAGACAGACTCAACACTAGAGATCTGCTCAACAGGAAGAATTTCTACATAGAGACAAGTAAGTGTGAGTTATGTGATGATGAACCTAATGAACATCTAATGCACCTCTTTTTTAGCTGTGATTTCAGCCAAAATTTCTGGAAGAACATTGGCTACCAATGGGACACTGATTATAACCTGATAGAAATGCTCTTGGAGGGTAGGAAACAAGATACTTATGGATGTTTTAAAGAGTGCCTGATTGCTGGTTGCTGGAGCCTATGGAAACACAGAAATAACATCATATTCGATCACAAGGTCAAGGATATGGCATATTGTTTAGCCATGTTCAAGAAGCACTTCAGCATGATCATAAAGAAGGCAAAACCTGGTTTGAAGGAGGGCATGCAAAGTTGGCTAGACCATTTGTGGACTTTTCGTTTTATTTCATTCATGCTCCATCATGTACATCCATTTGTAACTGTCCCATTTTATAAATGAAAATGAAAGTTACAATGGGGGTCTTCCCCACTGTTTGTTGCTCAAAAAAAAAGTTTGCATCAGCTAATTATATGACTTGTTAACTTGTAACTGTGTCTAATTTATGATGAATGCACTGTTATTTGAACTATGTTTTATTTTAAATCCCAAAAACTCAAATCGATGGGCGTAACCAAAGGATCGGTAGAAACATCTGCCTGTCTGTGATCGCTTGCCTGTCGGTGTAGACTGCCCCTTAACAGACTGGAGGTTAGCGACAGGCGCTAGGCCTGTTAAACTTGTTAACTTGTAGCACACAAAGTTTTCAAACTGCAGGAACATGAGTAAACTGGGTACTCCTATATATGGACTGAGAGGATAAACTTCCCTATTGCCAAAGTACGCATCAGGCTCACGAGTAAAAACAATGCTAGAATCAACGTGTGACAATTTAATACCATCTAATTATCATGGACTCGGAAAAAGGTCTTCTAAAAGAGCACGTATCTGACATCCATCTGAAATAACAGTCACACTCAAATCCCTTTTATTTTCAAAAATTGAAGTTGTCCTTAGAGAAACAAACCTCCAATCACATGGAGTTCCATCCCTTTGCAGCAGGAAGAGGTGGGATGCTCTGCTCATTTCTGAAGAAGTCATCAGGATCCACCATGGCCTTGACTGCTGCCAACCTCTCAAAATTGCCCTTGAAGTACTTCTCCCCCCAAACTTTAGCCTCTGCATAACTGGTCACATTGTCGCCCAATTCATTCCTGCCAAGATCCAGGTCTCTGTAGTTCACATACCCAGTTCTTGGGTTCTTGGATACATATGGCTTCATCTGCTTGTACAGACCTCTGACCCAGGCCATATGCTTATCATACACATCTGTTCCATTCTCAGACCAAGAGGAGTAGTATTGGAGGTTGTACAGGTTCCCCTTCCGGTGCGGGAAAGGCGTCGCAGAAGGCGCGACGCTTCCCATTCTGCCGCCGTAGGGATCTAGGATGAGGATCCCGGCTTCCAGCTTCGCCAGCCATGTCCATGTGCTCTCCCAGACGTGCCATGGGATTGGCAATTGCACGTAGTCAGACTTAGCTTTCACATAGCTGTCTGGTTTGGTACCCCTGTCCAATAGCAGCTCTAATGGCTTGGAGCTGGAGTGAAACGCGAAATACACGGTGGACTGGATCCAGGTGATCTCCTCGCAGTCTGCTCGCACCATTCCAAGATCAGAGAAGTGAGCTCGCATGAGACTGACGAGGCGGTCGCATCGGCCAAGAAACAGGGACTGAAACTGAGCGTCCTGGTTACTCACGACGGCTCGTAGATAGAGGTCCGGGGGCAGGGCCGGCGCGATTTCTTGCCATTTGGCTATGAGATGGGTGGCGGATTGGTTTCTTGACCGACGGATGGTGAACACCGTGACCGCCTCCGGCACGCGCACGAGCCGGAGCTTCCAGGACAGCACGACGCCGAAGCTCTCGCCGCCGCCACCCCTGATGGCCCAGAAGAGATCTTCCCCCATTGTGGTCCTGTTCAGGAGTTCCCCGCTGGCGTCCACGAGGACGGCATCGAGGACGTGGTCGGCGGCGAGGCCGTACCTGCGCATCAGCGTGCCGAACCCGCCGCCGCTCAGGTGGCCACCGACGCCGACGGTGGGGCAGACCCCGGCGGGGAAGGCGAGCGCGCGGCTCGCGGCGGCCACGGCATAGTAGAGCTCGCCGAGCGTGGCGCCGGACCCGACCCAGGCCTCGGCGCGCGCGGGGTCGACGCGGACGGCGCGGAGCGCGGCGAGGTCGAGCAGGGCGAAGGGCTCGCGGGGGTCCAGGGAGTGGTAGGAGAGGCCCTCGTAGTCGTGGCCGCCGCTGCGCACGCGGACGCGGACGCCGTGCAGACGGCCGCAGCGCACGGCGGCCTGGGCGTGGGAGGCCTCCCCGGCGGCGACGATCACGAGAGGCCGTGGGGTACCGGGCGTGACGAAGCGGAGGTTCCGGACGGAGGAGAGCAGGAGCGGGGAGTAGGACGGGGAGGGCGGGGTGTGGAGGAGGTCGGGCGGGATGGCGGCGGCGAGGCAGTGGAGGAATGCATCAGCGGTGGATGCGGCGGAGGAAATGGATGTGTTGCAGGGGAGGATGCAAAGGGCCAGGAGGAGCCGCAAGATTGCCTCTGTTCTTGACATGTTTGATGCTGCTAGTATGTGGGTGTGGGAGCAACTCTCCCCCGCTTGGATGCCTGCATTTCTTGTTAGAGCCTCCACAGTCCACAAAGCACCTCTCGGACGTTTTTAGGGAAAGACTGTGTGAGATCTCGTATTAGATGAGATTAATTTTTTTGAAACAAAACACATGCTCAAACATTCTTAGATTTTTTGTACACGCACATCAATATTTGATGTACAACCTCAAAATGTTTCAGCTCCTACTTCAGCTTACATTAATTGAAAAAAAAAAGACAATCACCATTCACAGTCGAATTTGTCTTTTTTGAATCTTCACATGGATGTTGTTAAATAATTTGTTTTTTTAATGTCTAAATATGATTATTATTTTTAGGTTGATCTCACGGTCTCACCTAAATGTGAGATCTCATATAAGTCTTCCCCATTTTTAGTGACCCATTTCATGTTATGCTCACATGTTTAATCTCCTTTAAAAAATGAAACTTCCTATTTATTCGTTTTCAATTATGGCTATACAACAAACACCCGAATAAAAATAATTGCACCCAGATCTGTAGACCATAGCGACGACTATAAGCACTGAAGTAATATGAAGGCGCGCCGCCGTCATCGCCCTTCCCTCATCAGAGCCGGGCAAAACTTATTGTAGTAGACAGTCGGGAAATCGTCATGCTAAGATTTGATAGGACCAACGCACTAGAACAGGAACCGCCGCCATGAAGAAACACGTAGATTAAAAGGATCCAACTCAAAGACACACGAACATAGACCGGATCTGAATAGATCCAGCAATGACAACCACCGACTGAATCCTTCGAGATCCGCCAAAGACACATCTCCACAAGCCCTCTGACGATGCTAGATGCACCACCGGAACGGAAGCAAGGTGGGGAGAATCTTATTCCATCTTCAGGGAGCTGCCCTCATCTTGCCTTCTTGAACAGGACGCAAACCCTAACAAAACGCAAAGAAACATCTAGAAACCAAGCCCTCCCGCTGGCAAGGGTGGGATCCAACACGCCTCTATGGCCATAGAGCCACCGGAGACGAGGCGGATCGATGGCGGCGCCGGCGGAAGGTAAACCCTCAGATGCTTAATCTCCTTCCCATTATTTCTTTTAATCTACACAACGGTGCTTCGATTCTAGATAAGCTCTGTCAAAAAAATGTGTGTTGATGTTGTGCTTCCATTCAGGCGGCCGGTTCCTGATTTTGTGGACTGTAAATCTTCAATTTTGTGTTCATAGTTGTAGCTTTTTAGACGAATTTCAAAAAGTTCTTCGCACACATTTGGCAGTTTGAAATTTTCTTTCACCACTAGCTTTATCTTGCTATTTCACACGACTTTTGTGTTGTATATTTTCTATTCGACCCTCGTAGATGAGTAGATTAACATCTCCCTACCGCACTGCACAAACGTGTTCATGTGTGCATGTTATGTTGGATGAATTTTGTAAATTCTTTGCACACGTTCAACTATTTAAAAATTATTTGAGCACTGGCTTCATTTTGCTGTTTCACATTATTTTCGCGACGTACATTTTCTGTTTCATCAGTCGTAGATGATTAAATCTACTTCTCTCTACTGGATTGCACAAACATGTTCATGCGTGCATGTTATTTTGGATGAATTCCATCAAATTCGTCGCACACAGCTGGTCGTTTGAAATTTCCTTTGACTACTAGCTTCATCTCTTTGTCCACACAACTCATATGTTGTAAGTTTTTTATCTTGAATCTCATAGACAAAGTTCTTCAAGTGTAGTGGTCTGAAATAAATTCATCATGTGAACACGAGGTGAGATTAACCATCTGTGCGCATGCAAACCAAACGACAGCATGTTGCATCTAGGGAGAAAATGCTTTTAGCCAAATATCCATGCGTGTGTTTCTTCTGAGGCAGACTAGAGGAGATGCATGCAATCAAACTCGATGCAGAACATAGCCCATGGGCTATTTTTTCCTCAGCCAAGCTCCACCAAGCTAGGCTAATTGAAATTTCAAAAATGATGCGAGTAACCAAACATGCCCTGATTGAAGGAAATATGCCCTAGAGGCAATAATAAAGTTATTATTTATTTCCTTATATCATGATAAATGTTTATTATTCATGCCAGAATTGTATTAACCGGAAACATAATACATGTGTGTGAATACATAAACAAACAGAGTGTCACTAATATGCCTCTACTGGACTAGCTCGTTAATTAAAGATGATTATGTTTCCTAACCATAGACATGAGTTGGCATTTGATTAACGGGATCACATCATTAGGAGAATGATGTGATTGACTTGACCCATTTCGTTATCTTAGCACTTGATCGTTTAGTATGTTGCTATTGCTTTCTTCATGACTTATACATGTTTCTATGACTATGAGATTATGCAACTCCCGTTTACCGGAGGAACACTTTGTGTGCTACCAAACATCACAACGTAACTGGGTGATTATAAAGGTGCTCTACGGGTGTCTCCGAAGGTACTTGTTGGGTTGGCGTATTTTGAGATTAGGATTTGTCACTCCGATTGTCGGAGAGGTATCTCTGGGCACTCTCGGTAATGCACATCACTTAAGCCTTGCAAGCATTGCAACTAATGAGTTGGTTATGGATGATGTATTACAAGACGAGTAAAGAGACTTGCCGTAACGAGATTGAACTAGGTATTGAGATACCGACGATCGAATCTCGCGCAAGTAACATACCGATGACAAAGGGAACAACGTATGTTGTTATGCGGTCTGACCGATAAAGATCTTCGTAGAATATGTGGGAGCCAATATGAGCATCCAGGTTCCGCTACTGGTTATTAACCGGAGACGTGTCTCGGTCATGTCTACATAGTTCTCGAACCCGTAGGGTCCGCACGCTTAACGTTTCGATGAAAGTTATATTATGAGTTTATATGTTTTGATGTACCAAAGGTTGTTCGGAGTCTCGGATGTGATCACGGACATGACGAGGAGTCTCGAAATGGTCGGGACATGAAGATTGATATATTGGAAGCCTATGTTTGGATATCGGAAGTGTTCCGGGTGAAATCGGAATTTTACCGGAGTACCGGGAGGTTACCGGAACCCCCCGGGAACTTAATGGGCCTTAGTAGGCCTTGGTGGAAGAGAGGAGAGGCGGCCAGGGCAGGGCCGCGCGCCCCTCCCCCCTAGTCCGAATAGGACAAGGAGAGGGGGGCGGCGCCCCTCCTTTCCTTCCTCCCCTCCACCTCTTTCCCCTCCCAAGTCCTAATCCAACTAGGAAAGGGGGGAGTCCTACTCCTGGTGGGAGTAGGACTCCTCCTGGCACGCCCTCTCTTCTGGCCGGCCGCACCCCCCCCCCCCTTGGTCCTTTATATACGGGGGCAGGGGGGCACCCTAGAGACACAACAATTGATAGTTTGATCTTTTAACCGTGTGCGGTGCCCCCCTCCACCATAGTCCACCTTGATAATATTCTAGCGGTGCTTAGGCGAAGCCCTGCGTCGGTAGAACATCATCATCGTCACCACGCCGTCAGGTCGACAAAACTCTCCTCAAAGACTCGGCTGGATCGGAGTTCGAGGGACGTCATCGGGCTGAACGTGTGCTGAACTCGGAGGTGCCGTACGTTCGGTACTTGATCGGTCGGATCGTGAAGACGAACGACTACATCAACCGCGTTGTGCTAATGCTTCCGCTTTCGTTCTAGAGGGTACGTGGAAAACACTCTCCCCTCTCGTTGCTATGCATCACCATGATCTTGTGTGTGCGTAGGAATTTTTTTGAAATTACTGCGTTACCCAACAGTGGCATCCGAGCCTGGTTTTATGCGTAGATGTCATATGCACGAGTACAACACAAGTGAGTTGTGGGCGATATAAGTCATACTGCTTACCAACATGTCATACTTTGGTTCGGCGGTATTGTTGGATGAAGCGGCCGGACCGACATTACAGCGTACGCATATGCGTAGACTGGTTCTACCGGCGTGCTTTTGCACACGTGTGGCTGGCGGGTGTCGGTTTCTCCAACTTTAGTTGAACTGAGTGTGGCTACGCCCGATCCTTGCGAAGGTTAAAACAGCACCAACTTGACAAACTATCGTTGTGGTTTTGATGCGTAGGTAAGAATGGTTTTTGCTAAGCCCGTAGCAGCCACATAAAACTTGCAACAACAAAGTAGAGGACGTCTAACTTGTTTTTGCAGGGCATGTTGTGATGTGATATGGTCAAGACATGATGCTAAATTTTATTGTATGAGATGATCATGTTTTGTAACCGAGTTATCGGCAACTGGGAGGAGCCATATGGTTGTCGCTTTATTGTATGCAATGCAATTGCCCTGTAGTGTTTTACTTTATCACTAAGCGGTAGAGATAGTCGTAGAAGCATAAGATTGGCGAGACAACAACGATGCTACGATGGAGATCAAGGTGTCGTTGTAGCGACCTGACCCGAATGGATCAAGTCTCTGTGCTCAGGTGTCATCCTGGATCAAGATGTCTGACACCACACAAGATGCCGAAGGATTTATAGCGAGTAGCAATCACACACTCATTACAGCGTTGTCCAAAAGAGGACTTATTACAATAAATATGGCTTAAGGCCATCTAATAACGATAACAATGAAGACTTGGAAGATAAGTGAGTCCATCAACTCCATCGGCATCACCGAGTATAGAACCACGACCTAAAACACCTTACTGTCGTTCAAAAAGTCTCTGCAACATGAAAGTTGCAGCCAAAACGGTCAAGACATGGAATATAGACAATGTAACACATAGAGAGTAATGAAGAAATAAGCCTATACTACATGCATATATGGCTGGTGGTAAAGCTCTACGGTTACAGTTTTGCATAAAGCTAGTTTTTCCCTACTACAAAGGAATAAATTTGTTTAACTATCATGGTGGTTGTTAAACATTGAGAATGGTTGACAGCATCCTCAATCCCAATTAAAAGTACTCATTAAAAACCCAATAATATTAATTAGAAGTAACATGATGAGATTCACATGATATCCGGTACTAGATACTCAAGATGTCCATAACCGGGACACGGCTAATCATGATTAGTTTATACACTCTGCATGGTTTGCGCACTTTTCCCCACAAGACTCGATCGCCTCCGTTTGGTTTCTCGTACTACATGGTGTTTGAGAAGCGGATGATCGAGACACAGCCTTTCGTAAGCACTAGCACCTTACATGTGGGTAGACCGTACCAACCTACATCCCCTACATCAGCTAGCCTACCCGTAAGAGTTCGCACAACTTAGTCAACTATGCCAGAGCCCATAATGGCTTGTGGCTGCACACGGAAGTTTCGAGTTTGAATAATCTTATGAACCCTTTGAGACAGGGTGGCGGTCCAAGAAATACGCAAGTCCTCGATAGAAACCAGTGCCTCAATCCACCCGGATGTGTGTTTAAGTTGCCACCTTAGATAAACCATTAATTAACAATCTCACATCTGTCATGGATATCACTCACCCAATCCACGTCTACTAGCATAGCATGGCATAATAAGCAAACGTAGAAGTAACTCCCAAGGTTTCATAAGTAAAACAGGTAATAGGTACTACCTCAATCTACTTCCCATCCCACAATTTAATTAGATCCTAATCATGCAAGTGTTTGAGGATTGTTCTAATGCATAAAAACTGGGTAGTAGATAAATATGATCAAGTGTTACTTGCCTTCTTGACGATCCATGAAACCTAGAGACTCAAGTAACAAGCGGCGCACTCGGGTGATCTAACGCAGACAAACAACAAGCATACAATAAGTACTCATCTAATGCACAGGGAAATCTCGGATAGAAGATCTAACCAGAAAATTCAACTTAAGAACCCTGGGTGCAAAAAGAATCGAATCAAATAAAGCAACGAAAGTCAAACGTCGAAAGAACATGACTCGGTTCTAGCAATTTGAAACTAGGTCAAATTTTTACAGTAGCAAAAGTTTGTTTAAGTGGCTTAGTCGGAACGGCGGTTTCGAAACGAAACTCCAGGCGCTTGAATCACCTGATTCCGATAACCGAGCGAGAAGATAAACTGATTCGAAGATTGGATCTGAAATTGAAATCGGAAAATAACGGATTAAATCCGATTTAAAAGAAAAACGACGAACGGTTAAACGAACGGACGTTCGTTAACAGAAATTAACCGGCGAACGCGTTCGTTAAAACGAACGAATCGGTGAACGTTCACTAATAACTAAACCGAAAAAAAATAAACCGATCTAGGGTTTTTTTAAAAAAAAACGAACAACGAAAGAAAACCGGACGGTTTTTAAAACAAAACCGGACCGGGGGAGGGGCGCGGTGGCTACCTCCAGCGAGGTCGCCCGGGCACCGGCTCCCGGGTCGGCTTGGGGCGTGAGGCGACGGAGGGGGCTCAAGTGACGGGCACCGGCGACGGGCACCGGCGGCGCTCGGGCGGCGCCAGGTTGGCGGGGCTGCAGCTGGGTGGGGAGGAGAGGGGTTGGGGTATATAAGGAGGGTGCCTTGGGGGGCACGGCGGCGGGCGGCGTGGCCGAGCCGGGACTCGAGGCGGCGGCGGCGAGGACTCCTCCCAAGGGAGCGCAGGAGGGCTACTGGCCGGGTGGCTTGGCCGGCTAGGCCTGCCCAAAGGGGCGCGGGTTTTTTTTAAAAACCGAAAACGAATTAAAATAAATCTAAACGAACTCCAAATTTAATAAAATAAATTTTCCCCGACTCCTAAAAATGAGTCGAACAAAATGAACTTTAATACGGGGCCAAAATGCATATTTTTAAAATACTCATTTTTTTCCCTAAAGCAAATAAACCTCGAAAACCCAAAATTTGATTTATTTATTAAATCTTCATTTTTTCCTAAATTTTGGGAAAGTCATATTATTCCCTCTCTTATTTTTTTATTGGAAAAATATTTGAAGATAAAATAAATAAATCCAAATGACCCTATTTTCAAAATTTGAGAAAACCCAAATATGGAAATAATGAAATCTCCAACTCTCTCCGAGGGTCCTTGAGTTGCGTGAAATTTCTAGGATCGACAAAATGCAAGAAAATATGATATGCATGATGACTTAATGTATAACATTCCAAATTGAAAATTTGGGATGTTACAGTCGCGCCGGTGACGATGGTGATCATGACGGTGCTTCGAAGATGGAGATCACAAGCACAAGATGATGATGGCCATATCATATCACTTATATTGCATGTGATGTTTATCTTTTATGCATCTTATCTTGCTTTGATTGACGGTAGCATTATAAGATGATCTCTCACTAAATTTCAAGATAAAAGTGTTCTCCCTGAGTATGCACCCTTGCCAAAGTTCGTCGTGCCCAGACACCACATAATGATCGGGTATGATAAGCTCTACGTCCATCTACAACGGGTGCAAGCCAGTTTTACACACGCGGAATACTTGGGTTAAACTTGACGAGCCTAGCATATGCAGATATGGCCTCGGAACACTGAGACCGAAAGGTCGAGCGTGAATCATATAGTAGATATGATCAACATAATGATGTTCACCATTGAAAACTACTCCATTTCACGTGATGATCGGTTATGGTTTAGTTGATATGAATCACGTGATCACTTAGAGGATTAGAGGGATGTCTATCTAAGTGAGAGTTCTTAAGTAATATGATTAATTGAACTTAAATTTATCATGAACTTAGTCCTGGTAGTATTAGCATATCTATGTTGTAGATCAATAGCTCGCATTTAGCTCCCCTATTTTATTTTTGATATGTTCCTAGAGAAAAACTGTATTGAAAGATGTTAGTAGCAATGATGCGGATTGGATCCGTGGTCTGAGGTTTATCCTCATTGCTGCACAGAAGAATTATGTCCTTGATGCACCGCTAGGTGACAGACTTATTGCAGGAGCAGATGCAGATGTTATGGATGTTTGGCTAGCTCAATATGATGACTACTTGATAGTTTAGTGCACCATGCTTAACGACTTAGAATCGGGACTTCAAAGACGTTTTGAACGTCATGGACCATATGAGATGTTCCAGGAGTTGAAGTTAATATATCAAGCAAATACCCGAGTTGAGATATATTAAGTCTCAAACAAGTTCTATACCTAAAATATGGAGGATAAAAGCTCAAGCGGTGAGCATGTGCTCAGATTGTGCAGGTACTACAATCGCTTGAATCAAGTGGGAGTTAATCTTCCAGATAAAATAGTGATTGACAGAATTCTCTAGTTACCATCACCAAGTTAGTAGAACTTCGTGATGAACTATAGTATGCAAGGGATGACGAAAACAATTCCCGAGCTTTTCATGATGATGAAATCGACGAAGGTAGAAATCAAGAAAAGCATCAAGTGTTGATGGTTGACAAGACCACTAGTTTCAAGAAAAGGGGCAAAGGGAAGAAGGGGAACTTCAAGAAGAACGGCAAACAAGTTGTTGCTCAAGTGAAGAAACCCAAGTCTGGACCTAAGCCTGAGACTAAGTGCTTCTACTACAAAGGGACTGGTCACTGGAAGCGGAACTGCCCCAAGTATTTGACGGATAAGAAGGATGGCCAAGTGAGCAAAGCTATATTTGATATACATGTTATTGATGTGTACTTTACTAGTGTTTATAGCAACCCCTCAGTATTTGATACTGGTTTAGTTGCTAAGAGTAGTAACTCGAAACCGGAGTTGCAAAATAAACAGAGACTAGGTGAAGTGACGATGTGTATTGATAAGTGATTCCAAGATTGATATGATCATCATCGCACACTCCCTATACTTTCGGGATTAGTTTTGAAACTAAATAAGTGTTATTTGGTGTTTATGCGTTGAGCATGAATATGATTTGATCATGTTTGTTGCAATACGATTATTCATTTAAATTAGAGAATAATTGTTGTTCTGTTTACATGAATAAAACCTTCTATGGTCATACACCCAATAAAATGTTTTGTTGGATCTCGATCGTAGTGATACACATATTCATAATATTGAAGCCAAAAGATGCAAAGTTTATAATGATAGTGCAACTTATTTGTGGCACTGCCGTTTAGATCGTATTGGTGTAAAGCGCATGAAGAAACTCCATGCTGATGGGATTTTTGGAATCACTTGATTATGAATCACTTGATGCTTGCGAACCATGCCTTATGGGCAAGATGACTAAGACTCCGTTCTCCGGAACAATGGAGCGAAACAAGCGACTTATTGGAAATAATACATACTGATGTATGCAGTCCAATGAGTGTTAAGGCTCGCGGCAAGTATCGTTATTTTCTGACCTTCACAGATGATTTGAGCAGATATGGATATATCTACTTGATAAAACATGAGTATGAAACGTTTGAAAAGTTCAAAAGAATTTCAGAGTGAAGTAGAAAATCATCGTAACAAGAAAATAAAAGTTTCTACGATATGATCGCAGATGCAAAATATTTGAGTTACGAGTTTGGTCTTCAGTTAAAACAACATGAAATAGTTTCACTACTCATGCCACCTGGAACACCATAGTGTAATGGTGTGTCCGAACATCGTAACCGTACTTTATTAGATATGGTGCGATCTATGATGTCTCTTACCGATCTACCACTATCATTTTGGGGTTATGCATTAGAGACAGCTGCATTCACGTTAAATAGGGCACCATCAAAATCCATTGAGACGACACCTTATGAACTGTGGTTTGGCAAGAAACCAAAGTTGTTGTTTCTTAAAGTTTGGGGCTACGATGCTTATGTGAAAAAGTTTCATCCTGATAAGCTCAAAACCCAAATTGAAGAAATTTTTCTTCATAGGATACCTAAAAGACACAGTTGGGTACACCTTCTATCACAGATCTGAAAGGCAAGACATTCTTTGCTAAGAGATCCTTTCTAGAGAAGGAGTTTCTCTCGAAAGAAGTGAGTGGGAGGAAAATAGAACTTGATGAGGTAACTGTACCTGCTCCCTTATTGGAAAGTAGTTCATCACAGAAATCTGTTCCTGTGACTACTACACCAATTAGTGAGGAAGCTAATGATGATGATCATGTAACTTCGCATCAAGTTACTACCGAACCTCGTGAGGTAAACCTGAGTGAGATCCGCACAGTGGTACGGTAATCCTATTTTGGAGGTCATGTTACTTGACCATGACGAACCTCACGAACTATGAGGAAGCGATGATGAGCCCAGATTCATGAAATGGCTTGAGGCCATGAAATCTGAGATGGGATCCATGTATGAGAACAAAGTATGGACTTTGATTGACTTGCCCGATGATCGGCGGGCCATTGAAATTAAATGGATCTTTAAGAGGAAGACGGACGCTGATAGTAGTGTTACTATCTACAAAGCTAGACTTGTCGAAAAAGGTTTTTGACAAAGTTCAAGGTGTTGACTACGATGAGATTTTCTCACTCGTATCGGTGCTTAAAGTCTGTCTGAATCATGTTAGCAATTGCCGCATTTTATGAAATCTGGCAAATGGATAACAAAACTGCAATCCTTAATGGATTTATTAAAGAAGAGTTGTATATGATGCAACCAGAAGGTTTTGTCGATCCTAAAGATGCTAACAAAATGTGCAAGCTCCAGTGATCCATCTGTGGACTCGTGCAAGCATCTCAGAGTTGGAATATACGCTTTGATGAGTTGATCAAAGCATATAGTTTTATACAGACTTGCGGTGAAGCCTGTATTTACAAGAAAGTGAGTGGGAGCACTATAACATTTCTGATAAGTATATGTGAATGACATATTGTTGATCGGAAATAATGTAGAATTATTCTGCAAAGCATAAAGGAGTGTTTGAAAGGAGTTTTTAAAGAAATACCTCGGTGAAGCTGCTTATATTGAGCATCAAGATCTATAGAGATAGATCAAAACCCTTGATAAGTTTTTTCAATGAGTACATACCTTGACAAGATTTTGAAGTAGTTCAAAATGGAACAGTCAAACAAAGTGTTCTTGCCTGTGTTACAAGGTGTGAAATTGAGTAAGACTCAAAGCCCGACCACGGCAGAAGATAGAAAGAGAATGGAAGTCATTCCCTATGCCTCAGCCATAGGTTCTATAAAGTATGCCATGCATGCTGTGTACCAGATCTATCATATACCCTACACTGATTTTGGCAAGGGAGTACAATAGTGATCTAGGAGTAGATCACTGGACAGCGGTCAAAATTATCCTTAGTGTAATAAGGATATGTTTCTCGATTATGGAGGTGACAAAAGGTTCGTTGTAAAGGGTTACGTCGATGCAAGTTTTGACACTGATCCAGATGACTCTAAGTCTCAATCTGGATACATATTGAAAGTGGGAGCAATTAGCTAGAGTAGCTCCGTGCAGAGCATTGTAGAGATAGAATTTGCAAACTACTTACGGATCTGAATGTGACAGACCCGTTGACTAAAATTATCTCACAAGAAAAACATGATCACACCTTAGTACTCTTTAGGTGTTAATCACATAGCGATGTGAACTAGATTATTGACTCTAGTAAACCCTTTGGGTGTTAATCACATGGTGATGTGAATTATTGGTATTAAATCACATGGTGATGTGAACTATATTATTGACTCTAGTGCAAGTGGGATACTGAAGGAAATATGCCCTAGAGGCAATAATAAAGTTATTATTTATTTCCTTATATCATGATAAATGTTTATTATTCATGCTAGAATTGTATTAATCGGAAACATAATACATGTGTGTGAATACATAGACAAACAGAGTGTCACTAGTATGCCTCTACTTGACTAGCTCGTTAATTAAAGATGGTTATGTTTCCTAACCATAGACATGAGTTGTCATTTGATTAACGGGATCACATCATTAGGAGAATGATGTGATTGACTTGACCCATTCTGTTAGCTTAGAACTTGATCGTTTAGTATGTTGCTATTGCTTTCTTCATGACTTATACATGTTCCTATGACTATGAGATTATGCAACTCCCGTTTACCAGGTGAACACTTTGTGTGCTACCAAACGTCACAACATAACTGGGTGATTATAAAGGTGCTCTACAGGTGTCTCCTTAGGTACTTGTTGGGTTGGCGTATTTTGAGATTAGGATTTGTCACTCCGATTGTCGGAGAGGTATCTCTGGCCCCACTCAGTAATGCACATCACTATAAGCCTTGCAAGCATTGTAACAAATGAGTTAGTTGTGGGATGATGTATTACAGAACGAGTAAAGAGACTTGCCGGTAACGAGATTGAACTAGGTATTGAGATACCGACGATCGAATCTCGCGCAAGTAACATACCGATGACAAACGGAACAACGTATGTTGTTATGCGGTCTGACCGATAAAGATCTTCGTAGAATATGTGGGAGCCAATATGAGCATTCAGGTTCCGCTATTGGTTATTGACCGGAGACGTGTCTCGGTCATGTCTACATAGTTCTCGAACCCGTAGGGTCCGCACGCTTAACGTTTCGATGACAGTTATATTATGAGTTTATATGTTTTGATGTACCGAAGGTTGTTCGGAGTCCCGGATGTCATCACGGACATGACGAGGAGTCTCGAAATGGTCGAGACATGAATATTGATTTATTGAAAGCCTACGTTTGGATATCGGAAGTGTTCCGGGTGAAATCGGGATTTTACCGGAGTACCGGGAGGTTACCGGAACCCCCCGGAAACTTAATGGGCCTTAGTGGGCCTTGGTGAAAGAGAGGAGAGGCGGCGAGGGCAGGGCCGCGCGCCCCTCCCCCTAGTCCAAATAGGACAAGGAGAGGGGGGCGGCGCCCCTCCTTTCCTTCCTCCCCTCCACCTCTTTCCCCTCCCAAGTCCTAATCCAACTAGGAAAGGGGGGGGAGTCCTACTCCCGGTGGGAGTAGGACTCCTCCTGGCGCGCCCTCTCTCCTGGCCGGCCGCACCCCCCCTCCTCCGTGCTCCTTTATATACGGGGGCAGGGGGGCACCCTAGAGACACAACAATTGATCGTTTGATCTTTTAGCCGTGTGCGGTGCCCCCCTCCACCATAGTCCACCTCGATAATACTGTAGCGGTGCTTAGGCGAAGCCCTGCATCGGTAGAACATCATCATCGTCACCACGCCGTCGTGCTGACGAAACTCTCCCTCAACACTCGGCTGGATCGGAGTTCGAGGGACGTCATCGGGCTGAACGTGTGCTGAACTCGGAGATGCCGTACGTTTGGTACTTGATCGGTCGGATCGTGAAGACGTACGACTACATCAACCGCGTTGTGCTAACGCTTCCGCTTTTGGTCTACGAGGGTACGTGGACAACACTCTCCCCTCTCGTTGCTATGCATCACCATGATCTTGCATGTGCGTACGAATTTTTTTGAAATTACTGCGTTACCCAACAATGATGAACTCGCCAAACCCCAACTCGAAGGGAGATGGAAAAAGGAAAGGGAGGTCTAAATAATTGTTTTCAGGTGTTAGGGACAACTTCAGAAGCTCATATGTTGATTGATGCAAGTAGATGTGGAATATATTTTATTGACTGGGAGGCCAATTCGGACGCTAGACCTCTTCGGGATGAGTTTATCCTAGCAAGTAATATTGGTTGTAACAAATTGAATGTTAAAGTGGACTATTGAAGTGATTGAGATGGTGTAGAATGGTGTCTATTCGATCGGACCTGCGGTGACCATCCTTGATGATTGTAACTTTTTCTTAGTCGCAATTTTGATTATATTAGTTTTTCTTGCCCTAGGAAGCCAGCATGACAACACATGTTTTAGCTAGTCATGGTGTGGGTTCCTTGAGCATTGTACGGGACATGGAACCCTCGACTTTTTGGTGCATGTAATAATTTACAATGTAACTATTTTGCCAAGATAATAAAATCCATCAAGAAGCCTGGTTGGACCAGCAAAACGGCCTTCTAAAAAACTATCAATTTCCCCGATTCCCAATCTTCTTCATTCTCCCTTTTTGATTAGACACCTCCTTTGAACCAACGCCGTGATACCCTTCTTTTTGCAACTACTTGAGTGAAAACCTTCCTATTTCAAATACTAGCTTCCCCTTGTATTCTGGTTAATTCTAATGTTTTTTTATGTGCACACCAAAATTCTGTCTCATAGGAGCTCTGAAGAACATGCTTAATTTGTCTCTGAACTATGTGTTTGTTCAGAGCAAATGCCTCTAAGTTCATGGTGATGGATCAACCTCTACGGAATCAGCAATGATGTGATGTTTTGTATTCTTGAAGTATCTTGTGAGCATCTAAATGAGTGTAATCCTCATGTATGTTGGCACACAACATAAGAGTCGAGGTTTTTGTTGACCACAGGTAAAAAACATTTATGTTTGGCACCCCCCCCCCCCGCCGGCATCGCCCGCTTTGACGACTTGAGGGCGAAACCCTAATACCACCGCCACCTCCCCCACCTCACCTTCTCCCCCTTGCTGCCGCCTGAGGCGCCCACCAGCAAAGCCTGGATGTATCCGGGAAGGCGGTGGCGGGGCCCTTCTCTGGCTGCTCAGAACGGGTGCAACGGCTGCTGTCCTGGGCTATGCTCCTCGGTCAGCATCCCAGCTTGATCTCGTCCAGGGGATAGCGACTGTGGTCCTCGGCCAGCTTCCCGGCTAGATCACATCCAAGGGGCAGTAGTTGTTGTCCTGGGCGATGCACAAGTGCGGGTCGACAGAGGGCTTCGATCTCTTGTGTTTGTGCGTGTGGTAATGGCACGGGGAGCGATCTTCCACGAAGTTATGTCCCGTGTGGCTGGCCTCAGTTTGATCTAGGCCGGCGGGCTGGATGCAATGGCGAGGGTTCCCCGTTGAAGACCAGCTTGGGCGGCAAAGGACTGTGGAAGCTAGTGGTGTTCCCCCTTTCCGTGAGCTTTGGCCGAGCGGTGATCCGGGCCTCCTCGGTCCTATGTTTGGCTTGGTTCTGCCCAGTCCTATGCTCGGCGATGTCGGGCGGCTGGTTGTGCCTTCTCTAGGAGCTTAGGCTGCCTAGGATGCAGTTGAGGTGGGTTGCACAAATCCCGGTAAATACTAGTATTGGCATTGTTAGTGCCGGCGACATTGGCATCTGCGGATGTCACCCCCTCCTTGGAGGTGCAATTGTGAATCCATCGCACTCACTGACCTCTTTTCTTTCAACTTTGGGTGAAAACCTTAGATCGAGCTTTTCCTAGATTAGATGGTGGTGTTGTCTTGGACATCACTACCTCCTTGGATGCGTCATTGGGGAGTAGTGGATGAGTGTTATCGGGGAGTGTCCTGTTGCTTGGGGAGCTTAGATAATGGTGCTGCCGGCGGGGGAGCTGATTGGGGCATGTGATCAGTTGGAGGTGGAGCAACATCATATTGTTGGGAAAGATAGTATAGAACAAAAAAAATTGTCCTACGATCATGACTCTAGGAACACGAGAAGATGCATTAGAGGTTTAGATCGGATTGTTACCAACTTCGAGTTGTAGCGGAAGAGGAGTTGGTGTAGATCGAACTTGAAGTACCTCAAACCATCCACGGTGATCCCTTGATGGCCCACAAGTATAGGGGATCAATCGTAGTCCTTTCGATAAGTAAGAGTGTCGTACCCAACGATGAACGGAAGGAAATGACAAGCGGTTTTTAGTAAGGTATTCTCTGCAAATACTGAAAGTGGCGGTAACAAATAGTTTTGTAGCAAGGTAATTCGTAACAAGTAGCAAGTAACAATAGTAGCAAGGTGCAACAAGGTGGCTCAATTCTTTTTACAGCAAATGAAAAGCCGGAAAGTTCTCTTATAGTAAGCAAAGCATTCTTGAGGACAAACATGAATTCTCGTCTAGTCACGTTCATCATGTTTAGTTGATTCACGTTCGATACTTTGATAATTTGATATGTGGTGGACCGATGCTAGGGTACTGTTCTTACTTGAACAAGAAACCCTCTTATGATTACCCCCTCTCGCAAGCATTCACAACTACGAAAAAAGAATTAAGATAAATCTAACCATAGCA
The DNA here is from genome assembly GCA_021605145.1 of Aegilops bicornis. Taxonomy (NCBI): domain Eukaryota; kingdom Viridiplantae; phylum Streptophyta; class Magnoliopsida; order Poales; family Poaceae; genus Aegilops; species Aegilops bicornis. The sequence goes on along the minus strand of CM038675.1, from coordinate 630,943,092 downwards.
TGAAACATATGGATCCAAATCAGCCCCTTATGGAATAACGCATAAACTAGGGTTTAAGCTTCTATCACTCTTGTAACCCATCATCTAATTATTACTCCCAAATTCCTTCCCTTAGGCCCAAGTATGGTGAAGTGTCATGTAGTCGACGTTCACATGACACCACTAAAGGAAGAACAACATACACATCATCAAAATGTTGAACGAATACCAACTTCACATGATTACATATGACAAGACTTCTTCGGTGTCCTCAAGAACAAAAGTAACTACTCACAACTCATATTCATGTTCAAGATTAGAGGTGTATTGAATATGCTTAAGGATCTGAACATATAATCTTCCACCAAATAAACCAACTTGCATCAACTACAAGATGTAATCAACACTACTAGCAACCCACAAGTACAAATTTGAGGTTTTGGGACAAAGATTGAATACAAGAGATGAACTAGGGTCTGAGATGAGATGGTTCTGGTGAAGATATTGATGAAGATTGGTCTTCCCATGACGAGAGGATCGTTAGTGATGTCAATGGCTTCGATTTCCCCCTCTCGGAGGGAAGTATCACTCGCAGAATCACTTTGCCGGAGAGCAAAAGTGCCCCTACCCAGGTTCCACCTCGAGACGGCAGTGCTTCATCCCAAAGGTCTTCTTTTGATTGTTTTTCTGGGGGAAATGGCATCATATAGGAGAAGGAGGCCCCCGGAGGCCTGCATGTGGGCCCACAACCTTGGGTGGCGTGCCCTAAGGGGGCGCCACCTGAGCTTGTCGCTCACTGGTGGGTCCCCTCCCGATTATTCTTCTCCAAGTATTTTTTTTATTAATTTTAAAATAATTCTCCGTAAATTTTCAGGTCATTTGGAGTTGTGGAGAATATCTATATTGTAGCTTTTTCAGGTCCAGAATTCCAGCCGCCGGCAATCTCCCTCTTCATATGAAACTTGCAAATTAAGAGAGAAAATGCATAAGAATTGCATCATAAAGTGGAATAATAACCCAAAACATAATAAATAACAGTAGGAAAACATGATGCAAAATGGATGTATCAATTCCCCCAAACTTAGATCTTGCTTGCGCTCAAGCGAGTACCGAACTCGATAATCATGACCATGCATATATATAGAGAGAGGTGTCTATAAACTTGTCATGATCATTATTATAGCAACAATATATCATCATAAAACTTCTCATGATCAAGTTACAATTCATTCACAATGCTAAAGTATGAACCATAAACTTCACTGAAAACCAACAAACTATGATCATATATATTTAGGAGCAGTTTTTATTGCTTTTTGCACCAATGACAACTTACTTGAAGGATCTTATTCAATCCATAGGAAGATATAGTGGACTCTCATGGCAAGAAACTGGGTTCAAGAGTTTTGGATCATTCTACACGTGCGTATGAGTTTTTCTTTGAATCTCATATTTAAGAATCATAGCAGTTATAGCACAGAATATAAAATATTTAATTATAAACATGGAAATAAATAGTACAAATTTTATTGTCGGGGATAATGGTGAAGGAGTTGACGAAGGTCTTGAGCACATGTGTGATCCTATCCAACTTCAGAGCAAAATCCAGCGATGTTCCAAAATTTTATCCAAATGCATCAACGTATTCGTCATTGAGGAACTCATGAGCGGCTCTAGAATGATATGGTTGAGCATTTGTGGCCATATAAAGGGGAGAACTCGAGCATGTGTGCAAGTTGAATTTATGTTTGAAATATTTCATTTTAAAACTTTTTGTTTGGATTGTAATATTTATATTTGAAGTATTGTTGAATTTCAATATTTGCACTATTTGAAGATTGATGCTATATATCTGTACTTATTTTGAGTGATGCGGACATAAAAGAAAACGAAAACAGGGGCGGATAGGGTAGATGTTTGGTACAGAGGGTTGAATGGCCCGCTCTCGTATATGTGTCAGTGGACGTTTATTATGTCCAATTTTGGGTACGCCATTGGAGATGCCCTAATATGTGATTTCTCAACTTGTTTCTCCTTATTGGCCCTACCCGCAAGAAGACGACACACCTTTCACCCTCGAGGCTTTTGCTTATTCACAGCTTTGTCGCATATGCATTGTTTATCCACCTGTATGTCCGCATCTTCTCTTTCTCATAGCATAACTGGTTTCTGTATATTTCGTGAGAAAGACTTTGTCGATGTGGGTGGAGACGATTCTGATCATCGGTTACAACACGGGACGATTTTGCATCTTAGCAATCAGGAAACCAACACTCATAGGTTGTTGACCACACTGGGGTACAATCAACATGGCCGCAAATGCCTAATACGCACAAACAATTGAGAACAAATAATAACTATGACGACAATATGGATATTCCGAATATAAATGCAGTATCGATGAAAAGTCGGGGTTCCAAAAGTGGTCTTGTGATAGTCGTTGGAAACGAATGCAGCACAAGTGATTTTCTAATTTTAAGGAGTAGATTACACATCCACAACAAGTTTGAATTTCACTATATTTTGGACATCTAGACTTCAGTCCTTCGAGTCAAGTAACTTCTTCAAGACAATATGGTGTCATGAGATGAATGGTGCGGATGCGGTCATTTTTCTAGTTTGCCCATCGCGAATATGATCGCTTTGAGGCCTTTTTCTTTTTTCATCGCCTATACATAGCTTTGGTCCTATATGACTTTCTTTATTCTTTGGCGTGTTTTTATGTCGTGAGTTTGTGTTGGTTTGTGTCATCCTATCACGCAGTAGGGTGTGTTCTCATCGTATTTGTATCCTCTTGATACTATATTTTGAGTTAATATAAAATCCACCCTTTATCGAGAAAAAGAACTTCTTCAAGACAAGAAAAAAATTAACATTCCCTTTCAATTCTGCGTCGTGCCATTGCCACCTGGTAATCCAAGAGGAGGAATGCTCTGCTCGTTCCTGAAGAAATCACTGGGGTCCACCTTGGCCTTCACCGCCGCAAGCCTCTCGAAGTTATCCTTGAAGTACGCCTCGCCCCAAACTCTCGCCCTCTCGTAGCTGGTCCCACCGCCGTCGCCACCATATTCCTTGACGCCGAGGTCCAGGTCCTTGTAGTTCACGTACGCGCCCCTGGGGCTCTTGGATACGTACGGCTCCATCTCCCGGTGCACCCCCCTGACCCAGCTCATATGCTGCTCCGACGCCTCCGTCGTGTTGTCCCACCAGAATCCGTAGTACTGCAAGTTGTAGAGCGCGCGCCGGTGCGGAAACGGCGTCGCCGACGGCGCGACGCGGCCCATCCTGCCGCCGAAGGGGTCGAGGATGAGCAGCCCGGCGCCGTCCTCCAGGAACCAGCTCCACGTGCTCTCCCACATGTCCCTCGGGATTGGCTCGTGCACGAAGTCCGACTTGCCCTTGAAGTACCTGTCCGGCTTGGTGCCCCTGTCCAGGAGCAGCTCCTTCGGCTTCCCCGTGCCGTAGAACGCGAAGTAGAGCACGGACTCGATCCAGGTCATCTCGACGCAGTCTCGCCGCGTCACGCCCAGCTCCGGGAACATCTTGGTCATCGTCGCGACGACGCCGGCGCACCTGCCGAGGTACAGGGACTCGAACTGCGCGTCCTGGTTCTGCACGACCACCCGGAGAATGATGTCGCGGGGCAGGGCCGGCGCCACGTGCTGCCACTTGGTGAGGAGATCGCTGGCGGATTGGTTTCTTGGCCGGTGGACGGTGAACACGGTGACGGTAGCCGGCACGCGCACCAGCCGGAGCTTCCAGGACACCACGATGCCGAAGCTCCCGCCCCGCCGCCCCGGATGGCCCAGAAGTGGTCCTCCCCCATGGCAGCCCTGTCCAGGAGCCTCCCCCTGGCGTCCACCATGATGGCGTCGACGACGTGATCCGCGGCGAGGCCGTGCTTCCGTAGCATCAGGCCGAAGCCGCCGCCGCTGAGGTGCCCGCCGACGCCCACCGTCGGGCCGACACCGGCGGGGAACCCGAGACGCGCGCTCTTGTTGGCGATGCCGTAGTAAAGCTCCCCAAGCGTGGCTCCGGACTCGACCCACGCCGACCTGCTCCGGACGTCAACGCGGATGGCGCGCAGCGCCGCCAGGTCGACGACGGCGAAAGGGCGAGCCGCGTCGAGGGAGCGGTAGGAGAGCCCCTCGTAGTCATGGCCACCGCTGCGCGGGCGCACGCGGACGCCGTGCACCGCGCCGCAGCGCACGGCTACCCTGACGTGTGTGGCGTGGGTGGCCTTGACGATGACGAGGGGCGTCGGGGTGGCCGGCGTGACGAACCGGAGGTTCTTGATGGAGAACTCGAGGACGGACGGGTAGGATTCCGACGACTGAGTGTACACGATCCCCGGAGGAAGGTGGAGGGCGAGACAGCCTACGAAGTCGGTGGTGTTAACGCTGGTCACCGCAGCGGCCGTGGAGATGGCAACGCAAACGGCGGCGAGCAGCGCAACCAGGACGCTCCGAGCTACGGCCATCGTGTGTAGCTTGATTCGAGGACTGAGGAGTCAGCCGGAGGTCGCAACTTATAAACTTGTTGGAATTGGAACTTTGGAAGTAAAGCCGAAATCACTTGTCGCAACCAGTAGGAGTGTACTCTGTGCTTGGTTGCGGTTGGTTGCATCGATCCGCCACGTCTTTCCTCGGCAGGTTTTGTTAAGCTTCAGGAAATGGTCGCACAACAACGATATTTGCCGTCAAACTAGTCAAATTTGAGCGATCGAATCGAACCATATGCCACCAGTTGGCCCCTCTGGGATTCATCACACGGCAGAGCCGCCCGTAGACTAATAAAACTACAGGATCCAAGTGTTGGCTAGTGAATTTGGTGGTATTGATATCGCAATCGAAAGCTGAATTTGAACAATTTAAGATGTATAATAACTGTACAATATTCGAAATCTTCAGGTTTTATATGCAAAAAGATATCTTCGCGTACACGGGTAAATGCATTCATGTAGGCACAAAGCCTGCCGCTCATAGTGACATGTCCATACAAAGACCTAAATAACTTTCCAAAATAAAGGACGACAATGCATGACTGAACGAGCGGTGCGCATGGACCCTTCACTAGGAGATGTTGCGGTATTGATTTGCTTGTGTCTTGGGGCTCTTGGCTCGAGCCAGCTGAGACCAAGTCTAGCGGAGAACACGAGGGTTGGCTAAGAGTGATGTTTTACTTAAGCGGGAGATGAGTTAGTTAGTGCCGTTTCTTTTAACCATAAGCTACAAATGACCATCTTTCTTTTTCTCAAATGGTTTGGATTCCTTTATTTGTCATCTGAAAGAAATTAAAGATATGAGAGGGCCAAGCCGTCTCTGATTAGAGCATCTCCAACAGATGATGTATAATTGGGCACCCAAAAACAGTTTTAGGGGACCAAAATGTAGGTTTTAGGGCATCCAAAAAATTTACACCATAGCAGATGATGTAAAATAGGATACCATAAAATTTTGGGCCGTAGCAGATGATTTAACATAGGGCACCCAAATATTTTTCTTCTTCTCCACAATTGCATACATATTGTTTTTCACGGGGCACAATTGCATACATATTTGGCCTGCAGTTTGGTCTTTCAGCACAACATAACACTTCGCTTTCTTTGTTGGTGGATAACCCAATTCCACGCCAGTAGCTCGACACATTGCTACAATTGGCCCTTGGAGTGGTGATTATGGTCTAAGAAATGAAAACTTGGAGGTCTCTGTTATGCTTGTCTCTGATGATGCAGGCATTCACTTCAATCAGCTAGGTGCTATCAGCTCTTTTCATATTGTCACTTCATTTGTGTCCCGTGAAGAGCTTCGGGATGATTCTGAGACAAATTCCCCTATTACAAGCTTGGATCTGAATGAAACGAGCAATGCACACTACTGCAGGATGCTGCTAATGCGACACTACGATTAGAGATCCTTCGACGAAACTGTGTGTGATGCAATAATCACAAACGGTGGTGTAAAAAACCCGTCAAAAAAGGTGCAAAACGTTTGCGATGATGGATGCATCAAACACGGTTCTGATTTTAGGTGCTTGTGCGATGTAGGGCATACGGTTCAGTTCAATTAACTATTTGCGATGAGGAGGAATAAAAGAAACGGGCAGCCAGATGAAGGTGTGTGTGCGATATACAACATACGGTTCACTCGGATGAACTATTTCTGATTATGCAACACAAAAGAAACGGTCAGCCAGATCAAGGTGTGTGCGATATACGACATGCGGTTCACTCGGATGAACTGTTTGTGTTGAGACAAGAGAACAGAAACGGTTCAATATAACAAGATGTGTGTGATACGCGGCAAACAGGTCTGTAATCAGAAATTTGTGTGAAGACCGATAATAACATAGACGGTTGCTGCTAGTACGACGTGTGTGTTGTGCAATGGGATAGCATATAGAACAACACACACACACACACACACACACACACACACACTTATAAGGACATGGTTGCATAACCAAATTAAACATCCACTTACATAGGTGGCTACTACAACCATGGCATTTGCACACACACCAAAGTAAACTATTACATGCATAATTACATAGGTGGCTACTACACACATGACATTTCCACACACCAATAAAGTAAACTATATATTACATGCATGATTAACTAGCATACACGATCATCTGGTCATCATCTACTTCTTGTGAAGCTTTCTCTGCTTGTGGCTCGATCCGGGCTCGTCGATTTAGGTAACGAGGCACTTCCTCATGTCAATGATCTGCATGTGCATATCATAGCATGTGTACACGCTCTTGGCCGCGAACCTGAGGTGAGGTTCATCCAGTTGCGGCATCCAGGCCTTGTGCCAGGATACGAGACTTGTTCTCTGGGTATCCTGCTTCATCTTTTCGTAGTAGGGGTCGATGATGGCCGAGGCGAGTTCAACCAGGGAGTCCTTCTTCGTGCTTCCCCAGACCCTGTTGTGCTCACGGGTTTCGACAAGGTTCTTGCAGACCAAGCCCGTAACCCTGAGCACTTTTACATCGTCGGTGGTTTCCACCGTGGCGAATTTGTAGTCAGTGCTGTTGACAAACCTGTTGAAATGGTCGCAAGGCTCTGTGGCCATGCAGTAATGGTAGATGAGGACATGATGTTGCACGCACAACTGGGTGACGGCAACCTTTTGATCTATGCCAGGACGACCGGCGGTGTATTGGAGGTCGATGCCGACCACCTTGTACTTGTCTCGAGTAAGTGATGTCGCTTGAAGTTACGTCGGTATTTCCCCAAAGAGGAAGGGATGATGCAGCACAACGGCGGTAGATATTTCCCTCAGATACGAAATCAAGGTTATCGAACCAAGCAACACAATGTAAACAGCCCCTGCACACAAATAACAACAACTCGCAACCTGACGTGTTAAAGGGGTTGTCAATCCCTTTCGGGGTACGGCGCCAGAAACGGTGCGCGGACGGGAGAAAGTTGTGATAGATTGAAATAATAGATCGCAAATAAAATAAAGTGCAACAAAGTATTTTTGTATTTTTGGTTTAATAGATCTGAATAAAAGTGCAAAGGAAAAGTAGATCGCAAGCAAATATATGAGAAAGAAGACCCGGGGGTCGTAGGTTTCACTAGTGGCTTCTCTCGAGAAAGATAGCAAATGGTGGGTAAACAAATTACTGTTGGGCAATTGATAGAATTTCAAATAATTATGACGATATCCAGGCAATGATCATTACATAGGCATCACGTCCAATATTAGTAGACCGACTCCTGCCTGCATCTACTACTATTACTCCACACATCGACCGCTATCCAGCATGCATCTAGTGTATTAAGTTCATGGAAAAACGAAGTAATGCAATAAGAACGATGACATGATGTAGACAAGATCCGTTTATCTATGGCGGTAGATATAGATCCCATCTTTTTATCCTTAGTAGCAATGGTACATACGTGTTGGTTCCCTTTTACATCTTTGGGATCAAGCACCGTAAGATCGAACCCACTACGGGGCACCTCTTCCCATTGCAAGATAAATAGATCAAGTTGGCCAAACAAAACCCAAATATCGGAGAAGAAATACGAGGCTATAAGAGATCATGCATATAAAACATCAAAGAAACTTAAATAACTTTTATGGATATAAAAAGATATAACTGATCATAAACTCGAAGTTCATCAGATCCCAACAAACACACCGCAAAAAGAGTTACATCATATGGATCTCCAAAGAGACCATTGTATTGATAATTCAGCGAGAGAGAGGAAGCCATCTAGCTACTAACTACGAACCCGAAGGTCTACAAAGAACTACTCGCGCATCATCGGAGAGGCACCAATGGAAGTGGTGAACCCCTCCGTGATGGTGTCTAGATTGGATCTGGTGGTTCTGGACTCTGCGGCGGATGGATGAATATTTCGTCGACTCCCCTAGGGTTCTGGGATTTTGGGGTATTGATAGAGCAAAGAGGCGGTCCGGGGGCACCCAAGGAGGGCACAACCCACCAGGTGCAACCAGGGCCCAACTTCTTTCTTTGGCCCATAAAAAATCATCGTGAAGTTTCGTGGCATTTGGACTTCGCCTGATATTGATTTCCTGCGATTTAAAAAACATGGAAAAAACAACAACTGGCACTTGGCACTATGTCAATAGGTTAGTACCAAAAAGTGATATAAAATGACTATAAAATGATTGTAAAACATCCAAGATTGATAATAAAACAGCATGGAACAATAAAAAATTATAGATACATTGGAGACGTATCAGCATCCCCAAACTTAACTCGCACTCGTCCTCGAGTAGGTAAGTGATAAAAACAGAATTTGTGATGTGGAGTGCTGTTCATCATGTCATATCATATTCTTTTCTTTATAGCATGGACATTTGGACTTTTATGTGATTCAAAGCAATAGTCTAGTTTTGACATAATAATTTAGATACTCAAGCATATCAACAAGCAACCATGTCTTTCAAAATATCAATGCTAAAATAAGTTATCCCTAGCCCATCATGGTCAAACATTGATCCATTCGTGAAACACACTCGAATATTAGCTACACCCAATACTTAAGCACGATCATATTGCCTCCTAGTTGGTGCTTTTGTAAGTGAAGATGGAGACTCAAATTCAAAATAAAAATTGCATAAAGTAAAAAAAAACAAAGGCCCTTCGCATAGGGAAGTAGGGATTTGTAGAGGTGCCAGAGCTCAAAGCGAAAAAAATTAGAGATAGAAAACATTTTGGGAGGTGTATCCATCCCACCAACGAAAACGACTCAGAGTTCCGAACACTTTCCAGGCTAGATATGCCATAGGCGGTTCCCAAACAGAAAATAAAGTTTATTCCTTTTTCCACCATTCTTTCACTTTTCATGGCTAGCTGTATCCACGGGTGCCCTCCATACCAACACTTTCCAAGGAATTTATTATTTGACAACATAAAGTAAATTCATTTTTGCATTTCTGGACTGGGCATCCCTAAGACCTTTGCCTTACTCTCGTGCAATGACAAGTGAATAAACACTCATCGTAAGAATAACACATCCAGCATTGAAAATATTAGCCACCCGTTATCATTTCGCGAGCGAAACAAACACACAAAAGAGAAGTTTATTTTGAAAATTAGAGATGGCACATGCAAATTTGCTTAGAATGGCAAAAGAATACCGCATATAGGTAGATATAGTGGTCTCATGTGGCAAAACTGGTTTAAAGGATTTTGGATGCACAAGTAGAGGTCATACTTAGTGCAAAATGAAGGCTAGCAAAAAGATTGAGAAGTGACCAACCAAGAAACGAATAATATCATAAGCAAGCATTAAGCATAAATAACACCGAGTAATGCACCACAAGTAGGATATAATTTTCATTGCATGATTACTGACTTTCGTGCATGCATAGGGAATCACAAACCTTAACACCAATATTCTTACTAGAGCACAATTACTCATCAACATAACTCACATATCACATCATCATATCTCAAAACTATTACTAAGAATCAAGTTTATTTTGTCCAATGATCTTCATGACATTTTATTTTTCTTTATCCTTCTTGGATATCTATCACTTTGGGACTAATTTTCATGTGTTGCTTTTCATAAGATCAAACAAATATAAGTGTAGATCATGAGCATAACAAATTTTCTTTCTCTCAAAATAATTTAGGTGAAGCAAGAGAGAATTTCTTCAAAAAAATTACTAACTCTCAAATAAATCTAAGTGAAGCAAGAGAGAATTTCTTCCAAAATACTAAGCAGAAGGTGCTCAAAAAGATATAAGTGAAGCACTAGAGCAAGTCCTAGCTCATAAAAGATTTAAGTGAAGCACAGAGAGCAAATCTAACAGGTCATGATATAATTTTGGCTCTCTCAAATAGGCGTGTCTAGCAAGGATTGATGACTTAAAACACAAAATAAAACAAGCAAAGACTCATATCATACAAGACGCTCCAAGTAAAGCACATATCATGTGACGAATAAAAATATAGACTTGAGTAAAATACCGATAGTTGTTGGAAGAAAGTGGGGATGCCACTCGGGGGCATCCCCAACCTTAGTTGGTTGCTCATTCTTGGATAATAGCTTGGGATGTCGGGGCATATCCAAGCTTAGGCTCTTACATCCTTCCTTCATCCATCGTAAGATAACCCAAAACTTGAAAACTTCAATCACACAAAACTCGACAAAACCTTCGTGAGATCCGTTAGTATAAGAAAATAAATCACTACTATAAGTGTTGTATCAAACCAATTCATATTTTGTTTTCGTATTATATCTACTGTATTCCAAATTTTCTATGGCAAAAACTCATCAAAGAAAACCATAGAGCCATCAAAATAAGCACACAACACAATGAAAACAGAATCTATCAAAACAGAACATACTGTATCAATCTGAATTTTGCGAATACTTATGGAACTCCAAAAATTCTACCAAATTAGGACGACCAGGGTAATTTGTATATTAATATTCTGCAAAAAGAATAAGAGCAAAAGCTCTTTTCTGTGATTTATGAAAATTATTTTCGTGAGCGCAAAGTTTCTGTCTTTTTCAGCAAGATCAAACAACTATCACCCAAGAAGATCCTAAAGGCTTTACTTGGCACAAACACTAAACACAAAAAACACAATCATACTAGTAGCATAATTGTGTAAACACACAAGAACAGAAAGCAAAAAGCAAAAATAAAATTTATTCATTGGGTTACCTCCCAACAAGCGCTATAGTTTTACGCCCTTAGCTAGGCATAAGGCAAGGATCTAAGTTTTTTCATCTTTGGTCAGCTCTTCAATCAAACACTTAGAATCCCTCAAAGATTTAGCATAAATATTTTCAATAACAACACTCCTAGGAATAAATTCAAAGATTTCATTCTTGCAAAAAGGATCTCTTATCACTTCAACAAAATCAGGGTGGATACTAATCATCTTAAGATCTCCTTTACTATCACTAGAAGTTGCACCCTTGTTTCTGGATCTCCTATTCTTTACGGGAGTTTCCTCAATAATTTTAGTGGTAGTAAAAGCCGTGCTTAGATTACTAAAGATTCCTTCCAATTTATCGATCCGAGACGGACTTTCTTCTATTCTTTCATGGATTAAAGTGCCCCTCTCTTTTAACAACTTAAAAATATCGCCCGCTTTTGATCCAAGATTAGTAGCAAAATTATGCATCTTTTTATGTATAATTTCCATATGATCTTCAGTGAGCATTTTCTTTTTGATAGCATCTTGTAACACCCCGATAGCTTACAGTAATCACACACTAATGACGCCATGTCATCGCTATTAATTTACTAAACCTCACTTGGGTCCAAACCGAGTTCAATTCAAAATTTACAATAAAGTCAAAATTAAGATTCCTCCAAACTGCAACACTAAAATGTTCGATAGGTTGCAAATATTCACCAAGTAATTCACATGTAGGAACCAACATTAAATGGAGTTTTGGTTTGCCCCTAGGAATATTTTAGTGCATTAGCGGGTTTTCAATAAGCACGCTTAAATTCAAATAGGAATTTTAATTGCTCCACTCGAATCCAAACTTTTGTGCAACGGCACAAATGTTGTGCATGAATTATGGGCCAAGTTTTATTTATAACAAAATTTGTTTTGTGGTCCAACTAATTGTAAAATAGAAAAGAAAATAACACAAAAAGGAAGGTAAGAAGGGGACCTAAACTAATGAACCTTTGGCCCATCTAGCCAAATGGCTAGCCCAGCCCACCTCCCCTCTCCTTCATTATCGCTACAGGAGACGGGGGGGCCGCCATCCATGGCTGCCATGGATGCGTGGAGGCCATCCAGGCCCCCAAACCCCCCTACAACTGCGCCCCGCGAAACCCTAGATCGCCCTCCCTCTTTCCCCTTTGTTTCCCCATCGACCTCCTCCCTCTTCTTCTCAATTTCAGCTTGAGAGCTCCGTGGTGACCGAGCTTCTCGCCCGTTGCTACATGACCATCGTCGACGTTGGCGCTGAACAAGTCCAGGAGGTCCAGCGTGGCTGTCTTCGTCTGTCCCGGCACCAAATCGAGCCGGGCGGCCCGTCGTTCGACATCGCCGTCGTCTCTCGCCACGGCCGCCGCCATCTCTTCTTCGGTTCGCTCCAACCCGACCGTCCCCGGCCTCCCCGAGCTCGTCTGCGGCCTCTCCGTGAGTCCCTCCACCGGATCCCCTCCCTTCCCGCTTAGTTCCGCGCCATATGTCACCCTCACCGTGTTTGGCACCATGGAAGGGAGCCCAAGCTCACCATCTGCCCCGCCCGCCACCGTGACTGCGCTGCCACCGCGATCGCTACTTCGCGCCCATCTCTGCGGCATCGCTACGCTTCGCAACCGCTTGCTGCTCGTGGGTTCCGCGGCATACCGCTGCTTCTTGTCGACGCCGCCGCCTCGCCGCTGCCTCGCAATCGTCACGCTGTCCCTTTGCGTATTTGCTCCCGCCGCTATTTGCTAGTTGCCGCCGCCTTTGCTTTGTGCCGCCGCTGCTCTTCTATGTTGGATGCGTGCTGCTGCACTACTACTGTCGCTGCTTGTTGCTCCGGCGGTGGCTTCGGCTATGGCCATGGCCATGGCCGAGCATGTGTGTGTGTGTGTGCTGTGTGCGTGCAACGTGTGTGTGCGTGACAGCGTGAGTGTGTGTGCACGGCTGTGCCCAGGCCGGCCCTTACTTAATTAGTTGCTAGGCTTAGTTAGGCTACTACCAATGCAAAGGTGCTTACATGAGGTGCTAAGTGTATTAAATATCTTAGCAACTAGTCTTCCCAATGCATAGTTGCTTAGCTTTTGTAGCTAAGCTCCTCTCATTGAATTGTTTAATAATTAAACTCCTTCGTCTATTGGTTGGTAGTCATTTTGCATAGGTCCACGTGCTTAGCACTGTTTCCTCTTGGGGTCACCATAATGCTCTCTCTCCTCTTTAATTTCTTTGCCACATCATATTTCTGCCTATGTGGCATCCTTAGCACCTGTACACCATGGAGCATTGGGAGGGGCCTTAGTAGTAGTACTAGTTTAGTGCTAAGTTAGTCTAGTAGTAGATGACATGTAGGCCCCATTTAAATAAGTTAGGTTTATCTATTTGTTTAGGTAAATAGTCTATGACATGTGGGCCACACCTGCCCTTTTGACTAGTCAAAATTGACCTGGTCAATTCGGATTAAACTAAATATAATAATTACAAAAAATGATTTAAAACTTTGGAAAATCATAGAAAATAAACCGCCACCGATGAAAAAACTTTCTACATGAAAGTTGCTCGTAACGACGAGATTTAATCCGGATCGCAACCCGTTCATTCACCACGCGTCCCTAGCATAGTGAACCTGCAACATTTCACCCCGGTTCATCTGTTTGAAAACACGAAACACCGGAATACTTTCCCGGATGTTTCCCCTTTCGCCAGTATCACCTCTATTATGCGTTAGGGTCGCCTCTAGCACCGCCAGACGCCATGTTATGCTTTGTGTTACCTTGATTGCTCTATTATTTATTGTGTCCCCCTGTTACTTCTTTCCTAGAGACCCCGAGCTGCAGGCGACCCCCGTTCGACTACACGGCGTTGGCGACCCTCTCTCTTGCCAGAGCAACCAGGCAAGCCCCCCCTTTGATCACTAGACATCGCCTACTCTTCTCTATACTGCTTGCATTAGAGTAGTGTAGAATGTTACGGCTTTCAGTTAATCCTATACTGCTGCATAGCATGTCCTTGCTACTACTGTTGTTACCTTTACCGCTATCCCATCGCTTAGTATAGGATGCTAGTGTTCCATCAGTGACCCTACACTCTTGTCCGTCTGTTTGTGCTATACTATTGGGCGAGATCACTCGGGAGGTGATCTCGGGTATATACTATATACTTTATACATGATACATGTGGAGACTAAAGTCGGGTCGGCTGGTGGAGCACCCGCGAGTGGATCTTTGTGGCGGAGCGACATGGCAGGTTGAGACCGCCTAGGAGAGAGGTGGGCCTGGCCCTGTTCGGCGTTCGCGGATACTTAACATGCATAACGAAGTTCTTGGTATTTGATCCGAGTCCGCCATTTGGTCTATACGCACTAACCAACTACGTGGGAAAGATATGGGCACTCGGCGTCGTGGTATCACCGGCACTTCGTGACGCTTAGCGGAGCGGGCGCTGCCGGGTTGGATCGAACGCCTCCTAGGCTAGGTCGCCTTCCGGCCGCCCTCGCAGCGTCTTGGTGTGCTATGGGCGATGGGCCCCGGACCCTGTGCGCTTAGGTTTAGACCGGCGTGCTGACCTCTCTGTTGTGCCTAGGTGGGGCTGCGACGTGTTGATCTTCCGCGGCTGGGCATGATCCAGAAAAGTGTGTCCGGCCAAATGGAATCAAGCACGTTGGGTTATGTGGTGCACCCCTGCAGGGAAGTTAATCTATTCGAATAGCCGTGATCTTCGGTAACAGGACGACTTGGAGTTGTACCCTGACCTTATGACAACTAGAACCGGATACTTAATAAAACACACCCTTCCAAGTGCCAGATACAACCCGGTGGTCGCTATCTCTCAGGGTTACGAGGGGGAGATCGCCGGGTAGGATTATGCTATGCGATGCTACTTGGAGGACTTCTGTCTGCTCTCTTCTACATGTTGCAAGACGGAGGCTGCCAGAAGCGTAGTCTTTGACAGGATTAGATATCCCCCTCTTATTCTGGCATTCTCAGCTCACCCACCGATATGGCCCTTTACACATATATCCATGCATATGTAGTGTAGCTCCTTGCTTATGCAGTACTTTGGATGAGTACTCACGGTTGCCTTGTTCCCCCTTTTCCCCTTTCTTTACCCGGTTGTCGCGACTGCACGATGGAGCCCAGAGCTGCGACGCCACCGTCGATGGCGACTACTACCCCGGAGGTGCCTACTACTACGCAGCAGCCCGGACGACGACCGGAGTAGTTAGGAGGATCCTGTGCAGAGGCCCGCGCCTCTTTCGATCTGTATCCCAGCTTTGTGCTAGCCTTCTTAAGGCAAACTTGTTTAACTTATGTCCTGTACTCAGATATTGTTGCTTCCGCTGACTGCCTATGATCGGGCACTTGTATTCGAGCCCTCGAGGCCCCTGGCTTGTATTATGATGCTTGTATGACTTATATTATTTTTAGAGTTGTGTTGTGATATCTTCCCGTGAGTCCCTGATCTTGATCGTACACGTTTGCGTGTATGATTAGTGTACGATTGAATCGGGGGCGTCACAAGTTGGTATCAGAGCCGACTGCCTGTAGGAATCCCCCTTCCACACTCCTTGGCCGAAGTCGAGTCTAGACATTGCAAAAACTTTTACTAACATGGTTGTGTGCCTTACGGGCCCACGTCGCCATTGGGTGGTATTAGGATCTTTTACTCCTCGACCTTTACTCTGGGACTCTAATCTCTCTTCTATTCGGGTAAATGAATTTTGCTAAATCTAACATTAGGATCTCGTTATCACTTTCACCCGGAGAGCCCTTATTATTGATGATCGTCTACTGCACGTGAAGACCCTGAAGATAGTCTACGCTGTTAACCCGAGAACTTGTGTTCATCGTGTTTGCAATTCCCTTTCCACCGTTCACCCTTATGGATAACTACATGCAGTTGTTATTCTTACATTCATCCCCAGTTGGTCTTGTTATTACAAGATGCCCTAAATTGCTCTCCGTTGTTCCGAAAATCCTTTAAGCTTACTGCCTTGCTGTTCTTTACCACATGAATACCCCTATTGAAGATTCCTCGCACTTATTGAGTATCTGTTCATCCCTAGTTGTTCGTATGCTTCATAAGATACTCTGAAATACTATTCGACCTTCCTCGAGCATCCTCTTCAAACTATTGCTTTGCAAATGCTTGTATGCTTACATTATGGATGCTCCCATATCACTAGCAATATTCATTAGTATCTTTTGACACCGTCATTTTGATCCTATTGATCACATGTGTGCGAACACACACAATCATCTATCAACCCTTCTAAATTATCTTTCCTTCTCAGACGTCATTTTGAACATGAGCTGGTTCTCGACCAAACTATTTGTCGTCAATTGTGCCTCTGGTCTATACAACTTATCCATCCTTGATCAGAGCGTCTGCTTCTGATCCTTTGTTTTGGAAATCATAATTCCTTGGTTAATCTAAGCATCGAATTATTCCGATGTTCTATAATATGATGCTCGTGCATTCTTTCTTCCTTTGATGGAGTACCGATACTCACATCAGCTCCGTTGTGGATCACCCGATCCATTTTTGGATTGTTATCCGATAGTGTCCTTCATATTCAATCACCTTGTGAGTTCTTCCCCTGATACATAGTGCCTCCGGTAAATTGTATCATCTGCTTGGCCAACCATGCTCTGCTTTCGAGCTGGTGGTATTTACTATTGAAGCTTGTGGTATATGTTTCCACGATACCCTGACGGGTTGAACCTATGCCTTTCTTTATATGTGTGAACTCGGAAGTTTTCACGAGTCATACTCATCTGGTATTTCACAAGGTAAAACTTTCAACACTAATGCCTTTATCAAAGCGAGAAGTGAATGGAAGGTTATACATTGAAGAAGTGGGAGTCGACCTTGAACTTTGTGTTCATGCCCATGGACACGATGTAGATCCTATCATGGAAGCTTCTTGTAATAATAACTTTTTCCTTGTTATAGTATCATCTAGTATCTGTGAATTGATCTTTTGCAATCGTGGTTCCAGCCATGTTCTCCTTTTAAATACCATTTCTTGGACAAGTTGAAGTACTTGTCTTCTGCAGATCATTGCACCTGTCCAACCTTTACTTTGCTCTACCGTTGAGTATTAAACTCTGGTATCTCGAGATTATCTTGGAACTGCATAACTTCCTATGAGTTCTTCATCAAGTACTACATTCACACTGATTACAATTTTTCATGGACTCTGAGTTGTTAATCACTCAAAGACACCGATAACTGAACCGAGTCCGCACTACGGTTCAACAACTCTTAGTAATCTTCTTTAAGTACGAGTTAGTACCCGATCACGCCATTCCTAGCCTGTTTGGATATATCGTTGTCTTGATGATTTTAAACCGTGCTACCTGGTCCTTATTCTTGGAGCACAACTTTCGAATATAAGCTAAGCTTACGTCGATTTCCTCATCATATCATTTCACCTTGAACAACGAGCTTGGTTTCGAGTTTGTGTCGTACCCTTGGTTCCAATAACTTTCGCTTCACCATTCATTTGACTTGATGTCATCGCCGATCGATTACATCTTGAAATCCCTCGACAAAGTGTGTCGTGATGATCATCAACATTCTGAGCTCTTCCAAAATATCTATTGAATTCTTGATGGGAAATACCATCCTTGCCCCTCGATGGTTTGTATTATCATCGGCAACGTTAATGCCCTCCCTCCAACACAAACCTGCTCATGATTTGTGTATTACCTTGAGTTCCTTCCTACCCAGCTTGTGTTGTGTTCTACTTTGGAATATTACCATCTTTTATGTCAAGGATGTCGTGGGAATTTCACCACCTCTTAGAATTCTTGGTATGGTGATACTTCTCACCATCACCATCCTTTCTTGGGTCCTCGTGTTGATTCCAACCGAGGTACCAACAAGTGAGCGGTGCTGTTTGGATTCTGCCCTTCTAGCAAGCCTCTTGCTTTGAAGTTAATGGTCGACCGTTCATTCTTAGACTATTGATTATTGAATCACCATTCCGACGTTGGTCGTGCAACCCAGCCCATATTCCGGTGCACCTTTCAACCAATGTTTAATTGTGTATGTTTCCCTCGAGCATACATCATTATACCATTTGAGCTGACTAATGTTATCTCCTTGTTCACTTAATTGTGGAAACCATCTTTCGGAAGTCTCGATGAATTGTCGCTGAGTTCATCAGCTACCTCCTTATCCCTTCATTGGTTTAATGATGAGCTTTTGTTTTGGAACTCGCTTCCGTAGTAAATTTCCCGAGAATCTTACAATGTCATCTCGTCAATTTGTATTGCACCTTTCCTCTTAGGCATCCTGAGTCTGAGGTAGTTTGACACCAATCAGATCTGAATCTTGGTTAGATATGATGGTTGGGACATATTTCCAAAAGTTATAACATTGGTCGTTATATGACCCGGTAAGGTGGTGTCATGCCTAGTACACCTGGCGGAGGACCTATTGTTATGATTTCCTTTTAGCAAGGTTATCTATTCTTCCATGAAGAAATGGTAAGACTTATTCTATAAGTTGTTCCTGATGAATCCTTCGTGTATCCAGAGTCTGACCTTTTGCTTGAAGACCATGTCAATGCTATCCTAAAGCATGTCTGTGGTAATCCGATTTTCAACCAGAACATTTGAAGCCCAATGCTAAATGTTTCTCGCTCAGTTATCCAAACACCGTTGTATGGGTAATGTCATGAAAATTCTCTCCCCTACCTAAAGAGTTTTCTGCATTTAACCTGTCATGGATATCATGCTCTGCTTATCCTTGGGAAGGATATAACCCTGAAATATGTGTTTAAACACATTTTCCTTTGCCATTGTTCTGTGTAATTTGATAACCATATTTCCTTTCCGTTGTTTGGTTTAACCTTTCTTGAGATCTATATGATCTAAGAAGTATTATTCTCCTGCTTATGTAAACACCTCGGTGTACAAGTCTGTCAGCAAGACCCTGTTTCTATTGTTGATGACATTCCGGTAACCACCGATGGACGAGAACTTTGCCTATTGGTCCGCCTCGTTCAACGAGCAGGAAATGGTTCTCTTCGTCCCTCACCCTTGGTACCGATGTTGTTGCCGACATAACTGACATGCAATCCTCTGACATGCCTTGCAATCATGATCGTGCAAGATGTCACTGCCCTTCCTACTTCTAACCCACATGGTGGGCCCATAACCCACAGGTCCTAGGATCGAAACCTGACTCTCCTGTACAACCCTGTTTCTAATGGTTATTCCCCACGCTTGGCTTCGTATTTAATTCACGGGCCACCTTCCTAGTGATCTATTCTGGTATCAGACGCAATAATTATTCCCATTGCTCAGAACCCCTTTCACATTTCATATCAGGCAAGAAACGATTGCCTATACGCTTGAAACTTATACTTTGCTTTCGATAATTTCTTAAAGTTTCAATTCAAGAGTTACTTTTCGCCACCTTCCCTAATGTTATCTACGGTTAAGCAACGTGCAGAGTTCTGTTCCTTCAAGTTACCCTTATCATTTTACGTAAATGCGGTGGAGTTCCCGAAGAAAGGATGTCGACTTCATCACGATGACCGGAAGAAGAGAAATGAAGGCATCAACGAAAGAGATCAACGTCTTCGAGAAGAGCAACCAAGACCGATGACACTCGTTAGAATTCATAATCGATTCTTTCCCCTCAACTCTACCTCTTAAATCTCGGGACGAGATTTCTTGTAGTGGAGGAGATTTGTAACACCCCGATAGCTTACAGTAATCACACACTAATGATGCCATGTCATCGCTATTAATTTACTAAACCTCACTTGGGTCCAAACCGAGTTCAATTCAAAATTTACAATAAAGTCAAAATTAATATTCCTCCAAACTGCAACACTAAAATTTTCAATAGGTTGCAAATATTCACCAAGTAATTCACATGTAGGAACCAACATTAAATGGAGTTTTGGTTTGCCCCTAGGAATATTTTAGTGCATTAGCGGGTTTTCAATAAGCACGTTTAAATTCAAATAGGAATTTTAATTGCTCCACTCGAATCCAAACTTTTGTGCAACGGCACAAATGTTGTGCATGAATTATGGGCCAAGTTTTATTTATAACAAAATTTGTTTTGTGGTCCAACTAATTGTAAAATAGAAAAGAAAATAACACAAAAAGGAAGGTAAGAAGGGGACCTAAACTAATGAACCTTTGGCCCATCTAGCCAAATGGCTAGCCCAGCCCACCTCCCCTCTCCTTCATTATCGCTACAGGAGACCGGGGGGGGGGGGGGCATGGCCGCCATCCATGGCTGCCATGGATGCGTGGAGGCCATCCAGGCCCCCAAACCCCCCTACAACTGCGCCCCCGCGAAACCCTAGATCGCCCTCCCTCTTTCCCCTTTGTTTCCCCATCGACCTCCTCCCTCTTCTTCTCAATTTCGGGCTTGAGAGCTCCGTGGTGACCGAGCTTCTCGTCGTTGCTACCGCGGCCATCGTCGACGTTGGCGCTCGGGAACAAGTCCAAGAGGTCCAGCGTGGCCGTCTTCGTCCGTCCCGGGCACCAAATCGAGCCGGGGCGGCCCGTACGTTCGATATCGCCGTCGTCTCCTCGCCACGGCCGCCGCCATCTCTTCTTCGGTTCGCTCCAACCCGACCGTCCCCGGCCTCCCCGAGCTCGTCTGCGGCCTCTCCGTGAGTCCCTCCACCGGATCCCCTCCCTTCCCGCTTAGTTCCGCGCCATATGTCACCCTCACCGTGTTTGGCGCCATGGAAGGGAGCCCAAGCTCCTCACCATGTGCCCCTGCCCGCCAGTCCGTGACCGTGCGCCCCCTGGCCACCGCGACCGTGCCCCGCGCCCATCTGCGGCGTGCCGCGCTTCGCCAACCGCTTGCTGCTCGTGGGTTCCGCGGCGTCCTGCTGCTTCTTGTCGACGCTGCTCGGCCCCTGTCGCTGCCTGCAATCGCCTGCTGCTGTCCCTTGCGTAGCTGCTGCTCCCGCTGCTATTTGCTAGCTACTGCTGCTGCTGCTGCTGCTTTGCTTTGTGCCGCCGCTGCTCTTCTATGTTGGATGCGTGCTGCTGCACTACTACTGTCGCTGCTTGTTGCTCCGGCGGTGGCTTCGGCTATGGCCGTGGCCATGGCCGAGCGTGTGTGTGTGTGTGTGATGTGTGCGTGCAACATGTGTGTGCGTGACAGCGTGAGTGTGTGTGCACGGCTGTGCCCAGGCCGGCCCTTACTTAATTAGTTGCTAGGCTTAGTTAGTAGTAGTACTAGTTTAGTGCTAAGTTAGTCTAGTAGTAGATGACATGTAGACCCCATTTAAATAAGTTAGGTTTATTTATTTGTTTAGGTAAATAGTCTATGACATGTGGGCCACACCTGCCCTTTTGACTAGTCAAAATTGACCTGGTCAATTCGGATTAAACTAAATATAATAATTACAGAAAATGATTTAAAACTTTGGAAAATCATAGAAAATAAACCGCCAGTCAGATGAAAAAACTTTCTACATGAAAGTTGCTCAGAACGACGAGACGAATCCGGATACGCAGCCCGTTCGTCCGCCACGCGTCCCTAGCATAGTGAACCTGCAACATTTCACCCCGGTTCATCTGTTCGAAAACACGAAACACCGGGAATACTTTCCCGGATGTTTCCCCCTTTCGCCGGTATCACCTCCTATTGCGTTAGCTCGCCTCTAGCACCGCGTATCGCCATGTTATGCTTTGTGTTACCTTGATTGCTCTATTATTTATTGTGTCCCCCCCCCCCCCCCCGTTACTTCTTTCCGGTAGACCACGAGGCTATGCGACCCCCAGGATTCGACTACGGCGTTAATCTACCCTCTCTCTTGCCGAGCAACCGGCAAGCCCCCTTTGATCACCAGATATCGCCTACTCTTCTCTACACTGCTTGCATTAGAGTAGTGTAGCATGTTACTGCTTTCGATTAATCCTATACTTCTTTGCATAGCCTTTGTCCTTGCTACTGTTGTTACCTTTACCTGCTATCCTACTGCTTAGTATAGGATGCTAGTGTTCCATCAGTGACCCTACACTCTTGTCCGTCTGCTGTGCTATACTATTGGGCCGAGATCACTCGGGAGGTGATCTCGGGTATATACTATATACTTTATACATGATACATGTGGAGACTAAAGTCGGGTCGGCTGGTGGAGCACCCGCGAGTGGATCTTTGTGGCGGAGGCGGCAGGGCAGGTTGAGACCGCCTAGGAGAGAGGTGGGCCTGCCCTGTTCGGGCGTTCGCGGATACTTAACACGCTTAACGAATTCTTGGTATTTGATCTGAGTCGGCCATTTGGTCTATACGCACTAACCAACTACGTGGGAAAGATATGGGCACTCGGCGTCGTGGTATCGGCCGAAACGCACGTGGCCTTGGCCAGACGGGCGGCGCGAATTAATTTGGGCAGCACGCTAGGCTAGGTCTGCTTCCGGCCGCCCTCATAGCGTGCAGGTGTGCTATGGGCGATGGGCCCAGACCACTGTCTTGCTTAGGTTTAGACCCGGCGTCTTGACCTCTCTGTTGTGCCTAGGTGGGGCTGCGACGTGTTGATCTTCCGCGGCCGGGAATGACCCGAGAAAAGTGTGTCCGCCAAATGGGATCAAGCGTGTTGGGTTATGTGGTGCACCCTGCAGTGAAGTTAATCTATTGAATAGCCGTGATCTTCGGTAATAGGGCGACTTGAGTTGTACCTTGACCTTATGACAACTAGAACCAGATACTTAATAAAACACACCCTTCCAAGTGCGGATACAACCCGGTGGTCGCTCTCTCTCGTGGTTACGAGGAGGGGATCACTGGGTAGGATTATGCTATGCGATGCTACTTGGAGGACTTCAGTCTGCTCTCTTCTACATGTTGCAAGACGGAGGCTGCCAGAAGCGTAGTCTTCGACAGGATTAGCTATCCCCCTCTTATTCTGGCATTCTGCAGTTCAGTCCACTAATATGGCCCTTTACACATATATCCATGCATATGTAGTGTAGCTCCTTGCTTGCGAGTACTTTGGATGAGTACTCACGGTTGCCTTGTTCCCCTTTTCCCCTTTCTTTACCCGGTTCTTTGCAACTGCACGATGGAGCCAGGAGCCGGGCCACCGTCGATGATGACTACTACCCGGAGGTGCCTACTACTACGTGCAGCCAGCGGCGACCAGAGTAGTTAGGAGGATCCTGTGCAGGAGGCATGCGCCTCTTCGATCTGTATCCCAGTTTGTGCTAGCCTTCTTAAGGCAAACTTGTTTTAACTTATGTCTCAGATTTCGAGATATTGTTGCTTCCATGACTTCGTTTATGATCGAGCACTTGTATTCGAGCCCTCGAGGCCCCTGGCTTGTATTATGATGCTTGCATGACTTATATTATTTTTAGAGTTGTGTTGTGATATCTTCCCGTGAGTCCTTGATCTTGATCGTACACGTTTGCGTGTATGGTTAGTGTACGATTGAATCGGGGGCGTCACACATCTAGTCTTTCCATAACATGTTCAAGAGTCAACATTGTTTCATTAACCATAAGAGGTGGTGAGCCCACTAAATTTCCCATAGCATTAAGAGTATCAAAAGGAGGACTCATTAAGAAATTTCCACCGATAATCGTATCAAGCACGAATCTATACCAAGTGGTGATGCCAACATGAAAACAACGCAGAAGCACAATGGTAGATTGCTTACGGATAGATCTATTATGAGCATTGCAAATTCTATACCAAGCATCTTTCAAACTTTCTCCTCCCCTTTGTTTAAAGTTGAGAACCTCATTCTCGGGAGTGCAAGCAATAGAGGAGGAATTATCCATAATGACAAATAAGATCTCACATACAAAAACAGATCCGCAAAAAAAATAGCGAACGGGAAAAAGCGAATAAAACCGAAAATTTTGTGAAGTGGGGGAGAGGAAAACGAGAGGCAAATGGAAAATAATGTAAATTGCAAGGAGATGAGATTTGTGATTAGGAACCTGGTTATGTTGATGATCCTCCCCGGCAACGGCGCCAGAAATTCCCTTTTGATGTCGCTTGAAGCTACGTCGGTATTTCCCCAAAGAGGAATGGATGATGCAGCACAACGGCGGTAGGTATTTCCCTCAGATATGAAACCAAGGTTATCGAACCAAGATGGGAGAACCAAGCAACACAATGTAAACATCCCTGCACACAAATAACAACCACTCGCAACCCGACATGTTAAAGGGTTGTCAATCCCTTCGAGTCTGACGCTTGAGAAGCAGGTCTTGTGGACGGGAGAAAGTTGTGATAGATTGAAATAATAGGTCGCAAATAAAATAAAGTGCAGCAAAGTATTTTTGTATTTTTTGATTAATAGATCTGAATATAAGTGCAAAGGAAAAGTAGATCGCAAGCAAATATATGAGAAAGAAGACCCGGGGGCCATAGGTTTCACTAGTGGCTTCTCTCGAGAAAGATAGCAAACGGTGGGTAAACAAATTACTGTTGGGAAATTGATAGAACTTCAAATAATTATGATGATATCCAGGCAATGATCATTACATAGGCATCATGTCCAAATTAGTAGACCGACTCCTTCCTGCATCTACTACTATTACTCCACACATCGACCACTATCCAGCATGCATCTAGTGTATTAAGTTCATGGAAAAACAGAGTAATGCAATAAGAACGATGACATGATGTAGACAAGATCCGTTTACCTATGGCGGTAGATATAGATCCCATCTTTTTATCCTTAGTAGCAACGATACATACGTGTTGGTTCCCTTTCTGTCACTGGGGTCAAGCACCGTAAGATCAAACCCACTACCGGGCACCTCTTCCCATTGCAAGATAAATAGATCAAGTTGGCCAAACAAAACCCAAATATCGGAGAAGAAATACGAGGCTATAAGAGATCATGCATATAAGAGATCAAAAAACTCAAATAACTTTCATGGATATAAAAAGATATAACTCATCATAAACTCGAAGTTCATCAGATCCCAACAAACACACCGCAAAAAGAGTTACATCATATGGATATCCAAGAGACCATTGTATTGAGAATTCAGCGAGAGAGAGAGGAAGCCATCTAGCTACTAAGGACCCGAAGGTCTACAAAGAGTACTCACGCATCATCGGAGAGGCACCAATGGAAGTGGTGAACCCCTCCGTGATGGTGTCTAGATTGGATCTGGTGCTTCTGGACTCTGCGGCGGCTGGATGAATATTTCGTCGATTCCCCTAGGGTTCTGGGATTTTGGAGGTATTTATAGAGCAAAAGAGGCGGTCCGGGGGGCACCCGAGTTGGGCACAACCCACCAGGGCGCGCCAGGGCCTCCTGGCGCGCCCTGGTGGGTTGTCCCCTCCTCGGGACTCCCCCCAGGTGCAACCAGGGCCAAACTTCTATCTTTTGGCCCATAAAAATCATCGTGGAGTTTCGTGGCAATTGGACTTCGTCTGTTTTTGATTTCTGTGATGTAAAAAACATGGAAGAAATAGCAACTGACACTTGGCACAATGTCAATAGGTTAGTACCGAAAAATGATGTAAAATGACTGTACAATGATTGTAAAACATCCAAGATTGATAATAAAACAACATGGAACAATCAAACATTATAGATACGTTGGAGACGTATCAGCAAGCAACTTCTCAACGTTGTTGATGTAGTCGTCCACCACTGCCGGGTCGATTGTGTACACCACCGAGAGATCCGTCTCCCTCGCGTGGGTCTCTACTCTATGCTCGCCAAACTCCATTGGAGCGCCGCTAGACATCCCCTCTATATGTGTAGTCGTGGGTGTGCTTGTTGTGTTGTGGGGCGCGATCGAAAGGTTGAAGAGACTAAGATTATGATGGCCGCGTGCATTAAAGGGGAAGCCGGACGGTCAAGAATATCGGCAGGCCCTAATGGGAATTCTAATATGCAGCGCGTAACTCCATCGTGCCGCACGTAACTGCATCGCGTGGCAACACGCGCGACGCAACCGCATGCATATGGGCCCCCCGACGTGATCGTGCACACGCCTAACCATTGGCAGAGCGCGCGCGGAGGGACGCGAGCAGAGTGCTCCGCGGTCACCTCAATGGCGAGCAACTCTCCCACTGGCTCCGGCGCGCCTCCTGCCGCCACCCCTAACCCCAGTGCGCCTCCTGCCGCCGGGCCCCCCAGCTCGGGCACACCTCCCGCCACCGCCCTCGAACTCCAGCGTGCCTCCCGCCGCCTTCCATCCCCACTGCTCCAAGAACTGGACCGAAGTGGTGTCGTCCACTGCGCCCTTCTCTCTGTCGCCCAATCACTCCACCCCTTCTGTCAGGTGAGGCTCATGGGGTCGCATCCCACACGCGTGACCTGCACAGGCATATCTTGTCGACCTTCTCCCGCACTTGTCTTCGACCTTCACTGCATCTCTCACTGCTGCAGCGATGGCCTCTCCCCCTAGCCATGCGTCATATCCCTCAGGCTCGAGCTGTCGTGACTGGGGAAGCCACCTCTTGGAGACAGCGCCGAGGATGCATCCCATGCGGTGGAGAGCAGCAAAGGCCAGGGGCCACACATGCAGACTAGGAAGGTCGACAAACAACGCCAGTGCCTTCGGCTGCCTGCACGCCACCGCTCCCCTTATAGCATGTGCGCGTTGATGCCAGCCAATTCCTCTCGCATATGTTGTTGAAGTAGAAATGTGCAGCTGGGGAGCCGCTCGTGCATAAGTGGCAAAAACAGGGATGTACGATCCAGTAGAGCAACATACAAGTGAGGAGTTCAATTTGAGTTTGCTTTTCAGTCATATTCTATGGCTGAATGTTATCATACCCATTGTTTTCTCAACCTCCCGTTTCATATCAAAAAGCACTTCCTCACCGTGTGACACAGGTTCAGTTTCAAGTTCGACAGATGTTTCAATTCGAACATTTTTCAATCAAGTACGGGTTACTCTGCTTATTTTTCAACACTGCTTATTTTTCTGTCGATGTCCACCAAGTATTTTCAGTATATGTCCACCAAGTATTTTCAGTCTAGGGAGATTTCATTAGAGACAGCAGGAACCATGTTCAACACTGCTTATTTTTCTGTTTTAGACTGGCGAATCCTCATATTGGTGGACATCGACTTTGTTACTCTTCTACTGATGAATTTTGTACGGGTTAGTTGTAGATGGATCATGTGTACGAGAAGTTAAATTTCTCCTTGCCTATATAGTGTTCTTCTCAAGCACCATGTGCCCATGGATGGGAATTCTCAAGAACAATTTGCCTAGGGTTGTGTTTGTGTGCTCCTGTTCCGGTGTGCCTTGTAAAAATGAGGAAGTTCAGACTTATCTTTGTGAAGGTTCAATGTGTGTACTGGTTGCAGGAATTCATAAATTAAAAAAAGATATACTTGAGTAGTGTATGCCGCGTGTGTGGGGAGTACTAAATACGTTCCGCGGGTGAGAAGTTCATAGTTTCTTTTGCTAATAGTCTAAAAAAAATCGCTTTTGAAAAAACAACACACCTTTATTGTCCAAAAAAAGAGTTGAACACAAGAAAAAATATCAGTTGACAAGTGAACCTTGTGAATCCAAGGTTTTAGAAAAAGGTTCTATTCTAAAACATCATGTACATATGTAGCGACCCAACCTCAGACGGTCAAGCCTCTGTGTATCTGTGCCATCCCTGGATCAGTATGCTGGCACACACAGTACATCAATGTATATATCAAAGTGCAATCACATGTATAAATAACGTAAAATGATATATACCTCATAAGTCTCAGCGGAAACAAGTAATCAGGTGTGGAGTCCCATCAACGCCATCGGCAGGTTGAGTGTAGACCGTAACCCTGTATCGTAACTCTTACTCGTCGAAGAAAAACCTGCAACATGATACGTTGCAGCCGTGTAGGTCAGTACATTGAATGTACCGGCAAGATCACTGTAAGAAAAACAGATGATATAACTATTCTATATGCAATATGGCTTTGTGGCTTTGGGTCTGAGTTTTGTTTGCGTAAAAGCTGGTTTTATTTTTCCCTACAACAAAGGAATATCAGGAGTCTGTACTATGGAGTTTTCTATCATGACATGGTTCCGCCAACCGATGTCTCATAGCCCAAATCATCATAAGTTGCCCACAATTAAGTTATCAGTCCGGTGTTGAGAGTTCCGAGATAGATCCAAGTCCAGATGCTCAAATTGTCCATAACCGGGACACGGCTAATCGATTAGGTTTTAACCCTCTGCAGAGGTTTGTACACTTTACCCGCAAGATTCGATCCCTCTTTTTACGTTCTCGCACTTCAGGGTGTTTGAGAACAAGACGACCGAAACATGGTCTTCCGAAGAGTTCCTCTGACCACTGTCCGGTGCTCATCCAATCCTACCGTAGTTATACATCTGCTAGCACCGTCCCAGCCAGAGTCACAACTAAGGTCAACCAAGCCAGAGCCCATAGTGACTTGCGGTTGCCGCAGTAAGCTTCCGGGCATGAAGTATTCTTCCGTCTCTTTGAGTCTGGGTGAAGCTTTCCGCAAGATGTCATGGCGCTTTCTCCATGCATCCTGCCATCCACTGGTTTCTCCAGGGTGCCCGTCAACCATCCTTCACCCAGTAGTGTGTATTGAACTCTTGTCTCGAGTCTTGAAGTCTTGAGGCCTTGAAGATGTAGTCCTTGCAGATGCCATCATGGAGTTGTCATCATTGACGTAGAGTCGTCCATTCTCACACCACTCCCGAGCACTCATACCAAACCTCGTCTACTATAGCGTAGCACTAAAATAAATAATGTCCCGGGCTTGGTAATAGGGTGATGGGTTCCTACCTCATGCATACTACTCAACTACAAGAATTCAATATCACTACTGTAGGGTTGTTGCAAAGATGCCACTAAATGCAATAAAACATAGGTATGAAAGCATGGTCAAAGTGAACTTGTCTGGTAAGTTGATCAAGATAACAACGCTCTCGAAAATAACTTGATATTATTCGTCACTCCGATGAAAATCTATATAGTCAAACATAGCATTCATATAAGCAAACATACAAGCAAACAATTGCAATACTCATAAAAAAACCAACAAATAAATTGCAAAACAACAAGGGACACCAAATAAGAACAACAAAGGAAAACTACACAACAAAACTCTAAGACATAACAAAAAAAACATTTTTGTCCTAAGTAAAAACTTAACAACAATTAAAACACTAAAGCAAAAATTTAATAGAAAATAAAATGTAAAACAACTAAGTTAACAGAAAGTATTTTTCATAAAATTTTATTTGCAGAAAGAAACAAATAAAAGATTTTATAAAACACTAACTATGACCTAAACAAGTTTTCATACAAAACTAAATAAAATAAAATTTTAAAATAAAAACAAAATTTTCTTTTGTTGACTAATAGAAACAAAACTAAATTTTTCGAGAGTGTCAAAAATAAATAATTTAAAACTAATAAAAATAATAAAGAAAAGACTAAAACAAAACTATAACTAAAACAATACTGTTTTGCTAAAAAAATTAATTTAAAATAAATTAAATACAAAATTTCAGAAGTCTACTGTTTATAAAAAGATCAAGTGATCACTAGCAAAAAGAATTAATCAAAAAAGCTATTTTTTAAATAAAAGTTATTAGCAATCTAGTGTTTGTAAAAAATCTGTTTAAAATAAAAAATTTAAAGTTTTCAAAAGTATTTTTTCGTTGGTTTCTCTGAATAGACGGGATTTTTCTGAATCCGTAGAAAAAAGAATCATCAAAATTGGAGTCGTAGATCTAAAGATATAAAAAAACAAAACTGAATATAAATCTTAAACAAAAACGAAAAAGAAACAAATTGGTGCGCTAGCTACCTACGTAGCGGGCTGTACAGGAGTGTGCAATCCGAAGCTATATTGCGCTCGGCCGTAAGATCACTAACATGTACATGTATGTTTAATTAACAGAAGACTGGCGAACCGGTTCGACCTAAACTGAAGAAAACCATTCTACCAAAACAAACCGATCTACTAAACCAAACGGGGTTTTTTAATCGAAACGAATAGATGAATCGAACGCTTACAGAGAACGGAAACGTACGTTAGGGGCGGCTTTTCCGGTGGGCGGCTCCGTGATCGCAGCGGCGACGGAGGTGTCCGGAGGCTGAAGTGAGGTCTGGCCCGTCCTGTGGTGGAGTCGGAGATGGTCGGCGATGACGAACGGCGACGGAACGAAGCGGTGAAGTTCGGTGCTCCGGATGCTCCGGAGACGACGTCGAGGTTGGGATGGCTTCTGTAGATGGAGAGGGAGTGCAAAACCATGTCAAAGAGAGTCTAGGGATCGTGAGATGTCGAAAACCAAAAGGAGGATGATCGGGATCTCTCACCGGCGTTGGAAACTTGCGATGAACTGGCGTCTGCGTCAGTTGGAACGATGATGGCGGACGATATGGTGGGTTTTGGCGAGGGTTTTGAAGGAATCGGTCGAGGAAGGTCGTGGCTATTTATAGGACATATTTCTTGGGCCCGGGTTGGCTTGGGATAGGTTTTCCACGAAGATCGGGCGCTGGCGGCGCCGATGCGTACGCATATGTTTCTCTGTTTACATTCGTGGGAAAGAAGAAAGAAGAGGTGGGGCCAAGCGCCAGGTGTGTGAGAGAGAGATCGGGCGTGGGGAGGGAGACAGCGGACGAGCGATGGGACTCGGGGTTGGGCGCTGCCCTTTTTTTCTGCACGTGGGGTTGGGGCACTGGGGACGCTTGCCTCTCTGGTTAGCGTTAGCGCTAGCTGGCGGCTGGTTGGGCCATGGCCTCGCTGCGGTCGCTGGCTTGGGCTAGCGCTAGCTAGGCCGGCTCGCTGCGTTTTTTTTGAAATAAGACAAAGAAGGAAAATAAATATAGATAAAATATAATATAACTTTATATAGGACATATATATACCAAAACTTTTCAGAAAAACGATTTCCTACAACGTGAACTATTTCTAGGAGTAAACTAAAATGTACAAAATTTCAAATAAAGCAAATAGTGCTACTCTTGCATTTTAAAACCGAATAAAATTATTTTAAAATACCAAAAGGATTTCAAATTAAATTTGTTTCTCCATTTTTTTAATTGTAGGGAATCATTTTACCCTATTTTCCATTTATTTATTTTTAGGAGAAAAATAATTTGAATAAAATCCAAATAATTCCAAATTTGAAAGGGGGTTTCAAAATACTTTCAAATGATTTTCAGTTTGATTCTTTTTAACTTCCAACTCTTATTTCATATAATTGAAGAAGTCATTTTATCTTCTCTCGTGAAAATCATTGAGTTGCATAAAGTTTTGAATTTGAAATATTTTCAGATGGAATTCAAATCTTTTCAAAACCCTTTTCATTTATTTGAATGGAAGAGTCATATCATCTTCACTCTAGGGTTTTGTGATGAAATGAATTTGAATTCATGGAGATCATAAATGCAAGGTGGAAGTTTGGGAAAGTCATTTCATTCCCTCTCATTCAACTTTCAGAAAGTTTCAAATTTCACTCAATTTCACACAAGCAACCACACCACTATCAAAAAAACAAGCACAATTATTTATTTCATATAACATTCCAAAATTTAGAATTTTGGGATGTTACAACATAAAGTGAAACAGTAACAAAAATATAAGGAAAAAATAGTGGAGCAGTTCGTTTTTTATAATAAAAGTAGGATTTTCCCCTTTACTAGAAATAAACCAATAAGTTCAAATAAAAAAGCAGACCGGTTCACAAATTATACAAAAAAGGTATTTTCCCCCTCTCTAGAAAAAAACTAGAGGTTCAAATTTAAATGCCGGAGAAGTTCAATGTTTCTTAAAAACCTAAGAAGGCCAAATCAAAACAATAGAGCAGCTCCAGAAATTTATAAAAAATTGTCCCTCATTTGTTAAAAAACTAGAAGTTCAAATTTAAATAATGGAGCGGTTCGATGTTTATTACAAACCCCAAAAAGATCAAACACAAAAAAACAAAGCATCTCAACACGAATTCATATAAAAAGGATTTTGTCCGTTAAAAAACCCTAGAAGTTCAAATCGAAAAATGCAGTAGTTCAATAGTTATACAAAATTCAGATTTTCCTCATTATTAAGGAATGGAAACAAGAACTTCAATTTTTTTTAAATAGAGCAGTAAAAAAATCATAAAAAAGGATTTTCACCATTTTTCACAGAACAACTCTAGAGGTTCATATTTAAATAACGGGTCAGTTCAATATTTATTAAAAAAACTAGGATTTTTTCGTTACTACAAGGAAATAAACCTAGAACTCCAAATTACGAAAATAGAGAATTTCGATATTTATAAAAAAACTTAGATTTTTACTTGTTACTAAAGAATAAAAATGACGAAGTTCAAATTAAAATAGAGGAGTAGTTCGATGCATACAGGAAACTCCAATTATTACCGTTTCTAAGAAAAAAATAAAACTATGAAGTTCAATTTACAAAAAAAAAATGTTTGATGCTTATTTAAAAACATATATCGTTTCTGAGAATATGACTAAGAGTTGAAATAAAAATAACAAAGAAGTTTGAAGTATATAAAAAACTAAGATTTGTTGCAAGAAGTTCACGTGCACCTCCGTGCACGGTTCGGAATTTATATTGCGTGACGTCCGACCTCCAATTACATGTTTTAACATGGCAAAAAAATGATGACCGACCTTCGATTGCGTGTAATTCGACGTATGCACAAAATTGTGACAGAAGTTCATATTGAAAACAACGAGAAGTTCAAGTACGGCAAATGAATGCATTTCAGGTGAGAATAAAAGTATAGAAAAATAAAAGCTTAAAAGGTTTGTTGAAAGAAGTTCAATTGCTCTGTCTGGGGAAGTTAAAAAATTCTTGCGAGAGAGGTTCACCTTGTATTTCCACGTTCAAAAACACAAAAAAGAAATTATTTTTTTGCGTTTTAAAATAATCCTCTCAAACCACAAAGAAGTTCAGTTATTGTTTGGGAGCAATTTGATTTCAAGAAGAAAATAAAAAATTCAAATTATAAAAATGGAAAACGTTCAGGTACTATATGGTGTGTGTTTAATATGAGAAAAATGAATTAAAAGGCAAGTTTTCCTCGTTATTAATGAATGAAAACAAGAAGTTCAAAAACTAAATAACAAAGAAGTTCAACTTTTAATAATAGAGCGCTTCAAAATTTCATAAAAAGATTAAGGAATAAAACCAGGAAGTTCATATTAAAAAGATGAAGAAGTTCGATGATTATATAAAACTCAGATTTTCCTCGTTATTAAATAATGGAAAAAATAACTTCAAAAATTAAATAAAAAGAAGTTCAACTTTTAATAATAGAGCGCTTCAAAATTTCGTAAAAAAGGATTAAAAATTCATATTAATATTCATAAAAAACTCGAATATTTTCATGTAACCGAGAGAAGTTCAGATTGATAACTGCCAGAAGTTCAGGTACTACACGGTGTGCATTTTGTATTAAAAAAAGAATAAAAAAGCAAAGACTAAAAGTTTTATTGGTATAAGTTCAAGTCCTCCGTCGGATAAAGTTAAAAAAAATTGTGAGAGTTGTTTGTACAAAAGGAATACCATTTATGTAACACTAACGAATGGATGAGAAATTTACAAACGAAAATAAAATAGCAGGGAGTTCAACTACTACGCTGAATGAATTTCAAATGAAAAACTTTTAAAACCGTCGCGAGTATGAAAAACTGATCAACACAGGAAAGTTGCATGTTTACATCAGCTTTCCATCAGTATATCACTTGCTCAATTCCGGTGAGTGGATAGAGTGCTACGAGCAGTGGATGGAGATCTATTAGCAAAAAAAGCACGTGAAAAGCAGAGTGGAGTTCAAGTAGACATGCCGAGAAGTTCAGCTACTTCACGTGGTGCATTTTCGAAGAATCTGTTTCGCGAAAAAGGCAGAACGAATGATCTCGCCGTTTTCGAAATTACTTGAAAACGACTGGGAATCACAGAAAACCATAAATATGAAAAAGTTTCGCATTTTCCTTAGCTTTTCACCGGTATACTATTTGCCCCATTCCGGTTAAGTTTGTAGAAATTACGGTGAAAATACCTTTTTAGCCATTTTCAAAATTGACTGAAAACAGTAAGGAATTGGGAGAAACAATATATACCATAGAGTTTCGCATTTCCTTAATCTTTCCAACGCCATATCATTTGCTGCATTCAAACATACGGTTAAAAAAATAGATCAAAAATACGAACTCAGTGGAACTTGTACCGTTTTCTAAATTACTCTTAAATCGTTCAAATTTAGAAAAACCTTTCTACATGAGAAATTAGCGCATTTTCATAAGCTTTCCAACACCAAATCATTTGCCTCAATTGGATTAGCCGTTTAGAAATGACATCAAAAATACGAACTCGGCTGTTCGGTTTGCGAAATTTTATGATTTTTCAAATTACTCTTTAACCGTAGGAATTAGAGAAAACTTTCAACATGTGGAAGGAGCGGTTTTGCAGCAGCTTTCCAACGCCTATTATTTGCCTCATTCCGATAAACGGTTTAGAAATGCGATCGAAAATACGATTCACGTTTTTTGTTTGAAGAAAAAATGATTTTCAAAACTGCTCTTAAACAGCTTACATTTTGCCAAAAATTTGACTTGGGTCATGATACTGGTGTCCATAGTGTTCGAATGGTGTATCGCAAGCCCCATTTGGGAAATGTTGGCCGAAGTTCAACCAACACTAGGGGAAGTTCAGGTCGAACAACTCAGGCAGTAAAATTGCAAAAAACGCAATTTCATCACGACCCGAGAGCAAAATCCGCCAACGAGCGAGATACCTATTTAAAACCGGTATTTAGTTGCTAAAAAAGTTTCTAGATTACACTAACATCATATAGAACACGACTAACCAGAATAATTCACGGGGGAAGCCACAGTTGCAAAGATAGCCCGAAGGTCGGGTTCATACAGAGGGAAGTTCAGACGCGTTACTCAGACAGTTCAGGTTGTGATCAGAATATTATTCTGATCCCGTGATCAGAATAGTGTTTATGTATACACACACACACACACACACATACATCTGGGCTATTATGTTTTGCGTAACAGAATATTATTCTGTTACCCTACTTGAACTGATGGTTTGAGGCGATTGTACTGATGATTTTCATCTCGTCGAACTGATCGTCTTTTCGTCAAAATGGGGCGTGTAATATATCGTTGGAAATCTCTTTACATCTAGATTCTAAATATATAAGAATTTTTTGCAAAATCATCACGGTTTAAGAGCAGTTTTGAAAAAAACCGTTTTTTTCAAAACCAAAAACGTGAATCATATTTTGGCTCAATTTTCAAACGGTTTGTCGGAATTGAGCAAATAAGATGGCGTTGTAAAGCTGGTAAAAATCCGCATCTTCTATATATTTAGTGTTTTTTCAAATTTTATACAATTAAAAGTAATTTGAAAATGGTGAAATTCTGGGTGAAAGGTATTTTCGCGTTTTTTTGCAAACGGTTTGTCGGATTGACACAAATGATACGGCGTTGAAAAGCTATGGAAAATGCACATCTTTTCCATATAGAAATGTTTTTTTATTCCTTACATTTTAAAAACGAATTCGAATACGGCCAAATCTGATTTCAAACGCGATTTTTTTTAAGTTTGTCGAAATTGGGCAAATAATATACCCTTGGATAGCTATCGAAAATTCGAATGTTAGTCATGTTGAACATTTTCTCTACTTTGTAACCGTTTAAGAGTAATTTTGAATAAGGTGAAACCCATCGTGTTGTTTTTTCGTGTCTAGAAAACAGAGTACTCGTACTGATCTATGTCTATGTTTGTACTGAGGTATTTTTCACATAGTAGTTTTGAATGGTACCGAAAAAAAGTACTTTGAATGGATGTCTGCTCCCATATTTTAAGAGTAATTTTGAATACGGTGAGACTCATCGTGCTGTTTTTCTGTCTGAAGAGACAAGTACTCGTACTGATCTATGTGTGTATTTGTACTGAGGTATTTTTCAGAGTAATTTTGAATCGTTCCGAGAAAAGAGTACTTGCACTGATGTTCGTATGGGTTTGTACTGAGCATGTTTTCACATACTAGACTTCACTCTGTTTTTTGGGCATCATAGTCCCCGAACTTGCATGGTTTATATCGTTGAACTGAATAATATTTTTTTTAAAGGAAATAATTTCGTGTGTTTGTTTTTTAACTCAATTTTCTTGCAAGATGTTTTGGACTTCTCTTGTTTTGCGACTTGAACTTTTATCATTTGATTTTTCATTGGGTTTCATTTTGTTTGAGCTTTTTTCACAAACTTATCTGGGATGTCGTGTTGAACTTACAACTTTTTTAATTGTGAACTTGTTGTGTTTTTACAATGCCAATATGCATGAGAGCAGCGCGAGGACAACGATAGAAGGAAGCTGTGTGTGGTGATCGTGGAAGCACTACAGGGCTAAGCCTAGCAGTGGTTGATGGCAAGCCGACACGCAACCTGACAGTGAGAGGCATGGGGGCGAATTAGGCGGCGCACTGACATGACACTTGAGAGGCGCATGCTGGACTTGTCCCATCTGGATGGATCAGTTGCAGAATTTGGACGTTTTCTTGGACGTCAACGTCACAGAATACCAAAACCTAAGCATCTTTTATTTTTCAAACTGATCATTGTTTTTAATTCGTACTGATCAATATCTTTGATTCAGACCATTTTTTTATTCTTGACCTGATGTACGTATGGGTTTGTACTGAGCGTGTTTTCACAAATTAGAGTTTATTCTGTTTTTATATGGTTCTCGTAATTTTATAACGGTTTACGGTATCATAGTCCCCGAACTTGCATGGTTTATGTCATTGAACTCGATTATATTTTTTCAAAAAGAAAATGTTTTGTGTGTTTCTTTTTTAAACTCATTTTTTTGCAATGATGTTTTGGACTTCTCTCATTTTGCGACTTGAACTTTTAACATTTGAATTTTCATGGGTTTATTGAACTTGCTTGATTTTTTGCATACAATCCTTTTTGGAACATCGGACACGTCATTGTTTGCACTTGACACTTCCACATTTCTATTTTTGGGAAACGGTTTGTTTTTAATTCAAACTAATCATTGTTTCTAGTTCTAACTGATCATTTATTTTTAATTCAAAATGTTCATTGTTTTTAATTCAGTCATTTTTAATTCAAACTGATCATTGTTTTTAATTTGAACTGATCACTCTTTTTAATGCAAACTGATTTTTAATTCAAACTGACCATTATCTTTAAAGATGCATAAATTACACGGTAGACTTCTCTAGACCTTTTGGCTAGTGAAATTTGTTTTGTATATCTTAAGAACTGATATAGATACGTTTGAATTGTTGCTCACAAAAAATGGGCCACTCTTGCTTTACAAAGTGTTACGAAGAGTCCCGAAGAGTACTAGCTGTACTGATCCACATGGACAGATTTGCTACGTACAGCTTATGGAATTATACAATATACTATATTTGTCATCTTTTTATGACATAATTACACATCAGCAAGTCTAGCAGCACCACCACTCGACATAGTCTCCTTTGCGCTAGCTGTTACCGGTCTTGTTCCTTGGCATAGCCTCAGTTCCTATAAGACCAAAAGGGCAGGCATGAGAGAGAGATAAATGGAACCAAACCAAGCACACACTTTTGTATATGTAACTACAAGAACAATGACAATGACAATGACATCGAGTAAGCGGCTGCGTCGCACAATCAAACAACTAGTAATTACAAGAACCTTGCCTATAAGAAAAATTAAGAGAAAAAAGGAAATGGAGACATCAAGTAACAATAACAAAAACAAGACATCATATAATCATGTTTGCCTGAAATAATAGTAGAAATAGACTAATCAGACTGAACTGTACTAATATCAAAAGGTTGCATGAACTAGAGAGCATAGATGGACTAGAGGCTGATAGGAGCTCGTATTCGATCAACAATGCAACTGAAATCCAAAGATTCCAGACCATGCAGACTAGTTCTATCTTCAGTAGAGTGATTCATAGACTAACTTTTATACAACCACTCGTTTTCTGGACGTTTTAGGGCGGGAAACACTTTTTTTAACTTTGTCTTCAGGGTGCAAAAGATGCACGGTGCAGCATTGAGGCATTAAAGCAAACATTCGCAAGGTAAGTAGAGTGGAGTAAAATCTGCAGCTTCCATTGCAGCAGAGATGACATCGACATGCACTGGAGCATGGCGTGCTAGAGTGATACACTTTGCGCCTACTCGTTGTTGCGGTACCCTGCACACACCAGCCTATAGTTAACCGCGTGGACTGAATAGCAGCTACAATAAGAATTGAATTGGATGAAATTTACAAATTGAACTGAAAGAAAAAATTAGACACCACAGATACATCTAGAAAAAAAAGGTCGTAGTTAGTACCAGCTACTAAACTAATATACTGGATATTGAACTTATAGATTGCATATTGGTGAACTTTTACACTTG
Source organism: Aegilops bicornis (assembly GCA_021605145.1). Taxonomy (NCBI): domain Eukaryota; kingdom Viridiplantae; phylum Streptophyta; class Magnoliopsida; order Poales; family Poaceae; genus Aegilops; species Aegilops bicornis. The sequence continues at coordinate 630,904,594 of CM038675.1, read as the reverse complement.
ACCGGAGTAATCAACATGAACTTTTCTCTCTCAAAGTTACAACATGTATTCCTAGACGATAATATATGAACATCAGGGAAACAAATGTTTGAACGTCCGAGACTGTAGTGTGTGAACTTGTCAATGTAAACAGAAAATATTTCAGGAAACATGCTAAAATTGGTCCTGTTTAGTGATCAAGAAAATATTTAGAGATCACCGTTCAAAATCTTGTTTGTGAACACTTAAGCAAGCAGCAATTGAACATACGTACAGATACAAGGATGAGATGACGAAAGCTGACCTTTAGGAGATGACGAAAAAGAATAGCCAACGACGGTGGTTAAATAATTTTGTAGACCACACGAACTAGAAAAATGAACCACTAGTTTTCTAACTAGAGAACTGTAGGAATTAGCAAAACTGAACTACCCTGTTATAAAGAAATGAAGAGAGTTAATAAAATGCTAACAAGTAGTACTAAATAGGACTATTACAAATAACTGGTTTAGTACCTGAACTTGCCTTAGGGACAGAGGCATCACTGAACCTGGCCGTCCACGACAACATACATGAAGTCGGCATAGACTGGTACTTGAACTTGCTACACATCCACACTAGCACCAGCAGCACAAGTTGAAAAACACATGGTAGCACATTCAGTTGAAAATAGAAGAAAGCAGAACACAACATTTAGAAGATGCTCCAAACTCCACACACGATCAAGACCAGGATGCTCCTTGTCGAGCACTGGCCGAGCATCCGGAAGACGCAAAGTTGAACAGCTAGTGCAAAGCTCACATGAATGCAAGTGGAGATGCTCGATCCAGAGAGAGGAGGGGTCGTACCGGGGGTGGCGCTTGTGCTTGCCCATGGCTAGAATAGGCAGCGGAGCGCCGTGGTGGAGGAGATGGCTGGGGCGGGGGTGGCACGCCAGCAAGTTGGCGTCGGCCGGCTCGATCCGGAGTCCTCGCTCGTCGGCGAACTTATCCACGGAGGAGAAAGCGAGGTGGCTGATGGGAAGGAGCAGCAGTATATGGCGGAACGCGGTTGGGGCTTCGACCGATGTCACCTGGACGGTGGAGCAGGCGCATGGCAGAGCTCGGAGGCGGCCACTTTTGGGAAAGAGTGGGGGTAGGGGGGCGGCCGACAAGCTGGGGGAGAGGGGTGGCACGTCGAGGGAGCGGGGCGGCGTGGCGGCGCATCTAGGGAGAGGGGCGGCACGTCGGGCGAGAGGGGCGGTGCGGCGGCGCATCTGGGGAAAGAGACGACGACGCGTTGGGGTAGAGAGGTGGCGCCGCGGTGGGGGACGAGGATGGCGCCGCGGTGGGGGACTGGGGTGGGCGTGGGCGACGCGAGGCGGCGGGTCATGGGGCGGCGGCGAGGCAAAGGCTGATGGGATCGGGGACTCGGGAGGTGGGTGGGCGACTTGGTGTGGAATTGCTTTTTTTTTCTTTTCAATCCATCCGGTCCAGGCCCGTGGGCTAGATTCAGGAAATTGTGTCGCGAGAAACTGTGTCGCGCGCGTAGAGCGGAGGGGCGCACCGACGGGCGCGAGCAGAGCGCGCCGCGGCGCCTAACGGCGAGCACAACGCACTGCGGCGCCTAACGGTGAGCAGAGCTTACCGAGGAATGCAAGCAGAGGCCGGCACAGTGATACGTGGCAAATAAGACGAACTGTGCGAGCGATGTGGGAGACATCAAACACAAATCAGATTAGGGTTGCGTGTGCGATACGTGGCATACAGTTGATCCATCCGAGCAGTTTGTGATGGAATAAGCCATGTGTTTTGCGGGCAAACGGTTGCTGGTATATAACCTTAAATTTAACCCAAAAAATGTTAATGCATGTTACAAAAATTGTATAACTGGAAACTATGTTCAAATACGAATCCAATGATATAATATTTGGCGACATGCATTCGTATTTTATTAGTTAAATCCTACTTATAAACCAGGACGGGGTATAGTAGGTAATTAAATTGCAAACGTTTTTTTTGTATTAACCGTATGTGTACGTGTCCTTTCGTCCTCCTCTCGCACGTCTTGTCACCCCGCTACCGCAGACGGCTTACGACGCAAGCTTGCGCAGCGCGCGGGGGCATTCTTTTGGCCAAACGGTGGCTCGAAGTGGCGCCAATGAATCGTCGGTGAGCCCGTTCCCACGCAACCTCACAGGTTCTCGCGCAAGCTTCCCGTCCGACTCGGTGAAATCCCCCAAAATCCCAATGCTTATCGGCCTGCTATATAAACCCTCACGATCGGCGAGTCCTGCCTTGAATTTTCCCGTCCCACTGTGTAGCTTAAATTGTCTGCTTCTCCCACAATCGCCAATGGCACCTGTTCGTCGTCGTCGCTCAGCCACTCCGCCGTTATGAGAGGACAACTCCAGCTGGGAGGCTACACCGCGGCGGCGGCTCAGTCCCCGGCATAGTGTAGTGCGCGTGATGTCCCTGTTGGGTGTGCGCGGAACACCGACCACACACTCCGCCGCCGGTGCCTGTCGGCAACTGTTGCCGGCCGCCGTTGCCACCACACAACCGTTGAAAGCCAGGGCCATCACCCGCTCGACCGCTGCGGCCTGAAGGCGGGAGGTGGCCGTTGTGGCCGCCACCCCACTGCCGACCATCACCCGCTCTGCCACCGTGGCCCGAAGGCGGGAGTTGTCCGTCGTGGCCGCCTCCCCACTGCCAGCCATCACCCGCTCCGCCACCGCGGCCCGAAGGCGGGAGGTGGCTGTCGTGGCCGCCAACCCATCGTCGGCCGCCGTGGCCGCCAACCCACCGTCAACCGCCGGGATCATCACCCGCTTCGCCACCGCCGTCCAAATAAGAGAGGTGGAGGTGGAGGCCCGCACGTGCGTCAGCGACCTTGCGCGCTACATCGAGTTCCTGGGGGAGGAGGAGGAGCGCCTCGTCGAGCATGCAAAGAGCCTTACCGCAGCCGTGGCCGCAACACACGCCGAGGCAGAGGCGAGGAATCAGGAGATCAACGAGCAGTCCGGCTACTTCGAGAGGGATCGTCTGAGCGGCGCAGGTGTTCGAGCTGGCGGCGTCGTGAAACGTCAGCAGCGGCAGGCACCATATTGCATTTGTCCAGCTTGTCGGTAGGCTCCTCCTCCTCCTCTGCCTCTTATTGAGCGCGCTCGGCAGAGGAGAGGCTGCCGGAAGTAGCACAAAGCACCCCCGTAGTAGTAGTTAGTATTTAGGGGCTATTTTGTTCATCTCATCTGACTATAGATGTGGTGGATCTGTACAACTTACTTAAAGTTAGCTAGTATATATAGTTGAACTAGCTATTTCAGTACGTGGTTGGCAACAATTGGGGAAAAGTTTGGTCGGTTCAGCTATCGAGTTGAACTGTTTGTATAAATTAAGAACGACTGCTTAATCTATGAATGAAATCTATGCTTAATTACTGAATTTTAGTTGCAAAAATTAGATAGTGCTAGTGATTTTTAGCTGCATATTCTGACAAATTGCAGTGTTACAAGGATTGACAAATGACAATGTTACTAGATCAACAAAATTCAATCTTTCCAGTTTGACAAATGGCAACATACCCAATATGACAGATGCAAATCTTACCAAATTATTTGTACGTGGTTGCACACGGTTCATCCAAAACAACCGTTTGCGTTGAAGGGATGCACAAATCCTACGCTGCGAATTTTCCCTCGACTTAAGGGGGAAGACCATAGCTCTCACTTTGCATACGTGTGTTCTATCTAAAACTTTTGCGATCAAGAGCTGCAGAAAATCCTGCTCGGCACATTTTCTCTTGGCTTCCTGGGAGGCTATCGGTTTGCATACGAGTGTTCTAACTAAAACGTTTGCGATCAAGATCTACACAAATCCTGCTAGGCACATTTTCCCTTGGTTTCCTGGGAAAGTTGTCAGTTTTGCATACGGGTGTTCTAACTAAAACGTTTGTTATGAGTGTTTTATACTTAAAGACCGTATTAAACTACGACTTGGGCGCCATTAATGGAGAGGATGCGAGCAAGGCGGACGGCCATGGAAGTCGAAGGGCTCGCTTCCCAGTGAGCCTGCGCGACGTACAGCTCGCACGCTTCCCTGTGAGCCTCCGCATTGGAGTACAGCTCACACGCCTCCCATTTAGTCAAGCACTCAAGCACCTGTCCGCACGGCACCTCCTAGCCATTAAAATAGTAAGGCATGGCGTCACGTGAAAGGTTAACAGAACGCACACAATTTAAAGTATACAAAACGTTTGAGATGTCACAGTGGCAGCTATTTTTTTCAAAATGCCTTTGTTGGCTGTTATTCAAGTGCGCCTTCTCTCAAAATGGACACGAAAAATATCACAGCATGTCGGGTGCCATTCCATTATAGCATGCCAAGTTTCATGAATTTCAGACGAGTTTTGGATTTACTAGAATTTAAAAACAAAGTATCTCATCGTTTTGCCGGCAAACAACGCCCTAGTGTTTGAAATTCATTCCTATTACTTGCATGGGACCTAAGCATGCACCCAAGGACACATATTTGATTTTTCAACCAATTTATATGCACTGGAGCATGTGCATGTAGTTCAAATTTGAATTATGCACATAAAATGCCTAGAAAACCCAGTTAATGTACAAAAATGTCCAAATGAACCACGCAAAATTTCAAAATTAAACACAACACTCATGTTGTTCAATGTTGACACTAGAAAAAATTTGAAAGCAATAAGAGGCAACGGATATCGTTTCGTCCCCAAAGATGGCACCTTCCCTACCGAAACCATCACACTTATTGTGAGAAGCTTATACCCAACCTGCTCCAAATGGGACAAAAATTTTACCACGGCATGTTGATGCCGCTCCATGATAGCATGCCAAGTTTCATGAATTTTAGACGATTTATGGATTTACTAGAAATTAAAACCGGGTATCTCAATGTTTGCGGCCGAGTGACGGTGGCAGGGTGTTTGACATTCATTCCAATTTCTTGCATGGGACCTAAGCATGCAACCAAGGACACATATTTGATTTTCAACCAACTTATATGCACTTGAGCATGTGCATGTAGTTCAAATTTGAATTATGCACATAAAATGCCTGGAAAACCCAGTTAATGTATAAAAATGTCCAAACGAACCCCGAAAAATTCCAAAATTGAACACAACACACCTGTTGTTCTATGTTGACACTAGAAATTTTTTGAAAGCAATAAGAGGCAACATATATCGTTTCGTCCCCAAAGGTGGCACGTTCCCTACCAAAACCATCACGCTTGTTGTGAGAAACTCTGGTTTGTGAGAAGCTTATACCCAAACCTGCCCCAAATGGGACAAAAATTTTACCACCGCATGTTGATGCCGCTCCATGATAGCATGCCAAGTTTCATAAATTTCACACGAGTTTTGGGTTTACTAGAATTTAAAAACCAAGTATCTCAATGTTTGCGGCCGAGTGACGGTGGGAGGGTGTTTGAAATTCATTCCCATTTCTTGCATGAGACCTAAGCATGCACCGAAGGACACAAATTTGATTTTTCAACCAATTTATATGCACTGGAGCATGTGCATGTAGTTCAAATTTGAATTATGCACATAAATGCATGGAAAACTCAGTTAATGTATAAAAATGTCCAAACGAACCCCAAAAAGCTCCAAAATTAAACACAACACTCCTGTTGTTCTATGTTGACACTATAAAAAAAATTAAAGCAATAAGAGGCAACATATATCGTTTCGTCCCCAAAGGTGGCACGTTTCCTACCGAAACCATCATGCTTGTTGTGATAAGCTCTGGTTTGTGAGAAGCTTATACCCAAACCTGCCCCAAATGGGATAAAAATTTACCACGGCATGTTGATGCCGCTTCATGATAGCATGCCAAGTTTAATAAATTTCAGACAATTTTTGGATTTTGCTAGAATTTAAAAACCAAGTATCTCAATATTTGCGGCCGAGTGACGGTGGCAAGGTGTTTGAAATTCAGTCCCATTTCTTGCATGGGACCTAAGCATGCAACCAAGGACACATATTTGTTTTTTCAACCAATTTATATGCACTGGAGCATGTGCATGTAGTTCAAATTTGAATTATGCACATAAAATGCCTAGAAAACCCAGTTAATGTATAAAAATGTCCAAACGAACCCTGAAAAATTCCAAAATTAAACACAATACTCCTGTTGTTCTATGTTGACACTAGAATTTTTTTGAAAGCAATAAGAGGCAACGAATGTCGTTTCATCCCCAAAGGTCACACGTTCCCTGCCGAAACCACCACGCTTGTTGTGAGAAGCTCTGGTTTGTGAGAAGCTTATACCCAAACCTCCCCCAAATGGGACAAAAAAATTACCACGACATGTTGATGCCGCTCCATGATAGCATGCCAAGTTTAATGAATTTCAGATGAGTTTTGTATTTACTAGAATTTAGAAACCAAGTATCTCAATGTTTGCGGCCGAGTGACGGTGGCGGGGTGTTTGAAATTCATTCCCATTTCTTGCATGGGACCTAAGCATGCAACCAAGGACACATATTTGATTTTTCAACCAATTTATATGCACTGGAGCATGTGCATGCAGTTCAAATTTGAATTATGCACATAAAATGCCTAGAAAACCCAGTTAATGTATAAATTTGTCCAAACGAACCCCAAAAAATTCCAAAATTAAACACAACAGTCTTGTTATTCTATGTTGACACTAGAAAATTTTTGAAAGCAATAAGAGGCGATGAATATTGTTTCGTCCCCAAAGGTGGCACGTTCCCTACCGAAACCATCACGCTTGTTGTGAGAAGCTCTGGTTTTTGAGAAGCTTATACCCAAACCTGCCCCAAATGGGACAAAATTTTTACCATGACATGTTGATGCCGCTCCATGATAGCATGCCAATTTCATGAATTTTAGACGAGTTTTGTATTTACTAGGATTTAAAACCAGGTATCTCAATGTTTGCGGCCGAGCGACGGTGGCAGGGTGTTTGACATTCATTCCCATTTCTTACATGGGACCTAAGCATGCAACCAATGACACATATATGATTTTTCAACCAATGTATATGCACTGGAGCATGTGCATGTAGTTCAAATTTGAATTATGCACATAAAATGCCTAGAAAACACAGTTAATGTAAAAAAAATGTCCAAAGGAACCCCAAAAAATTCCAAAATTAAACACAACACGCCTGTTGTTCTATGTTGACACTAGAAAATTTTGAAAGCAATAAGAGGCAACAGATATCGTTTCGTCCCTAAAGGTGGCACGTTCCCGACCGAAACCATCACGCTTGTTGTGAGAAGCTCTGGTTTGTGAGAAGCTTATACCCAAACCTGCCCCAAATGGGACAAATTTTTTACCACGGCATGTTGATGCCGCTCACGATTGATGCCATGGAGCCCCTTCCCCAGGAGACCATCGGGCGCGAGCTGGACATGGAGGCGGCAATGGAGATCGACGAGCACCAGCCATAGTAGTACTCTTTATTTTGTTTAATTAAGAGCGTCGGTCTTTAATTTGTTAGAGTAATGTTTAGGTCAGCTAGCTCTGTTTAATTGCTGAACTTGCTCGATTAAGAAGTGTGGGTGTGTTGTAGTCTCCTTTGTGTACTCAAATTATGCAACGATGTGGATGACCACTGTAACCAGCGAAGTTCGAACCAAAATTTTTGACTTTCAAACTCATCACACACGGGTTAAGCTATCTGAATCGTTTGTGATGTTCACATATCATACACAGTAATTAATAAGGGACCGTATCTGATGACACTTTGCGCGCCAGTTTTTTCACTGAAGCGATTCCAAATTTTTGGCTTCCGTGGAAATGTCTACCTCCCCGCCACCTCCCCCTTACCAAAAGACACATTTCCCTGTTTCCACCTTCCTTTCCAAGTTGAAACCTTCACTCCTTGCTTGCAGCGCCACCTCCTCGCCGACGACCCTCCTTCACCCTGCTCGGCCTCGCCTATCCAGGAAGGTAATCCACACCCGACCCCATCCTCCTCCTCCTTCCACATCCCACATGCCCTGACCGCCGGCGCGACACCTTCCACCCAAATCACCGACCCTCCATAAAATAAGCGCCGCCCTAAGCCATGGTGCGCAGTATAGCCAGGGTCTCATTTGGCAGCGGAGAAGCAAATCACGGCCGCACGCACGGATGAGATCGCGATGGCTGCTATTCTTGTCGACCCCCAGATCTTGGAGGAGCACCTCGCTGTCGAGGCCACTGTCGATGCCTCGCGCGCTGATGATGCGACGCGGTTGGCTGTTTGCACTACTAGGGAAAAGCCTAGCAGCAGCGCGGGTTTTAGGCCTCTCAGTAGCGCGGGGGCCGGCGCTACTAATAAGGCGCTACAGCTAACTTATAGTAGTAGCGCCTCTTGTCCCACGCTACTGCTATACATGAATAGCTGTAGCGCTCTTTAGGAAAGAAAGTCACTGATATTATCTGCAGCGCTTTTTACAAGGAGGCGCTACTAGTAAAGCGGCGCTACTGCTAAAATTTCCCCCCTCGCTACTACTAGTTTTATTAGTTTTTTCCCTACATAATTTTCCCTAATCATAGCATATACATATAATTAGCCTCATCAAATCATGTCATGCATCATCATAATCATCATCCAACACAAAGTGGTCTCTCGTCATCATCTCGAAAATAGCGATACAAGTCTCGGTTACTTGCAAATGCATCGTCATCCATCTAAACAATGATATACGCGAGAAGAGCTATCACTTTGAGTACATGAGTTCGTATCCCTCTCTCGCATTAGCGTGAACCTAAACTAACTACTGCCTGTCACACGGAAACCGGTACACCTGGGCCTGACACTCCGGCCACTCGTCATATATATACTCATGGCGTAGTGAAAGTGCGTTATGTCGACTAGAGGGGGGTGAATAGGCGATTTTTATGAATTCTTCACTGAGGAATTTGCCGGTGAGGAAATTCCTTAGCGAAGAACTACTTGCAGCGGAATAAGTACTCAGAAGTAAGCATAACAGAATATAGGCATGGTCATCATGATAAAATGAAGACAAGCACAGAGTACACAAAGCGTAATCACAGGATAACACAAGATGAAGACAAACAGACTGAAGAAATTGAATTGAGGAAATTGAGAAAGTCTTCAGTCAAAGTCTTCAAACACAGATATGATGAAGCACTTAACACGAATGAGGAAATGAAAGAGTTGAGGAAATAGAACCCGATGTAAGGTTGGTGAAGACAATGATTTGGTAGACCAGTTCCAACTCTTGTCTCGGTTGTATGCGTCTGGTTGGAGCGGTGAGTATTTAAACTCAAGGACACATAGTCCCGGACACCCGATCCCCGAGCACGCAGCTCACAACACCAAGTCCTCACCGTATTCTCCTTAAACTAAGGTCACACAGACCTCGTCCAATCACTGTGGTAAGTCTTCAGGCGACTTCCAAACCTTCACAAACTTGGTCACTCGGCGATCCACAATTCCTCTTGGATGCTCTAGACCATGACGCCTAACCGTCTGGAAGAAGCACAATCTTCAAAGGTAACAAGCGTTGGATCCACGCAGGATCAATCTCTTCAGTGATGCTCAATCACTTTGGGTTTGTAGGTGTTTGGGTTTGGGTTTTCCTCACTTGATGATTTTCACTCAAAGTCCTCGGAGGATGGGATGCTCTCAATTGACAAGTGTCAGTTTCTCTCGGAGCAGCCAACCAGCTAGTGGTTGCAGGGGGCGGCTATTTATAGCCTAGGGAGCAGCCCGACATGATAAGACATAACTGCCCTTCAATGATATGACCGTTAGGTGGATAAGCTATTTTGAGACAGCTGGCGCGTAGCACAACAACGGTCAGAAATTTGAGGTTCAAATTCCTCAGGGCTGTCATGTTCCTCATTGTGTAGGCAATCCGCACTGGCGAATTCCTAATTCCTCAGTCAGAACAAATTCCTTAGCGACCAGAAGAACTTCGTCTACATCCTTGTGAAATTGGTGAAGCTGTATGATATTTCCAATGGCTTCACTCGAAGGGATTGGTAGGTGTAGGATTTTGAGTTGAGCATCACATGGAAATTTTTCCTTAGTATTTCCTCGACCCCTTTAACGATGCGGTGTTTCCTATGACTCAAGAAAGAGAAAATGAAACTACGAAAACAAAAGTCTTCACGCTTCATGTTCCTCAAATGAATACTAAGTCTTCAAGGTCACACCAATTTCTTCACTTTCAAAGTCTTCAGAAAGTCTTCAGAATACCAAAGTCTTCAGTCAAGGAACTTCATTTTTAGGGCTCGACTTTCACTGTAAATATCAAACTCCTCATAGACTTATGGACCTGTGTACACTCATAAACGCATTATACCCTTAACCTATAAGTCTTCAATACACCAAAATCACTAAGGGGGGCGCTAGATGCACTTACAATCTCCCCCTTTTTGGTGATTGATGACAATATAGGTTAAGTTTTCAACGGGGATAAACATATGAAGTGTAAATACTGATATTGAGGAATTTGATTACAAGATATAGAAGAACTCCCCTTGAAGATGTGCATAGTGAGGAATTTGCTTTTGAGGCAATGCACACTTGAAGAGTTGAATCATGGAGATCTCCCCCTATATCTTGTAATTCATACATGCATTTGACATATAATATGAAGAATTTGAAATGCATGATGAAATATGGTGACTGATGTAATTCAGCATGCGTGTATTAACATATAACAAGGAATAAACATGCAGAGGAACACATCAAAAGTATCAAAGCACCATCGGGTTTAAGATTACAACTCGATCCAATAAAGTTTCAGAAGAGCGAGAGTTGTAACTTAGCGAAGAAAAAAAACGCCCATATAATAGACCCGCTTGAAGACTAACTCAAATTTCTCCCCCTTTGTCATCGAATGACCAAAAGGATCGAAACTGAGGACTAATGCCCCTGAAGAATATCAAGTTGATGGAGGAGCGCCAGCGTTGTCGGGGTCGTTTGTCGTAGTAGGGCCTGCCATAGTGTCATCCAAGTCTTCATTTTCATCAGTGCCGCGCGATGAAGAATAGGAGCTTTCTGATGAAGACTGAGGAGTAACTCACGATCAGTCATCACCCTGGGTGCTGTGGCTTGAGGATTTTTCTTGGCAGAGTTGTTAGCGGCTGAGTCATGTGTGGCAGAGTCATTGGTTGAATAGGATGCAGCCTTGCGAAATTGACCATCCAATGGACGAATGCCTTCATCTATCAGAGCAGTTGCCTTGCCTTTATCATCAGCTGAGGAAAATGTCCATTTGAGGACTTCAATTGGAGGCAAGTAGCTGCAGTGGTTCAGAGTGTCAACCTTGTAATTGAGTGAAGACCTTGTCCTGATGAATCTCATAATCCATGGTGCATAAGGCTTCAGCTCAAATGGTGACATAGCAATATTTGTCAGAGTCCTCATGAAGAAATCATGGAAGTTGACGGGAATGCCATGAATGATATTGAAAAGCATATTCTTCATGATGCCAACGACTTCCTCATCATTTGAGTCGTGGCCTTTGATAGGACTCATTGTCTTCGTCAGAATGCGATAGACTGTCCGACGCACATATAGTAATTCCTTGACGAGGAATTTGGTTCGAGGGCCTGCCACGGCTTCAAAGGCTTCATCAACACTTGCATGTAATGATTTGTAAGCTCAGAGTTCACTTTGTAGACTTAGCGAGAACCGTCAAGGGAGGATCGAGTGGGAGGGCACGAAGCAATTCGATTCTTTGGTGCCTTGTAGTGAGTATTTTCGACATCCATCCAGCACCCATGAGTTCACATCTTGAGAATCTCCTATGATGTGCAGCGTCGCATAGAACTCAAGAATGAGTTCTTCATTCCAATCACATATGTCGGTCTGAAGTTTAACAATCCAGCGTCGTGAAGAACACTGACGACTGGCTCGAAGCCCGGCAGAGATTCCATGTCCACATGAGGAATGTGTGCGTGATCGAAGACTTTGTCTTTGTTGAACAACACTGAGGAATAGAAATTGGCTTGACTATCAGTCCAGAAATGCCTCTTCCTTATGCGAGCAGAGTCATATGGGTTGTAATCAGTGAAGAACACATGCTCGCTAAAGAAATCTTCAGCCTTGAACTTTTGCTTGCATGAGAATGGATCCTTTGGCTTTGGCAGTGGAGTGTCAGTGAGTTGCATCACGACCTCAGGAATCGCAATCTCAGGTTCTTCAGGCTGAGGAATTTCTAGTTCCTCTTCGATTCTGCGTCTGCGTTGTCATATGATTAGCGGCGGCGGGTTCTTGACACTAGTGGCTGGAATTTCTTCATGCATGCACAAGGTGGGGTGAGTTTCTTCGTGCCCATTTGAGCGGTTGGTGCAGGGGGTGAGGTATTTGTTGTAGTGGGGTGAAGAGTGGAGAATTGGGGTCTTGACTTTCCCAAAAGTCATCATTCATCACCGGGCGTAGTACACCCAATATCCACGTATTCATCTTCCATTTCTTCAACGCCCTTGACCTCTTCTGAACTGAGGCATTGGCGAGGAAACAACTGGTGTTGAAGGGATCGTATCCACTTCAATTTCTTCATCAATCTACTCTGACGAAGCAGCAGAATGATTTTTTTCATCAGATCCTCTAGGGATCACATATTCTTCACCAAAAGGAACAAGGTCCTTTGATAGCATGGTTGAGATTGGAACAACATCAATGGGATTTTCAAACGAGCTAGTCATAGGCTTCATTTTCTTCGGAGCTGAAGAATTTGAAGCAGCCGATGCTTTCCTTTTCTTCACTGCAGCTCGCTCTGCAGCCTTGGTCTTCTTCACATCTGATGCAGATGGAAGGATAGGAGTTGGTGTAGGCGCGAGGAGGCCGAGGAATCTGATTGAATTTCCTCGGGCACAACCGATGCAATTGCCCTAACTTCTTCATTTTCTTCAGCGCACCACTAGTGGATGCCACAGCAATTTCTTCACGGCTGGTATGGAGTCATCAGCCCGGAACTAACATTTTCTTCGCAGTTGAAAGTCATCGGCCAGGTCTTTGGCATGTTCTTCAGTGAAATTTGAGCGTAAGCTTGACTGAGGAACTTCTTGTTGCGATGGAGCTGCAACATTGGTGAACTTCTCAGTCAGTTTAACAAACCTGACTTTGGCTCCTTGCCAATCAACATAATAATCATCGAAATCATCGCTGAGGGCTTTGATTTCAGACTGGATCTTTGTAAAATCATCAGTCGTCAAAGAGATAACGTTTTTCCTCAGGAACTTCTCTTTCCTGTACTGAGCCTTCTTGATCTGCCTGACCTTCTCAAATTTCCATTTATCTTCAGAGATGAAATGGGTCAGCATGTGACTTTGGCCAGGAGTCAATTTGAAATCAGGCATAGGAGTGTTTGGGTCCTTGTGCTAGAGATCAATGTAATCGAGGATCAACTTAGGATCCAATAGCGATTGCACAGCTTGTGCCTTTGGCTCTAGCGGCCTTTTCTTATGCATCTCTCAAGATTTACGCAAGTTCATCATCATCGCCTTCATCGTCGGATGGCACTTGGAAGGCAACCTGTTTCTTCTTAGGACTTGGTCGAGGACCTCGTCCGGCCCGTTGCCTTAGTTTTCAGCAGAGTGGGGCCCGATGAAGAATTTGGTGCAGGTGAGGAACTTCATTTGAGACACCAGAGGCAATAGAGATGCCTGCAGTCCTTTGGCACGTGGCCAGATGCACAGGTGCTGAGGACTTTGCCGGAGCAGCTGAGGACTTTGGAGGAGCATGAGCAGCATGAGGAATTGGCCGTGAGGGCATTGAAGATTCTGGCCGTGAGGGCATTGCTGAGGAACTTGGCCGTGAGGGCACTGTTGGTGAAGCACTTGGCTTGTCTTGTGCGGGCTTCTTCGCCATTGATTTCCTAGGCTTGACAGAGGCCTCGATGGCAGCAACAAGCAGCAGTAGTCTTCATTGAATTTCCTCATCGCTTCTTTGGCTTGTCTAGCCAACTTGGCTTGGCGCTTGGCCCATTCTTCAGAAAATCCTCACCATGCTTGATCTTTGGTGGGGTCGACTTCTTGGCCAGGTGCCAATGGAGCTCTTGGGCATGGAGGATTAAGTGCGAATTTCTTCATATACTTTGGAGTAACATACCTGTACTCCCTCCATTCTCTTGCCCATCTCCTTTCAATCCTCTGTATGCGCACTTTGCACTGATTTTTGTTCTCCTTTCCGAACTTGGCCTCATCAGGTGTGCAGTAGTCTTTGTAAATGTCCTCAGGGATCTCAAAACAGTCATGATCTCAGGCTTCTTTCCTCCTTTCTGCGGCTTCTTACCGTCTGCCATATTCTTCAGTTGAGGAATTTGAACAATCGAATTCTCTGAAGAAGTATGCAACTTTTCTTCGAGGAACGCTGCAAATGAGTTAAGTTGATGAGAACCTAGTGATTCAAAGAATGGGCATGAGTACACCTGTGAGCAGTATAGTTGCGAGGAATTTGGAGAGGTCATATGCGCTCTCGTAAGGTTTTTCAAAAAGAACAAGTTTGAGGAATTTGACCAGATGAGTCTTGAAGAATTTCACTAAGCGTTCTTTGTCTTAGGTTCCAGAGTTGTATAGATCGAAGATCCACACAATTGAGGAATCTTGAAGAAAAATGATGGTTAGAGAAACGAATCAAGAACAGATGACATGTGAGGTGTTTTGTGTGTGAGGACTCGAAGAATAAAACACCTTTGAAGATTTTGTAGAGAAAATTTGAATCAAAGAGGGCAGTAAAAGTAACTTTTAATTACCCTGGATGAAGAACACGACGAAATGTGAGGTGTAGATTTGAAGCTCGTCAGTTCAGATCTTCGGCGCCTAACTCGGCGGAGGAAGACAGCTACGGCGGCGGCGGAGTGAAGATTTCGAGGCGGCCTTGAAATCTGATGACGACGAGGTCGAGGCAATGAAGCTCTTCCTCACCGGCAACGATGGAGTAGCGGCGGCGCTAGGGTTTGAGAAGCTCGAGCGGGAGAGAGAGGTTGAGCGGAGTAAAGGAAGTGAGGAAGGGGAGAGGGGGTATTTATAGTCGTAGTGAAAAACTGCTCGCCCGAAGATTTAGGACGAATGTGCCCCCCTTTTCATTCGCGTGACATGTGTCACCCACGTACTGTAAAGTGGAGATCGTGTCAGATCGTGGGTGAATAGATAAGTCTATCGTGGGATGCGGAACGGTTTGAGCGGCAAAGCCGAAAATTTTGATAAGATTAGTTTTAAAGTTCCGTTCACAATTTCTTCAGCTGACAAGGACACAGTGAAGATTTTGAATGAGTTTCAAATAGAACGCACATGAAGAATTTCTGAATAGATTGGGTTGAGTATAGCATAGAGGGGGAAGGGTCCGATCACATTCACTTAGCAGAAAACACAACTTGAAGAAATAGCCATAAGTGAATGCTGTAGAGGACATAAACTCATATATATATAGCCAATGAAGAAAAAGCAGCGGAAACAGTGAAGATTTTGCAAAGTTGAAGAATTTGAAAAATCAAGAATTTCAAAACTGAGGAAAACTGAAATTGAAGATTTTCAACTTTGGTGGTGGCATGACCCACCGTATAAGAATGATGATTTCAGACACCGCGTACAATTGTCGTAGGGTTCTGAGAATCAAATTCTTCATTAATTTCTTCACACTTAGGGTGTTATTCTTCATTGATTGAAGAAAAACGTTTCTTCATGTGTTGCACATCTAAGTCATCAATTTTGCATAAGTGTTAGGATGAGTGTCCTTTTCAAAGAACATTCGAAGACTCTAAGATATTTAGCTCACACCGCAACTTGCTAAATCTCTTCTCATCCAAGGGCTTTGTGAAGATATCGGCTAGCTGTTCTTCAGTCTTCACATGCTCAATAGAAATGTCGTCCTTCAACACATGATCACGAAGAAAATGATGACGAATCTAAATGTGCTTTGTCTTCGAGTGCTGAACTGGGTTGTGAGCAATCTTGATGGCACTCTCATTGTCACAGTAGAGAGGCACATTCTTCACGTTGATGCCATAATCCTTGAGAGTTTGCTTCATCCACAGCAATTGAGCACAGCAAGAACCAGCAGCAATGTACTCTGCTTCCGCAGTAGACAGTGATACGCAGTTCTATTTCTTCGAGGACCAACAGACTAAAGATCGTCCGAGGAAATGACAAGTACCAGATGTTGACTTGCGGTCCACACGATCACCAGTATAGTCAGAGTCAGAATATCCAATGAGATCAAAAGCGAGCCCTTGGGGTACCATAATCCTAGTGTTGGTGTGTGAGCTAGACATCGAAGAATATGCTTCACAGCCTTATGGTGTGATTCCTTCGGTGTAGCTTGAAATCGGGCACACATGCAAACACTAAGCATTATACCTGGCCTAGATGCACATAAGTACAATAAAGAACCAATCATGGAGCGGTATACCTTGTGATCAAAGTCAATACCATTTTCATCAGTGCATAGATGGCCATTTGTGGGCATAGTAATTTTAACGCCTTTGCAATCTTGCATGCCGAATTTCCTCAGAACATATTTGAGATATTTATCCTGAGATATGAATATGCCATTGCGCTGTTGACGAATTTGAAGACCTAAGAAGAATTTCAACTCTCCCATCATAGACATTTGATATTATTCACTCATCATATAGGCAAATTCATCACTATAACGTTGGTCAGTACATCCAAAGATAATATCATCAACGTATATTTGGCACACAAACAATTCACCATCATAAGATTTAGTAAAGAGAGTAGGGTCAAGTGAACCGGGTGTGAAGCCATTCTTCATGAGGAATTCCTTCAAAGTGTCATACCACGCCCGAGGGGCCTGCTTGAGGCCATAGAGGGCCTTGTTGAGTCTGAATACTTTGTCGAGATTCTCTGGATCTTCAAAACACAGGGGTTGAGCAACATATACTTCTTCCTCAAGCTTACCATTGAGGAATGCACTTTTCACATCCATTTGATATAAAGTAATATCATGATGGTTAGCATAAGCAAGTAATATGCGAATAGCCTCAAGTCTAGCAACAGTGCAAAAGTTTCATCGAAATCAGTTCCTTCAACATGTGTGTAGCGTTGAGCTACAAGTCGTGCCTTATTACTCACCACATGGCCATTTTCATCTTGCTTGTTTCGATAGATCCTCTTTGTGCCAATGATATTATGCTTGCGATGATCTGGACGTTTGACCGGTTCGGACATTGTTGAGCTCGAACTGATGTAATTCTTCTTGCATGGCCTGAATCCACTCAGGCTCCAGAAATGCTTCATCTACCTTAGTGGGCTCTGTGATAGAGAAAAAAACATAGTGACCACAGAAGTTAGATAAATGTGAAGCTTTTGAGCGTGTGAGAGGACCTGGTGCTTCAATGTCATCGATGATCTTGTCAACTTGCACTTCTTTTGCAACGCGAGGATGAGCGGGTTGTCGTCGAGGAATTTGATCAGCATTTTCTTGACACCATTTTCTTGACATTATCTTCAGGTCGTCATTTCGGCGTTCTTCACGTTACGGAATGAATTCTTCAGAGATTCTTGATGGGAATGACATCCTCAGTCGCCTTGAACTTGATAGAATCCTCAGGTGCTTGTTCATCTATCATAGAAGGTAGGTGCTCTCTTTGCGAGCCATTAGTTTCATCGAACCGCACATCTACAATTTCAACAATCTTGTGAAGAACATTGTTGAAGACTCTGTAGGTGTGCGAGTCCTTTCCGTAACCAAGCATAAAACCTTCATGTGCTTTCGGTGCAAATTTAGCACCGAAGACTTTGAAATAACTCACATTGGGTTTCTTGTCAGTGAGGAGTTCATAGGCAGTCTTATTGAAGAATTTGTGAAGATATACCCTGTTGATGATGTGGCACGCAGTGTAAGTTGCCTCAATCCAGAAGTGACGAGGCGTCTTGTACTCATCAAGCATAGTGCGAGCCATCTCAACAAGAGTTCTGTTCTTGCGCTCCACGACGCCATTTTGCTGAGGAGTATAAGGAGAAGATAACTCATGAGTAATACCAAGTTCATCAAGATAGTCATCAAGACCAGAATTCTTGAACTCAGTTCCATTGTCACTCCTGATGTGCTTGATCTTCACACCAAAGTTGGTTGAAGCCCTCGAGGAAAATCGTTTGAAGACTTCCTGCACTTCATGTTTGTAAGTAACAATGTGTATCCATGTGTAACGAGAGTAATCATCAACAATAACAAAGCCATATAGAGATGCATCATTAGTGATTTGTACATCCACTATCGAGGACCCACTCAGTGGCTTTGGGTTGATCATCCTGCAGATGAATTAGTGCAGCTTACGAACTCATATACTTCATGAGTGAAGAATATGATATCAAATTCATCAGATGGATTTCATCAAGCAGTAAAACAGATATAGCAGTATGAGGACGTGTGAAATGAAAGTTCATTTCTTCATGATTCGCCTGCGTCCTTTCGTGCATTTTTGTCGTGCCCCCCAAATTCTTCGGACGTTAAAGCACGCCCGAGACCTGACCTCAGAAGAGATTAGTTCTTTTCTTCACCACCCACATCTGAAGGGGTGGCAAAGAGTTCATCACTCTGCGAGCTCCATATGAGAATGGTGGCAGAGAAGCCAAACCATTTCGTTTCACATAAGAGGGGTTAGGGTAAGCCTATGAATAAGCAGAGAAATTCTTCGAGGACTTATGAACATAATGGTTTGAGGAATAATGCACATATTCATAGCCCTTAGCTCTACCCTGCGAAACAGAGTTGTTAGGACGATGATAATCATATGAGGACTTTGATCCTTTTGAGGAATTTGGTCCGTATGAGGACTTGGATCCATATGAAGAATTTGGTCCATATGAAGAGTTTGATCTGGGGACATTCACCTGAAGACTTTCAAGGCACCTTTTGGGAACCCAACTTTTCTTCACAGGGGAACCGTTCCTGCAGTTAGTGCCAACATATCTAGCAAATACTTCACCATTCTGATTTTTGAACAGTTTATAGTTGGAGTCAAATGACTCATCAGAAGAATGAGGAGATTCACATGTAAAGCCAGATAAGTTAGATGGATCAACTGGTGGTCCCTTTGCAGCAACCCATGAGGTTTTGGGGTAATGCTTCCAGTATGTACCATCAGCATTGATTTTCCCCTCAAAGGCAATACCCTCTTTACTAGGGTTCCTGTTTAGGATCTGCTTTTTAAGCACATCACAAAGATTCTGATGCCCTTTGAGGCTTTTGTACATGCCTGTCATGTACAATTCCTTCAGCCCTGCATTGTCAGTGATACTAGCAGTGTCCTCAGATGAGGAATTAGTGATAGCAGAGGCAGGTGAAGAATTTGTAACAATATAAGCATTTGAACATTCAGGTGAAGAATTAGCAGATTCACGTTCAATGCATTTTAAGCATGGAGGAACAAATTCTTCCTGAGAAGCGCTGATTTGTTGAGCAAGTAATGAATCGCGCTCCTTTTGAAGATCTTCATAACTCACTCTTAGCTTCTCAAGATCTTGCTTTCTTTGAAGAAATTCATAAGAAAGATTCTCATGATCAGATAAGAGAGTGTTATGATGACCTTGAAGCCTGTCAAACCTAGACTGAAGTCTTTGAATATTTTCAGTCAAGGCTTTAGTGCGATCCATTTCTTCACCCAACATATCATCACTTTTGTCTAGCATGTTTTGAACCTTTTCAAAAGCCCTTTGTTGTTTTACAGCAATCTTAGCAAGTTTAGAGCAGTTGGGCTTGAGGTTTTCATCAGATTCATTCTCACTAGATTCAGAGGAGGTATATTTGAGTACCTTGGCACCTTTTGCCATGAAGCAATAGGTGGGAGCATAGTCATCATTGTCTTCATCAGCCTTGTTGGTGAGGTCATTTTCTTCAAGAGTTGAAGATAGACTTGTCGATTTAATGCAGATGTCGAGAGCCGTGCTCGCCACACGGACTCGGACTCCTCAGATGCCTCCTCTTCCTCATGTTCCTCAGATTCAGCCTCAGAGTCCATTTCCTTGCCAATGAATGCCCGAGCCTTCTTGGAGCTGCCATTCTTGTGAGATGAAGACTTCGAGGATTTTGATGATGAAGATTTTGATGATTTCTTCTTCTTCTTAGCGTCATCAGAACTGTAATCCTTGTATTTCTTATTCTTTAATTCATTTCCCGACTGAGGACAATCTTGAATATAGTGACCAGGTTTCTTGCATTTGCGGCATAGCCTTCTCTTGTAGTCACTGGATGAGGAATCACTGCTCCTTGAGGATTTTCCAAAGCGGCCACGTCTTGAGAACTTCTGGAACTTATTCACGAGCAGTGCTAGCTCCTGGCTCAATTCTTTAGGATCACCAAGGCTGCTACCGAATCTTCACATTCAGATTCGCATAATCGCCTTGGCCTTCGTGGCACGTGATCTCGCCATAGCTCAAACCATAGAGATCTCTCTTTTCAAAGAAGTCGAACTCATGAGTATTTAGCCTCTCGAGGATATCGGCAGGATCAAGTGACTTGTAATCAGCACGTTCTTGTATCATCAATGCGGAGTATCAAATGAGGAATCAAGCGATCTCAAAGAATTTCTTCACCACCTCATGGTCGGTGATGTCGATTAGCACCAAGGGCTTGAAGCTCATTTGAGATGTCAGTGAGGCGATCAAAGGTTTGTTGAACATTTTCATTGTCGAGTCTTTTGAAGCGGTTGAAGAGATTGCGAAGAACATCAACTCAAGAGTCACGCTGAGTTGAGACTCCTTCATTTACTTTGGACAGCCTATCCCGAGATAAGCTCGGCTTCCAAAGCACTCACTCTTCCATCTTGTCCTTTGCTCGGATGGCCACATATGATATTCTTCGCTTGAGAATCGAGTTGCTTGAATCTCTTCACATTGGTAGCGTTCGGTGAGGGTGAGACAGAGGGAACACCATTTTCCACAACATACCAGAGATCGTTATCAATTGCCTCAAGATGCATTCGCATCTTATTCTTCCAGTAGGGGTAGTCTGTCCCATCGAAGGTAGGACAGCCGCAGAGACCTTGATCATACTTGCGGTCGACATAACTAAAACTCCAGGCGGTTAAACCAAAATCACACAGAACAAGGGAGTACCTTGCTCTGATACCAATTGAAAGTGCGTTATATCGACTAGAGGGGGGTGAATAGGCGATTTTTATGAATTCTTCACTGAGGAACGGTGAGGAAATTCCTCAGCGAAGAACTACTCGCAGCGGAATAAGTACTCAGAAATAAGCATAATAGAATACAGGCATGGTCATCATGATGAAATGAAGACAAGCACAGTACGTAAAGCGTAATCACAGGATAACACAAGATGAAGACAAACAGACTGAAGAAATTGAACTGAGGAAATTGAGAAAGTCTTCAGTCAAAGTCTTCAAACACAGATATGATGAAGCACTTAACACAATATTGAGGAAATGAAAGAGTTGAGGAAATAGAACCAGTAAGGTTGTTGAAGACAATGATTTGGTAGACCAGTTCCAACTTACATCTCGGTTATGCGTCTAGTTGGAGCGGTGAGTATTTAAACTCGAGGACACACAGTCCGGACACCCGATCTGAAGCACGCAGCTCAGGACACCAAGTCCTTACCGTATTCTCCTTGAACTAAGGTCACATGCACCTCTTCCAATCACTCGTGGTAAGTCTTGAGCGACTTCCAAACCTTCACAAACTTGGTCACTCGGCGATCCACAATTCCTCTTGGATGCTCTAGACCATGACGCCTAACCGTCTGGAAGAAGCACAGTCTTCAAAGGTAACAAGCGTCGGATCCACGCAGGTTCAATTTCTTCAGTGATGCTCAATCACTTTGGGTTTGTAGGTGTTTGGGTTTGGGTTTTCCTCACTTGATGTTTTTCACTCAAAGTCCTCGAAGGATGGGATGCTTTCAATTGACAAGTGTCAGTTTCTCTCGGAGCAGCCAACCAGCTAGTGGTTGTAGGGGGCGGCTATTTATAGCCTAGGGAGCAGCCCGACATGATAAGACATAAATGCCCTTCAATGATATGACCATTAGGTGGATAAGATATTTTGAGACAGCTGGCGCGTAGCACAGCAACGGTCGGAAATTTGAGGTTCAAATTCCTCAGGGCTATCATGTTCCTCACTGTGTAGGCAATCCGCACTGGCGAATTCCTAACTCCTCGGTCAAAACAAATTCCTCAGTGACCAGAAAAACTTCGTCTCATCACATCAAGAAATTGACTGAACTGTATGAGATTTTCAATGGCTTCACTCGAAGGGATTGGTAGGTGTAGGATTTTGAGTTGAGCATCACATGGAAAGTTTTCCTTAGTATTTCCTCGACCCCCTTTAACAGTACGGTGTTTCCTATGACTCAAGAAAGAGAAAACGAAACTACGAAAACAAAATTCTTCAAGCTTCATGTTCCTCAAATGAATACAAGGTCACACCAATTTCTTCACTTTCAAAGTCTTCAGAAAGTCTTCAGAATACCAAAGTCTTCAGTCGAAGAACTTCATTTTTAGGGGTCGACTTTCACTGTAAATATCAAAATCCTCATAGACTTATAGACCTGTGTACACTCATAAACGCATTAGACCCTTAACCTATAAGTCTTCAATGCACCAAAATCACTAAGGGGCACTAGTTGCACTTACACGTAGCACTTCTTCGCCATCTATGATCTATGCACCTGCATCGTCACATGAGTCGATGATATGCAACATATATAGTTGAGCAACAGAAAGAGACAGACTTGGCAAAAATAGAAACAACATATCATAAGCATAAATAACAAAGTTCATCGTACCCAAAATGTGATAACTAGAGTGATTTTTGCTAGTCGGGGAGGAGGACGGTTTAATTACATCACAAATAAAGTTTCACCATGCATAACTCAAAGTTTTGTCATACATAAAGTATGGACTAAATGGACACATTGTCATATATCGACAATCACTCCACCATGTCGTGCCATCCATCCATGTCAGGGAGATAGTCCTCGAGCTTAGTGAAAGGCTTCATGTCGAGACGCTGAGAGGCTATCCATGTTCGGACGTCTTCCCGCGACATTTGTCCTTCTCCGTAGAACATCCCTGTTTTTCCGACGACCTCCTTCATGATGATTTGGGCAAGTTTGCGCTGGATGTTATAGAACTCAACTCGAAGTCGATGATCCTCGATATCTCCTATGTCCTTTGCCCATTGCAGAATATGGGCATCACCGGATCTAGGTGACATGCGAAGGTTCTGGTGATCCCGTCTGTACTCCAGCATGTGGTGTAGGACACATAATCCATCATTAAGCGAATCATTCGGTTGCTGGATGCAGCAGAAGTCGGTCTTATGGCTGAAGGCGACCCTGCCGCCCCTTCTCTTCTTGTCCCCGACCTCTCCACCCCTTGCTTGGTAGTAAAACATAGCACTGTCGAGAACATCCTTGATGTGGGTGTAATCCTTTTGTGAATGTTCTTCGACGAGTCCAAGTAAAGAGCGTGGGAGAATCGGGGGTAGAGGATGTTGAGGATGGCGCGCCCGCCGCTGCGCAAAATAAGTACACCTCAAATTAATTAGACTCCACCGTGCAAATGAATGATTGAAATCGAAGGAAGGATAGCGGCGCGAATGACTTACACGGGATGATAAGGCACGAGAATCGCCTCCTTGTCCTTATTGGCGAGCATGAAACTGATGATCTAGTCCCTCATGTATTCACCGTGCTTTGCGCAGACTCCCAAGAAGCCCTTGTGCATGTAGTACGGGTTAGCACACAGATATGAGGTATCTGCTCAACCCCGATGATGTAGTTCATGTGCAAGGCATAAAGGCGGACAAACATAAAATCCAGCTTCTTCACGTGAAACATGTCGAATATGTAATCGAATCGGAGGAAGAACTTATCCGTGGGGAAGCAGTCGACGTACGACATTTGCCGCAGAACGTTAACCACGTGGAGTGGGTATCCGGATCTTTCGAGGCGATGAGACCTTTCTCTACCCGCAGCACATCATCATGAAGTCTCCTTAGATCGCCGAATCTGGCCCGTAGCGCTGTTGCAGGTAGGATTGGTTGACCGGGGATATGCCATTTATCCGCATCAGGGATATCTATACGGTCCTGAAGCCGAGGCTGCTGAGGCGGCTGGATCATAGAATCAACTTTTTTGCCTTTCCTCGCTCTCTTCCTAGACTTCTTTACTACCAGAAGGTCGTCCATATTACGTTGAGACGACATTTCAGGCACCGACTCATGACGCTCAAACCCTGAGGAGGCACCAGTATAGACATACTGTTCAGCGCCATCGTCATCCTCATCCTCATCCATGGCGACGTCATCAGCGACTAATGGATCCTCCTCCTTACCCCGTCCGCTATCATCCAACCCGACATCCGACACTAATTGGGTAGGTAGGGTGTTGATGTTCATACCTTGCTGAGGCTGCGTGCTCGTGGGTGTGCTCCTACGCCTCCGCATAAAGCAGACTCTTTGGCCACAACAGGACCCACCCATTGCAACAATCACCAAGCCGCCATGGGTCTCGTCATCATCCCCCACTAGTATTAGAGGAGGCAAATTCTCATGGCCCGGTTTGACTCTGGCCACGGAAACCTTGAAGACGTTCGGGGGGATCGACCGGCTGTGGAACAATGGTTCCTTTGGCTCCATTATCATCGCCTTTCCCACGTCCACCTTCTGGTCGCCGATGGTGTACAATATGGTGCACGGAGTTTCGTCGGCCTGGAAAGAAAAGTCTGCGACGTGAGACATCCGAAAGGCAACGAAAACGGGAGATTATACATTTATATTGAAGGGGGGCGGTGTGTCAGATACCATGAGGGCATCAAGCTCAGCCAAAGACGAAGCACCGCCGAGCATGTTCGGTGCGGGAGCCGGTGCGGGAGCAGGTGCTCCCAAGAAGTCAGCAAGGGGAAAGTCCTCTGCATTTTTTTTCTGGATTTTGCCTTGTCTAAGTGAAAACGGCCGGAACCAAGGAAGTAGACAAATCTGCAACCACCTGTTTTGCGGCAGCTACCGCTGTTGCGACTGTCTGAGATGATTTCTTCTCAACCGCAATCTCAACCTTCTTGTCGATGTTTTCTTTAGTTAACCTCCGTCTTTCCTTTCTCTCCTCCGTGGTCTCACGGTAGTACTTCTTCCAGGTGGCGCCGTCTCCGACACCATGCACGCGTCCATACGACGGTCGTGTATCCACCGGTTTTTTGTTTCAATATGTTCAACGCCGGTTGAATGGAGTGTCCCACTTGGGCCTCGCCAATGCCTCGAGGCGAATGAGTCGCTTTAAACGCCGCAATCCTATGCTGCTCTCTCTACAAAAGGCACGAGGATCGATTATAAATATGACAAACGTGTGCAGTCGAATTGATCAGAAACTAAAATTACCAGTAGTCTCATGAACTCCGTAATGACCGGTCTTGTCTCGTAAACCTTCTTCACTTTGGGTCCCAGCAGTGCGGGCCACGAGGGCGCCACGCTCTGCGGGGCGGTGAACTCCGCCAAAAGTGCAGGATGCCCAGACTCGCGTCTTCTGCGTCCTCCTTGGCCCATTTGGACCTCTTTCTGCCGTAACCACGGCTTCCGAGGTGGTGGCTCCCAATGTTCCTCTCTTGAAGCCCCTTCATGTACTTAGACTTTTTTTGGTAGCTTCGGCCTCACAAGCCTCCTTGAATATTTGAAACTGCTCTTCCATGATTGTCGGATTATCCTTTACAATCTCGGAGTAGGGTTCCTTCTTGTCGATGATCTTTTCTTTCACTCGATTTTTCTAGGCGGCCAACACGTCGCTAAACTTGGTCATGGCATATTTGTTTATCTTCTTCATTGCCGGGTCCTCATCTGGATCTTCATAATCCATCTCATTCCTGCCCGGGAACAAGAATATCTGGTGAAACTTCTTTAGGAGGGAGCTCCTCATATTTTCTATCTTCTGTAGTTTCTCATCGTTGATGGTGGCGGTTGTCTGTACGATGCAGTCTATTTGATTGCCGTAGCACAAGCGCGCTTCCTCGGGCGCCTTTGGCTCAAAATTGCCGTCATCTACCTCCGTGACCACCAATCTAGTAGTCCTGAGTTTGTTAGGAAGCCATTGCCTCTTTGCTTCCGGTTCTACACCGGCTCCGCTCCCCGAGGCAGCGCCGATCTCGATCTCGGGCCTTGATCTCGATGCGGTGCGAGTCTCAACGCCGGTCTCAATCTCAGCACCGGTCTGCGTGTCGGTCTCGATCCCGATGCCACCGGTGGGCCCAGCAACAACATCGGTTGATCGTCGGCAAGGCTAAAAATTAAATGCTTTGCTGCCGGTGAGCGTCGTCATAATCACCCGAACCTTGTCCTTCATCGTTGCTAGCCATGTTTCCTATGATTAAATCTAGTCAATTAATTCTAGACCTAATAAAATGAATAATGACATAAAAAGGCCTATTGTTTTGCAGAACGTTGACTCCTTCCTGGTGCGGCAAATCCGGGCACTCGATATGTCCTAGTTTGTAGCACAAGTCATGCCGAAATTCACGGAAAATTTCGGCATGACCTTTGCTAAAAAGTGGACAAATCGAGAACACAAACTTCTTGAGGAATGGAAATGAATGAACATTCCGGCAAAACATATATAGGCCACTCAGCTTCATTGAAACAACAAAGCCACTTGGGCACAATCGAACCACTTCAATGAAAAGATATAATCAACAATAAAAGTCTAGGAAGGGATCATCTTTAAAATAAAACTTTCCTAAATAACCTAGATAATTAACCTAATTAAACTAGTTAACCTGACTAGTTCTCTGTTAAAGCCCTAACTAAATTTTTGCACTAACCTAGATAATTAACCTAATTAAACTAGTTAACCTAATTACTTCTCTGTCAAAGCCCTAACTAAATTTTTGCCCTAACCTAGATAATTAACATAATTAAACTAGCTAACGTATGCATGAGAGAGAGAGAGGAGGGGTAGGGGCTTACAGAGGATGGCTCCGGTGGTGGCGAGGGAGGCAGTGGTGGCGAGGAGGCAGGGCGTCTCCGGTGACGCGAGGGAGGATCGAGGTGGCGTCGACGGCTCGATGGCGTTGATGAGGCCAAGGCTCTGTGGCATTGAGGCGGCTCCGGTGGCGTCGGCAGGCGCCTGACTCTGAGTGGCTCGGGCGTCGACGTCGGCAGGAGACGACGACGAAGTGGGGCGACGGTGAATCGGGGAGACGACGGCGGGGTGGGTCGAGAGATTTGGGGGGAAAGTGGTGGCTGGGGGGAAACGGTTTTTGGTTAAGTCAAAATTAGCGGTAGCGTGTTTCGCAAAACGTGCTATAGCTAAGGTAGCTATAGCGCCTTTTCCAAAACGCGCTACTGCTATAGCTATGTAATGTTCTCCCTTTTTTTATTTCCTTTTCTGTTTCTATAGCGGGGGTCTGGGAAACGCGCTGCAACTACGTTAGCTATAGCGCCTCTTACGAACACACGCAACAGCTACGCCTTTCTCTGTTTTTTCGCTTTTTCATTTATTTTGCTTTACATTTTATTTTATTTTCTCCTTTTTCTGTTTCTTTCATTTTCATTTACTTTTCTATTTGTTTTTCATTTTATTTTATTTCCATTAGCAGTAGCGCTCTTCTTGGAAACGCGCTGCTACTCATGCCCTAGCGGTAGCGCGCTTCCTCCAAGCCCGCTACTGCTATGCGTAGCCTATCATTCCACCAATGGGAATATTAGTAGTAGCGCTTTTACATTCACACGCGCTACTGCTACAATTGTATCTGCATCGCGGTTTATTCTGAACTGCTACTGCTATCTAGCACTAGCGCCCTTTTTTGACCCGCGTTGTTGCTAAATTTCTGTGTATAAGGTTTTCCCTAGTAGTGTTGGTTCAATTCTGCAATGCGATGTTCAATTGTTGTGGGTGCATTCTGTTATTGTATACCATGTGAGAAATAAATCAAATTTGGTTGTATTAAATACATGAGAAACAAATACAATTCCTATATATCCAAGTTTTTAAGCATGCTTGGTTTGGTTAACTATCTGATCTTCTATTAGGAGTATGTTATATTGTGCAATGTGGTGCTCAGTTAATGTTTGGTTCATTTGTTGTAATATTTAGTTAACAGTTTGGTTCAATTCTGCAATGCAATGTTCAATTGTTATGGGTGCATTCTGTTATTGTATACCATGTGAGGAATAAATTTGTCGGCGTTCTGGGAACGGGGGTCCCCAGACTTGCCTGCCTGCGGCCAGCGGCGTGGCTCAAGTGGGGGCCCAGTGCAGCCCAACTTCACCAGCTCAAACTCAAGACCCTCACGAGGGGCCAAGCCTCGCGGGGCGGATGATAGGAAGCTTCCTCAGGAGCAGCCTCATCAGGCAGGCTCGCGAGGAGGCGGAGAGATCAAGGCAAGGGCACCTTGCAAGGATCCCGTGACGCAAGCCATGACGATCGAGACCAGTCGGGCGCCAGGCAGGCGTCGGCCTGCACAGTGTCCTTGTTTCCCCTTCGGTGCAAAGGGGGCAAGCACATGCCAAGGCATCAGGCAAAGGTTACCGTTTTGGTGCAACAAGACCATTTCCAGCAGAACGGCAGGATGGAGGTCATCTTGGAGTCCAGGACGGTGTCATCGTCAGAGCCTTTGGTAGCCGAAGACCAACTTTAGTCAGGATAAGTGTACCAGATGTTCCCCTTCAAAATGGCCAATTGTTGGCGCCCTTCCCGCTCATTATTTGGGAAGAGGCCCAGGGCCTCCCTCTATAAATAGGACTAGCCACCACAGAGTAGGGGATCGAGAAAACGAATCATTTAGATCGAGAAAACAAATCGTTCAAAGAGAGAGAAGCGAATGAACTCACCCAAGCAGTTCGTCGCACCAGCTCAAGAACAGCCCTCGCGAGCTTGTTCTCCCTTTGTACTATTCATCATCAGCCCCTGAGGCAATCCACCACACCACACACTGGAGTAGGGTATTACACCACAATGATGGCCTGAACCAGTATAAATCTCGTGTCCCTTGTGTGTTCTTCTTTCTAGCCTAGATCCTTTGCGAGACTTCGAGACGTGAGCTGGTAGGGGAAAGATCTTCGTGCGCACCCCAGAGTTCGAGCCTCAAGGGTCTGCCGGAACCCAAAATCCGACATTTGGCGCGCCAGGTAGGGGTGCGCCGGAATCTTCCTTCCGCTAGTCGCGTGTGATCTTCCGTCGTGTCCATGGCTGACGCTCGCCGAGCCCGCGCCGAGCGTCGGGCTGCTCTCGCCACCCGCGTCGCCCAGACGGCGCCCGTCGGCGGTCGCCCCCGTCGTTCCTTGTCGCCTGCCGCCAACGCCGCCACCGGCCCAGCGGGGAACGAGCAGCAGGGCTCGTCCCTGCATCCTTCGGTGTGGCGGGAAGGCCGCACCGCCACCCCGTCGCTGACTCCAGCTGGTTCGTCGTCCCATGCCCGTCGCGCCCCCATGGACGCGCATGTTGTGCTGCTCCTGGCGCGTGAGCTCCTGCACTACCGTCCCGTCGACGACCTCTATGAGGACTGACTCGCCCGCATCACCGAGCTCGTCAGCGCCGCAGGAGGCTCTCCTATGCCATCTCTCTCGTCGCCTCGCCCTCCATCCGGCGCAGGAGGCGAGGATCAGGAGGTGCCTCCGCCACCTCCTCCCCAGGAAGGCGCCCTGGCTCCAAGGCGCGTGGCCCCAGGACGAGACCCTCCGCGTCCGGCGCCTGCGCGACAAGAAAGGAGTTGCCAAGAAATCCCCCGTCCCTAAGAAGGTGCCCGCGTGCTCCCAGCATCGTTTCGCCATGACCGCATCCCTGCGCCACCACGTCAAGACCCCGCGTTGCTCCAGGCAGCGGCGCGCGGGAATCCCCAGGAGCAAGCCCCGCATCAGTAGATATCTCCGGTGGCCACTGCAGGCTGCCGCGCGTTCACCGTCGAGCTGCGTAGCGTCGCATGGCCCGACAAGTTCAAGCCGGACCTGCCTCCTCGCTACGACGGCACTGCAGACCCCGCGGAGTTCCTCCAGCTCTACAAGCTGGGCATCGAAGCTGCCAGCGGGGACGAAAATGTCATGACGAACTGGTTTCCCATGGCGCTCAAGGATGGTGCCCGCACCTGGCTCCTGAACCGGGCTCCTGGCACGATCTCCTCCTGGGACGAGATGCGCACCCGCTTCATCGCCAACTTCCAAGGCACTCGCGACCGGCCCCCGGCCATGAGTTATCTGCGCCGCATCAAGCAACAACCAAGGGAGACCCTGCAGAAGTACATCCAGCGCTTCAACAACGCTCGCCTCAAGATCCCCAGGGTGACTGAGGAAGCCATCATCTCAGCCTTCTCCGATGGCGTGCACGACATCAAGATGAAAGAGGATCTAGCAATCCATGAAGACCTGTGCACATCCTCGAGCTGTTCAACTTGGCGACCAAGTGCGCCGAGTAGAGGAAGCGCCTCTCCCTCCTCGAAGCTTCCTACCGTCGACCCGTAAGAGAAGAAGCCCAAGATCAAGGGCGTGAAGCGTAAAGGGAGCTGTTGTGCTCGCAATGGAGCCAGACACCAAGCGCCGCAGGATCAACCTGAGTCATCCACGGGTAGCCGGTACTGCGTGTACCACGACCTCCACACCCACAACACCAACGAATGCCAAGAGCTCAGGGCTGTGCGAGATGGGCGTATCGACCGACGCCCAGCCTTGATGACGGGGCTATGGCCAAGGAGGAGGAAGAGGCGGGGGACGACGGGAAGACCGTGGCCCTCGCCAAGGGTGGCATGACCGACTTCGCGAGGACCGCTGGCAGGACTAGCCTCGCGAGGGAGGTTGGAGGTATCAGCCTCGTGAGGACCGCCCTCAAGGCAACACATGCCTCCCTCCTCTGCCACCACCGCCGAGGAGGAATGAAGACCATCATCAGGACGAGGGGGCTGGGGGCTTCCAGGAGCCGCGCACAATCGCTTGCATCCTAGGCGGCGCTCAGGCCCCAGCCTCTCAGCGCATCTTCAAGCAGTTTGCTCGCGAGGTGAATGCAGTCTTCCCCAAGCTTGAGGCCACACGCCCTCTCAGGTGGTCTACGTGCGCTATCACGTTCAGCTCAGCGGATCAACTCAAGTCTTGCAGAACGGCGGAGTCCTCCCGATGCTCTGTTCCACAATCATCAGCAATGTGCAAGTCACCTGGACCCTCATCGATGGCGGAGCGGGACTCAACATCCTGTCCGTCGAGACATTCAACAATCTCCAAGTGCCATATGATCAGCTTCAGCCAACCAAGCCTTTCTCAGGAGTCATCGATGGTTCCACTGTTCCGATAGGGCAGGTTCGCCTTCCAGTCACCTTCGGGCAGCGCAACAACTACAACACCGAGCTCATTGACTTCGACGTCACCCACATTCGCCTGGCATACAATGCCATCCTCGGGTACCCAGCCCTGGCCAAGTTCATGGCACTGACTCACCATGGCTACAATGTCCTCAAGATGCCAGGAAGCGGTGGAGTCATCACAGTGCCCTGTGAGGAAAGGGATGCAGTGTGTTCTCTTGAGCGTGCCTTCCAATCCGCGGCAATCGAAGACCCAGATCACATGAGCGGGAGACTTCCTGAGGTAGTCCCTAAGAAAAAGAAGGCTTCACCTGGCCCAAACCCTCAGGAGGCAGGCACCTCCAGAGGCGTTGCGTCAGGATCCGCGCCCGTCCAAGGGGCGCCACCCTCTGTCGCATAGGAAGGCACGCCCGACGCCCTCCTCGGGTAGGGCTCGGGGGCTCTTTCTGGGAGAGCCACCGAGTTTGCCAAGGTCACGAGGGAGGCGCTCGGGCACCACTTGGAAGCGTGCTTCAAGGCACGTTTCCCTCAGGAAGGTATGAAGCAAGGAGGGCCAAACCCTCAGGAGTTCATCGCGAGGAACACTCAGGAGCTACAGGAGTCAAGGGCCATGCGCGGCAGCCGCCGCTTGCCTGCCGTGGCCCCACATCCAGGCGAGGATGGTGGGCTGCGCGTCTGCATCGATGTACCAGGCCTCAACCGCGCGTCTCAGGAGCGCCTCTGGCCTTCACGCGTGGGGCGTTGTGAGGGTCCACCTCATAGCTACGTTCGCATGCCTTTCGGCCTGCCGAACGCGGTCGCCGCTCATCAGCGCCTGCTGAGGAGCATTCTGGAGGCTCAGGAGGCCAGTCATCACTCGGTCCTGGCAGAGATGGAGATGGCCCTCGAAGATCCACCTATGCCCCTGGAGCCTCCCCAGGCTCCAGGCCCCGAGAGCTCGTGAGGGTCGGCTTCCTCACCACGCGTCGTCCGCTACTTCAGCACCACTTCATCTCCAACGGTATCAGGTGACATCTTTCAAAGTTCCATTTTTCAGCTGGGAGCGCCCGCAGGGCTGCATCATTCCCAGGTCGCATGGGTTCGTCCCTGCGGCATGTATCCGTTTTGCTTATGCTCTTTACCTACCTTGATGGGGGCGCCCCTTGGGCTGCATTATCCCCAAGCCGCTTGGGCCTGACCCAATGGCGTTTTCTTTTTCCACATCTATCTAAATGGATTTGCTCTTTCGTGCTTAACATGCTTGACCTAATCGCCTGCTCGATTGACACCTACCTTTGGAGCCGCTTGCTCTGGCACTTCACTTGCGCACGGGTCCATCCCTGCAACGCGATAAATCTGAGTGGTCGAGCTCTGGCCGCGGCAGCCCCACAAGGCGCCACCTCACCAGGCCCTCAGTGCCCAAATCACTCCCTCAGAGCGACCAATGGTTGGCTTGCAACCGTAACAACAAACCTTGTTTCCCCTCGTGATTGGTATGTAGGACCCACTCCAGAAGTAATGCTGTGGACGTCGCGAGCGTTCTCTCCTTCTCTCCGGCATGATCCGCTTGCACGTTAAAAGGGGGGCGCCTGAGCATCGCGATTCATGGGCTCTTACTGGCTCTCAAGCCCTCACCCCCTGGCCTTGACCCACGGCATCGCGACCTGTCATACCAACAGCGGCCGAGCTCGCCGAGGGCCGGACCTGAGGACGTAGAGCATCAAGGAAAGTGCGGGGGAGAGGGAAGAAGCTCACGGGGACCTAACCCAGCAACACCTCAGCTGCCGCCGCGCAGGCCGGGCACCTCGACGAAAACTACGCCAAACCCACGAGATAAGTCACACGAAAACTGATTCGACTCAGCGCTAAACCCTCGCCTAGTGGAGCTCTATCACGACAATGTTGCCTACCTTTCTTGCCCAGTGGTGGCTGCTTGAGCGCTAAAGGGGACCTCCTGAGCATCACGACTCAGGGGCTCTTACTGGACCTTGGGCCGCTCACCTCCTGGCCATGACCACGGCATCGCGACCTGGCATACCAGCGACGGCTGAAGCCTGCCTGGGGACCGGGACCTGTCAGCGTAGAGCATCAAGCCCTCATGAGGAAAGAAAGGGGGAGCCAAGCCGGGACAGGACAAGCATCTCGCATCAATTCATAATAAGGATAAAATATTCACAAAAGACATGGCCGGCGCCTTACATACCCCCGCGGGGTGGTACTTCGATTCCTCGCAGGGAACAAAAGGTGCTAATCCTAAGGAACGCTAACTACGCGCGCCTCCGCAGGAGACGCCATCATCAACAGTGGGCCATCAGGCGCCGGCGCCAACCCCATCCAGATCAGCAGCGCCGGCGGCCTGAAGCACCCGCCCTGCTCCGAGCGCGACGCGAGCTCGGGGGCTCGTAGCTGTCGTCGCTCGTCTCCGGAGTCTCGTGAAGCTCGGCGGAGTCGCTGGACCCTCCGGCTCCTCCGCTGCTGCCCGAGGAGCTGCTGGGGAAGCGGTTGGCGGGCCTGGTCCTCGCCACGACGATGCCCCGGCCGCCTTTCTCGGGGCAGCATTCCAGCCGGCGTCCTTCCGCGTCGAAGACCTTGAAGAACATCAAGGAGGCGCCATCGTATTCGAGATGGATTACGAGGGCGCCCCCTGTCCGGCAGACCCGGGCGATCTCGCCCCAGCCATGGGTCATGTAGACCTTGCCCGGAGCGACAACCTCAACCTCCGCTCCGATCGCAGGGGTACTGCAGTCAGTGTGCTGCAGCCAGAGCTTAAGAGGCCCCCTTGGCGGGATCTCGAAGGCGAAGGAGGGAGGAAGGCGAATCCAATATCGAGGAGGCATGGCAGCGTGGAACACAAGCTCGCGAGAGGAGCCCTCGGCATGGACTCCAGGAGGAACGACGCACACCGCCGTAACCCGCCGGCGTCGACGGCGGCACCACCGGTGTCGCTCGGCGCCTTCTTCTCCAGGGCCCTCGATGCGGGCGTACAAGGGCAGCGGGAACCCAGGCGGCGGCCGCTCGTACCAGGGCCTCGATGCCTCCTGCCGAGCACCCTCATCTCGGCGGCAGAGGGCTAGCCGTTTCTTCGGCGGAAGCGGGTCGGGACCATCTCGGGGGGCCTTTCCCTTCTCTTCTGCAGGAAACCGGCGGATTGGTGCCATTGGCGTAATGTGGAGCAAGGGCAAGGAAGAAGAAGGAAAGGAGTAGCGGGAAGGAATGGACTGGAAGGGCTCGCGCCGTTCCGTACATATAGACGGAGGAGGCCAACTGTCGGCCTCCACGACCGCAGGTAATCATGACCCATTTTTGCATGCAGGGACTTGTCAAGTCATGCGGTTGCCGAGGCGTCGTGGGGAAGCGGAGGCGCCCACGTCCAATCAACCGCCACGCGGCGACCAAGGCCGTGGCTGTTGGGGCCCGCGGCGCTTCGCACTTGCCCCTTCGCTTCTCTTCTAAGCCAAGTCCGGGCGCGCCTTGGGCCTGGGGCTACTGTCGGTGTTCTGGGAACGGGGGTCCCCAGACTTGCCTGCCTGCGGCCTGCGGCGTGGCTCAAGTGGGGGCCCAGTGCAGCCCAGCTTCATCAGCTCAAGCTCAAGACCCTCACGGGGCGGACGATAGGAAGCTTCCTCAGGAGCAGCCTCATCAGGCAGGCTCGCGAGGAGGCGGAGAGATCAAGGCAAGGGCACCTCGCGAGGAGCCCGTGACGCAAGCTATGACGATCGAGACCAGGCGGGCGCCCGAGGCGGCGCCCGGCTGCAAGTGATTCCTTGTTTCCCCTTCGGTGCAAAGGGGGCAAGCACATGCCAAGGCATCAGGCAAAGGTTACTGTTTCGATGCAACAAGACCAAAACCAGCAGAACGGTAGGATGGAGGTCATCGTGGAGCCCAGGACAGCGTCATCGTCAGAGCCTTTGGCAGCCGAAGACCAACTTTAGTCAGGATAAGTGTACCAGATGTTCCCCTTCAAAATGGCCAATTGTTGGCGCCCTTCCCGCTCATTATTTGGGAAGAGGCCCAGGGCCTCCCTCTATAAATAGGACTAGCCACAATAGAGTAGGGGATCGAGAAAACGAATCGTTCAGATCGAGAAAACAAATCGTTCAGAGAGAGAGAAGCGACTGAACTCACACAAGCAGTTCGTCGCACTAGCTCAAGAACAGCCCTCGCGAGGCTGTTCTCCCTTTGTACTAGTCATCATCAGCCCCTGAGGCAATCCACCACACCACACACTGGAGTAGGGTATTACACCACAATGGTGGCCTGAACCAAAGATTAAATCTCGTGTCCCTTGTGTGTTCTTCTTTCTAGCCTAGATCCTTTGCGAGACTTCGAGACGTGAGCTGGTAGGGGAAAGATCTTCGTGCGCACCCCAGAGTTCGAACCTCAAGGGTCTGCCGGAACCCGAAATCCGACAAAATTGAATTTGGCTATACTAAATACATGAGAAACAAATACAGTTGCTATATTTCCAAGTTGTTAGGCATGCTTGGTTTGGTTAACTATCTGATCTTCTATTAGGATTATGTTATATTGTGCAATGTGGTGCTCAGTTAATGTTTGGTTCATTTGTTGTGGTGTTTAGTTAACTGCCTGGTTCAATTCTGCAATGCGATGTCCAATTGTCGCGGGTAGAATTTTGTATTTGTGTGCATGTGAGGAATAAATCAAATTTGGCCGCACTTAATACATGAGAAACATATACAAGTGCTATATTTCCTAGTTCTTAATCATGCTTTGTTTGAATAAATGGGTTTTCCATGTGGCTTGAATTAATCTGATGAATCTGCAATGTGTTTATTTTCCATCAACCTATTTTACTAATAGCATGCGAACCCTTATTTAACCTGATGACTAACTACCTTATATGTGTTGCAGGGAAACAATGGGAAGCACTGAGGTTTACAATCGAGGTTAGCACGTGCATTGTCCGTTGTCTAATAGCACATTATTGTGCAATTGCAGGAACCATTCTAATATTAGTTTTTTAACAACTTGGTCTTGCACATGTAGGTCCTGCTGTCAGAGGTTTTGACCCACTGTTCGACCCTTTTTTACATATGCGGAAATGAGTTGTCCATGAATATCAGTCAAGTCAAGAAACTCAGAAAGATTGTTAGGATAAAGAAATTAGTGACAAAAAACAACAACAAGATCTTTGTCTGCACAATGAATAAGACACCAGTTCACTACGGGATGGTACTAACTATTATACCTTGCCTTTTTTATTCAGTTGCCCCATTTCCAATGTAGAGAAGATATTTATGCACATCCTTGTTTTCAGGCCTTCCCAAAGCAGTTCACTGATGATTACCTCTCAAACCACCTGTATAGTCAGGAGGGAGGAAGGTATTCATACAACACCCATGGTTCAATATTGAAGTGTTCCTAAAGAGGACGGAGGATGGACGGTCAATCATCCATAGGCACTGGCCTAAAGTTACAAAGACCTTCAACATCAATGAAGGCTCAATATCCGCCTTCTGCTTCAGCAGTTTTCCAGATGAGATACATCTGTGTATGTACTGTCTATGATGCTAATTTCGAAAGGTTATAGATGTTGCATGTGAAACTTGGTGCTGGTGTAGTTGTGTAATGGGGTAGCTGAGTGCTGAAGTTATATGATGTTGTACTCTGATGTATTTCAATTATGAAAATGAAATATATTGTGTGCTTAATATGAAATGCCAATTAGATTAATAAATAGATTATTAATAATCTGACAATTAGCCTGCTAATTGGGTTTTTCTATTGCAAAGGGTTATTGAGAAAACACCATGTGCGATGCATTCAATAACGCACACAGTTGCTAGGAATAAACCGTGTTAGATTAATGAACAATCACACACGACATCCTCTTGAAAATTGTTTGCATTAGGCCACCTAGCGCAAACGTTTACCACATAAAAACTGTGTGTGATGGACAGTCTTTGACACACAGTTTCTTCTACGCACCGCGTGTGATGCATTCAATAACGCAAACGATAAAATTGTTAATACCGTGTGCAATGGAAACGCTATCACAAACGATTTAACGGGGAAAATTGTGTGTGATGTACTTGCGAAAAGAAATGTTTTCCTTGGAGGACTATGTGGGATGTATATACGAACGAAAACATTTAGCGGGGACTGACTGTGTGGGATGTACTTGTTGGGGAACGTTGCATAAAATAAAAAAATTCCTACGTTCACCAAGATCAATCTATGAGTTCATCTAGCAACGAGAGAGAGAGAGAGATGCATCTACATACCACTTGTAGATCGCGTGCGGAAGCATTCAAGAGAACGGGGTTGAGGGAGTCGTTCTCGTCGTGATCCAAATCACCGGAGATCCTAGCGCCGAACGGACGGCACCTCCGCGTTCAACACACGTACGGTCAGCATGACGTCTCCTCCGTCTTGATCCATAAAGGGGGAAGGAGAGGTTGATGAAGATCCAGCAGCACGACGGCGTGGTGGTGGAAGCAACAGGTTCCGGCTTCGCCAAGCAACGACGGGAGGAGGAGGAGGTGTGGCGGGGAGGAGGCGCCAAGTGCAAGGGTGCGGCTGCCCTCCCTCCCCCCTCTATATATAGGGTCCCCAGGGGGGCCGCCGGCCCTAGGAGATGGGATCTCCTAGGGGGGCGGTGGCCAAGGGGGGTGGAGTGCCTCCCAAGGCAAGTGGGGCGCCCCCTCCCCTAGGGTTCCCAACCCTAGGCGCAGAGGGGGCCTGGGCGCACCAGCCCACCGAGGCTGGTTCCCCTCCCACTTCAGCCCATGGGGCCCTCCGGGATAGGTGGCCCCACCCGGTGGACCCCCGGGACCCTTCCGGTGGTCTCGGTACAATACCGGGTGACCCCGAAACTTTCCCGATGGCCGAAACAACACTTCCTATATATAATTCTTTACCTCCGAACCATTCCGGAACTCCTCGTGACGTCCGGGATACCCATGTTGGCTCCCACATACTCCTCGATGATCTCATCGGATGAACCACGATGTCGAGGATTCAAGCAACCCCCGTATACTATTCCCTTTGTCAATCGGTATGTTACTTGCCCGAGATTCGATCGTCGGTATCCCAATACCTCGTTCAATCTCGTTACGGCAAGTCACTTTACTGCATCAGTAATGCATGATCCCGTGACCGGACACTTGGTCACTTTGAGCTCATTATGATGATGCACTACCGAGTGGGCCCGGTGATACCTCTCCGTAATACGGAGTGACAAATCCCGATCTCGATCCGTATCAACCCAACAGACACTTTCGAAGATACCTGTAGTGCACCTTTATAGTCACCCGATTACGTTGTGGCGTTTGGTACACCAAAGCACTCCTCGGCATCCGGGAGTTACACGATCTCATGGTCTAAGGAAAAGATACTTGACATTGGAAAAGCTCTAGCAAAACGAACTACACGATCTTGTGCTATGCTTAGGATTGGGTCTTGTCCATCACATCATTCTCCTAATGATGTGATCCCGTTATCAATGACATCCAATGTCCATAGTCAGGAGACCATGACTATCTATTGATCAACGAGCTAGTCAACTAGAGGCTCACTAGGGACATGTTGTGGTCTATCTATTCACACGTGTATTACGATTTCCGGATAATACAACTATAGCATGAATAAAAGACAATTATCACGAACAAGGAAATATAATAATAATCCTTTTATTATTGCCTCTAGGGCATATTTCCAACAGTCTCCCACTTGCACTAGAGTCAATAATCTAGTTACATTGTGATGAATCTAACACCCATAGAGTTCTGGTGTTGATCATGTTTTGCTCGCGGAAGAGGTTTAGTCAACGGATCTTCGACATTTAGATCCGTATGCACTTTGCAAATTTCTGTGTCTCCATCTTGAACATTTTCACAAATGGAATTGAAGCGACGCTTGATGTGCCTGGTCTTCTTGTGAAACCTGGGCTCCTTGGCAAGTGAAATAGCTCCAGTGTTGTCACAGAAGAGTTTGATCGGCCCCGACGCATTGGGTATGACTCCTAGGTCGGTGATGAACTCCTTCACCCAAATTGCTTCATGCGCTGCCTCCGAGGCTGCCATGTACTACGCTTCACATGTAGATCCCGCCACGACGCTCGCTTGCAGCCGCACTAGCCATCGCTCCACCATTCAAAATATACACGTATCCGGTTTGTGACTTAGAGTCATCCAGATCTGTGTCGAAGCTAGCGTTGACGTAACCCTTTACGACGAGCTCTTCGTCACCTCCATAAACGAGAAACATATCCTTAGTCCTTTTCAGGTATTTCAGGATATTGTTGACCGCTGTCCAGTGTTCCTTGCCGGGATTACTTTGGTACCTTCCTACCAAACTTACGGCAAGGTTTACATCAGGTCTGATACACAGCATGGCATACATAATAGACCCTATGGCTGATGCATAGGGGATGACACTCATCTCTTCTATATCTTCTCGCGTGGTGGGACATTGAGCCGAGCTCAATTTCACACCTTGTATGTCTGAGCAAGAACCCTTTCTTGGACTGATCCATTTTGAACTTCTTCAATATTTTATCAGGGCATGTGCTTTGTGAAAGACCTATGAGGCGTCTTGATCTATCTCTATAGATCTTGATGCCTAATATATAAGCAGCTTCTCCAAGGTCCTTCATTGAAAAACTCTTATTGAAGTAGGCCTTAATGCTGTCCAAAAGTTCTATATCATTTCCCATCAAAAGTATGTCATCTACATATAATATGAGAAATGCTACAGAGCTCCCACCCACTTTCTTGTAAACGCAGGCTTCTCCATAAGTCTGCATAAACCCAAACGCTTTGATCATCTCATCAAAGCGAATGTTCCAACTTCGAGATGCTTGCACCAGCCCATAAATGGATCATTTGGAGCTTGCACACCTTGTTAGCATTCTTAGGGTCGACAAAACCTTCCGGCTGCATCATATACAGTTCTTCCTTAAGATAGCCGTTAAGGAATGCCGTTTTGACGTCCATTTGCCATATCTCATAATCATAGTATGCGACCATTGCTAACATGATTCGGACAGACTTCAGCTTCGCTACGGGAGAGAAAGTCTCATCGTAGTCAACCCCTTGAACTTGCCGATAACCTTTAGCGACAAGTCGAGCTTTATAGATGGTAACATTACCATCCGCGTCCGTCTTCTTCTTAAAGATCCATTTGTTTTCTATCTCTCGCCGATCATCGGGCAATTCTGTCTCAGTCCCTACTTTGTTTTCATACATGGATCCTATCTCGGATTGCATGGCTTCAAGCCATTTGTTGGAATCTGGGCCCGCCATCGCTTCTTCATAGTTCGAAGGTTCTCCGTTGTCTAACAACATGATTTCCAGGACAGGGTTGCCATACCATTCTGGTGTGGAATGTGTCCTTGTGGACCTACGAAGTTCAGTAGTAACTTGATCCGAAGTACCTTGATCATCATCATTAATTTCCTCTCCAGTCGGTGTAGGCACCACAGGAACATTTTCCTGAGCTGCATTACTTTCCGGTTCAAGAGGTAGTACTTCATCGAGTTCTAATTTCCTCCCACTTACTCCTTTCGCGAGAAACTCTTTTTCCAGAAAGGATCCGTTCTTGGCAACAAAGATCTTGCCTTCGGATCTAAGTTAGAAGGTATACCCAATGGTTTCCTTGGGGTATCCTATGAAGACGCATTTTTCCGACTTGGGTTCGAGCTTTCAGGTTGAAGTTTCTTGACATAAGCATCGCATCCCCAAACTTTTAGAAACGACAGCTTAGGTTTCTTCCCAAACCATAATTCATACGGTGTCGTCTCAACGGATTCAGACGGTGCCCTATTTAAAGTGAATGTAGCTGTCTCTAGAGCGTATCCCCAAAATGATAGCGGTAAATCTGTAAGAGACATCATAGATCGCAACATATCCAATAGAGTGCGATTACGACGTTCGGACACACCGTTACGCTAAGGTGTTCTAGGCGGCGTGAGTTGTGAAACGATTCCACATTTCCTTAAGTGTGTACCAAATTCGTGACTTAAATATTCTCCTCCACGATCTGATCGTAAGAATTTTATTTTTCGGTCACATTGATTCTCTACCTCATTCTGAAATACCTTGAACTTTTCAAAGGTCTCAGACTTGTGTTTCATCAAGTAGACATACCCATATCTACTCAAGTCACAAGTGAGAGTGAGAACATAATGATATCCTCCATGAGCCTCAACGCTCATTGGACCGCACTTTTACATCGGTATGTATGATTTCCAAATAAGTTGGTTGCTCGCTCCATTGTCCCGAGAACGGAGTCTTGGTCATTTTGCCCATAAGGCATGGTTCGCATGTGTCAAATGATTCATAATCGAGAGACTCTAAAAGTCCATCAAGATGGAGCTTCTTCACGCTTGACACCAATGTGACCAAGGCGGCAAGTGCCACAAGTATGTGGGACTATCGTTATCAACTTTACATCTTTTGGTATTCACACTATGAATATGTGTAACATCACGTTCGAGATTCATTAAGAATAAACCATTCACCATCGGAGCATGACCATAAAACATATCTCTCATATAAATAGAACAACCATTATTCTCGGATTTAAATGAGTAGCCATCTCGCATTAAACGAGATCCCGATACAATGTTCATGCTCAAACTTGGCACTAAATAACAATTATTGAGGTTTAAAACTAATCCCGTAGGTAAATGTAGAGGTAGCGTGTCGACGGCGATCACATCGACCTTGGAACCATTCCCGACGCGCATCGTCACCTCGTCCTTCGCCAGTCTCTGCTTATTCCGCAGCTCCTGCTGTGAGTTACATATATGAGCAACAACACCGGTATCAAATACCCAGGAGTTACTACTAGTAATCGGTAAGGTACACATCAATTACATGTATATCAAATATACCTTTAGTGTTGCCGGCCTTCTTGTTCTGCTAAGTATTTGGGGCAGTTCCGCTCAAAGGACCCTTCCCTTTGCAATAAAAGCACTCGATCTCGTGCTTGGGTCCATTCTTTGACTTCTTCCCAAGAATCGGCTTACCGGGCACGGCAACATCTTTGCCGTCCTTCTTGAAGTTCTTCTTACCCTTGCCCTTCTTGAACTTAGTGGTCTTATTGACCATCAACACTTGATGTTCTTTCTTGATTTCAACCTCTGCTGACTTCAGCATTGAAAATACTTCAGGAATAGTTTTCACCATCCCCAGATATTGTAGTTCATCACAAAGCTCTTGTAGCTTGGTGGGAGCGATCAAGGATTCTGTCAATGACCGCCTCGTCCGGAGGTTAATGTCCACTGGGACAAAGCGGTTGTGCAACCCAGACATTTTGAGTATGTGCTCACTGACAGAACTATTTTCCTCCATCTTACAACTATAGAACTTGTCGGATACTTCATATCTCTCGACCCGGGCATGAGCTTGGAAAACCATTTTCAGCTCCTCGAACATCTCATATGCTCCGTGTTGCTCAAAACGCTTTTGGAGCCCCAGTTCTAAGTCAGAAGCATGCCGCACTAAACGAGGGAGTAATCATCAAGACGAGACCGCCAAGCGTTCATAACGTCTTGGTTCTCTCGAATGGGTGCTTCACCTAGCGGTGCTTCTAGGACATATTGTTTCTTGGCTGCTATGAGGATGATCCTCGTGTTAGGACCCGATCCGAATAGTTGCTGCCATCATCTTTCAAATTTTGGTTTTCTCTAGGAACAGCGTTGAAGTTCATGGTGACATGAGCGTTGGACATTTGATCTACAAGACATTTTGCAAAGATTTTAGACTAATGTTCATGATAATTAAGTTCATCTAATCAAATTATTTAATGAACTCCCACTCAGATTTGACATCCCTCTAGTCACCTAAGTGTTACATGATCCGAGTCGACTAGGCCGTGTCTGATCATCACGTGAGACGGACTAGTCATCGTCGGTGAACATCTCCATGTTGATCGTATCTTCCATACGACTCATGCTCGACCTTTCGATCTCTTGTGTTCCGAGGCCATGTCTGTACATGCTAGGCTCGTCAAGTTAACCTAAGTGTTTTGCATGTGTAAAACTGTCTTACACCCGTTGTATGTGAACGTAGGAATCTATCACACCCGATCATCACATGGTGCTTCAAAACGACGAACTTTAGCAACGGTGCACAGTTAGGGAGAACACTTTCTTGAAATTATTATAAGGGATCATCTTATTTACTACCGTCGATCTAAGTGCAATTATATATAGTAGTGACATGATATGGCCAATATCATATAGCTCCTTTGATCTACATCTTCGGGGCTCCATGATCATCTTGTCACCGGCATGACACCATGATCTCCATCATCGTGTCTCCATGAAGTTGCTCCCCAACTATTACTTCTACTACTATAGCTAACGGTTTAGCAATAAAGCAAAGTAATTACATGGCGTTGAATCAATGACACGCAGGTCATACAATAATTAAGACAACTCCTATGGCTCCTGCCGTTGTCATACTCATCGACATGCAAGTCGTGATTCCTATTACAAGAACATGATCTCATACATCAAAATATATCATTCATCATTCATCACAACTTCCGCCATATCACATCACATGACAATTGCTGCAAAAACAAGTTAGACGTCCTCTAATTGTTGTTGCATCTTTTACGTGGCTGCAATTGGGTTCTAGAAAGAACGTTTTCTTACCTATGAAAAAGCCACAACGTGATTTGTCAACTTCTATTTACCCTTCATAAGGACCCTTTTCGTCGAATCCGCTCCAACTAAAGTGGGAGAGACAGACACCCGCTAGCCACCTTATGCAACTAGTGCATGTCAGTCGGTGGAACCTGTCTCACGTAAGCGTACATGTAAGGTCGGTCCGAGCCGCTTCATCCCACAATGCTGCTGAAGCAAAATAAGACTAGTAGCGGCAAGAAAGTTGACAACATCTACGACCACAACAGATTTGTGTTCTACTCGTGCAATAGAGAACTACGCATAGACCTAGCTCATGATGCCACTGTTGGGGAACGTTGCATAAAATAAAAAATTTCCTACGTTCACCAAGATCAATCTATGAGTTCATCTAGCAACGAGAGAGAGAGATGCATCTACATACCACTTGTAGATTGCGTGCGGAAACGTTCAAGAGAACGGGGTTGAGGGAGTCGTTCTCGTCGTGATCCAAATCACCGGAGATCCTAGCGCCAAATGGACGGCACCTCCGCATTCAACACACGTACGGTCAGCGTGACGTCTCGTCCGTCTTGATCCAGCAAGGGGGAAGGAGAGGTTGATGAAGATCCAGCAGCACGACGGCGTGGTGGTGGAAGCAGCAGGGCTCTGGCAGGGCTTCGCCAAGCAACTACGGGAGGAGGAGGAGGTGTAGCAGGGGGAGGGAGGCGCCAAGTGCAAGGGTGTGGCTGCCCTCCCTCCCCCCTATATATATAGGGTCCCCGGGGGGGCGCCGGCCCTAGGAGATGGGATCTCCTAGGGGGGGCGGCGGCCAAGGGGGGTGGAGTGCCCCCAAGGCAAGTGGGCGCCGCCCCTAGGGTTCCCAACCCTAGGCGCAGAGGGGCAGGGCCAGCCAGCCCACCAGGCTGTTCCTCCCACTTCAGCCCATGGC
Source organism: Aegilops bicornis (assembly GCA_021605145.1). Taxonomy (NCBI): domain Eukaryota; kingdom Viridiplantae; phylum Streptophyta; class Magnoliopsida; order Poales; family Poaceae; genus Aegilops; species Aegilops bicornis. Next base: position 630,859,887 of record CM038675.1, on the reverse strand, counting down.
CCCCTCCGGATAGGTGGCCCCACCGGTGGACCCCGGGACCCTTCCGGTGGTCCCAGACAATACCGGTGACCCCAAACTTTCCCGATGGTCAAACAACACTTCCTATATATAATTCTTTACCTCCGGACCATTCCGGAACTCCTCGTGACGTCCGGGATCTCATCCGGGACTCCGAACTACTTTCGGTTTGCTGCATACTCATATTCATACAACCCTAGCGTCACCGAACCTTAAGTTTGTAGACCCTGCGGGTTCGGGAGACATGTAGACATGACCGAGACGGCTCTCCGGTCAATAACCAACAGCGGGATCTGGATACCCATGTTGGCTCCACATACTCCTCCATGATCTCATCGGATGAACCACGATGTCGAGGATTCAAGCAACCCCGTATACTATTCCCTTTGTCAGACGGTATGTTACTTGCCCGAGATTCGATCGTCGGTATCCCAATACCTCGTTCAATCTCGTTACGGCAAGTCACTTTACTGCATCAGTAATGCATGATCCCGTGACCAGACACTTGGTCACTTTGAGCTCATTATGATGATGCACTACCGAGAGGGCCCAGTGATACCTCTCCGTAATACGGAGTGACAAATCCCAGTCTCGATCCGTGTCAACCCAACAGACACTTTCGGAGATACCTGTAGTGCACCTTTATAGTCACCTAGTTACGTTGTGACGTTTGGTACACCCAAAGCACTCCTAAGGCATCCGGGAGTTACATGATCTCATGGTCTAAGAAAAAGATACTTGACATTGGAAAAGCTCTAGCAAAACGAACTACACGATCTTGTGCTATGCTTAGGATTGGGTCTTGTCCATCACATCATTCTCCTAATGATGTCATCCCGTTATCAATTATATCCAATGTCCATAGTCAGGAAACCATGACTATCTATTGATCAACGAGCTAGTCAACTAGAGGCTCACTAGGGACATGTTGTGGTCTATCTATTCACACGTGTATTACGATTTCCGGATAATACAATTATAGCATGAAAGAAGACAATTATCACGAACAAGGAAATATAATAATAATCCTTTTATTATTGCCTCTAGGGCATATTTCCAACAGTACTTACGACCGGAAACTATTTCGCCTGTATAATTGTATTTTTTAGCAGTACTGTACGTATAACCGTATTTGGTCGCTCGCCGGTCGCACATGGCCTCATTTTGCTGAGCGTGTGTGCCAGGAGGGCATATCCCCGACGGTTTCTCGGTCGTGTGGGAAGGACCCCCTTATCTCCCACACTCACTAGGCGACGGTTCCAAATGCCGACACAGAAAGGGTTTAAAACCGTTTGTATAGCACCTCGTTGTACCAGTTGTAGTTGTTCTGTACCAACCTCCACCTTCCTTAACGATTGCCCCAACTACTGTTCTCTTTCAGCTGGCTGGTACTGTCATCCAGAATGATGTTTCTCAAACTGAATAAATGATGCCAGTGGGCTCTTCTACTGCTTCAAATAATGAACCTCCCCCTGGGTTAACGTCTCTTGGGCTTGGCCTGGCCATAGTGGGCCTGGCCCCTGCTTCCTCCGGTCCACTGATGACTCATGGACGCCGTACCAAAGCTATGGCACTTGTTAATACTGAAGTCAGATGCAGCACCAGGGCGGCGTCATAGTGCGCCTGTGCCTGCTCCATGGTGAAGCCCCCACGCACCGGCACTGGCTCCAGCGATGTGTCATGGTTGGTCCCCGACTCCTTTATGGGGTCATTGTTGGAGACCTCGGGGGAGTTGGCCGGCATGCCGGCTTTGATTAGCCTGGCACGACGACTCTGCCAGGAGGACACAAGGGGGGGGTGACCTCGTGCCTCATCTCTGTAGATAGGCTATCCTACTCGCGGTCATGGTGGGTGTGGTGCAAGGGAGGAGAATGGACCGTTGTGTTGTGGTGTAGAGTTTAGCCGGGTGTCGCCGCCTGTAAATAGCGGATTTTGGTGAGGCCAAGCGTCTGGGTGCATCAATGCACGTCGCCTGAGTTGGTTCATCGGCTAGCGAGCCAGACTAATGGCGGTGTACGGGCATGGCAGATATCCATCCTGCCCCGTACAACATGCGTCTCACCGGCATTGAACAGTTGCGGACACCCGGGAGGCGGTGCAGGCGACATTCTTGGCCGGCGCACCTATTCAATGCCGGTGCAGTGAGGTCGCGTTCGCTATGGGCCCGTGTCGAAGCGACCGCTCTACATCAGCATGAATGCGGATAGCGGGTGCTGGGCGGGAAGTGCGTGCGGGGGAGGGACTTTCTTTGGTGGTCCAGATTAGTCAGACGTGAGTGTGGCTGCTATTCGGACACCCGCAAACCCCCCCCTAATTTTTCTTCGGTGTGCGGAGAAAATGCGTCCGAACCGCCGAACGGATCAATACAAAATCGTGTTGGATGGCAAAACACATCCATACCGCATGGTCTGGCCTTATGTAGATGGTTTGAGGACTCCTCCCCCACCGGCAAGGACTCCTCCCCCACCGGCGTATTCGGCTAGGACTCTTGTTATCCTAGGCCTCTGGTGCACTATATAAACTGAGGCCGGGCTAGTCGATAGATATATACAACAATCATGATCATCATTGGCTAGCTTCTTGGGTTTAGCCTCTACGATCTCGTGGTAGATCAACTCTTGTAATACTCATATTCATCAAGATCAATCAAGCAGGAAGTAGGGTATTACCTCCATAGAGAGGGCCCGAACCTGGGTAAACATTGTGTCCCTTGCCTCCTGTTACCATCCGCCTTGGACGCACAGTTCGAGACCCCCTACCCAGATCCGCCGGTTTTGACACCGACATTGGTGCTTTCATTGAGAGTTCCGCTGTGTGTTCGGAAAAAGGTCGATGGCTTGCCTGCAGATCAACTGCGACTTCGGCATCTTCGTTACTACCGACCGGGTCACCTTGGTTCGACCAAGGACTGCGCCCTACCTTCGATCATCATGTTCGGATGAGGGCCTTCATCAACATCAACTCTGATCTCTATCAAGATCATGAAGGAATCATCCAGGGAGCCCGGGGGCTCAACGTCAACATTGCCCTCAGGCGACTGTGCCTTTTTTTGGACGGCGAACTTGTATCCGCCGCCACCGCCTCCTCGAGTGTCGTTTTAATAATTACTTCGGTGGAATTGTGCGGAATTGAGTCTACAACGACCCTGGAAAATTTCGTCGAGTTCCGATGGAGGAATCTCCGGCAATCTCCGATATACCGGAGCCGCATTGAATCTGGACGAGGACCCGGACGAGCTTGGAGCGTGGTGTCCAGCATCTAGCTCGGACGTCCTTTGGAAGATCCAACCGTTGATCGGCTGTGGAATTCCTATATCTACCACCTGTCAAGCATTCAGCTCGATCCGACTGTCCAAACTCCGGGAACCTCCCGATTATTGCATCACTTTTCAGATCTGTTTCCTACGCGAATACGGATCCGACCCGAATTCATGTTTCTTTATGAACGTGATATTTGACAACCTTTTTAAAAGGAATTTTCTTCTAAGGTACGCGCTCATAAAATTTTAATCCTCCTCTGAGGTAATCTTCGCCATCACGCTGGTGTCAGACCAGTCCGGCAATATAGCTCCACGGCTGCCGACCTGCGCTAGACATGTCGTCGCTTTTTGAGTCGAGCTCAACTTCTTCGGATACTCACCTCGGTGAGACGAATAAGAGTTCGGAATCGCCAAAGATAAATCATCACCAACATCACCGCCCCACGTATTACACGGAGCGGGCACACCGGCATCGCCGCACGACCACTTCAGCAAGCCCGTATTGACCACGTCACAAGCTACGACCTGCATCGGCATGGCCGAACTGTTGCTTCATCGAGCCAATGTCCACCAATGTCGGAACTACTTCAACAACTCGGCTGACATGGCAGCTGCAACATCCCCTCATTGATCTGCTCCGTCTCCTCGTCCGGACCGGGGGCTTCGTCATCCCTTCATCAGCACACTCCGGTAACTTCGGCGACACCAGCCAACCAGCCTTCACACGTCACCGACCGGGGCTTTGCCTCGGCGAGTCAACCTTTACCAGCATCGCCATGCTATCGCTTCATCGCCCATCAGGCAATGGGTATGCGGATCGAGTCCCAATTTTGGCAGTCGCTTTTCTTCGGACTGCTACAACGCATAAACCCCACAGGTGCTATTAATCCTAACAAATTTTGCATGTTGGGTTTATTTTTCTTAAGGAATTATTACTCTGGTTTGTTCCATCATCTGTACACAGGTCTATCAAATGGCAGCCACATTAAAAATGGTCGCGTGGTGGTTCGGTCAGTTTACGTACATAGTTCGGCGAACGCCGCATCCGGAGCCCGGACCACGCTGCAAATTCAGGCTTTGTCACTGCGTCACGCTGACGCCCTACATCGAGATTGGCTTCAGCACCAGGTAATGGATTTTGACTGCGTCGCGTGGTCTCTTCAGCGTCACTCTGCCGGCCTACATTGGCCGTGCTACGTCGCCACTTCGGAGTGTCGAGCTATTTGCTTCGCCACCTCAGGACCGGCTTGGGGGATGGAACCTTGTCCCGCATCAAGCTCGGACCGCGTCATCAATACCGAACACATTAACCAGCTAAGTTGCCTTCATGCTCAAAGTTTTAAATTTTTAATTTATGTTCGGTTCGACCAAGCATTATACATTTTTTTTAAAAAGCTGCTTGTAAAAAATTTCCTTGTCCAAACTTTGTTTGTGACGCACAAATTCAAATACCCCGTTTACTTGGGGGCTCCCTTGCTGGAGCTTTTTCCCCTTGCATATGATTATACTTGTACGGTTTCGTTCCTTGTTTGTTTATTATGCCACAATATGCACCATATTGACCTAAGTGATTTGCAAGCTGGGTTGCCTTGCTCCTGTGTTTACCCCTACGTTCCTGATTGTTCGGCTAGGGAGTAAAGGGAGCACCTCTGAGTTTGTCACGATCGGGTCACCCGAGCCGGACCTCAGACTGGGTGAATCCGAAAGCTAGCGCTCTTACTGTTTTCAATTATGGTCGGCACACAACAGAACTCATGAGTACAAAAAAATCTATTGCACAAGTCTCATATTAACAATGAGCGCCGAAGAAAGGTATCTGTGGGGGTAATGTTTTCTTCGAAGATGCTTCTTACATTTATCAGTAATATAGCATAAGTTCCCTGAGCGCGCTTTGTCTGTTACAGCCTTATGACCTGATTGCCTGGTTATCGGAAACACCGTCGATACTCACGACCGGTGGAGTACATAACACTTTTCGGTCCTTGACCAAGAGGGAGAAGCCGATGGTCGGTTAAGACGCGTTTAAAGTTCGGGTGAACATAGATATGATATAAGTACTTCGGTACATACAATCATTCTTTTACCCAAGTCACTCGGGGGCTCTTAAATTTATGTGAGGTGTTTTATAATAAGTGTTCTTCTTCTTAGTCATTGCAAAGTCTTTTTTCTATCACTCCTATTTTCTACGCGAAAAGCGGTCAATAGCCAGGGCGCCTAATTTCTCTCTCAAAGCCGCTAAAGTTTGCTAAACTGGCCTAACGAGAAGTACTCCGACTTTGGGATAGGAGGTTGAAGCCATAGGCTGACCCGCTTGAAGTCTCGAGATAGGATGTGTCATGTCAAAGCACGACATAAACAACTTTTTTTCTAAGACCAATTTTCGATTTGGCACCGAACACTTGATCTAGTTCGGACATTAAACTTTTGAATGAGTTTTTTGGCTTTTCGAGCCTATGGCACTTTTAAACTATTTGTGCGTTTCCCGCATAAGTCTCGCAGTGCAACGCCGGACACCTTTAGAGATTCGGCACAAACATTCTCGGATATTGCTATATATGCATCGGTTTCAATTGTGTCTTCATCAATAGTTGGGTTGCCCGGCTCCTGTGCTTGCCTCCTACGTTCCGCTTTGTTCGGCTAGGTGTGCAAAGGGAGAACCACTGCGATTGTGCTTCCAGCTCGCATGGTTAAGCACCTCAGTGGAGAAAGCTGAAAACTGAATGTCACAATAGGCGTAAACCGGTCAGCGATCCGATGACTATGTTAAATGACGGGCCGTTCATAACATTGGCCGAAGTGTTTACGGCTTGACCTCGGCTGTCGTCGAACACTAACCGGGGGCTCATAGCTAGCTTCCCCAGTATAAAGCTCCTATGACTAAGCAAAAGTTTTAAAGCCCGCATATCTGATTGCCTCGTTTCTGCTAACACAACCGCCTTCGGGCACCGAGACGTCGGCTAAGGGTTGTTTTGTTAGCACGGAAACACCCTGCGTAGTATCTACCAAGGGGTAGAAGCCGACGATGGGCCACTTTCAACTGATAAACGGTCAGAATGGAGTTAAAATAATGATGTAAAGTACTTAGATACATAGAATCAATACACATAATCTGTGATTTTACTCTTGATATCGATCCTTAATTCGGCCACCCTGCCCACATTAAGGCTCGGGGGCTACTGGGCTTTGCCCTCATTATTGACAAATATTAAAGGGGCACATCGATCCCCTGATCTGGTGTTGCCACCCGACCAGTGTCTCGGGGGCTACTGCATTGCCTATTTCAATGCAGAAAATTTCAATTACCAAGTGTTCGGCTTGACCGAACTATGGGAAAGCGCGTCTTTGGACAGCAATAAGTACCATCTGGACCTATCTGGCATCAAGCTATATATCACGGTGACTTCTCACGACCCTCTCCCAGGGGCCCGTCATGATCACTATTATCTCTAATATATTACATCGCTGCTTTTATTCCTATGTATGCTGCCGAGCTAGGAATTGATCCTCGTGACGATTTCATGCATCGACACGAGTCTCAGGGGCTACTGGGAACAACGGTTTTTATGCTTGCCTTCAGGTGCATCTCGGGTCTTAGACTGATACACACCTTGAGGGCTACTGGATATACATCGGCAGAGAATAAACTGCACCAGTTACAAATATTCACAAAAATCAGCCCACGGTCGGGGTGGTGCACCACCTCGGGGGCAGTCCGACATAAAGCTCGGGCGCCAGCGGCTAGCTCCATAGAGGGCATTTCCGGCATTAAGCTCGGCTACACTCCTTCAACTTTTTTGTACCAAGATGATCTATGACATCTTGCATATAGTCCGGCGTTGGAGCTCGGATACAGTCCGGCGCTGGAGCTTGGACACAGTCCGACGCTGGAGCTTGGACACAGTCCGGCGTTGGAGCTCGGAAGCAGTCCCGCATTGGAGCTCGGACGCAAGAGTACACCGCCTCTCGGGAACAACTTCAAAACCCGAGGCGTGGCATAAAAATAACATGGCATTGATAAAGGCCGGAAACTTAAAGGGGCTCCTCGGATACCCGACGTGTAAACTCTTCGGATGCACTTCGGCGATCCTCAAGATCGAAGATGAGAAGATTTGTTGAACCAGTTTTCAAGACCGACGACCGAAGATGAAGAACAGTTCGGAAGAATCGAGGAGTGTTCCTAACTTGAAGACCGGTTCAGGGGGCTACTGACGGTGTCCTGGGCTAGGGGGTACTCACCACGTCATCTCCGATCTGTTAGATTGGGCCGAGGACCCCCATGGTCATATACTTATGGGCCAGTTCGGACAGCTGCCGCATACAAGGAAGATTCCACAAAACTTGGCGATCAAGACAAGGACTCCTCCCCCACCGGCTTATTCGGCTAGGACTCTTGTTATCCTAGGCCTCTGGTGCACTATATAAACCGAGGCCGGGCTAGTCGATAGAGATATACAACAATCATGATCATCATAAGCTAGCTTCTAGGGTTTAGCCTCTACGATCTCGTGGTAGATCAACTCTTGTAATACTCATATTCATCAAGATCAATCAAGCAGGAAGTAGGGTATTACCTCCATAGAGAGGGCCCGAACCTGGGTAACATTGTGTCCCTTGCCTCATGTTACCATCCGCCTTAGACGCACAGTTCGGGACCCCCTACCCGAGATCCGCCGGTTTTGACACCGACACCGTTGCCGGGGAGCATAGCTCTATTCTTTGAGTCACTTGGGATTTATATCTGCTGGACACTATGAAGAACTTGAAAGACGCTAAGACAACAATTTATCCCTCAACTACGAGGGGAGGTAAGGGACTGCCATCTAGCTCTGCACTTGATTCACCTTCTGTTATGAGTAAGCTAGCGACACCTAAACCTGCTTCTGCTATTCGTTCCGATATGTCGCATGTTATTGATGATGCCACTTCTGCTATGCATGATACTTATGATGAAACTACTTCTATGTTTGATACTACTGTGCCCCTTGGTGAATTTCTATATGAACAAATTGCTAGGGCTGGAGAGAAAGGAATTATTGAATCTGAATACGATGATGAAAGTGATGATGAAAATATGCCTGATATTCCTGAGGGTTATGTTTTTTATATGGAATCTTCTGCAGCTATTTTTGCTTGCAAAGATAGATATGAGCTCAAGAGGTTATTAGTTAAATGGAACAAAGAATCTCTTAGAGACCGAATGAAACCTCGACCTGCTTTTGCTACTTCACCTATGTGTGTTCTCGATAAGGATTATGAATTTTCTGTTGATCCGGATATAATTACTTTGGTCGAATCTGATCCTTTTATGGCTATGAATCTAAAACTGTTGTGGCACATCTTACTAAGTTAAATGATATAGCCGCCTGTTTACTAATGATGAGAGATCGCGCTACTTTTATATACTCAAAATATTTCCGTTCTCATTAAAGGGTGATGCTAAGATATGGTTTAATTCTCTTGATCCTGGTTGTGTGCGTAGTCCCCGTGATATGATTTATTACTTCTCGCTAAATATTTCCCTGCTCATAAGAAACAAGCTGCTTTGAGGGAAATATACAACTTCGCAAATTAAAGAAGAGAGTCTCCCACAAGCTTGGGGAGGCTTCTCAAGTTACTTAATGCTTTGCCTGATCATCCTCTTAAGAAACCTGAAATACTTGATATCTTTTATAATGGACTAACCGATGCTTCTAGATATTACCTGATAGTTGTGTTGGTTCTCTTTTCAGGGAAAGAACACCGGATGAAGCTGAAATTCTATTGAATAATATGTTGACAAATGAAAATAATTGGGCACCTCCTGAGCTAGCTTCTGCTCCAATTACCGAGCCTATCCCTAAAACAACTCCAAAGAAGAGAGGTGTTCTATTTCTCAGTCCTGAAGATATGCAAGAGGCAAAGAAATCTATGAAATAAAAAGGTATTAAAGCTGAAGATATTAAAATTTTACCTCCTATTGAAGAAATACATGGTCTTAATCTACCACCTGTTGAAGAAACTTATGATATTGATCCATTACTTATTGAAGAACCTCCTGATCCCGATAACCCGACACAAGTAGTAAAGGTAAACTCTCTTTACAGATATGACAAAGCTGAAGTCCCTCCTACTAAAATTGCTAGACAATGCTTGGATGAGTTTGATAATTTTATTGTCAAACAAGAAAATTTTAATGCTTATTTTGGTAGACAATTGAAATATGATTCCGATATGATCAAACGCTTGGGTGATTATTTGGCTAATATTAGAGGTGAACTTAAACTTGTTAGCAAACATGCTTCTATGGTTACCACTCAGTAGAACAAGTACTTAAAGCTCAGAAAGAAGTGCTTGATGAAATGAATAGTAAGAAAAATGATTATGCTTTTAGAGTGGCTACTAGAACTGGTAGAATGACTCAGGAACATTTGTATCCTGAAGGCCTCCCTAAGAGAATCGAGCAAGATTCTCAGAGAAATAATATTGATGTACCTAGTTCTTCTAAAAGGAAGAAAAAGAAAAAATGATAAGACTTTGCAAACTTCTAGTGAACCTATTGCTGAACCACCTGAGAATCCAAATGATATCTCTATTTCTGATGCTGAAACACAATCTGGTAATGAACATGAACCTAGTGAAAATGTTAATGATGTTGTTCATGATGATGCTCAACCTAGTAATGATAATGAAGTAGAAGTTGAACTGCGTTGATCTTGATAACCCACAATCAAAGAATCAACGTTATGATAAAAGAGACTTCGTCGCTAGGAAACATGGTAAAGAAAGGGAACCATGGGTTCAGAAACCCGTGCCTTTTCCTCCGAAACCATCCAAGAAAAAGGATGATGAGGATTTTGAGCGCTTTGCTGAAATGATTAGACCCATCTTTTTGCGTATGCGATTGACTGATATGCTCAAAATGAATCCTTATGCTAAATATATGAAAGATATTGTTACAAATAAAAGAAAGATACCAAAGCTGAAATTTCCACCATGCTTGCTAATTATACTTTTAAGGGTGGAATACCAAAGAAACTTCGAGATCCAGGAGTACCCCACTGTACCATGCTCCATTAAGAGAAATTATGTTAAAACTGCTTTATGTGATCTTGGAGCCGTGTCGTTGTTATGCCTCTCTCTTTATATCGTAGACTTGACTTGAATAAGTTGACACCAACTGAAATATCTTTGCAAATGGCTGATAAATCAACTGCTATACTGCCAAGATTTGTGAGGATGTGCCTGTTGTGGTTGCAAACGTTACTATCTTAACGGACTTTGTTATTCTTGATATTCCCGAGGATGATAGTATGTCTATTATTCTTGGAAGACCTTTCCTTAATACTACAGGGGATGTTATTGATTGCAACAAAGGCAATGTCACTTTTCATGTTAATGGTAATGAGCATACGGTACATTTTCCGAGGAAACAACCTCAAGTTCATAGTATCAACTCTATTGGAAAAATCCCATCGATTATATTTGGAGGTTTTGAATTGTCTCTCCCTACTGTCAAGAAGAAATATGATATACTTATTATTGGGGACGTCAATATCCCCGTTGAGATAACATAGTGTTATTCGAAATTTCTCCGGTTCCATGTTAGTCGGAATGAGTTTGTTAACAAGACCTGATCAACCTTGTTAGTGGATTCCTTTTGATGAGCATGAGATGGATGAAACTAGAAGCACAACCTTCTGTACCCTCTTTATACTTTCTGTTATTTAGTAGAAATAAAGTAAAAATAGTATTTTTCTGTCCATCTCCTGATTTATCTATGCAATAGAAAAATATCCCGAAAATAAAGTTCTCAGAATGCCATGCCAATTTAATATGATTTTTTCGGGAATATTTGAGGATTTTTGGTGCAAAAATTACCGCGGGGGGAGCTGCCACCTGGCCACGAGGCTGGAGGGCGCGCCCTACCCCCTGGGCACGCCCCCTGTCTCGTGGGGCCCACGGTGGCCCTCCTCCACTTATCCTTGCACCCATCTTCTTCCTCTGCCTCACACAAACCCGAAAAACAAACTCAAGCACGAGTTCCAGCCACTTTTGTTGTGATTTTCGATCTCCTTGCTCAAAGCACCTCTCGCAAAACTGCTTGGGGAGATTGTTCCTTGGTATGTGACTCCTCCATTGGTCCAATTAGTTTTTGTTCTAGTGCTTTATTCATTGCAAATTTGTGCTGCATAGGTGACCATGTTCTTGAGCATGCATGTCAAATTTATATGGTTCCAAGTAGTTCTAATACTTGATAAAAGCTCTAGGCACTTGTAGGAGTAGTTGCTATCAATTTTATTGAAGTTGGTTCACTTTTGTTTGAAGTTACTAAAAAATTCAGATTATTTCGGAAAATAATGAAGAGACTTTTGAGGGGCCTGCCGAGTCAAGCTCAAGGAAAACAAAAGGAAGAAGCACAGAAGCCCAAATATAATTTGCCTCGCACCACAGAGGTCCGGCCGTGTGAATGGCCTTCCGATTATTTCTTGAGGAGAGCCGGAATTTATGAGGATTTTTATTTATTAATTGAGAATGCTGGCCTCACCAACTTCCTCCGTGACCAACGTCATCAATATCTCTTACTCACAAATACTTTTGTGCAAAACTTCTACTATTTCCCTAAGGAATCACCTCCATCAGTAGAGTTTCATTTATATGACGTTGTTAAGAAGATGCCATTAGCTGAATTTTGCGAGGTTTGCAAAATATCCTTTGAGGGTACCTTGGATGAACCACACCGTAATGAAGTAGAATCTTTTATTAACACTATCACTGTGGGAGAAACCAGGAAGGTTTCTGATGCAAGAATTACTAGCATACATTTTCCTGTTTTACACTACTTTGCCTTATTTGCTAGTCGTTGCTTGATTGGTCGCGGGAACTGTGGAAACCTTAGTCTTCCTGATATTATCATTTTGTTCCATGGTTTATACCGCAACAACACTGTTAGTATGGGCGGAATAATTGCTAGACGGTTAAGTTTGAACCGTACTAAAGGCCCTATCTTTGGAGGTATTTATGCTTCGTGCCTAGCTGCACATTTTGACATACCTATTAGGCATTTGGAGAAAGAAGAAACATCGCTGCCCGGGCTTATTTAGATTATAAGAGTATGCTAGCGCATGACTTTCTTGTTAAGGGCAAGGAAGGGAGCTTAAATATAAATTGTACTTTGATAAACATCACCCCGAGACTATTACTTTGCCTGTTCCTCCTTGTTTAACTTGTCCGCAGGTCCTCACCTTGTTCCGTGGCGGCCGTTCAAGCCTATCGGAATCTCGCACCAGCCCCGGAACCGGAACCACAAGATGAGCCTCCACGACAAGGTGTGTTTATTCTTGGGATTCGAGGCGGTTGCCAGCCAGTGGCGCCGAGTCCTCTTCATCACAAGATGATCCCAACTATTCTTCGTCAGCAGATGACCCCACCTACACGGGTCCGCCAGTTATCCTCGGCAATAAACCAACTTAGGCCAAAAGCCTAAGCTTGGGGGAGTACGTATTTCTCACCGACATTATATTTATGTTCACACACACTCATTGCTAAATGTCGGTGCTCATACTCTTTCACTGTAATATCCATGCTAGTTTATTTCCTTTTTCCTGTTTTCTTCTTGTGTGTCTGTTAAACTTTAAGAAAAACAAAAAAAATACTAGTAGTAGTTTATTTTTCCTGCTGTAGTAGTCATAATTAAAATGAAAACCCAAAAATATTTCCCGATCTTCTTTTGCTTGTTGGGAGCTTTCTCGTCTAAATAGTTTTTATTTCATTTCTTTTCTCTGGGGGTCAGTAGGAGAAGACCATGATTAAATTGTTGAAGTGGCTCTTATATGCATCATTGTTGATTTAACCAAGAGCCCATATTGCCTTGTCTTCTCTTGTTTATTGAATGCTCGCAAATTCCAGCTTAGTCCAATGCACATGCACTCTTATTATTATTCACATCGTTCGGTCGTGCAAGTGAAAGGCAATTATGATGATATATGATGGACTGACTAAGATGAGAAAAGCTGGTATGAACTCGAACTCTTTTGTTTTTGTAAATATGATGAGTTCATCGTTCTTGATTCAGCTTATTATGAATAAACATGTTTTGCAATGACAATTAGAGATTATAGTTGCTCGTGCCATGCTTGATTAGCTATGAGTTATAATGGTTTACCTTGCGTGCCAACATGCTATTAAAATGGTTGTGATGTGGTATGATGGGGCGGTATCCTCCATTGAATGATTTAAGTGACTTGGCTTGGCACATGTTCACGCATGTAGTTGAAACAAAATCAACATAGCCTTCACGATATTTATGTTCATGGTGGATTATATCCTACTCATGCTTGTATTCAATGTTTATTAATTTTTAATGCTCATGACTGTTGTCGCTCTCTAGTTGGTCGCTTCCCAGTCTTTTGCTAGCCTTCACTTGTACTAAGAGGGAATACTGCTTGTGCATCCAATCCCTTAAACCCCAAACTTATTCCATATGAGTCCACCATACCTTCCTATATGCTGTATCTACCCGCCGTTCCAAGTAAATTTGTATGTGCCAAACTCTAAACCTTCAAATAAACATTCTGTTTTGCATGCTCGAATAGCTCATATATCAACTAGGGCTGCCCTTATCTTCCGTGTTAGGCGGGTTATTCTCAAGAGGAGTGGACTCCGCTCCTCACTCACGAGAAAATGGCTGGTCACCGGGATGCCCAGTCCCATGCTTTATGCAAACTAAATCAAAATAATTGCAAACAAAACTCCCCCTGGGACCCGTTGAATGTTGGAGGCACTTCGTTGTTTCGAGCAAGCCATGGATTGATGCTTGTGGAGGAGGGGAGTATAAACTTTACCATTCTGTTTGGGAACCGCCTATAATTTGTTTAGCATGGAAGATATCGTCATCTCTTAGTTGTTATGTTGACAATGAAAGTATGCCGCTCAAAATATAATTTATCTCTATTTCAAAACCGAGCTTTGGCACCTCTACAAATCCATGCTTCCCTCTGCGAAGGGCTTATCTATTTACTTTTATGTTGAGTCATCACCCTCTTATTAAAAGCACTAGCTGGAGAGCACAGCTGTCATTTGCATTCATTACTGTTAATTTATATCGGGTATGACTATGATTAGATCTCTTTTACCATGAATTAAAATGTCTAGTCAGTCCTTGATCTTTGAAGGTGCTCTGCATTTATGTTTTGCTATCTCAGAAAGGGCTAGCGATAAACCATCTTGTTATATCATATTATGATTATTTTAAGAAAGTGTTGTCATCCGAGATTTATTATTATGGCTTGCTAGCTGATTATGTTATTGATATGAGTAAACATGAGACCTAGGAGTTATTGCAAATGTGGTTAGTTATGATCTTTGCTGAAGACCTGAATGCTGGCTTGACATAGGTACAACAACAAGAGCAAACCGAGTTTGTAAAAGTTTTTCTTTTCTCTTTCGGTTTGTCAACTGAATTGCTTGAGGACAAGCAAGGGTTTAAGCTTGGGGGAGTTGATACGTCTCCGTCGTATCTACTTTTCCAAACACTTTTGCCCTTGTTTTGGACTCTAACTTGTATGATTTGAATGGAACTAACTCGGACTGATGCTATTTTCAGCAGAATTGCCAAGATGTTGTTTTATGTGCAGAAAACAAAAGTTCTCGGAATGACCTGAAACTCCACGGGATGTCTTATAAAAAATAATAAAAAAATCCTTGCCAAAGATGAAGACCAGGGGGCCCACAGCCTGTCCACGAGGGTAGGGGGCACGGCCCCCCCTCTAGGGCGCGCCCCCTACCTCGTGGGCCCCCTGGACACCTTCCGAAGTGATACGTCTCCAACGTATCTATAGTTTTTGATTCCTCCATGCTACTTTATCTACTGTTTTAGGCTTTATTGGGCTTTATTTTCCACTTTTATATTATTTTTGGGACTAACCTATTAACCGGAGGCCCAAATTAATTGCTGTTTTTGCCTATTTCAAAGATTTCAAGAAAAGGAATATCAAACGGAGTCCAAACGGAATGAAACCTTCGGGAACGTGATTTTCTCACCGAACGTGATCCAGAGAACTTGGAGTGCAAGTCAAGAAGCAACCGGAGCCTCCACGAGATAGGAGGGCGCCCCCCCTATAGGGCGTGCCCCCTGTCTCGTGGGCCCCTCGGGCGGCCACCGACGTACTTCTTCTTCCTATATATACCTACGTACCCCGAAAACATCCAGGGGCACCACGAAACACAATTTCCACCACCGTAACCTTCTGTATCCGCGAGATCCCATCTTGGAGCCTTTCACGCAAGACTCTGCCAGAGGGGGAATCAAGCACGGAGGGCCTCTACATCAACATCCTTGCCCCTCCGATGAGTTGTGCGTAGTTTACCACAAACCTACGGGTCCATAGTTATTAGCTAGATGGCTTCTTCTCTCTTTTTGGATCTCAATACAATGTTCTCCCCCTCTCTTGTGGAGATCTATTCGATGTAATCTCTTTTGGCGGTGTGTTTGTCGAGATCCGATGAATTGTGGGTTTATGATCAAGTTTATGTATGAATAATATTTGAATCTTCTCTGAATTCTGTTATGTATGATTAAGTTATCTTTGCAAGTCTCTTCGAATTATCAGTTTGGTTTGTCCTACTAGATTGATCTTTCTTGCCATGGGAGAAGTGCTTAGCTTTGGGTTCAATCTTGCGATGTTGTAGGACCTTGAGAAGAGGTGTCTAGAGGGGGGGGGTGATTAGACACTAAGTACCAAAGTTGCAGTTTTGAAGTTTCTTTAAAGTTTGAGTGGAGTTTAGGCACAAGTTTAACATTCACAACATATAGCAAGCAAGCATGCAAGGAGTATATGAGCAGCGGAAAATAAAGCATGCAACTTGCAAGAATGTAAAGGGAAGGGATTGGAGGATTGAAACGCAATTTGGAGACACGGATGTTTTTGGCGTGGTTACGATAGGTGGTGCTATCGTACATCCACGTTGATGGAGACTTCAACCCACGAAGGGTAACAGTTGCCTTGATTCCACGGAGGGCACCACCCACGAAGGGTCCACGAAGAAGCAACCTTGTCTATCCCACCATGGCCGTCGCCCACGAAGGACTTGCCTCACTAGCGGTTGATCTTCACGAAGTAGGCGATCTCCTTGCCCTTACAAACTCCTTGGTTCAACTCCACAATCTTGTCTGAGGCTCCCAAGTGACACCTAGCCAATCTAGGAGACACCACTCTCCAAGAAGTAACAAATGGTGCGTTGATGATGAACTCCTTGCTCTTGTGCTTCAAATGATAGTCTCCCCAACACTCAACTCTCTCTCATAGGATTTGGATCTGGTGGAAAGAGGGTTTGAGTGGAAAGCAACTTGGGGAAGGCTAGAGATCAAGATTCATATGGTAGGAATGGAATATCTTGGTCTCAACACATGAGTAGGTAGATCTCTCTCAGAAATAGGATGCTGGAAGTGTAGGTTCAGTATGATGGCTCTCTCCACGAATGAAGAGGAGGTGGAGGGGTATATATAGCCTCCACACAAAATCTAACCGTTACACACAATATACCAAACTCGGTGGGACCGAATCGTTAAACTCGGTCAGACCGATTTAGCAAATAATGTGACCGTTAGGGTTTTCTGTGGGACTGAAATGCAACTCGGTTAGACCGATATGGTTAGGGTTAGGGCATAACGTAATCTCGGTGAGACCGACATACAAAAACTCGGTGGGACCGATTTTGGTAATAAGCTTTCCAGAGAGTTGGTCGACAAACTCGGTTTATTGATTATCAAAATCGGTGGGACCGATTTTGATAATAAGTTAACGGAGAGTTTGCATTGTAATCTCGGTAGTACCGATTGCTCAAACTCGGTGAGACCGATTTTGATAATGGACATACACAGAGAGATTACAATCCCATCTCGGTGAGACCGAGATCGCTATCGGTGAGACCGATTTGCCTAGGGTTTGTGGCAGTGGCTAAGACATCCAAACTCAGTGGCACCGGATAGAAAGAATCAGTGGGGCCGAGTTTGACTTTAGGTTTAGGACAAATGTGTCGAAGTGGGAAAGTAGTTGAGGGTATTTGGAGCATATCACTAAGCACTTGAAGCAAGAGGCGCATTAAGCAACACCTCATCCCTCCTTGATAGTATTGGCTTTTCCTATAGACTCAATGTGATCTTGGATCACTAAAATGTAAAATGAAGAGTCTTGAGCTTGAAGCTAGAGCCACCCTTTGTCCTTAGCATCTTGAAGGAGTTCCCACATCCTTTAGTCCATGCCACTCCATTGTTGAACTTATCTGAAACATACTAGATAAAAGTGTTAGTCCAACAAGAGATATGTTGTCATTAATTACCAAAACCACCTAGGGAGCACTTGTGCTTTCAATCTCCCCTTTTGGTAATTGATGGCAACATACATCAAAGCTTTAGATAAAGATATAAAGAATAGCAAGTAAAGCTTTGGAAAGACATGTAACAAGCATAGGCTCCCCCTACATGTACGCAATCATGTGAATATGAAATATAGAAGCATGTGATAGCATAACGATGATAGAGCAGGCAATGTGTTACATGTATCTTGGCTATATGCATCTGAGCATAAAGTATTAAAGAGAATACCTTCATGCCCATGAGTCCTTCTTGCAAACAGTATGTACATCAGCAAGAATTCCTCATACACCTGATTGTGATGCATATACTTACCTTGTAGTCTTGAGTTGGCTTAGGGTGGAATGAACCTGCGTAAACAGGGTTAGACAACACAGATGCACCTACTAGCCAGAGCAAACAAAAGAAACCACAAGAATACCAAGACTGGGATGACATGTAGAGAGTGAGTACTGAGTACCACATTGGATTAGACATGTCCCCAAGAGTAAAGATATGCAATGAATTTAAATGATCTATTTCCTTAGATGTCTTGCTCCCCACAGATCTAACATGGGATCTTTGGGAGAAGATAGGGAACAGAAAATCAGAGTGAAGGAAAACAGAGTGAAAGATATGAATGATGATCAGAGCTAAAGTTCAGAGCTAATGTATGCTAATGCAAAATTGAGCACAACAGATCATATGAAAATGTCTCTCCCCTCAAGAAGACATGTGGACATCTCTCCTCTTGAACACCAAGCATCTGGGATCCTTGAGAAATACTTTCTACTTAAGTATTCTCTCCACCTGGAGATCTCTCTCGTCTTTTGAGGGTCTCTCCCCCTAGAAGGTCTCTCTATCCCCAAATGATAAGCTTTGATGTTCTTTCTCTCCCCCTTTGACATCAATTTCCAAGAAGGGTCTTCTGGAGTCTGTCGAATGGGTTTGGTCCTTGAGACACAGAACAAAGCAATGATGAAAATTTGATGCTTGTAGAGGACAAGGTTCATTGAGTGGAGCTGGATCAGAAGAAACACATAATATGTGGCAAAGAGTTTTTCCTGTTATGAAATCGGTGGCACCAAGTGGTATGCTTCAGTCGTACCAAAAAGATTCGGTTGGACCGAAAATAACAAATCGGTGTAACCGAGTTCATCGCAGAGAAAACACTTGTCACCTCAGCTCACTAGACTAGTAAGATCTCACAAAGATTTGCAAGGAATTAGTTGAATGATATGCAAGGAATTAGATGCAGAAAATGCAAAGAAAACATAAAGAAATCTAGATGAAGTTTTTTTTTGAAAGGGGAAACACAAATGCATGAGACAAATGCAAAAACTCAGAAAAGAACACAGGAGAACTTCATCTAGAGATGGTCAGTGACAAAGTCACCTATGTTAGAGTATATTGACTTAGGAGTCAAGTGAGATCACTTGATCATAGGCCATACTCATCGTTTAAGCTCAAAATGGGGTTGCCATTTTTCGTTTAAGCATCTTGATGTATTCACATCTTGTCGAGTTGCTTTAACTCATGACTCGGAGTAAATCTTCTCTAAGATTGAATAACATACCTTGGTTGGTGGTGTTGTCCATGTAGTTGAACTTGCGTGGGTTGCTCAAGGTTGATGTAGCTCATCAAGAATTTGGAGCACCACTTGGAATTTGAGTCCATCTACCTACATGGGTTAGTTCTTGCAAGAAAGAGCACTTGTATATCCAAAAATGACAATCATGAAACTCAACATAGAATTTGTCAAAGGATATGTTTCAATGGTTTCGTGTTTCCTTGTCTTCAACCACCTTGTGTAGAGACTTGGTGATGTAGAGATTGCTCAAGATATGAGTAGGTTTCATCTTCATGGAATTTGATTCAACCAAGTACCTACATGGGTTAGATAACATGCAAGATACAAATATATCCAAGACATAAGTTTTTCATCATAAGAGAAATATCAAGGATTAGTCATAAGCTCATGTCTTGCATGTATCCAATGGAGTTTCTACTCCAAGTTTGAAGCATAAATGATGTTCAATTCTCCTCTTAACCTGCAAAACACTTTCTCATCAAGAGGTTTAGTGAATATATCCGCTAATTGCTTTTCGGTGCGAACATGCTTAAGATCAATGTCACCCTTAGCAACATGATCTCGAATGAAATGATGACAAACTTCAATATGCTTAATTTGAGAATGTTGCACATGATTATGACCAATTTTGATAGCACTTTCATTATCACAAAGCAATGGAACATGTCTCACATATATCCCATAATCTTTAAGAGTTTGGGTCATCCAAAGTAATTGAGCACAACATGAACCAGCGGCAATATATTCAGCTTTCAAGTGGATAAGGATACCGAGTTTTGTTTCTTGGAGGACCAAGACACAAGAGATCTACCAAGAAATTGACAAGTACCCGAAGTGGACTTTCTATCAACCTTGTCTCCAGCATAGTCCGAGTCGGAATAGCCAACAAGATCGAAGAGGCCCTCTTAGGATACCAAATGCCAAAATTTGGTGTATGGATTAAGTATCTCACTATCCTTTTCACGGCCTTAAGATGACATTCTTTAGGGGCAGCTTGATATCGTGCACACATGCACACACTTAGCATAATATCGGGATGTGAAGCACATAGATATAACAATGAACCAATCATAGAGCGATAAACCTTTTGATCAACCGTTCACCATCTTTGGTTAAGTCAAGATGTCCACTAGTAGGCATGAGTGTAGTCATACCTTTGCATTCTTGCATATTGAACTTCTTGAATAAGTCCTTGGTGTACTTTGTTTGCGAGACAAAAGTACCTTCCTTAGTTTGCTTGATTTGCAAACCAAGAAAGAATTTGAGTTCACTCATCATAGACATCTCAAACTTCTCCGACATTAGCTTCCCAAACTTTTCGCTAAAATGAGGGTTAGTTGAACCAAATATAATATCATCAACATAAATTTGGCACACAATGAGTTCTCCATTAACCCTTTTAGTAAAAAGAGTAGAATCAATTTTCCCAATTTCAAAGCCTTTTTCAATAAGGAACTTCGTCAAGCATTTATACCATGCTCTAGGAGCTTGTTTAAGTCCATAAAGAGCTTTGTGAAGTTTGTAAACATGATTGGGTTTCTTAGGATTGACAAAGCCGGGAGGTTGTTTAACATAAACTTCCTCCTCTATTTCACCATTTAGAAAAGCACTTTTAATGTCCATTTGGTACAAGGTGATATCATGGTGATTAGCATAGGCAAGTAAGATGGAATGGACTCAAGTCTAGCAACGGGGCGTAAGTCTCACCATAGTCCATACCTTCGACTTGTGTGTAGCCTTGGGCGAGACGTGCTTTGTTGCGAACTACTTGTCCATCTTCATTTTGCTTGTTGTGAAACACCCATTTGGTACCGATGATGTTGTGGTTGTTGTCGGGCTTCTCAACCAATGTCCAAACTTGGTTCCTCTCAAAGTTGTGTAGCTCTTCATGCATAGCATTTATCCAATCTGGATCTTCCAATGCTTCTTCGACCTTCATAGGTTCAATGCTAGAGATGAAAGAATAGTTTTCACAAAAGTTAGCTAAACGAGTTTTAGAGCGAGTGATTCTCCCGGTTTGAATATCATTGTAGATTTTCTCGACGGGATGGTCTTTAGCAATTCTTGCTCGAACTCGTGAAAGCTTTTGCTTGGGTCTTCGTTGAACATCTTCTTCATCTTGTTCTTCTTCTTGGCCTTCTTCATTGTTGGCGTTTGTCGTTCTCTTGTCGTGGTGGAGAAGGAGGTTGTTGACGCTCATCTTGATGCACTTCCTCGTCTTCTTCATCTTGGTGTGTCCCACTTGTGGATGCTTCCGTATCAACTCTTGGTTCACCTTGTCGTGAAGTAGAAGCTTCCACTTGGACGGACGAGGTACTCTCCTTCACCTCCGTTGGACGAACCTTGCCAATAGACAAGTCTCTGATTGCTTCTGAAGGATCTTTGTCTCCTACATCAATTGGCAATTTCTCTACTTGCGAGCCGTTAGATTCATCAAACTTCACATCTACCGTCTCTTCAACCTTTCGGGTGAAATTGTTGTAGACACGGTAAGTGTGAGAGTTTGAGCCATAACCTAGTAGGAAACCTTCATGAGACTTAGGAGCAAATTTAGAACGACGATGCTTATCAAGAATGTAGCTCTTTGAGCCGAATACTCGAAAGTATCCAACTTGGGGTTTGTTACCGGTGAGTAGCTCGTATGCCGTCTTGCCGAGTAGCTTGTGAAGATACAAGCGATTTGTTGCATGACAAGCTGTCTCAACCGCTTCTGCCTAAAAGTGCTTCGACGTCTTGTACTCATCAAGCATCATTCTCGCCATTTCGATGAGCGTCCAGTTCTTCCTCTCAACAACTCCATTTTGTTGAGGTGTGTACGTAGCCGAGAACTCGTGTGAAATCCCTTCTTCGTCAAGAAAGGTGTCCACATTTATGCGTTCTTGAACTCCGATTACATTGTCGCCGAACCTTCTTGATCTTCACTTCAAATTGGTTTTGGGCCTTCCTAGCGAAGTTTTTGAAGATCTTTTGGACCTGCGATTTATCATCGAGAAAGAACACCCACGTAAATCTGGAAAAATCATCAACTACAACTAGACCAAAAGAATTTCCACCGAGACTCTTGTAAGAGTTGGGACCAAAGAGATCCATGTGAAGTAGCTCGAGTGGCCTCTTCGTGGTCATGATGTTCTTCACGGATGCCTTCCTCCAACCTGTTTACCTGCTTGACAAGCACTGCAAAGTCTATCCTTATCAAATATGACACCATTAACTCCAAGGATATGATTCCCTTTAATAAGCTTGTCAAGGTTTCGCATACCAACATGACCTAATCGTCTATGCCATAACCAGCCTTTTGAGGATTTAGCAATGAAGCAAGTTTTAGGTTGAGCCTTTTAGTGAAATCAACAATGTATAGATCACCTCTACGCACACCAGTAAAGACCATTTTATGATTATCTCGACGAAACACTTGGCAGTCTACTTCAGTAAATAGAACATTGAAACTGAAATCAACAAGTCTAGATACTGAAAGTAAGTTGTAACCAAGAGATTCAACGAGCATGACATTTTGTATGGATCTATCATGTGAGATGGCCACCTTACCGAGGCCAACCACCTTACCCTTTGAGTTGTCACCGAAAGTGACATACTTTCGAGGACTATCATTATCAGCAAGCTCACGAAACATGTCTTTATCTCCGGTCATGTGATCGGTACATCCACTATCAAGAACCCATTCCTTTCCTCCTGACATATATCCCCAAAGATTTGCTATAAGACCAAAATGTCTCATTGCATCATCATGATTGAAGTCACTATCATCATCCTCATCATAGTATCCATGTTCAACATCGTCATGTGGTGGATCAAATCCCAGAGAGGGTGATTCATTAGAATGAGTTTGACAATAATCTTCTCTATGAATTCTTATAGCTTCGGAAATAATGTCACTAATAATACCAACATTTCCTTTGGCACGCATAAGGTTTGTAAGCTCAAATAGACGATCACCAAACATAGGATCACTAGTATTCACTTTACTCAAAGCAATAGACTTATGGAGAATTTCATCTAGATTTCTCAAGGAATAATCTGGAAATCGTTCCTCAAGAAATTTCCATATGGTGTAGGCACACTTAAAAGTAGGCAAACATCCGATCAAGTTACTAGGCAATCCTCTAATGATAAGTTCGGCAGTTCTAAGATTCCTAGTCATGTCAATTGACTCATCATGGGTTGGATGCATAGGATCAACATAAGGTGCACAAGGGCTAGCAATGTACTTGTTCAAATGATATTGATTAAAAATAACAAGCATCTCATTTTTCCACTCACGAAAATACTCTCCATCAAGAATAGGCACTCTATGTCTAAGACTCCCAAAGTACACTCATCCATCTTCCTCCAATGGTGATTAAACCAAGGCAATGGAGACCAAAGCTCTGATACCACTTGTAGGACCTTGAGAAGAGGTGTCTAGAGGGGGGGGGTGATTAGACACTAAGTACCAAAGTTGTCGTTTTTAAGTTTCTTTAAAGTTTGAGTGGAGTTTAGGCACAAGTTTAACATTCAAAACATATAGCAAGCAAGCATGCAAGGAGTATATGAGCAGCGGAAAATAAAGCATGCAACTTGCAAGAATGTAAAGGGAAGGGATTGGAGGATTCAAACGCAATTTGGAGACACGGATGTTTTTGGCGTGGTTCTGATAGGTGGTGCTATCGTACATCCACGTTGATGGAGACTTCAACCCACGAAGGGTAGCAGTTCTTGTGAGTCCATGGAGGGCTCCACCCACGAAGGGTCCACGAAGAAGCAACCTTGTCTATCCCACCATGGCCGCCGCCCACGAAGGACTTGCCTCACTAGCGGTAGATCTTCACGAAGTAGGCGATCTCCTTGCCCTTACAAACTCCTTGGTTCAACTCCACAATCTTGTCGGAGGCTCCCAAGTGACACCTAGCCAATCTAGGAGACACCACTCTCCAAGAAGTAACAAATGGTGCGTTGATGATGAACTCCTTGCTCTTGTGCTTCAAATGATAGTCTCCCCAACACTCAACTCTCTCTCATAGGATTTGGATCTGGTGGAAAGAGGGTTTGAGTGGAAAGCAACTTGGGGAAGGCTAGAGATCAAGATTCATATGGTAGGAATGGAATATCTTGGTCTCAACACATGAGTAGGTAGATCTCTCTCAGAAATAGGATGATGGAAGTGTAGGTTCAGTCTGACGGCTCTCTCCACGAATGAAGAGGAGGTGGAGGGGTATATATAGCCTCCACACAAAATCTAACCGTTACACACAATCTACCAAACTCGGTGGGACCGAATCGTTAAACTCGGTCAGACCGATTTAGCAAATAATGTGACCGTTAGGGTTTTCGTGGGACTGAATGCAACTCGGTAGGACCGATATGGTTAGGGTTAGGGCATAACGTAATCTCGGTGAGACCGATTACAAAATCTCGGTGGGACCGATTTTGGTAATAAGCTTTCCAGAGAGTTGGTCAGGCAAACTCGGTTTGACCGATTATCAAAATCGGTGGGACCGATTTTGATAATAAGTTAACAGAGAGTTTGCATTGTAATCTCGGTAGTACCACATTGCTCAAACTCGGTGAGACCGATTTTGATAATGGACATACACAGAGAGATTACAATCCCATCTCGGTGAGACCGAGATCGCTATCGGTGAGACCGACTTGCCTAGGGTTTGTGGCAGTGGCTAAGACATCCAAACTCGATGGCGCCGGATAGAAAGAATCAGTGGGGCCGAGTTTGACTTTAGGTTTAGGACAAATGTGTGGAAGTGGGAAAGTAGTTGAGGGTATTTAGAGCATATCACTAAGCACTTGAAGGAAGAGGCTCATTAAGCAACACCTCATCCCTCCTTGATAGTATTGGCTTTTCCTATAGATTCAATGTGATCTTGGATCACTAAAATGTAAAATGAAGAGTCTTGAGCTTGAAGCTAGAGCCAATCCTTTGTCCTTGGCATCTTGAAGGAGTTCCCACATCCTTTAGTCCATGCCACTCCATTGTTGAACTTATCTGAAACATACTAGATAAAAGTGTTAGTCCAACAAGAGATATGTTGTCATTAATTACGAAAACCACCTAGGGAGCACTTGTGCTTTCAGATGTCCTTACCCAGTGACAGAAAGGGTTGCAAGGCACGTATTGTATTATTGCCATCGAGGATAACAAGATGGGGTTTATATCATATTTCATGAGTTTATCCCTCTACATCATGTCATCTTGCTTAATGCGTTACTCTGTTCTTATGAACTTAATACTCTAGAGGCATGCTGGATAGCGGTCGATGTGTGGAGTAATAGTAGTAGATGCAAAGTGAGTCGGTCTACTTGTTATGGACGTGATCCCTATATACATGATCATGCCTAGGTAATCTCATAAATATGCGCTTTTCTATGAATTGCTCGACAGTAATTTGTTCACCCACCGTAATACTTATGCTATCTTGAGAGAAGCCACTAGTGAAACCTATGGCCCTCGGGTCTATCTCTTATCATATTTGTTTCCAATCTACTTTTATTTGCATCTTTACGTTTTGCATCTATATTATAAAATACCAAAAATATATTAATCTTATCATACTATCTTTATTAGATCTCACTCTCGCAAGTGGCCGTGAAGGGATTGACAACCCCTTTATTGCGTTGGTTGCGAGTTCTCAGTTTGTTTGTGTAGGTGCGTGGGACTTTTGAGGAGCCTCCTCTTTGGATCGATACCTTGGTTCTCAAAACTGAGGGAAATACTTACGCTACACTTTGGTGCATCACCCTCTCCTCTTTGAGGAAAACCAATGCAAGCTCAAGACGTAGCAAGAAGGATTTCTGGCGCCGTTGCCGGGGAGGTCTTCGCTCAAGTCAAGACATACCAAGTACCCATCACAAACCTATCTCCCTCGCATTTACATTATTTTCCATTTGCCTCTCGTTTTCCTCTCCCCCACTTCACCCTTACCGTTTTATTCGCCCTCTCTTTCCCAGTTTCCTCTCTCTTCGCTTGCCTTCTTTTGTGTGCTTGTTTGCTTGTTTGACCTTATGGCTGCGCCTAAGGGTCCTGACCACCTTCTCAGGAGGATGGATGAGATTGAATCAAATATTAGAAGCTTCATGAATTTGCAATTTGAGTATAATAGTTTCTTTAGAAAAGAGCTCAAGGAACAAAAAAGTTTTTTGGAGTTTATGAACAAAGCGCTTGATGATATGAATAAAGAATTCTATGGTGTTAACGCTCAAATTACCCGGCTTGAAAATGCTATAGCCAAATTTTTTCGACAAGCAAGCCACCTTAGTCAATAAGATGGCCGCTAAACCAGAAAAATTACATGAAAATAATGATGAGGATCTTAAAGTTATTGATGCATCTCCAATTAGTTCTATGTTTTGCAATATGAACTTTGATGATTATGGGACTGATGATGAATCAACTTTGCCTAGAAGGCGTCCCAAGAATTCGGAATCTTTAGATTTTAATGTTAAATTTGGTAAAAGTGAGATTGGAGAATCCTCAACTTCTAATAATGTTGAACCCACTATCTCGGACTTCAAGGAATTTAATTATGATAATTGATCTTTAAAATGTTGTATTTCCTTGTTGCAAGCCGTTGTTAATTCTCCTCATGCTTATAATCAAAATAAAGCTTTTACCAAGCATATTGTTGATGCCTTGATGCAATCTTATGATGAAAAACTTAATTTGGAAGTTTCTATACCTAGAAAACTTAATGATGAGTGGGAACCTACTATAAAGATTAGAATTAAAGATTATGAGTGTTTTGCTTTGTGTGATTTTGGTGCTAGTGTTTCCATGATTCCGAAAACTTTATGTGATATTCTAGGTTTCCATGATCTTGATGATTGTTCTTTAAATTTGCACCTTGCGGATTCCACCATTAAAAAGCCAATGGGAAGGATCAATGATGTTCTTATCGTTGCAAATAGAAATTTGGTGCCCGTAGATTTTATCGTTCTTGATATAGATTGCAATCTTTCTTGCCCTATTATTCTTGGTAGACCTTTCCTTAGAACGATTGGTGTGATTATTGATATGAAGGAAGGGAATATTAGATTCCAATTTCCATTAAAGAAAGGCACGGAGCACTTTCCAAGAAAGAAAGTAAAATTACCTTATGAATCTATCATGCGTGCTACTTATGAGTTTTGTGCCAAAGATGGTACCCGTTAGATCTATCCTCGCTTTTATGCCTAGCTAGGGGCGTTAAACGATAGCGCTAGTTGGGAGGCAACCAAATTTTCTTTATGTTTTTTGTTTTTGTTTCTGTTTAGGAATAAATAATCCATCTACCTTCTGTTTAGATGTGGTTTTATCTTTTAATTATTCTTTGTGCCAAGTTAAACCTATTGGATCTTCTTGGATGATAGTTATTTGATCTTGCTGTAATTTCCAGAAACTTTGCTCTCAGTGCCCGAATTGTTAAAAATCACCAGAACGTGATAAAATAGTGATTCCAATTTATTCTGATCAATAAACAAATTTTCTAGGTCGTCTAATTTTGGTAGTTTTTTTGGAGTGCCAGAAGTTTGCGTTAGTTACAGATTACTACAGACTGTTCTGTTTTTGACAGATTCTGTTTTTCATGTGTGGTTTGCTTATTTTGATGAATCTATGGCCAATAAAATAGTTTATAATCCATAGAGAAGTTGGAATACAGTAGGTTTAACACCAATATAAATAAAGAATGAGTTCATTATAGTAACAGAGAGGTTTCTATTGAGTTTTGTGTTGTGAAGTTTTCAAGTTTTGGGTAAAGCTTTTATGGACTATGGAATAAAGGGTGGCAAGAGCCTAAACTTGGGGATGCCCATGGCACCCCAAGATATTCAAGAAAAGCCAAAAGCCTAAGCTTGGGGATGCCCCGGGAAGGCATCCCCTCTTTCGTCTTTCTTCATTGGTAACTTTACTTGGGGCTATATTTTTATTCACCACATGATAAGTGTTTTGCTTGGAGCGTCGTGTATTATATTAGTCTTTGATTTTTAGTTTACCACAATCATCCTTGCTATACACACCTTTTGAGAGAGCCATACATAAATTGGAATTTGATAGAATACTCTATTGTAGCGCCCCCGATTCAATCGTACACTAATCATGCACGCAAACGTGTACGATCAAGATCAGGGACTCACGGGAAGATATCACAACACAACTCTAAAAACATAAATAAGTCATACAAGCATCATAATACAAGCCGAGGGCCTCGAGGGCTCGAATACAAGTGCTCGACAATAGGCGAGTCAATGAAGCAACAATATCTGAGTACGTATATAATTTAAACAAGTTTGCCTTAAGAAGGCTAGCACAAACTGGGATATGAGATCGAAGAGGCGCATGCCTCCTGCTGAGATCCTCCTAACTACTCCTGGTCGCCGTGGGCTGCATGTAGTAGTAGGCACCTCCAGTAGTAGTAGTCGCGACGATGGTGTCTGCTCACTGGGCTCCGGCATCTGGTTGCGACAACCAGGTAGAAAGGAAAGGGGAAAAAGGGGAGAAAGCAACCGTGAGTACTCATCCAAAGTACTGCAAGCAAGGAACTACACTACATATGCATGGGTATATGTGTAAAGGGCCATATCGGTGGACCGAATCGCAGAATGCCGTAATAAGAGGGGATAACTAATCCTGTCAAGACTACGCTTCCGCAGCCTCCGCCTTGCAAAGATGTAGAAGAGAGTAGATCAAGTCCTCCAAGTAGCATCGCATAGCATAATCCTACCCGGCGATCCTCTCCTCGTAGCCTGTTAGAGAGCGACCATCGAGTTGTATCTGCACTTGAAAGGGTGTGTTTTATTAAGTATCCGGTTCTAGTTGTCATAAGGTCAAGGTACAACTCCAAGTCGTCTGCTATCAAGATCACGGCTATTCGAATAGATAAACTTCCTGCAGGGTGCACCACATTACCCGACACGCCGATCCCATTTGGCGGACACACCTTTACGGGTCATGCCCGTCGGAAGATCAACACGTCGCAGCCCCACCTAGGCATAACAGAGAGGTCAAGACGCCGGTCTAAACTTAAGCGCCAGGGTGCAGGCCCATCGCCTTAGCACACCAAAGACGCTATGCGGCGGCAGCGAACCTAGCCTAGCAGGCGTTCCAGTCCAATCCGGCGCGCGCCGCTCAGTCGCTGACGTCACGAAATGCTTCGGCTGATACCACGATGCCGGTTGCCCATATCTTGTCCCACATGGCGGTTAGTGCGTATAAGGTCAACGACCCAACTCAGATCAAATACCAAGATCTCGTTAGGGGTGTTAAGTATCCGCGAACGCCGAACAGGGCCAGGCCCACCTCTCTCCTAGGCGGTCTCAACCTGCCCTGTCGCTCCGCCACAAAGATCCACACAGAGGGCCGTCGGGACAAAGGTCCTTTCAGCCCCCAATCCGTGAATCACTCGCGGGTGCTCCTCGAGCCGACCCGACTTTAGTCACCACATGTATCATGTATAAAGTATATAGTATATACCCGTGATCACCTCCCGAGTGATCACGGCCCGATAGTATAGCATGGCGGGGCGGACAAGAAGGTAGGGCCACAGATGGAATACTAGCATCCTATACTAAGCAAGAGGATAGCAGTAAGGGTAACAATCAGAGCAACAATGACAAAGTTATGCAGCGTAATAGGATTAATGAAAGCAAGAACATGCTACACTACTCTAATGCAAGCAGTATAGAGAAGAATAGGCGATATCTGGTGATCAAAGGGGGGCTTGCCTGGTTGCTCTGGCAAGGAGGGGTCATCTTTGGGTGTAGTCGAACACACGGACATCGGCACCGGTCTCAAAGTCTACCGGAAAGAAGTAACGAGGGGGAACACAATAAATAACAGAGCAATCAAATGTAACACAATGCCAGACGCGGCAATATGCGGTGCTAGGGGTGACCTAACGTAGTGGTAGGTGATACCGGCGAAGGGGGAAACATCCGGGAAAGTATTCCCGGTGTTTCGCGTTTTCGGACAGATGAACCGGAGGGGAAAGTTGCGTGTTTGCTATGCTAGGGATGTGTGGCGGACGAACGGGCTGCGTATCCGGATTCGTCTCGTCGTTCTGAGCAACTTTCATGTACAAAGTTTTTCCATCCGAGCTACGGTTTATTTTATATTAATTTAAAAAGGATTTAATCATTTTCAGGAATTAACAGATTTAATTTAAACCAAAAATAGGTTTACTATATCAGCATAACGTCAGTGGTCAACTGTGACTGTTGACCAGTCAAACTGACAAGTGGGGCCCATTCGTCATTGTCTTAGACTAACTAAGCAAGTTTAATTAGTTTAATTAAGTCATTAGGTTAATTTAATAGATTTAATTAAGTTTATTAATTATCTAATTAATTAATATTTTTCTAATTAATTTTCTAATTCTTCTTTTTTTAATGGGCGTGGGGCCCAGTTGTCAATGGTAGAAGGGGTTAAACGGGTGGGCTACCGGGTGTGGGTGCACGGCACTGGACTGGGCGCGCAGCGCTGAATCCGGGACGCGGGGCGCGAAGCGCCAAGCTGGAGCCGACGCTGCCGGTGCCGTAGACGCGGGCGGCGGATGGCGCGGCACAACGGAGCAGCGGCGCACTATGCAGAGCAGCAGTCGGAGTTCGGCCTCGCGGCAAACGATGCTAGGGACAGCCAAAACGAGCAAGGGGAGGGGGAAATGGATGGCGGCTCACATTGGAGCTGTAGGGATGGCAGCGGGCTCGTGGTGGTGCTTGAGGCAGCGAGGTCAGGGCGGAGATGGCGATGGTGACGCGAATCCCGACGAGGTCGGGGAGGCGGCGGCTTGGTGCTCCTCGGGCAGCGAGGCGGCACAGGAAGATGAACTTGGCACCGGGGACGACGTTGATGCAGTTGGATCCGTCCGGGAATGGGAAGGGGCGGTGGAGGCCGGCCGGACTTGCTCGTTGGTGCGGCGGAGGTCGGGGTAGAAGGACGTGGGGGCGCGGATCCGGCCAAGTCTTGGGCGGGATGATGGCGCAAGGACGGGGGGAGTAGTTGTGGGGCGGAGGCAGCGGTTCCGGTGGCGTTGGTGCAGGCCTGCGGCGACTGCGCCCGTTGTCGAGCGGTGGGGCGTGGTGTGGGTCGACCCGGGTGGCATCGGGGTCGGGCCCCTCCCCGATCCAGATGGGATCGAGAGGAGAGGGGGGAGAGGGAGTGGCGTCATGGGGGGGAGTGGGAGAGCGGTAGTGGCCTTGTAGGCCAGAGAGAGTGGGACGGGCCGTGGGCTGGCCTGGCGGCCTGGTGACCCGCTGGGTTGAGGCCTAGTTGGGGGGGGGGGTATTTCTTTTACATTTTTCTTTTTTGTTTATTTACTTTTCTCTATAGTTTCAATATACCTTTAACTTTTAAAAATACAAAAAATAGCTCCTAAGTCAGTATAGCTAGATATACTATCGCCACCTTTAATTATGGCACCCAAATAAAATAGCCTAACATTTTTACTAATTATAAAAGGCAATAATTAATTGATTAAGCCACTATTTTATTTAGCTTAGTGCATTTAACTATTTCATAAAAACTTGGTTTCTTCATCAATATTACTTATGAATTATTTGACACATCTAGAACATTTTAGTTTTATATTTTGAAAACTTTGTCGTTTGACATTAATTTGAATTTGAATTTGAAAAGGTTTCGAATCATTGCGAGGTTAGTAACAGTAAGAGTGATGACGTGGCATCATTAACAGAGGTTACTGTAGCTTGATTATCCGGGCGTCACAATTCTCCTCCACTACAAGAAATCTCGTCCCGAGATTTAAGAGGGGAGTAAGGGGGAAAGTTCTGGTTAAGAAATTCTAGCGAGGGTTCTCGGTCTTTGTTACTCTTCTCGAAGAGGTTGATCCAATACATTGATGTCTTAATTTCTCTGCTTCAGGTCCTCATGATGTAGTTTGTCGTCCTTCCTTCAGGATCTTCACCGTACTTACGGAAGGGTGAGAAGGGAGAACCCTATAAGGACGGATTCTAACAAGATCGAGCATCGACGGTTAACCTGTGGGAAGAAGCATACGTATCTCTCGAATTGAAACTTAAGAAGATGTCGAGAGCAAAGTAAGAAGGTACCATGAGAAGTTTCAAACCGATAGGCAAGCGTTCAATGCCTATCAGAAGGTGAAGGGGTTCAGAGCAACGAGAATAAGTATTGCGTCTGATACCCGAATAGATCACTTGGCAAGGGGCCCGTAAGTTACATAAGAAGTCAAGCGCGAGGAATAACTTTGGAAATTGGGGGTGTACAGGAGAGTCAGGTTTCGATCCTGTGGAACTGTGGGTTATGGGCCCACCATGTGGTTTTTTTTAGGAGTAGTGACATCTTGCACGGTCATGATAGCAAGGCATGTCAGGGAGTACCATGTCAGCTATGTCGGCAACAACGTTGGTACCAAGGGCGAGGGACGAAGAGAACCATTTTCCTGCTCAAGGTAACGAGGCGGACCAATAGGCAAAGTTCTCGTCCATCGGTGGTTACCGGAATGTCATCAATGAAAGTAACAGGATCTTACTGACAGAATTGTACACCGAGGGGTTTACATAAGCAGGGAATTAATATTTCTTATATTATATAAATCACAAGAAGGTTTAAACAAACCAATGGAAAGGAAAAGTGATTATCAGGTTTAAACAAAACAATGGAAAGAAAAATGTGTATACACACATATTTCAGGGGTATATCCTTCCCAAGGACAAGCGGAGAATGATATCCATGACAAGATAGAAAATAGGAAACCATTTAGGTAAGTGGGGAGGAATCTCATGATATTACCCATACAACGGTGTTAGGATAAATGATAAACAAAACTTAGCATTGTGCTTCAAATGCTCTTATTGAAAATCGAATTACCACAGGCATGCTTCGAGATAGCATTGACATGGTCTTCAAGCAAAGGCCAGACTTTGGATACAGGAAGGATCCATCAGGAACAACTTGTAGAATAAGTCATACAATTTCCTCATGGAAGAATGGATAACCTTGCTAAAAAGGAAACTATAACAAGAGGGTCCTTCGCCGTGTGTGCTGGCATGACATCACCTTACCGGGTCATAAAAGACCGGTGTTATAACTCTTGGAAAAATGTTCCAACCATCATATCCCATCGAGAATCAGACCTGATCGGTGTTAGGATACCTCGGACTCGTGGATGCCCGAGAAGAGAAGGTGCGACACAAATTGACGAAATGACATTGTAAAATTCTCGGGAAATGAACTATGGAAGCGAGTTCCGAAACAAGAGTTCATCAGTAAACCAACAAGAGGATGAGGAGGTGGATGATGGAATCAACGACAATTCCTCGAGGTTTCCAATAAGATGGATTTCCACAGTTATGTGAACAAGGAGATAACAATTGTCAGATCAAATGATATAATGATGTATGTTTGAGGAAAACATCCACAATTAAACTTGCTTGACAGTGCACCGAAATATGGGGATGGGTTGCACGATAAATATTAGGACGACGACTTAATGAACAAAAGAATTAAAATGAATCAATTGACCATTCACTTCAAAGCAATAGGGTTGCTGGGAATTTTGAATTCACACATCATAGTTCAATCGTCGGTATTTTGGTTAGAAACAACATGGGGACAAAGAAAGAATGGTGATGATGAGAAGTATCACTATACCAAGAATTCTTAAGAGGTGGAGTAATCCTCACGACATTCTTGACATAAAAGATGGTAACACTCCAAGGTAAAGAAGAACAAATGCTGGATAGCAAGGAACTCAAGGTATAACACAAAACACGAACAAGTTTGTGTTGGAGGGAAGGCAATAAAGTGGCCGATGATAACACAACTCATCGAGGGCAAGGATGGTATTTCTCTTCATGAATCGGTTGATATCCCGAAAGAGCTCATAAGGTTGATGATGATCATGACACATTTGTCGAGAGATTTCATGAAGATGTAATCAATCGTGACGACATCAAGTCAAAGGAATGACGAAGCAAGAGGTTATTGGAACCACGATTCGACACAAACTCGAACTCAAGCTTGTTGTTTAAGGTGAAAGGGTATGACGAGGAAAATCGACGTAAGCTTAGCTATCGCCGCAAATTGGTGCTCCGAGAATAAGGACCAGGTAGCACAGCTTAGAATCATCACGACAATGATATAGCCAAACAGGCTAGGAATGGCGTGGTCGTACAAACTCATACTTATAAAAGCTTCATCAAGAGTTGTTGAACCGAAAAGTGCGGACTCGGTTTAGTTATCGGTGTCTTTGAGTGTTTAATAACTCAGAGCCCGTGAAAAATTGGAATCAGTGGGAAGGTAGCACTTGATGAAGAACTCATAAGAAGTTATGCAGTTCCATGATAATCTCGAGGTACCAGGGGGGTAATACTCGATGATAGATCAAAGTAGAGGTTGGACTAGGGTAATGCTCTACAGAAGACAAGTACTCTAACTTGTCCGAGAAATGGAATCAAGAAGAAAATATGGTCGGAACAACGGTTGCAAAAGACCAATTCCCATATATAAGATGAACTTATACCGAATAGGGTTTAAGAGAAGCATCTATGATAAGATCAGCATCGTGTCCATGGGCATGAACGCAAGGTTCAAGGTCGACTCCCACTTGTTCAACGCATAACCTTTCATTCACCTCTCGTATTTCAAAAATGACATTAGTTGTTGAAAGTTTTTACCTGGTGCAATACCAGATAAGTATGACCCGTGAAATCTTTCGGGTTCACACGGATTAGGGAAGGCGTAGGTTCAACCCATCGGGGCAGCTAGGAGTATACACCCCAAATTTCAAGAATAAATAACACAAACTCGATAGTAGTGCATGCTTGAGAAAGCAGAGGATACAATTTACCAAAGGCATTATGTATCCAAGGAAAGGCTCACAAGCTTATTGAATATGAAGGACGTTGTCGGATAAAATTCAACAAAGGATCTGGTGGTCCATAAGGGATCTGATGTGAGCATCGGTGCTCAAGCAGAAGAAGAAAGCATGCAAGGAGATCAGATGATAGAAACAACTGACTACTTCAAAGCTCAATTGCAAAGGAATTATGAATTCCAAGACAAGGGATTAGAAGCAATGCTCCGATTACGGATGGATAAGTTGAATAGCCTTAGGGTACAATCGATGGCAATTTGATTGGTCGAGATCCAGCTCATGTTCGAAAGACGTCTGAGCCGGAAAGATAATTTATAAGGATCAACTGATGATTGCGTGCATTCGCACACATATAGAATCAACGGGCTTAAAATGATAGTGACAAAGGATGCCAATAAGATTACTAGACTTATGAGATTAACCAAAATGTAAGCAAGCAAGAATTTCAAGAGCAATAGGCTCCTGATAATTTTTGGAAGATCGAATGGTATTTCAAAGATTGGTGACATACATGAATCAACTGGGGATGAGTGGATACTTGGTAAGAGCGAGGAATTATCTGTAGGGGTATTCATGTGGCAAAGAACTGCAAGGCAGTAGGCACAAAGTATTCTTGAAACAATAGAGAGAATTTCGGTGTATCTTGTAATAACAAGATCAACTAGGAAGCATTGTACGAATGGCGAGTGTACGTGGTTATCCATAGGGGTTTATCGGTGGAGGGGAATCACAAAAGCGACGCCATAAAGTCTCAAGAGAAAATCGGAGAGTATCTTCGGATCCTTTGGTTCAGTAGACAATCATCTGTAATAAGGGGCTACTATCGAGAACCTAGAGTCCGAGTTAGTAAAATCGTTTAACCCGAATAGAGGAGATGTCAGAGTCCCAGAGTATAGGTCGAGGAACAAAAGATCTGATGCGGAGCATCCGACGATCATCCCCATGTACACTCGAGCCTACGCCATTGGACCTAAGGTGAATTCGCTCCTTTCCGAATCTTCCCTTTCCGCATGTAAGACATGGAGGCTACTTCAAGCG
Organism: Aegilops bicornis; assembly: GCA_021605145.1. Lineage (NCBI taxonomy): Eukaryota > Viridiplantae > Streptophyta > Magnoliopsida > Poales > Poaceae > Aegilops > Aegilops bicornis. Next base: position 630,823,816 of record CM038675.1, on the reverse strand, counting down.
CGGACCTTATGCATACTCAGGTACACCCGAGGAGATCATGGAGAGCCCAAGGACCAAGGCCAAGCGTGCGCGGAAGCGAGGGAAGGAGAAGGAAGAAGAGTCAGCTGCTACAGCGGCCAGACATCCGGCCCCAGCCCGGACATCCGGCCCTTGCCTCGGACATCTGGCTCTTCCGGAAGCCCCGGATATCCGCCCTTCGCCCGAAATCCGCCCTCCATCACCGAATGAGTCTGGAAGACCCAGGCCATCACGGACATCCGGCGCCTCCTGATGACCCGGACATCCGGGCCGAGCCCGGACATCCGGCTCCGCCTGTCTGCGCACAGTAAAGGGCCGAGACCCATGTACCTCTTCGCCCCCCTAGACTATATATACTCCATCCCCTTCCTCTTTCTAGGGTAGCATTGGATTAGCTCATATTCTTGTGTGGGAGCCTTTGCTCATCCACTTGGCTACTTCTCCTCGGAGATCAGGACCTCTACGGAGAAGATCCCCCAAGCGAATTCAAGACACCCTTCTAGGGTGGACCCCCTCAAGGCCTCCTCACGGAGAAGAACGGCTACCGTTTGTATCGTCCTTTGTTGACCTTGAATCATGTATCTCCCTTTGTGTTCATCGATCTAGCACTTGTGTGATTGATCTCTTGTCGGTTGAGTGAATTCTCTCTCATTTTCCCCGTGTTCCCGTCTTGTTCTTCCGCGTGTTCGTCGTGATTCACCGTAGGATCCGCTCCAACGTGAAAGATCATCCATGTAGGGTTCTGCTCTACATCATCTTGGTATCATGAGCCACGTTGATCACGTTTTTGGAGCCCCTACCCCGTGTTTTCTAGCTTGATTTTGTCCTAAATCCGAAAATCCCCACCAAAAATAGCCCCAAATTTTTTTGTGATTTGTTAGTTTTGATGATGTTTTGTTGATTTTGATCCATGGATTTGCTTGGTTTCGAGTGGATCTAGCATTTCCCCAAGTTTCCCCACTTCCCATCCACGAAATCTCTCCAATTTTGACCTTGAAATCATCAATTTCCGCCCCAATTCGAAAATTTCCGCCCCAAACGAGATCTGGATTCGTCGGGCCGGACATCCGGGCCTCAGGCCGGACATCCGGGCCATCCGGCCGGACATCCGGGCCCCAAGCCGGACATCCGTGCCCTGGAGCACCAAATCCGCTCGGTTCTGGACATACCCCCCCGGAAATCCGGCCCTAACCCCGGATATCCGGCCCCTGTACATTTCAGCTTTCCCGTTTCACCGTTTCGGCCATAACTAATTTATCCGGAGTCCGTTTTTGACGTTCTTTAGCTCGTTTTGAAGCTATTGACATCCCCAATACCATAAAAATACCACCACCACCATTTGACTCCATCAAATTTTTGAAAATTTGGCAAGTTTTCCTAGGCCTTCCACCATATCATTCGCATAACCACCACCGACTTCCGCAACCTAACCCATTTTGTTCCCCTTTGCATTTGAGGTTGTTTGAGTTGTGATTCGAGTCTCCTAAGGTGTTTAGGCTACTTAGGGACGGTTGCATCCTCATCAACCACCACCACCACCATAACTTCCGCATAGGCTTGCCCACCATACACTTCAACCACCTCAACTTAACCCAATAGTTGTTTGAGCTTGTTTGAGTTGTGGCTTGTGTCTCCTAAGGTGTTTCGGCTACTTAGAGATGGAAAATTCAACTCCAACACGTGTATATCCCATCATTCCACTTCCGCATTGCCAAGTGCAAACCACCACCGCATTCCCGCTACCACCATTTTGACATTTGACATTTGAGATTTTGAGTTCGCGGTTTTTCCGTTTCCTAAGGTGTTTCGGCTACTTAGGGACGAGTCTCCATCATCTTGGTATCTACATCAAGAACACCGCTACTCATCATCGCTGGATGGTAACCTCCATATCATCTTGGTATTGTGGTATCCCTCCATTGTATATTCCCCTTGCCATTGCATTGTTAACCCCCGGCCTTACTTTTGCGTTACTTGCCTATCGAGACTAGCCATTTGAGTATTGCCGGCAACGTTACTTGTGCACATTAGTGATCACACTTCCCATAGCATATATACCATATCATTGTGGTGCATATATTGGTATCATATCTTGTGTCACAAGTTTGTTCCCGCATACACACAATTGCTATCTTGGTTTGTGCATTGTGCAAAGTGTCCATAGAAAAAAAAAAGAGAGAATAAAGCTTTTAAGCAAAAGAAAGAGAGCAAAGAAGCTTGTAAGCAAGTGCCATAGAATCATACCACATTGCATATAAGATTGTCATATCCGATCATCTTGGATCATCTTGAGAGAAACACCGGGAACCATACATACATAGCATACTTGGGATAGAAGTTTATCCATTTTGCATCTTATAGGTTGTGCACAAGTGTCGTATCCGCCTATTGAGCAATCGTGCTAGCGTCTCTCTTGAGTTATGCAACACGAGCGTTTTCCGTGGATTCCACATTTTGTGCTCATTCGTTGGTTGCACGACCCCATTTATCTATCCGTGTGTGTGTTTCCGTGTGCCATTCTTTGCTATTGGTCCATTTGTTTCACTTGCGAATTTGTGAATCTCTTTCAACATTATTGACTCTTGCTAACATTTTGCATTAAATTTTTGTGACACTATCCTCACCGAGCTCCTCCATAAGCTTTACTTGTGTAGGTGTGAGAACCGACAAGGATTGGTACCAATAGTGCTATTTCATTGTCCGCATTTGAGTGAACTTGATTCATTGTCAACATCGGTCAAGGTACATTAGTATAAGTTCTTCTCTTTCTCCCACTCATATTTGCTCGAGTCTTGTGATGGATAGGCAAGGCATTTCATCTCCGGTCTACAACAACAACGACGGGCGTGAACAACTACATCACCAGGCGTCTATCTTCGATCTACAACGACAAGTGCAAGGCACACAATCAAGATTGCGAGGCGCATCGAGAACATCTCCATCGACATTCATCACCCGAGGCAAGGAGAAGGGACTACTTCGACAAGAAACTTGCCGCACATAAAGAGGAGCAAGATGCAAGGATGGAGGAGATTAGAGCCTTGATCAAGTCTACTTCCCCTTCATCATCTTCAAGACGGCGACGTTCAAGCCACAAGTCTTCGGAGCGCCCAAGCGATGCAAGCGCAAGTCGTCCACATCTCCATGGCGACCACCATCACATTCGTGATCCTCATTGTCATGAAGGGCAAGTCACCTCGAAGCATCATGTGCACGATGACGACGAACGACATCTACTACGAGCTCAAGCACGACAACGACATCATCATCATGAAGATGCTCCACAAGCGCAAAGGCACAAGTCCCAACAAGCCCTACTTCACGCCAAGTCGAGCTTCATAAGCACAAGAGAAGACCGCGAGACGACCACCACCAAGACGGTGCTACGGCTACATCAACCACTTCGCATCTTCGCCAAGTGTTCTCAAGGCATCTTCGCCTTTGGACGTGCGACATCTTCGCCTACTTCCCACGTATGCGCCTACATCGACTTCATCAAGTCCAAGGCGACTACCTCTGACGAGGACGACACTTCCATCTTCGGAAGCCCCTCAAGGAAGATGGCCGAGCATGGGACATTCCCTTCGGTCATGGAGACGAGCTACGAGGTGCCACATCATATGGGCCTCCCACACCAAGACAGTGACAAGAAGGTCGAGCAAGGGCCATCCCCTTCGACCACGGCGACGAGCGCGAACCTCTTCAACAACATGAAGACGACGCCCACATTGGACTCATACTCCGATCAAGCTACGCGACCGCGCATGGAGACATTTGCACCTACATCTCTCCGGCACCCACATATGTCGAGATGCCCCAATTGCCATGTGAGGAGAGCCACCACCCCATGAGTGACATGAGTGACTCCACCATACGTGACATTGAGAGCATTTCCTATGAGAGGATGAGTGTGACCACCACTAGCCCCACACATGAGAGCATGCCACACATCCTATGTGAGGTTGAGCACCATTTGAGTGACTCCACCCACCATACGAGTGAGAGCATCCTTGAGGGAGTGAGTGAGCCACAACACGTAGTGAGTGAGGTAGTTGACACGGCACATGAAGCCACTATGATTTCTAACGACTTAACCTCTACTCCTAGTGTGTTTTCTTCTTTGGTGCTAGGTCTCCTACATGACGACATGCCTATCCTCGACGAGTCCATCCCTACATTGGAGACGACGATGGCCATGGTGGACGATGATACACCCCCCACATGGTTCCATCACGATGAAGATGGCAACGAATGGATCATTGACACCTCACCTGCAACACATGAGCGATGCTCCAAAGCTAACATCGGTGATGGTGCTTCTCTTGTCCCACTAGTGGACTCTCTTACCATCGATTGTTCCCATGATGTTGACCCACCTATTACCATGCTTCATGCTAGTGAAACTTCTTCATGCCTTGACTTACCTATTTATGATGAATATGATGATGAGCATGTTGAGTTGCCTAGTTGTGATGCTATGCTCCATAGGACATCTTGTGAAAATTCTATTGGTCACTTCATGTTTGACAATCCATTGAACTTGTCATATGCTATGAGTGAGATCTCCCATATTGCCTCATTTCAATCTCAACATAGTAACTATGCATGCCCCATTAAAATAAATCCCATTTGCACTTATGGCATAGATGACGAGATGATGGTCATTGGCTTTTGTTTTTCATGTGATGATATTGCCATGCTTCCTTTACATGATTTGGGCAATTCATCTACTATACCATGCCATGATCACATTGTTCCAAATATGCATTGTTTTGGATGTTGTCAATATTCTCCATGTGATGTTGCTACTCATGCTCATGAGGAGACCCCCATAGTTTCCTCATACATATTAGGAGATTTTGATTCATCCCATACTTTACATGATTCACATAATTGCTTGCACCTTATGCATTCCATGAATAACAATTCTCTACATATTTCTCATGATTCATTACACAATTTGAGTCTCCATTATGCTATACATAACAACAAACCTATCATGATGGATGACATGTTTCTATATCACGCATCTCATTTATTTGAGCATTGGATATTTTGTGCTAACAGACACATGCATGTGCGCATCATGATGGATGATGTGTACATATACCATGCACACACAATTTTTCCTTTGTCTTTGTTTTGTGTAGGTACTCATGTATACTCGTCAACTTCTCAATCCCAAGAGTTGATTTAAACGAGCTCTTGAGAGCAACGATGCTTTGGGATCCCGTGGACTATCCTTACCACCGTTCCCTTCGCGCAAGGACTACGCGCATATCTTCTACTTGGCTCTCACACGGCTATGGGCTATTTACCACTTGTCACCTTATGCTCATTTTACCGTGTTCACATTGCATGCTATGCTTGCTCCTATGCCTTTGCCATGCAATTGTGACCCTTGCTTGCATTTACCCATGATGCACCATTATGATATTCCTATGTGTATTTGCATGCTTGGTGGAGACCCTTGTTGCTATTGCCATATTTATCATGTGCCCCATGTTATTGATGCTTGTCGTGTTGGGAGAGTCATGATGCCCCATTGCTATTTACATATGGTCTCTCGCCAATACATTGATGACATTTTCCTCATATCTTGCTTTCATGCTTGTGCTATGTCATGTGAATTATTCATGCACACTATTTGCACCAATGACATGCTTGCCATGATTCCTTCTAGTACGTTGCATCTTCGCACTACTAGCTTGCTTGACTTGATCGCGATGATTGCTTCCTATGTTGCATCACCCATGTTCCACTATTACTTGCTTTCTTGGGTTGATGACATATATGTTCATGCCTCTCACATGATATATCTTGTTCATTGTCTCTTACCTCCATTAGTTGCATCTCTTATATCACCTTGTATTGAGTGCAACCATACTATGCTTATTGCTCTTGGAGACTTTGACATATTACTTGTGATGCATGCTTGCTTGTTTAAGCCTATTGTCTTTGGTTGTAGTTGCATCTCATGCTTACATACCATACCAAATTCCCTTGTCCTTTCTTATGATGAGCATGATGCATACACTTGTTGGGTATCTTACCACACGAATGATAGGTTTTGCATTTCCGCTTAACCTCATTTGTTTTTCCGAGTGTTTGTCATGTCCTTTCATTTTGAAGGATTCACAAGGCATTAACGTCATGAGACATATTGGTTGTGTGAAGGCATACATGATGTGCAACTCCAACATCTTCGGGAACATTCATAAGGTGAACTCCTTCTCTTTGAGCCATCCTCAAATACGCATATTGGATGGGTCACTCTTTCATTGTTGTTTCCTTCTTGTTGTGTACATGTTACATCTATTGGACGGAGGAGCGACATTGGAGATTGGCTCTATGGGCCTTCACATTGAGGAACGCTCGCACTTATTGGATGCACCTTGAGCCTCCACTCTTGCCTCGACATCGAGCATTGGTACATCAACACTCCTTTGACACATTGCACGCACACATCCATATTTGTTGATTGTGCTCATACATGTCATGCTCGATGGACATATCATACTCACCACAAGTTTGCACCCCATGCATGGATTGACACACATTATGATTGTCTTGTTGCACCTATTCCCATGTCATCCATGATATATGAGCTTGTGCATTTTCTTAGCAAATTTGTTATGATCTTTCTTGATGGCATATTCATACATCATGATCATATCGCCCATCATCAATTGCATGATGACATTCACATATTGAGCATCCATTGCTATGTTCATGCTTTTGATGCACCATCCCATTATGACATCATATTGCACCGTGGTTGCATTGCTCATACTCATAACACAATTGTGTGCACAATGATTGCATTTGTTCCCATGAACGCTTTGCATACCATTCTAGATCATCTTGATAAGCTTCATGTGCTTTGTCATGAACAATCTTGCCTCACGGACTCATTCTTACATGATGGACACTTTGTGTGCGCTAACCATTGTATTTCCGAGTGTCGCTTTGTGTTTGCTCTCTTTGCATGTCTACCATCCCGACGACAACTTGGAGTACTTGGATTGCGCAATGTCTTCCACTTCGTCCTACTAAAAGTCCATCCACGACGACCGTTTCCATGGTGATGAGGATTTCGATCCGAGGTCGAATCTTTCCCAAGGGAGGGGAGATGATGCGGAGCATCCGACGATCATCCCCATGTACACTCGAGCCTACGCCATTGGACCTAAGGTGAATTCGCTCCTTTCCGAATCTTCCCTTTCCGCATGTAAGACATGGAGGATACTTCAAGCGCGGACCTTGTGCATACTCAGGTACACCCGAGGAGATCATGGAGAGCCCAAGGACCAAGGCCAAGCGTGCGAAGCGAGGGAAGGAGAAGGAAGAAGAGCTACATACGGCCGGACATCCGCCCTTGCCCCGACATCCGGCTCTTCCGAAGCCCCGGATATCCGCCCTTCGCCTGAAATCCGCCCTCCATCACCGAATGCGTCTGGAAGACCCAGGCCAGCCCGAACATCCGGCGCCTCGAAGCCCCGGACATCCGGCCGACGCCGACATCCGGCTCCGCCTGCTCACAAGACAAAGAAAGGGCCGAGACCCATGTACCTCTTCGCCCCCCTAGACTATATATACTCCATCCCCTTCCTCTTTCTAGGGTAGCATTGGATTAGCTCATATTCTTGTGTGAGAGCCTTTGCTCATCCACTTGGCTACTTCTCCTCGGAGATCAGGACCTCTACGGAGAAGATCCCCCAAGCGGATTTAAGACCCCCTTCTAGGGTGGACCCCCTCAAGGCCTCCTCACGGAGAAGAACGGCTACCGCTTGTATCGCCCTTTGTTGACCTTGAATCATGTATCTCCCTTTGTGTTCATCGATCTAGCACTTGTGTGATTGATCTCTTGTCGCTGAGTGAATTCTCTCTCGTTTTCCCCGTGTTCCCCTCTTGTTCTTCCGCGTGTTCGTCGTGATTCACCGTAGGATCCGCTCCAACGTGAAAGATCATCCACGTAGGGTTCCGCTCTACATCAAGATCTTACTACCACCCAATGGCGACGTGCGCCAGTAAGACACACAGCCATGTTAGTAAAAGTTTTTACAACGTCTAGACTCGACTTCGGCCAAGGAGTTGGGAAGGGGATTCCTACAGGTAGTCGGCTCTGATACCAACTTGTGGCGCCCCTGATTCAATCGTACACTAATCATGCACGCAAACGTGTACGATCAAGATCAGGGACTCACGGGAAGATATCACAACACAACTCTAAAAACATAAATAAGTCATACAAGCATCATAATACAAGCCGGGGCCTCGAGGGCTCGAATACAAGTGCTCGATCATAGACGAAGTCAGCGGAAGAAAAAATATCTGAGTACGTATATAAATTAAACAAGTTTGCCTTAAGAAGGCTAGCACAAACTGGGATACTGAGATCAAAAGAGGCGCATGCCTCCCGCCTCGATCCTCCTAACTACTTCGGTCGCCGCCGCTGGCTGCACGTAGTAGTAGGCACCTCCGGTGTAGTAGTCGTAAATCGACGGTGGCGTCTGGCTCCTGGGCTCCGACATCTGGTTGCGACAACCAGGTAGAAAGTAAAGGGGGAAAAAGGGGGAGAAATCAACCGTGAGTACTCATCCAAAGTACTCGCAAGCAAGGAGCTACACTACATATGCATGGGTATATGTGTAAAGGGCCATATCGCTGGACCGAACTGCGAATGCCGTAATAAGAGGGGGATAACTAATCACGTCAAGACTACGCTTCGGCAGCCTCCGCCTTGGCAAAGATGTAGAAGAGAGTAGATCAAGTCCTCCAAGTAGCATCGCATAGCATAATCCTACCCGCGATCCTCTCCTCGTAGCCACATTAGAGAGCGACCACCGAGTTGTATCCGCACTTGAAAGGGTGTGTTTTATTAAGTATCCGGTTCTAGTTGTCATAAGGTCAAGGTACAACTCCAAGTCGCCCCTGCTATCAAGATCACAGCTATTCGAATAGATAAACTTCCTGCAGGGTGCACCACATTACCCGACACGCCGATCCCATTTGGCGGACACACTTTTCTTCGGGTCATGCCCGGCCGCGGAAGATCAACACGCCGCAGCCCCACCTAGGCATAACAGAGGTCAAGACGCCGGTCTAAACCTAAGTGCACAGTGGTCGCCCATCGCCCTTAGCACACCTGCACGCGAGGCGGCCGAAGCGGACCTAGCGTAGCAGCGTTCGATCCAATCCGGCGCTCGCCGCTCGATCGTGACGTCACGAAATGCTTCGGCTGATACCACGACGCCGGTTGCCCATATCTTGTCCCACGTGGCGGTTAGTGCGTATAAGGTCAACGACCCAACTCAGATCAAATACCAAGATCTCGTTAAGCATGTTAAGTATCCGCGAACACCGAACAGGGCCAGGCCCACCTCTCTCCTAGGCGGTCTCAACCTGCCCTGTCGCTCCGCCACAAAGATCCACACAGAGGGCCGTCGGGACAAAGGTCCTTTCAGCCCCCAATCCGTGAATCACTCGCGGGTGCTCCTCGAGCCGACCCGACTTTAGTCACCACATGTATCATGTATAAAGTATATAGTACATACCCATGATCACCTCCCGAGTGATCACGGCCCGATAGTATAACATGGCAGACGGACAAGAAGGTAGGGCCACAGATGGAATACTAGCATCCTATACTAAGCAGTAGGATAGCAGGTAAGGGTAACAAATGTAGCAACAATGACAGGCTATGCAGCAGAATAGGATTAACGGAAAGCAGTAACATGCTACACTACTCTAATGCAAGCAGTATAGAGAAGAATAGGCGATATCTGGTGATCAAAGGGGGGGCTTGCCTAGTTGCTCTGGCAAGGAGGGGTCATCTTCGGGTGTAGTCGAACACACAAACATCGGCACGGGTCTCAAAGTCTACCGGAAAGAAGTAACGGAGGGGGAACACAATAAATAACAGAGCAATCAAATGTATCACAAAGCAAGACGCGACAATATGCGGTGCTAGGGGTGACCTAACGTAGTGGTAGGTGATACCGGCGAAGGGGGAAACATCCGGGAAAGTATTCCGGTGTTCGCTTCAGACAGATGAACCGAGGGGGAAAGTTGCGTGTTTGCTATGCTAGGGATGTGTGGCGATTTAACGGGCTGCGTATCCGGATTCGTCTTGTCGCTCGAGCAACTTTCATGTACAAAGTTTTTCCATCCGAGCTACTGTTTATTTTATATTAATTTAAAAAGGATTTAATCATTTTCAGGAATTAACAGATTTAATTTAAACCAAAAATAGGTTTACTACATCAGCATGACGTCAGCGGTCAACTATGACTGTTGACCGGTCAAACTGACAGGTGGGGCCCGTTCGACATTGTCTTAGACTAACTAAGCAAGTTTAATTAGTTTAATTAAATCATTAGGTTAATTTAATAGATTTAATTAAGATAATTGATTATCTAATTAATTAATATTTTTCTAATTCTTCTTTTTTTTAATGGGGCGTGGGGCCCAGTTGTCAATGGCAGAAGGGGTTAAACGGGTGGGCTACCGGGTGTGGGTGCAGGCACTGGACCCGGGCGCCAGCGCCTGGATCTGTGGACGCTGGGCGCGAAAGGCCAAGCTGGAGCCGATGCTGCCGGTGCCATAGACGCGGGCGGCGGACGACGCGGCACAACGGAGCAGCGGCGCACTAGGCAGAGCAGCAGTAGGAGTTCGGCCTCGCGGCAAACAATGCTAGGGACGGCCAAAACGAGCAAGGGGAGGGGGAAATGGACGGCGGCTCACATTGGAGCTGTAGAGATGGCAGCGGGCTCGTGGTGGTGCTTGAGGCAGCGAGGTCAGGGCGGAGATGGCGATGGTGACGCGAATCCCGACGAGGTCGGGGAGGCGGCGGCTTGGTGCTCCTCGAGCAGCGAGGCGGCACAGGAGGATGAACTTGGCGTCGGGGACGACGTTGATGCAGTTGGATCCGTCCGGGAATGGGAAGGGGCGGTGGAGGCCGGCCGGACTTTCTCGTTGGTGCGGCGGAGGTCGGGGTAGAAGGACGTGGGGGCGTGGATCTGGCCAAGTCTTGGGCGGGGACGGTGGCGCAAGGACGGGGGGGGGGAGGAGGTGTGGGCGGTGGCAGCGGTTCCAGTGGCGTTGGTGCAAGACCTGACAGCAATGGCGCCGTTGTCCAAGCGGCGGATGTGGTGTGGGTCGACCGGGCGTCGGGGTCGGACCCTCCCGATCCAGATGGGATCGAGAGGAGAGGGGGAGAGAGTGGCGTCGTGGGGAGTGGGAGAGCGGTAGTGGGTTAGGGTTTGCGGTCAAGGTGGAGTGGCCTTGTAGGCCGAGAGAGTGGGACGGGCGTGGCTGGCTCAAGGGCCTGGTGACCACTGGGTCGAGGCCTAGTTGGGGGGGTATTTCTTTTACATTTTTCTATTCTGCTTATTTACTTTTCTCTATAGTTTCAATATACCTTTAACTTTTAAAAATACAAAAATATTTCCTAAGTCAAGATAGCTAGATATACTATCGCCACCTTTAATTATGGCACCCAAATAAAATAGCCTAACATTTTACTAATTATAAAAGGCAATAATTAATTGATTAAGCCACTATTTTATTTAGCTTTGTGCATTTAACTATTTCATAAAAAATTGGTTTCTTCATCAATATTACTTATGAATTATTTGACACATCTAGAACATTTTAGTTTTATATTTTGAAAACTTTGTCGTTTGACATTAACTTGAATTTGAATTTGAAGAGGTTTCGAATCATTGCGAGGTTAGCAACAGTAAGAGTGGTGACGTGGCATCATTAACAGAGGTTACTGTAGCTTGATTATCCGGGCGTCACATCTATGTGCTTCACTTATATCTTTTGAGCTTGATAGTTTTGCTCATAGTGCTTCACTTATATCTTTTGAGCGTGATAATTTTTGCTCTAGTGCTTCACTTAGATCTTTTAGAGCACGGTGGTATATTTGTTTTAAAGAAACTATTGATCTCTCATGCTTCACTTAGATTATTTTGAGAGTCGTTAATAGCATGGTAATTTTCTTAAATATTAATATACTTGGTATTCAAGATATGTGAGACTTTCTTTTGAGTGCGTTGAATACTAAGAAAAGTTTGATGCTTGATAATTGTTTTGAGATATGAAGATGGTGATATTAGAGTCATGCTAGTTGAGTAGTTGTGAATTTAAAGAATACTTGTGTTGAAGTTTGTGATTCCCGTAGCATGTACGCATGGTCAACCGTTATGTGATGAACTCGGAGCATGATTTATTTATTGATTGTCTTCCTTATGAGTGGTGGTCGGGGACGAGCGATGGTATTTTCCTACCAATCTATCCCCCTAGGAGCATGCGCGTAATACTTTGCTTTGATAACTTCTAGATTTTTGCAATAAGTATATGAGTTCTTTATGACTAATGTTGAGTCCATGGATTATACGCACTTTTTCCCATCCTTCCACCATTGCTAGCCTCTCTAATACCGCACACTTTTCGCCGGTATCATACACGCACCATATATCTTCCTCAAAACAGCCACCATACCTACCTATTATGGAATTTCCATAGCCATTCCGAGATATATTGCCATGCAACTTTCCACCGTTCCGTTTATTATGACACGCTCCATCATTGTCATATTGCTAGCATGATCATGTAGTTGACATCGTATTTGTGGCAAAGCCACCGTTCATAATTCTTTCATACATGTCACACTTGATTCATTGCATATCCCGGTACACCGCCGGAGGCATTAATATGGAGTCATATTTTGTTCTAAGTATCGAGTTGTAATTCTTGAGTTGTAAGTAAATAAAAGTGTGATGATCATCATTATTAGAGCATTGTCTCAGTGAGGAAAGGATGATGGAGACTATGATTCCCCCACAAGTCGGGATGAGACTCCGGACGAAAAGTAAGAAAAAAAGAGAGAAAAAAGAGGCCATAAAAAAGTAAAAGGCCCAAAGAAAAAAAGAGAAAAGAAAAAAAATGAGAGAATAAGAGAGAAGGGGAAATGTTACTATCCTTTTACCACACTTGTGCTTCAAAGTAGTACCAAGATCTTCATGATAGAGAGTCTCTCATTTTGTCACTTTCATATACTAGTGGGAATTTTTCATTATAGAACTTGGCTTGTATATTCCAATGATGGGCTTCCTCAAATGCCCTAGGTATTCGTGGAGCAAGCGAGTTGGATGCACACCCACTTAGTTCCTTTTGTTGAGCTTTCATATACTTATAGCTCTAGTGCATCCGCTGCATGGCAATCCCTAATCACTCACATTGATATCTATTGATGGGCATCTCCATAGCCCGTTGATACGCCTAGTTGATGTGAGACTATCTTCTCCTTTTTTGTCTTCTGCACAACCACCATTCTATTCCACATATAGTGCTATATCCATGGCTCACGCTCAGGTATTGCGTGGAGATTGAAAAAGTTTTGAAAATGTTAAAGTATGAAACAATTGCTTGGCTTTTCATCGGGGTTGTGCATGATTTAAATATTTTGTGTGGGAAGATGGAGCATAGCCGCACTATATGATTTTGTAGGGATAACTTTCTTTGGCCATGTTATTTTGAGAAGACATAATTGCTTAGTTAGTATACTTGAAGTATTATTATTTTTATGTCAATATGAACTTTTGTCTTGAATCTTTCGGATCTGAATATTCATACCACAATTTAGAAGATTTACATTGAAATTATGCCAAAGTATCACTCCGCATCAAAAATTCTCTTTTTAACATTTACCTACTCGAGGACGAGCAGGAATTAAGCTTGGGGATGCCTGATATGTCCCCAATGTATTTATAGTTTTTGATTGCTCCATGCTACTTTATCTACTGTTTTAGGCTTTATTGGGCTTTATTTTCCACTTTTATATTATTTTTGGGACTAACCTATTAACCGGAGGCCCAAATTTTAGAATTGCCGTTTTTTGCCTATTTCAGATTTCGAAGAAAAGGAATATCAAACGGAGTCCAAACGGAATGAAACCTTCGGGAACGTGATTTTCTCGCCGAACGTGATCCAGAGAACTTGGAGTGCAAGTCAAGAAGCAACCGGAGCCTCCACGAGATAGGAGGGCGCCCCCCCTGTCTCGTGGGCCCCTCGGGCGGCCACCGACGTACTTCTTCTTCCTATATATACCCACGCACTCGAAAACATCCAGGGCACCACGAAACACAATTTCCACCACCATAACCTTCTATATCCACGAGATCCCATCTTGGAGCCTTCACGCAAGACTCACGGAGGGGGAATCAAGCACGGAGGGCCTCTACATCAACATCCTTGCCCCTCCGATGAGTTGTGAGTAGTTTACAGACCCACGGGTCCATAGTTATTAGCTAGATGGCTTCTTCTCTCTTTTTGGATCTCAATACAATGTTCTCCCCCTCTCTTGTGGAGATCTATTCGGTGTAATCTCTTTTTGCGGTGTGTTTGTCGAGATCCGATGAATTGTGGGTTTATGATCAAGTTTATGTTTGAATAATATTTGAATCTTCTCTGAATTTTGTTATGTATGATTAAGTTATCTTTGCAAGTCTCTTCGAATTATCAGTTTGGTTTGGCCTACTAGATTGATCTTTCTTTCCATGGGAGAAGTGCTTAGCTTTGGGTTCAATCTTATGTGTCCTTACCCAAAGGATGTAAAGGGTTGCAAGGCACGTATTGTATTGTTGCCATCGAGGATAACAAGATGGGGTTTATATCATATTGCGGCAGGAGTCGTCTACTTGTTATGGACGTGATGCCTATATACATGATCATGCCTAGATAATCTCATAACTAGGCGCTTTTCTATCAATTGCTCGACAGTAATTTGTTCACCCACCGTAATACTTATGCTATCTTGAGAGAAGCCACTAGTGAAACCTATGGCCCCCGAGTCTATCTCTTATCATATTTGTTTCCAATCTACTTTTCTTTGCATCTTTACTTTTTGCATCTATATTATAAAATACCAAAAATATATTTATCTTATCATACTATCTTTATTAGATCTCACTTTCGCAAGTGGCCCTGAAGGGATTGACAACCCCTTTATTGCGTTGGTTGCGAGTTCTCAGTTTGTTTGTGTAGGTGCGTGGGACTTTTGAGGAGCCTCCTACTGGATTGATACCTTGGTTCTCAAAACTGAGGGAAATACTTACGCTACACTTTGCTGCATCACCCTCTCCTCTTCGAGGAAACCAACGCAAGCTCAAGACGTAGCACGACTCCAACTCCAACTCTATATATTGGCTTTCGGGGAGAAAAAAATCAGAGAGAAGAAATCATCACGTTTTATGATACGGAGCCGCCGCCAAGCCCTAAAACCTCTCGGGAGGGCTGATCTGGAGTCCGTTCGGGGCTCCAGAGAGGGGATTCGTCGCCGTCGTCGTCATCAACCATCCTCCATCACCAATTTCATGATGCTCACTGCCGTGCGTGAGTAATTCCATCGTACGCTTGCTGGACGGTGATGGGTTGGATGAGATTTATCATGTAATCAAGTTAGTTTTGTTAGGGTTTGATCCCTAGTATCCACTATGTTCTGAGATTGATGTTGCTATGACTTTGCTATGCTTAATGCTTGTCACTAGGGCCCGAGTGCAATGATTTCAGATCTGAACCTATTATGTTTTCATGAATATATGTGAGTTCTTGATCCTATCTTGCAAGCCTATAGTCACCTATTATGTGTTATGATCCAACAACCCCGAAGTGACAATAATCGGGATACTTCTCGGTGATGACCATAGTTTGAGGAGTTCATGTATTCACTATGTGCTAATGCTTTGTTCCGGTTCTCTATTAAAAGGAGGCCTTAATATCCCTTAGTTCCCAATAGGACCCCACTGCCACAGGAGGGTAGGAAAAACATGTCATGCAAGTTCTTTTCCATAAGCACGTATGACTATATTCGGAACTAGTTCTGTGTCACCCTATGTTATGACTGTTACATGACGAACCGCATCCGGCATAATTATCCATCACTGATCCGCTGCCTACGAGCTTTCCATATACTGGTTCTCGGTTATTTACTTTTTCGTTGCTACTGTTACAATCACTACAAAATACCCAAAACATTACTTTTGCTGTCTTTACTTTTGTTACCGTTACCACCACTATCATATTACTTTGCTACTAAACACTTTGCTGCAGATACTAAGTTTCCAAATGTGGTTGAATTGACAACTCAGCTGCTAATACTTGAGAATATTCTTTGGCTCCCCTTGTGTCGAATCAATAAATTTGGGTTGAATACTCTACCCTCGAAAGCTGTTGCGATCCCCTATTCTTGTGGGTTATCAGTACGCAAGCAATCCGGCGGGTGCTTTTGTAGACCCGAAACCCCACACGCCCAGGAGGTACCCCATCAAGGCTCGCAACGGCTATGGGCTGCCCTAAGTCGATCTGATCGCCCCTAGGGCCTCGAGGTTCAATGCCCTGCAAATGAAGAACGAGAAGAAGAAGAACAAAGGGAGAAGGTAAAAGATAAAGGTTAAAGTGATAGATGATTGTTCGATTGTGTGTTGTTCAATCGACCATCACCTCTCATCTATTTATGAGGTCTCTGGACTTCTCATACAAGAAAAGGACTCCAAATCTTTCCAAAATTAACCAAACTTGGATTTAGGTAAGTCTGACACATCAGTTCAGTTTTTGGGTCTCACATGCCACAAATGACCTTGGATGAAGATGCGCCTAAAAGAAAATTTAACACTTTCGATGAGGGGAACAACTTTCATGTTGAACGTTTTCCGATTCAAGGCCATCTTAAAGGCCGAATAGCTCACACAAAATAGACAATTATTGGCGCTACCCATCAGACATCTACCATATGAGTGTCTCATGAGGGGCGCCACTTTTTGGTTCATGATAGGGCCGCACTCTGCTGGCTCTAACTTTTGCATACGATTCTGAATTGAGATGATTTTTATATCAAAATCACCCGTTTCGACGAGACGAAGAACTTTCATGTTGAAACTTTTTCCATCCGGGCCATCTTTATAATGTTTGATACCATTTTATAATCTGATGGCAACACGAGCACCTCTTAAAGCTGTCATACCTTTTGCGTTCGGACTCCGTATTGGACCATATTTATATCAATTTTGATATTCTCGAAAGGGTCTTCCAATGGTGGCTTGCAACCATAATTTTGACTTCATGTTGATATAACTTCAAGCTACACTTTATGATCGTGCCACTTTTGAGCGTCAACACTCGTTCCATGTTTCCAACTCACGTCGAGCTCAGACTAACTTTTATTAATTTGTTTGCTTATACTTGTAGCTCGCCTGGGCTTATATAGGTGCTTCATTTTGCCGGATGGATACATATATAGTGTTGTCAGTTGTGCATAGGTATTCTCGAAAAAAATGTTCACACTAATAGACATTCTTTTTTTGCATTTTGTTGTTCCTTCTCATTTTTATTTTTTATTTTTAAAATATATTAAAATATAAACAAGACCTAGTTGCACATGCTCTGCCATGATGTAGTTATGCGTGTCTTACGTGTCTGTAGTTGTGGCACTATGTTAATTGCATCATGTATGTGAGACAAGTAAAAAAAATCTAAAAAGCATAGAAAAATGGGAGCTGTAGAAAAATCTAAAAAGCATAGAAAAACTGTGGGAGCTGCTATGGTAGTGGGCGTGCAGCTGGCTCGACAACCCTTTCTTGCCTCTAATTGCAGTCGCTTTGTATCATGTGCAGTTGTAGTCAAGTTACAACACTTGAAGTTGCATATATAGTAATGGATATGCAACTGGCATGAACCCCCATCCCCCCTACTGCCCTCTCGGACCTTACTTGTAGTCATTTTTTGCCCGTGTAGTTGCAATCGGGTTACAACACATATAGTTGCATGTCTAGTGGTACACAAGCAACTGGCCTGAGAAACTCCCCTTCCAACCCAATTGTAGTCGCTTTGTATCAAGTGCAGTTGCACTCGGGTTACAACACCTACAATTACAGTCCAGTTTCAACACCTTCAGTTGCATATCTAGTGGTTGACCTACAACTCGCGCAGAAAAACCCCTTCTGACCTCATTTGCATTCGCTTTGTGCCCATGTAGTTGCAATCGGGTTACAACTCATGCAGTTGCATGTCTAGTGGTAGACATGCAACTTGCCCCAAGAAACTCCCCTCCCAGCCTGAGGTTCAGTTGCTTTATTGAAGGAAATATGCCCTAGAGGCAATAATAAAGTTGTTATTTATATTTCCTGATATCATGATAAATGTTTATTATTCATGCTAGAATTGTATTAACCGAAAACTTAATACATGTGTGAATACATAGACAAAAAGAGTGTCCCTAGTATGCCTCTACTTGACTAGCTCGTTAATCAAAGATGGTTGAGTTTCCTAGCCATAGACATGTGTTGTCATTTAATGAATGGGGTCACATCATTAGAGAATGATGTGATGGACAAGACCCATCCGTTAGCATAGCATAATGATTGTTTAGTTTTTGCTATTGCTTTCTTCATGACTTATACATGTTCCTCAGACTATGAGATTATGCAACTTCCGAATACCGAAGGAACACCTTGTGTGCTATCAAACGTCACAACGTAACTGGGTGATTATAAAGATGATCTACAGGTGTCTCCGATGGTGTTTGTTGAGTTGGCATAGATCGAGATTATGATTTGTCACTCCAATTGTCGGAGAGGTATCTCTGTTCCTCTCGGTAATGCACATCACTATAAGCCTTGCAAGCAATGTGACTAATGAGTTAGTCACAGGACGATGCATTACTGAACGAGTAAAGAGACTTGCCGGTAACAAGATTGAACTAGGTATGATGATACCGACGATCAAATCTCGGGCAAGTAACATACCGATGATAAAGGGGACAACGTATCTTGTTATGCGGTTTGACCGATAAAGATCTTCGTAGAATATGTAGGAGCCAATATGAGCATCTAGGTTCCGCTATTGGTTATTGACCGGAGATGTGTCTCGGTCATGTCTACATAGTTCTCGAACCCATAGGGTCCGCACGCTTAACGTTCGATGATGATTTGTATTATGAGCTTATGTGATTTGATGACCGAAGTTTTTTGGGAGTCCCGGATGAGATCACGGACATGACGAGGAGTCTCAAAATGGTCGAGACGTTAAGATCGGTATATTGGAAGGCTATATTCAGACATCGGAAAGGTTCTGAGAGGTTCGGGTATTTTTGGGAGTACCGGAGAGTTACGGGAATTCGTCGTGGTAAGTATTGGGCCTTCATGGGCCTTAGTGGAAAGGTGAGAAGGGCCACAAGGGAGGCCGCACGCCCCGATGGGCTGGTCCGAATTGGACTAGGGAGGGTGCGGCCCCCCCTCTTTCCTTCTCCCTCTCCTTCTCCTTCCTTCTTCTCCTACTTGGACTAGGAAAGGGGGAAACCTACTCCTACTAGGAGTAGGAATCCCCCCTTGGGCGCACCCCTTGTGGCCGGCCCTCCTCCTCCTCCCCTCCTTTATATACGGGGGAAGGGGGCACCCCATAGACACACAAGTTGATCTTTAGCAGCAGCGGTGCCCCTCCACAGTTTTGTGCCGCCTCGATTCAATCAGACAAAGAATCATACACTAAAACGCAGTACGATCAAGATCGGTACACACGGGAAGATATCACAACACAACTCTAAAAATAAAATAAGTCATACAAGCATCATAATACAAGCGAGGGGCCTCGAGGGCTCGAATACAAGTGCTCGATCATAGACGAGTCAGCGGAAGCAACAATATCTGAGTACAGACATAAGTTAAACAAGTTTCCATAAGATGGCTAGCACAAACTGGGATACAGATCGAAAGAGGCGCAGACCTCCTGCCTGGGATCCTCCTAAACTACTCCTGGTCGTCTTCAGCGGGCTGCACGTAGTAGTAGGCACCTCCGGTGTAGTAGGAGTCGTCGTCGACGATGGCGTCTGGCTCCTGGGCTCCATCGTCTGGTTGCAGCAATCGGGTAAAGAAAGGGGGAAAAGGGGGAACAAGGCAACCGTGAGTACTCATCCAAAGTACTCGCAAGCAAGGAGCTACACTACATATGCATGGATATATGTGTAAAGGGCCATATCAGTGGACTGAACTGCAGAATGCCAGAATAAGAGGGGGATAGCTAATCCTGTCGAAGACTACGCTTCTGGTAGCCTCCGCCTTGCAACATGTAGAAGAGAGTAGATTGAAGTCCTCCAAGCAGCATCACATAGCAATAATCCTACCCGGCGATCCCCTCCTCGTAACCCTGAGAGAGAGCGACCACCGGGTTCTATCTGGCACTTGGAAGGGTGTGTTTTATTATGTATCCGGTTCTAGTTGTCATAAGGTCAAGGTACAACTCCAAGTCGTCCTGTTACCGAATATCATGGCTATTCGAATAGATTAACTTCCCTGCAGGCGTGCACCACATAACCCAACACGCTTGATCCCATTTGGCCGGACACACTTTCACGGTCATGCCCGCCGCTGAAGATCAACACGCCGCAGCCCCACCTAGGCACAACAGAGAGGTCAAGACGCCGGTCTAAACCTAAGCGCCAGGGTGCTGGGCCCATCGCCTTAGCACACCTCAAGACGCTATGCGGCCGGAAGCGTAACTAGCCCCTTAATACAAGAGCAGGCCTACGTTCCAATCCGGCCAGCCGCCGGCCGTGACGTCACGAAGTGCCGGTGATACCACGACGTCAGTGCCCATAATCGCTCCTCACAGAGTTGGTTAGTGCGTATAGACCAAATGGCCGCACTCGGATCAAATACCAAGATCTCGTTAAGCGTGTTAAGTATCCGTGAACGCCGACCAGGCCAAGCCCACCTCTCTCCTAGGTGGTCTCAACCTGCCTGCCGCCCGCCACAAAGTAACAATCGGGGCCGTCGGGAACCCAGGCCCACCTCTACCGGGATGGAGCCACCGCCCTTTTAGCCCCATCTCCGAACAGATCACGGGTAATGTAATAGTGTAAAGTATATAGTATGCCCGTGATCACCTCCCGAAGTGATCACAGCCCAAAGAGTATAGCATGGTAGACTGGACAAGAGTGTAGGGCCACCGATGGAACACTAGCATCCTATACTAAGCAAGAGGATAAAGGTGTAAAGGTAACAACAAGAGTAGCAAGGACATGCTATGCAGAAGATAGGATTAATGAAAGTAGAATATGCTACACTACTCTAATGCAAGCAGATAGAGAAGAGTAGGCGATATCCGGTGATCAAAGGGGGGCTTGCCTGGTTGCTCACGGCAAGAGAGAGGGTCGTCAACTCCGTAGTCGTCGGGCAGCAGCAATACGGTCTCGTAGTCTACCGTAGAGAAGAGGGGGAAGAAACAATGAATACCATGCAAACAGATGCATATCAGGACAACAAGCAGAGCTAGACGTGTTCTAACGCGGTCTGAGGTGATACCGGTGAAGGGGGGAAACATCCGGGAAAGTATCCCCGGTGTTCCGTGTTTTCGGACAGATGAACCGGAGGTGAAATGTTGCAGGTTCACTATGCTAGGGACGCGTGGTGGACGAACGGGCTACGTATCCGGATTCGTCTCGTCGTTCTGAGCAACTTTCATGTAGAAAGTTTTCCCATCTGAGCTACGGTTTATTTTATATTATTTTTTAAAGTTTTTAAATCATTTTTAGGATTAATTTAAATATTTTAATTCAACATTATCGAGCGATTAATACGCCGACGTCATCATGACGTCAGCCATCAATGAGATGTTGACCGTCAACTGACGTGTGGGTCCCGTTCGTCATTGACTAAGACTAATTAACAGTAGTTAGGTTATCTTAGTAGGTTAATTAGGTTTAATTAGTTAATTAACAGATAATTAGCAAGTTAATTGTTAGGATTAATTAAGTTAATCAACTCGTTAATTAATTAATTAATTATTTTTAACTAATTTTTATTTCATTTTCTCCTCTTTTTAACTACTGGGGCGTGGGCCCCATCTGTCATAGGCCCAGGGCCTAACGGGCTAACCTGCGGGCATGGGCACCGGCAACGCCGGGCGTCGGACCCAGCGCGCTAGCCGGGCCGCGCCACGGCATCGACGGGACAAGGGCGGGTGCACGCGAGGTCGGGCGTGGACGCACGCCTTGGCGCGGCCGGTGAACGGAAGGCCGCACGGGCAGCAGCAGGTATCACGGGCGAGGCCACGACGGACGGGTCGCGTGTGAGTGCGTGGCATCGCGGGCACGCGACGGGAGGGCGCCAGGTGGCGAGGTGGCCGGGCGCAATTGGGGTGCGGTGGTCGGGTTCGGCGATAGAGGAAAAGAGAGGGAGGCAGAGGCTGGGGCCTCACTTGCGTTGAAGGGAAGCGGAGGCGGCGAGGCTCGGGGTCGGCCGTTGAGGAGGAGGACGGGGACGGTCCGGTGGCGGCAACACGGACGAGGGCGAGGCGGCCGAGACGGAGGCAGACGGGGTGATGATGCGTACGTCGACGCGGTGGCCCCCCGGCCTCAATCCAGCGGCGAGAAGCGGTGGGTCGACGACGGTCCTCCCAAATGAGATCCCAGCGGCAGGTGAGTGCGCTGGCGGGCGAGGTCGATGACGGCCGTGGCGAGGCGGCTCCGCGAGCGGACAAGCGGTGCGGGCTCGGCGGCGCCCAATCGGCGAGGCGGCGCGGCTCGTCGAGGCGGCGGGTAGTTCGTCTTGAGGCGGCGGGGATTGGCGCCGTGGGCTCGTTCCTCGATCCAAATCTGGATCGGGAGGGGAGAATGAACGAGTGGGGGAGTGGTGGTCGGGGCGAGTGGGAGATCGTGGGGATGGTTGGGCTCGGGTGCGAGGCGACCCGCCTCGCCTCGTTGTCTTGGCGCGAGAGGGAGTGGGGAGAATCGGGGAGTGAGGGCAACGGGGTTAGGGTTTGGTGGGAGGCCTAGTAGGCTGGGCGTGGGTGGCCGGTTGGGCCGGCAGGCAACTGGTGGCCGGTGGGCGAAGCCCAGCGAGGGAGGGGGTTCCTTTTCTCCTTTTGTTTTCTTGTTTGTTTTTCTTTTCTTTTTCCTATTTTCTTTTATTCTATTTTATTTTACTTGTAGTTTCTTTAGTTTTGTAATTATGACGATAGCTCCTAAATTAATGTCTCCGAATAACCCACTGCCTTAAAAAGTTTGGTGACTAATAAACTAGTTTAATATTTGTTTATTAATCTAAAAGCATTGAAATAATTGTCTTTGCTACTGTTTTATTTAGTTAAGTGCATTTAAACTTTTTATAAAGACTTGGTTATCCACCAACCTTACTTACGAATTATTTGGCTCACTCCGAACATTTTAGTTTTAATATTTGAAATCTTTTATTGTTTGCTTGATTTTGAATTTGAATTCGAATCGGTTTCAAACTAACGCGAGATTAGCAACAGAAATCGAGGTGACATGACATCATTAGCAGAGGGTTATTGTGGCTTAATTATCCGGGTGTCACAGTTTTACACCTCAGTCATATCGTCGTAGTGCTTAGGCGAAGCCCTGTGCCGGTAACTTCATCATCACCGTCGCCACAACGTCGTGCTGACAGAACTCTCCCTCGGCCTCAACTGGATCAAGAGTACGAGGGACGTCACCGAGCTGAACGTGTGCAGATCGCGGAGGTGCCGTGCGTTCGGTACTTGATCGGTTGGATCGCGAAGACATTCGACTACATCAACCGCGTTACTTAACGCTTCCGCTTTCGGTCTACGAGGGTACGTGGACAACACTCTCCCTCTCGTTGCTATGTATCACCTAGATGGATCTTGCGTGTGCGTAGGATTTTTTTTTGAAATTACTGCGTTCCCCAACATTTATATCTAGTGTAGTTTTAGTCAGGTTACAACAATTGCAGTTGCATATCTAGTAGCGAACATGCAACTGGCCCAACAAACCCTCCTTCCAACCTCATTTTGCAGTTGATTTGTTCTCATGCAGTTGCAACCGGATTACAACGCATGCAATTGCATGTCTAGTGATAGACATGCAACTGGCCCCAACAAACTCCCCTCCTACCCCAGCTACAGTCTGATACGTCTCCAATGTATCTATAATTTATGAAGTATCCGTGCTATTATATTATCCATCTTAGATGTTTTATATGCATTTTTATGCTATTTTATATGATTTTTGGGACTAACCTATTAACCTAGGGCCCAGTGCCAGTTCCTATTTTTTTCCTTGTTTTTGAGTTTTATAGAAAAGGAATATCAAATGGAGTCCAATTGACGTGCCAATTTTTGACGATTTTTTATGCACCAAAGGAAGACCAAGGAGTAAAAGAGTTGGGCCAGGAGAGTCCTGGGGTGCCCACGAGGGTGGGGGGCACGCCCACCCCCCAGGCGCATGGGCCTGCCTCGTGGACGCCTCGGGCACCTCCTTGATGTGAGACCGACGCCAAAAATTCCTATAAATAAAGAAACCTCGGAAAATTAACCTAGATCGGAAGTTCCGCCGCCGCAAGCCTCTGTAGCCATGAGAAATCAATCTAGGCCCTCTCCGGCACCCTGCCGAAGGGGTCCATCATCATCAGAGGCCATGGAGGAGGATCCCGGAGGGGCCATCATCACCATGAAGGCCAAGCACTAGAGGGGGAGGCCATGGAGGAGGAAGCACAAGGGGAGAACCTCTCCTCCTCTCTCTTGGTGGCACCGGAGTGCCATCGAGAGGGGAATCATCGCCGCGGTGATCGTCTTCATCAACATCACCATCCTCATCTCTTTTAGGCGGTACACTCTCCCGCACCCCGCTGTAATCCCTACTTGAACATGGTGCTTTATGCCACATATTTTGATCCAATGATGTGTTGCCATCCTATGATGTTTTGAGTAGATATCCTTTGTCGTTGGGTTGATTGATGATCTAGATTGGTACGAGTTGTATGTTTTATTTTGGTGTTGTCCTATGGTGCCCTCCGTGTCGCGCAAGCGTGAGGGATTCCCGTTGTTGGGTGTTGCAATACGTTCATGATTCGCTTATAGTGGGTTGCTTGAGTGACAGAAGCATAAACCCGAGTAAGGGAGTTGTTGCGTATGGGATAAAGGGGACTTGATATGTTAATGCTATGGTTGGGTTTTACCTTAATGATCTTTAGTAGTTGCGGATGCTTGCTAGAGTTCCAATTATAAGTGCATATCCAAGAAGAGAAAGTATGTTAGCTTATTCCTCTCTCTCATATGAAATTGCAGTGACGACTACCGGTCTTGTTAACGATTGCCTAGGACAATTCCGCACACCGACCCATCATTATTCCACACTCGCTATTTATAATATTTAGTAATATATTCTAACTTTATGATAACAACACCTACTTTTATGTTTTAGCTTTCCGATATCATGCAAAGTTATCCTCTTCATACCCACAACATAGTTTTATTTCTCGTTTCTAGTTGGAAGCAAACGTTGATTGTAATGAGAGTCGTATCAGTGGCAGATAGGACTTGAGAGAATATTGATCTTACCTTTAGCTCCTTGTGGGTTCAACACTCCATACTTATCACTTCCACCATTGGTAATTGCTACGATGATTCCCTGCACTTGGGGATTATCAAGCTCTTTCTGGCGCCCGTTGTCAGAGCAATAGCGTGGGGTTAATATTCTCGTGTGTGCTTGTTTGCTTTCTTCACTAAGTAGATTTTGTTTTTCCTTTTTGTTTCTTTTTAGTTGTGGGGTGAAACATACAAAAAAATTAAAAGAATGAAAATACAAAAAAAATATATTACTTGCCTCTCATGCCTAAAAAGTTTTTCGAAAAGAGAAGTGATTGGAAAGTTATGCATTGAAGAAGTGAGGGTTGACCTTGAGCACTTGTGTTCATGCTCACGGAAACAATGTAGAATTTTTCATGGAAGTTTCTCTGTAAATAATTATCCCCTTGTATATATCCATTGTATTATAAAAATAATGTGCCAAGCTTTGGTTTTAGGATGATTAGATTGCTTGTTTACTATGTGCAGAACAAAAACAGAAAGTTTGGCTGTAGTGCATGAATTTAAATTTTTTACTGGAAGGTCAAATGGGTCTGAAATTTTTTGCACATTACTTCTGTACAAATTTTTCAAATTGTCAAATTTATTTCATAATTTTAGGAGTTACAGAAGTTTTCTAAACTTCCAGATTACTACAGACTGTCCTGTTTAAGACAGATTCTGATTTTGATGCATTGCTTGCTTGTTTTGATGAAACTATCAATTTCTATAAGTGGATTAAGCCATGGAAAAGTTATACTACAGTAGCTATAATGCAAAAACAAAATATGAATTGGTTTTAAATAGTACTTATAGTAGTGATTTGCTTTGTATACTAACGGATCTCACAAAGTTTTTGTTAAAGTTCTGTGTGGATGAAGTGTTCGAAGATCGAGGAGCTATCAATATGAGAAGAATAAAGAGAGACAATAGTTCAAGCTTGGGGATGCCCAAGGCACCCCAAGTAAATATTTAAGAGGATACTAAAGCATCTAAGCTTGAGGATGCCCTGGTTGGCATCCCATCTTTCTTCTTCAAGAAATATCGGTATACCTCGGTTTTTGTTTTGTTCACATGATTTGTGTCCTTTGTGTTTTTTTCTTTTTCTTCAAGAACCATGCTAGTGTGAGATGTCCATTCATCAATTTATATAATACTTCATGTGCTTCACTTATATCTTTTAATAATGATCTTATAGAATTGCTCTTTGTGCTTCACTTAAATCTTTTGAGTATGGTTTTATAGAATGCTTCGTGTGCTTCACTTATACATTTTGAGCTTGGTTAGTCTATATTAATTGTAGAATGCTCCATGAACTTCACTTATATCTTTTGGAGTATGAATAATACTATCATTTAAACTGGGTTTGGAAGAGTGTCAACTTTAGGAATTAGTGATCCCACTATTTTGGAGGGTGTTGAATCTTAGTGTGATATTTATGAAAGTGGATTTGGAAGAGTATCAACTTTAGCTAGTAATGATTCCACTATTTCAGAAGAGGTTCCAATTGAGTATGAGAACAAAGTTGATATCCATGATGCTACTGAAAATTATTATGAGGGAGGAATACATGCTTCTAGGAGTTGCAATAATATCAAGTTTCCTCTCTAAGTGCTTAAAGTTTTGAAGTTATACTTGTTTTGCCTTCCTATGCTAGTTGATTGTTGTTCTTATAAATGGTGTGCTCACAAAATACCTAGGCATAGGAAGTGGGTTATGTTTAAATGTGCTAGTCATATTCTTCATGATGCTCTCTTCATGTTTCAATTCTTTTCTTTTATGTGAGCATCATTGAAATCATCATGCCTAGCTAAAAGGCACTAAAGAAAAGCGCTTGTTGGGAGACAACCCAATATTTATCCTTAATTTTTTTGTGTGTTTACATGATTAAGCTACTTTACTAATCATGTTTTATAGCTTTTGTTTCAATAAAGTGCCAAGTAAGACCTTTGGGAAGACTTGGGTGAAAGTTAATGTGATCTTGCTGTAAAAAAGGAAAACTTTGCGCTCACGAGATTAGCTGTCATTTTTTACAAAAGAGTGATTTGGAGTTGATTATTTTTGCAGAAGATTAATAGACAAATTTCTCACGTCCAACAATTTATTTCATAATTTTTGGAGTAGCAGAAGTATGGTTTCTGTTCAGATCATTACAGACTGTTCTGTTTCTGACAGATTCTGTTTTCATCGCATAGTTTGCTTGTTTTCTAGTTTCTATGGCTTATATTTCTCAATATAAATTGTAGAAATGATATGGTACAGTAGGAATTGTGTGATAAAAACTATGAACCTTGTCTTTGACAGTACCAAAGTGAATGGTTTGCTCTTTATCATACTAACCTATCTCACGAAGTTCCGTTAAGTTTTGTGTGATTGAAGTTTTCAAGCTTTGAGTGAGATATCAATATGAGGAGAATAAAGAGTGGAAAGGCCCTAAGCTTGGGGGTGCCCAAGGCACCCCAAATTAATATTCAAGGAAGACTCAAGTGCCTAAGCTTGGGGATGCCCCGGAAGGCATCCCCTCTTTCGTCTTCAAAACTATCGGTATACCTTACTCGGAGCTATATTTTTATTCATCACATGATATGTGTTTTTCTTGGAGCGTATTTTCAAATTTACTTGCTGTTTGAATAAAGTCATTGGATCTGAATTATCAAATGAAAAAGAATCCTCCCATGGTAGTTAATTATCTTACTACTCAGTGATCTTCACTTGTATCTTTTTGGAGTAGTTTGTCAATAACTCACGTGCTTCACGTATATCCTACGAGTAAGTGGTTGAATAATTGAATATCATAAATTTGAATTTATATATGTTTAATATGCTTATACCATGGGGAGTAATGACTTCACGCAGAATAAGTATAGGTAGTAAACTTATTGAAAGTTAGCAAACGTAGAATTGGTCACTTGAACAATTCATGAAAGAATATTGAAGGAAGAGAGATTTCACATATAAATATACTATCTTGGACATCTTTTGTAATTGTGAGCACTCATTAAAATATGACATGCTAAAAGGTTGATGTCGGACAAGGAAGACAACGTAATGGGTTATGTTTTCTTATATCTGAAATAAAGTATATTGTCATGGATCATTCAACATGTTGAGCTTGCCTTTCCCCCTCATGCTAGCCAAATTCTTTGCACCAAGTGGAGATACTACTTGTGCTTCCAAACAGCCCTTAAACCAGTATTGCCTTGAGAGTCCACCATACCTACCTATGGATTGAGTAAGATCCTTCAAGTAAGTTGTCATCGATGCATGCAATAAAATTTGCCCTCTAAATATGTATGATCTATTAATGTGGAGAAAATAAGCTTTATACAATCTTGTGATGTGGAAGAAATAAAAGCGACTGACTTCATAATAAAGGTCTATATCACAAGTGGCAATATAAAGTGACGTTCTTTTGCATTAAGATTTTGTGCATCCAACCATAAAAGCGCATGACAACCTCTGCTTCCCTCTGCGAGGGGCCTATCTTTTACTTTTATATTCTACCTTATGCAAGAGTCATGGTGATCTTCACCTTTCCTTTTTTATATTTTATCCTTTGGCAAGCACATTGTGTTGGAAAGATCCTGATATATATATATATATATATCCAATTGGATGTAAGTTATCATGAACTATTATTGTTGACATTACCCTTGAGGTAAAAGGTTGGGAGGCGAATCTATAAGCCACTATCTTTCTCTGTGTCTGATTAAAACTTTGAACTCATAAATATCACGTGAGTGTTAGCAATTATGAAAGATTAAATGATAGTTGAGCATGTGGAGTTTGCTAAATCAAAGCTCTGACATAGACCCTTCTTGAAAATAAGATGAATTGCAATTGTTTGATGACTGAGAATATTGTTTGTTAGTTTCAAGAAATTTTATGATCTCTACTTTAACATGTGAATAGCTTGTTACTTGATCATGAAAAGTTTTATGAGATGAGCTACTGTTATGACATATAATGATGCTAGAAAAGGTGATTGAAATTATCGTTGATCAAACTTGTGCACCTGCTAGCATTCACACTTCATAAATTATTTCTTTTATCATTTACCTACTCGAGGACGAGCAGGAATTAAGCTTGGGGGTGCTGATACGTCTCCAACATATCTATAATTTATGAAGTATTCATGCGATTATATTATCCATTTTAGATGTTTTATATGCATTTATATGCTATTTTATATGATTTTTGGGACTAACCTATTAACCTAGAGCCCAGTGCCAGTTCATGTTTTTTCCTTGTTTTGAGTTTTATAGAAAAGGAATATCAAACGGAGTCCAATTGATGTGCCAATTTTTGACGATTTTTATGGACCAAAGGAAGACCCCGGAGTAAAAGAGTTGGGCCAGGAGAGTCCTGGGGCGCCAACGAGGGCGGGGGGCGCGCCCACCCCCCAGGCGCGTGGGCCTGCCTCGTGGATGCCTCGGGCACCTCCTTGACATGAGACTGATGGCAAAAATTCCTATAAATACAGAAACCTCGGAAAATTAACCTAGATCGAAAGTTTCACCGCCGCAAGCCTCTGTAGCCACGAGAAATCAATCTAGGCCCTCTCCGGGACCCTGCCGGAGGGGGCCATCATCACCGGAGGCCATGGAGGAGGATCCCGGAGGGGCCATCATCACCATGAAGGCCAAGGACTAGAGTGGGGAGGCCATGGAGGAGGAAGCACAAGGGGGATAACTTCTCCTCCTCTCTCTTGGTGGCACCGGAGTGCCATCGAGAGGGGAATCATCACTGCGGTGATCGTCTTCATCAACATCACCACCATCATCACCATCCTCATCTCTTTTACGCGGTCCACTCTCCCGCACCCCGCTGTAATCCCTACTTGAACATGGTGCTTTATGCCACATATTATGATCCAATGATGTGTTGCCATCCTATGATGTTTTGAGTAGATATCCTTTGTCTTTGGGTTGATTGATGATCTAGACTGGTACGAGCTGTATGTTTTATTTTGGTGATGTCCTATGGTGCCCTCCGTGTCGCGCAAGCATGAGAGATTCCCGCTGTAGGGTGTTGCATTACGTTCATGATTCACTTATAGTGGGTTGCTTGAGTGACAGAAGCATAAACCCGAGTAAGGGGGTTGTTACGTATGGGATAAAGGGGACTTGATATGTTAATGCTATGGTTGGGTTTTACCTTAATGATCTTTAGTAGTTGCGGATGCTTGCTAGAGTTCCAATCATAAGTGCATATCCAAGAAGAGAAAGTATGTTAGCTTATGCCTCTCCCTCATATGAAATGGCAATGACGACTACCGGTCTTGTTAACGATTGCCTAGGACAATTCCGCACACCGACCCATCATTATTCCACACTCGCTATTTATAATATTTAGTAATATATTTTAAATTTATGATAACAGCACCTACTTTTATGTTTTAGCTCTCCGCTATCATGCAAAGTTATCCTCTTCATACCCACAACATAGTTTTATTTCTCGTTTCTAGTTGGAAGCAAACGTTCGGTGTACGTAGAGTCGTGTCGATGGCGAGATAGGACTTGAGAGAATATTGATCTTACCTTTAGCTCCTTGTGGGTTCGACACTCCGTACTTATCACTTCCACCTTTGGTAATTGCTACGATGATTCCCCGCACTTGGGGATTATCACAGTCACTTTTGTGCACATTTAGTTACAGTCAGATTATAATGCTTGCAATCTGAAAGGATCGTGAAGAGGGGTCTAGAGGGGGGGGGTGTTTAGACCCTTGACAAGCAAAAGTAGTAGTTCTTAATTTCTTTAGGTTAATATTGAGTTTAGCACATGTTAAAGCACTGACAATACACTTCAAGCAAGCATGACAAGAGTGTAGGCACCAGAAAAAGTAAAGCATGCAATTTGCGAGAAAGTAAAGGGATGGGATTGGAGTGTGCAAACACAATGGAGATACGGAGAATTTTTTTTGCGTGGTTCCGATAGGTGGTTCTATCGCACATCCACGTTGACGGATACTTCAACCCACGAAGGGTAACGATTGTGTGAGTCCACAGAGGGCTCCACCCACGAAGGGTCCACGAAGAAGCAACCTTGTCTATCCCACCATGGCCATCGTCCACTCCACATCACTCGGGTAGATCTTCACGAAGTAGGCGATCTCCTTGCCTTTCCAAACTTCTTGGTTCAACTCCACATCACGAGGAGGCTCCCAAGCGACACCTAACCAATCTAGGAGACACCACTCTCCAAAAGGTAATAGATGGTGTGTTGACGATGAACTCCTTACTCTTATGCTACAGATGATAGTCTCCCCAACACTCAACTCTCTCTCTTAGATTTGGCTATGGTGGAAGAAATATTTGAGTGGAAAGCAACTTGGGGAAGGCTAGAAATCAACGTTCAAATGGTAGGAATGGAATCTCTTAATCTCAACGCATGAGTAGGTGGTCTTGTTGGCAAACGTTGCATGGAAAAAAAATTCTACGCACGCGCAATGATCTATCCATGGAAATGCACAACAACGAGGGGGGGAGTATGTCTACGCACCCTCGTAGACCAAAAGCGGAAGCGTTTGACAACACGGTTGATGTAGTCCAACTTCTTCTAGCTCCGACCGATCAAGTACCGAACGTACGACACCTCCGAGTTCTGCACATGTTCAGATCGATGACGTCCCTCGTCCTCTTGATCCAGCAATATGTCGAGGAACTAGATGAGTTCCATCATCACAATGGCGTGGTGACGGTGATGGTGAAGTGATCTGCGTAGGGCTTCGCCTAAGCACCACGAGAATATGACCGGGGGTGTAAACTGTGGAGGGGGGCGCCGCACACGGCTAACAATTGATGTTGTGTATTCTAGGCGCCCCTCCCCACACATATATAGGTGGGAGGGGAGGAGAGGCAGCCAGGGGGCACCCCAAGTAGGCCGAATCCTACTTGGGGTCTTCCCCAATTCGGCCTCCCCCTTCCATAATTATCGAAGGGGAAAAGGGAAGGGGAAAGAGAGACGGAAAGGGGGCCGAACCCCCTCTTTCCCTTCTCCCACTCGGCCTCCTTCCATAGGGGCGCGCGCCACCCCTTGTGGGTTGGTGTGCTCCCCTCTCATGGCCCATATGGCCCATATATTCCCCCGGGGGGGGGGGGGTCCTGTAACCCCTCCGGTACTCTGATAAATAACCACTACAAGAGATCGCACTCATCGTGATTTAACTCAAAATGTCATGTAATATCTAAATACGTCACAAAATACTGATGTGTGACGTTTTTCATGCGTCACTAGCCTCGTCACGGAATCGCCGTCACAGATTATTCCTAGTGACGCGGCGCGCAAAAAACGTCACCAGATATGGAACCTTCGGTGACGAAGCTGTCGTCACTAGATTTTTGGTGGGCTAGTGCGCAGTGGGTTTCCAAATGGGCCAAGCCCGATATTTCAGCTCATTTCCTCTTTTTTGAATCAAATTTTTTGGTGGGCCATAGCCAATTTGCAACCCAATAGTAACTAATCCAGCCAACCTCTTTTTATGAAGTAGTTGCCATTTTGTACTAGCTTTTTAAAGATTTATTTTCTTTATAGTTTTTTCCTCTAATATTAATTTAGCCTCGTCCGATTCAAATGTATTGCGGGCTTGTGGTCTTTTTAAGCCCATCTTTCCATTGACCAATTTTCTCATCACACTACAAGCCAACTAGTCTCTAAACAAAATGCATATTACACATCACACTTACATGACACATCCAAAATAACCCAAGCTACACAATCATCGGATACAACATGTTTTTTCATTTTGGAGGTCATCAATAGAGACTTTGTTGGTGTGACTCTTAGCTCCCACCTAGATCAAAACTTGGAACCTTTTTTGGGCGACACTTTTCATGACTTCTTGAAGGCAACTAGAGTTGTTCTGAACCTCCTTGCTCATATCGACTTCTTGAAACATGACTTACAAATCAACCTATTAGAAAACAAAACATAAATATATTAATGCGAATGAGTTACAAAAAACCATCTACTATAGCAAAAAAGAACAACATGCAAGTCGTAACTCGAAGCTCTAGGTTGGAATCTTAACAAAAAAGACATGTTAGTACTTTTCTAATAAGTGATATGAATAGAACTAAACATGTCGTATTTGTGAGCAACAAAGGTCATCTGAAATATTAGATTGGAATAAACATGTATCAATACATCAGAAAGTAAGAGAAATATTGGAATTAAGAGGCCACATAAATAATAGCTCAACTTAAAGACCAAAATCTAGAGAGAAAAAAATAGCATTTGTTGTAGGTACTCTTTCACAAATTAAAATGTTGTGAAAAAGCAAAATATTCGACAAAGCAACGAAGGAAGAAACCTTCAAGCAGGCTAGAATAGTGAAGAAAGCATGAACAACTTTTTCTTAGCTTAGCTGTTGTCCTTGGTACACATTGATTGGAAGTGTGATAAATAAGATACTTCCATCTGAAAATAAATTACCTACTACTACACTATTGTAATAAAAGCTCATTTAGGCTTTCATCTTTAGATGTAGTATAGCTTGCTTGGACAATAATCTGCATTACCATATATAGTCAGTATCACTTCTCATTGCCAAAAACGAGTTTAGTGAATTAGTTCTCCATTAGTAATTTGCCAAAATCATGTTGAACCGCTCATAAAACTCCCACTGCAGTTCTACAACATTAATTCACTTGCAAATCTATTCATTACTCCCTTAAACAAAGTTGCCACAAGCTCAAAACTGCGAAAAAATAACAATACTGGGGGAGAATATGCATAATGAAAATATTTTACTGCAGCTAACTATTTACTCCTTACTAACCCATTTCACATGTACTATCTAAGTTCTCATAATAATTTCTCATGTATTCAGTGTTGGGGAAGGTAGTAATTTCAAAAAAATTCCTACGCACACGCAAGATCATGGTGATGTATGGCAACGAGAGGGGAGAGTGTTGTCCACGTACCCTCATCGACTAAAAGTGGAAGCGTTAGCACAACACGGTTGATGTAGTCGTACGTCTTCACAATCTGACCGATCCAAGTATCGAACGCACGGCACCTCTGAGTTCAACACACATTCAGCTCGATGACGTCCCGCGAGCTTCGATCCAGCAAAGCTTTGCCGGAGAGTTTCGTCAGCACGACGGCGTGATGACGGTGATGATGATGCTACCGATGCAGGGCTTTGCCTAAGGACCGCTACGATATGATCGATGTGGATTATGGTGGAGGGGGGCACCGCACACGGCTGAGAAAGATCAACAGATCAACCTGTGTGTCTAGAGGTGCCCCCTGCCCCCGTATATAAAGGAGCAAGGGGGAGGCCGGCCGGCCCCTTGTGGGCGCACCAGGAGGATGAGTCCTCCTCCTAGTAGGAGTAGGACTCCCCTCTTTCCAACTCCTACTAGGAGGGGGGAATGGAAGGGGGAGAGGGAGAAGGAAAGGGGGCGCCGCCTCTCCTAGTCCAATTCGGACCGGAGGGGAGGGCGTGTGGCCTGCCCTAGGCCAGCCCTCTCTCTCTCCACTAAGGCCCATAAGGCCCACTTTTCTCCCGGGAGGGGGGGGTCCGGTAACCCTCCGGCACTCCGGTTTTCTCTGAAACCACCCGGAACACTTCCGGTGTCCGAATATAGTCGTCCAATATATCGATCTTTACGTCTCGACCATTTTGAGACTCCTCGTCATGTCCGTGATCATTTCCGGGACTCCGAACTATCTTCGGTACATCAAAACACAAAAGCTCATAATACCGATCGTCACCGAACTTTAAGTGTGCGGACCCTACGGGTTCGAGAACTATGTAGACATGACCGAGACACGTCTCCCGTCAATAACCAATAGCGGAACCTGGATGTTCATATTGGCTCCTACATATTCTACGAAGATCTTTATCGGTCAAACCACATAACAACATACATTTTTCCCTTTGTCATTGGTATGTTACTTGCCCGAGATTCGATCGTCGGTATCTCAATACCTAGCTCAATCTCGTTACCGGCAAGTCTCTTTACTCGTTACGTAATGCATCATCCCGTAACTAACTCAATGACACTATCATCCGAAAGATTAACTCCCAGTTGAATCAAGTGATTGTTATACCCAGACATTTTGAGTATATGTTCACCGACATAACTATTCTCCTCCATCTTGCAGCTGTAGAACTTATTGGAGACTTCATATCTCTCAATCCGGGCATTTTCTTGAAATATTAACTTCAACTCCTGGAACATCTCATATGGTCCATGACGTTCCAAACCTCGTTAAAGTCCCGGTTCTAAGCCGTAAAGCATGGCACATTAAACTATCAAGTAGTAATCAGCTTTGCTCTGCCAGACGTTCTTAACGTCGTCAATTGCATCTGCAGCAGGCCTGGCACCCAGCGGTGCTTCCAGGACGTAATTCTTCTGTGCAACAATGAGGATAATTCTCAAGTTACGGACCCAGTTCGTGTAATTTCTACCATCATCTTTCCACTTTGCTTCTCAAGGAACGCATTAAAATTCAACGGAACAACAGCACGGGCCATCTATCTACAACAACATAGACAAGCAAAATACTAGCAGGTACTAAGTTCATGATAAATTAAAGTTCAATTAATCATATTACTTAAGAACTCCCACTTAGATAGACATCCCTCGAATCATCTAAGTGATCACGTGATCCATCTCAACTAAACCATGTCCAATCATCACGTGAGATGGAGTAGTTTTCAATGGTGAACATCACTATGTTGATCATATCTACTATATGATTCACGCTCGACCTTTTGGTCTCAATGTTCCGAGGCCATATCTGCATATGCTAGGCTCGTCAAGTTTAACCCGAGTATTCTGCGTGTGCAAAACTGGCTTACACCCGTTGTATTTAAACGTAGAGCTTATCACACCCGATCATCACGTGGTGTCTCGGCATGACGAACTTTCGCAATGGTGCATACTCAGGGAGAACACTTATACCTTGAAATTTAGTGAGAGATCATCTTATAATGCTAGCGTCAATCAAAGCAGAATAAGATGCATAAAGGATAAACATCACATGCAATCAATATAACTGATATGAAATGGCCATCATCATCTTGTGCCTTTATCTCCATCTCCAAAGCACCGTCATGATCACCATCGTCACCAGCGCGACATCTTGATCTCCATCATAGCATCGTTGTCGTCTCGCCAACTATTGCTTCTACGACTATCGCTACCACTTAGAAATAAAGTAAATCAATTACAGGGCGATTGCATTGCATACAATAAAGCGACAACCATATGGCTCCTGCCAGTTGCCGATAACTCGGTTACAAAACATGATCATCTCATACAATAAAATATAGCATCATGCCTTGACCATATCACATCACAACATGCCGTGCAAAAACAAGTTAGACGTCCTCTACTTTGTTGTTGCAAATTTTACGTGGCTGCTATGGGCTGAGCAAGAACCGTTCTTACCTACGCATCAAAACCACAACAATAGTTCGTCAAGTTAGTGCTATTTTAACCTTCTTAAGGAGCGGGCATAGTCACACTCTGTTCACCTAAAGTTGGAGAAACTGACACCCGCCAGCCACCTGTGTGCAAGGCACGTCGGTAAAACCAGTCTCGCGTAAGCGTACGCGTAATGTCGGTCCGGGCCGCTTCATCCAACAATACCGCCAGACCAAAGTATGACATGCTGGTAAGCAGTATGACTTGTATCGCCCACAACTCACTTGTGTTCTACTTGTGCATATAATATCTACGCGTAAACCAGGCTCGGATGCCACTGTTGGGGAACGTAGTAATTTCAAAAAAATATCCTATGCACACGAAAGATCATGGTGATGTATAGCAACGAGAGGGGAGACTGTTGTCCACGTACCCTCGTAGACCTTAAATTAGGAATTGAAAATGCTGGGGCTTGCTTTATTCTAAGCGGAAGCATTAGCGCAACATGGTTGATGTAGCCGTACGTCTTCACCATCCGACCGATCCAAGTACCGAACACACGGCACCTCCGAGTTCAGCACACGTTCAGCTCGATGACGTCCCGCGAGCTTCGATCCAGCAAAGCTTCGCCGGAGAGTTTCGTCAGCACGACGGCGTGATGACGGTGATGATGATGCTACCGACGCAGGGCTTCGCCTAAGCACCGCTACGATATGATCGAGGTGGATTATGGTGGAGGGGGCACCGCACACGGCTGGGAAAGATCAACAGATCAGCTTGTGTGTCTAGAGGTTCCCCTCTGCCCCCTTATATAAAGGAGCAAGGGGGAGGCCGGCCGGCCCCTTGTGGGCGCGGCAGGAGGAGGAGTCCTCCTCCTAGTAGGAGTTGGACTCCCCTCTTTCCTACTCCTACTAGGAGGGGGAAAGGAAGGGGAGAGGGAGAAGGAAAGGGGGCGCCGCCCCCTCTCCTAGTACAATTCGGACTAGAGGTGGAGGGGCATGCGGCCTGCCCTAGTCCAGCCCTCTCTCTCTCTCCACTAAGGCCCATAAGGCCCACTATTTCTCCGGGGGGGGGGGGGGTCCGGTAACCCTCCGGCACTCCGGTTCTCTCCGAAACAACCTGGAACACTTCCGGTGTCTGAATATAGTCGTCCAATATATCGATCTTTACATCTCGACCATTTTGAGACTCCTCGTCAGGTCCGTGAACATATCCGGGACTCTGAACTATCTTCGGTACATCAAAACACAAAAACTCATAATACCGATCATCACCGAACTTTAAGCGTGTGGACCCTACGGGTTCGAGAACTATGTAGACATGACCGAGACACGTCTCCGGTAAATAACCAATAGCGGAAAGATGCTCATATTGGCTCCTACATATTCTACGAAGACTGTCGGTGTCAAAACCGGCGGATCTCGGGTAGGGGGTCCCGAACTGTGCGTCTAGGCGGATGGTAACAGGAGACAAGGGACATGATGTTTTACCCAGGTTCAGGCCCTCTTGATGGAGGTAAAACCCTACGTCCTGCTAGATTAATATTGATGATGTGTGTTACAAGAGTGGATCTACCACGAGATCAAAGAGGCTAAACCCTAGAAGCTAGCCTATGGTATGATTGTTGTTTGTCCTACGGACTAAAACCCTCCGGTTTATATAGACACTTGGATAGGGTTAGGGTTACACAAAGTCGGTTACAATGGTAGGAGATCTACATATCCGTATCGCCAAGCTTGTCTTCCACGCCAAGGAAAGTCCCATCCGGACACGGGACGAAGTCTTCAATCTTGTATCTTCATAGTCTCGGAGTCCGGCCGATGATGATAGTTCGGCTATCCGGACACCCCCTAGTCCGGAACTCCCTCAGTAGCCCCCGAACCGGGCTTCAGCGACGACGAGTCCGGCACGTATATTTTCTTCGGCGTTGCAAGGCGGGTTCTCCTTCAATCTTCATGTTCCCGTCGAATAGTGTCCGGCTTCTTTACAAATGTTGCGCTCCTTGGCTTCTACGCCCAATAATGGCCTTCTTCCACGTGTCGCATTTAATGCGAAAGGCTGGGATATTTTTACATTTTACCCCCTAGCCGTGCGAACGAGCCGCCTATAAGAGAGGCGAGGATTTAGATGCAGCTCACACCGTCCTCCATCCGCAAGTTCTCATCGAAGCGCCTCTGGCAAAAATCCATTCCATCATGGATAGCCGACACGGCTCCT
The DNA here is from genome assembly GCA_021605145.1 of Aegilops bicornis. Lineage (NCBI taxonomy): Eukaryota > Viridiplantae > Streptophyta > Magnoliopsida > Poales > Poaceae > Aegilops > Aegilops bicornis. The sequence goes on along the minus strand of CM038675.1, from coordinate 630,784,812 downwards.
CCTCTCGCGCTCCCAGCCCTAAGCCAGGAGATTGGGGGAGATGCTCAGTTCCACACAGCGAGCTAGTGGTACTCCAAACCGAGGGATATCTTCCCCCAGCTTTCATGGTTCCGGTTCGAGCCGGACTAGCCACCTACAAGGGTGGAAAGAAGGCGGAGGGCGTCCCCAACCCTTCCAAAGGGGAGCGGGTATGCTTTGTCCCCTATCTAATAAGGGGACTCGGATTTCCATACATCCGCTTTCTCCGGGGCTCCTAGAGTTCTACGGACTCCAACTTCACCACCTCACGCCCGCCTCCATTTTGCACATCGCGGGCTTCGTAGCTTTTTTGCGAAGCTGTTCTTGGGCATCGAGCCCCATTTTGCCCTGTGGAAGAGATTGTTTTGTCTCGCACCTGTTCTCATGAGGGTCGATATATCAAGTGGGCGGAGCGAAATATAGTGCATCGCGGGACGGATATCTATCCGCACCCGAAGAAGGCGTCCAAGACTGGCCTTCTAATGGTTCTACATGGAGGACGCCCCTCTGCGGATCCAGTCCGGATCGGCCTCCGGAGTTCAACAATGCTCCCTTAAAGAAACGCCTGAGTTGGCGCCCATGAGCCCTCAACGGGAAGATGATAGGAGCGTCCATTATCGATGGGCGGATTAGGTTCTTGGCCCACTCCGGATTGACCATGATTGGAGTCATGGCCACGTGCATTATGCGAGGGGTGCAGCCACTCCAATATAGGGGCCACCCTATGTGGGATTTCAACGGGGAAGACGATGCCACCCGCCATGGCCGCAAAGGGCCAGGCTCGGCAGCCGATCTGGCAAAGATCTTGTCCGGCTTGTACAAGGGAGAGGAGGAGGACTTCCTCCGCAAGAATCCGTTGAATGGATTTTCTATGAATAACCCTCGGAGCTGGGTAGCGGATGTTCATCTACCCGATCCATACTTTTTAAAGTCAAGTATCTTACTCTGCGATTTCGGCGGGAGCTGCACCGGGGCGTGGAGGGCATCTGAAGCCTAACTCCACAGCCCGAGGATCCGAACGATCCCTTGATCCGACCTCCAAGAGGATCCGGACATAAAGGTGGAGCTGATTGACGGGTGTTCCACCAACGTAGCATAGACAATGCCCTAGTCGCCATTACGATCGACTACCCGGTTTGTTTCCGGCCTCCCGGTGACTACGACCAAGGTCTTGACACCATCATTTGATCCGCGCTCAATTCTGACCATCCCATACTGATGGTGCATCGCAGGAGGCGCCTTTAAGGTGGGAAGCCGAACCCGCGGCGGCCGGACAACAAGGGTCAGTCCGGCCCAGCAGGAGGAAGAGGAGCGCGACGTGAACCGAAACGTCGCCGCAACGGTACTGAGCATCGTTATTTTTAAGGGAAGGATCCCTAGGAGGTATATTAATGCTCATAACCTTTCCGGAAAGAGCGCCCCGGACAAAGTGTCCGGAGGGGTTATAATCAAGCCTCCGCCGCCATGCTCCAACGCATGGTCCGGAAGGGGAGGCGAATACAAGGCGTGAGCCGGACGCTCCTCCGACAGAGGATGCCGACAGGCTGTCCGCCACCCGGTCTGAGGTGAAGAGCGCCATGAATCACAGGCGTCGCCGGACAGTTCTTCGTGACGCGTGTTTCTCCCCGGAGGCGTTAAATGCCTTTAAAGCGGGAAACGCGCACCTCCGTGCCGCTCAAGATGGGTAAACCAGAGCCACGGAGCAGTATGTGAAAGACATACGGGTAAGTAATTTTAATAGTTATATATGTCAATAGCCCCCGAGACTTAAAATAGTTGAAATAACTGATTTAAGGATCAATTATTACGCAGGGTCTTACGGAGAAGAATACCCATCTGTCCCAGGAGCTCCAAGAGTGCAAGGCCCAACTTGAGGTCAAGACTGCCGCCGCCAGGGGAGCCACAGAGACCCAGCTGGTAAGACGTGCTTTGAAAAGATAATTATTTAGCAAAGTGTGGCGTGAATCGACAATAATATTGCAGAGGTCGCCGGACTAGATCCGGACAAGCAACAGCTCTGCGTCGGTGAAGGCGGCGAGAGGTGCTTATGAAGGTGCAGCAGGAGAGAAACAAGCTCCAAGATGCCCACACCCAGCAAGGAGAAGAGCTGAAAGGTGTTCGGGCCCACTGTCTGCTCCGTGAAGGAGAATCGGTGACTTCGTCGCGACATTTATAGTAAGTGCTTGAACAAATTCCTTTGAAAAGAAGAATTCAAGAGGAAGTCGATTGATGTAAATATGTCTTTAGGTGTGCTCACAGTCGCCTGTGGAGGAAATGCCTGAGTCAACGGGTGACCAACTTCCCGAGCTAGTGCAATTGCTCGAGCGTGTTCGACAGGCGATGAGTGGCGCTGCTCATGCTTTATGGCCATCCGTCTCCCTACCCGAGGGCCTTGGTGAGCTTGCTAAGAAGCTTCAGGGAGCACGGCGACGCCTCCGTTTGTGGAAGATATCGGCATGCCGTCAGGGCGCCAGGGAGGCCTGGGCCATGGTGAAGACACGTTACCCGAAGTCTGACCCAAACCACATGGCCGAGGTCGGACCTGCGGGGCCTGATGGGAAGGAGATCCCTGTGAGCTTGATGTACGGCCAAGTAGAATCGGCGCGAAATATTCCCAACAGGATCAGAATTAGACAAAGCATGTTAGATGGGATTGAGGAGGAGTACAATCAGTCGGTTTGACGATGTAATTTGAAATGACATGTAAAATGCCTTCTAGCCGGATTGTAGATCGTTTGTCTTTGCGGACCGTTTCGCTTCAACCTCGGGACCCAACAGTCCGGAGTGTGTCCGAATACCCTTACGGTTATAAAAGAACCGGGCATGCATGGAGACAAGGCGTCGGGGTCATAATTGCTTTATCGGACAAGTGCCCAACTAGTTATGTTATATTACATGGTTAGTAAGAAACATCTTCCGGGGAGAATAGTTCCGTTAAGGGTTCCTTTCCACAGGAGGCATGCCCTAAAGTGCAATGCCGGTCGTGAAAATAGCAGAAAAAGCATCTGGGGGTAGATAAATAAGTAAGTAATAAATCATCTTTCAAGTCACCGACCGAATATTCTCTTAAGAACGCTAGCTTTAGGCTTCACCTAGTCTGAGGTACACATCCGGCTGACCCGACAGTAACAATCGCAGAGGTGCTCCCTTTACCTCCTAGCCGAACAATCGGGAACGTAGGGGTAAGCACAGGAGCCAGACAACCCAGCTTGGCCAAAACTTAAGTCATATCGATGCATATAATGGTGAATAAAAGGTACATGCGGAAGTATGACACATGTGTTGGGCATGAAGCCCGTGTGAATAAGCTTCATTAAAGAAGCCCCAGTATAATGAGTGCCAGAGCACATCAAGTGTGTGCGAACAAAGCGCAAATCAGCCCATAAAAGGTATTGAAAAAAAGTGGGAAGAAGGAGGAGGACGAGAGGCAGTAAAAAAAGGGGTGGGCCGGGAGTGAGGCGAACCCGGAGTCCGGGTTAGGCGTAGAATCTTCGGAGGCGGGCTGCGTTCCATGGGTTCGGCTCGAGTCGGTTGTCGATGATCGTTACGTAGATGGTATGCTCCATGATCGGGACTTGGTCGATGATGAAGGGACCTTCCCACTTGGGCTTAAGTTTGTCCTTTTTCTTGTCCGGCAGGCGTAGAACAAGTTCGCCAACATTGTAAGTTTTGGCCCGTACTTCTCTGCTTTGATATCTTCGAGCCTGCTGCTGATAAAATGCGGAGAGCCTTTGCCACGTCCCACTCCTCCTCTAAGGCGTCCAAACTGTCCTGCCGATCTAGCTCGGCTTCTCTTTCTTCGTACATGCGCACACGAGGTGAGTCATGAATTATATCGCAGGGCAGGACTGCCTCTGCGCCGTATACCATGAAAAATGGTGTGAATCCGGTAGTTCGGTTTGGCGTGGTCCGCAGCCCCAGTGAGTACGGAGTCGAAGCTCCTACCCAAAGGCGTGTTAGATTCCTTGAGGGACCGCACTAGTCTGGGTTTGATGCCGCTCATGATTAGACCATTTGCTCGCTCGACTTGACCGTTAGTTTGGGGGTGATAGACTGAAGCGTAATCGAGCTTAATGCCCATGTTTTTGCACCAGAGTTTAACCTCGTCGGCCGTGAAGTTCGTGTCGTTATCAGTGATGATGCTGTGGGGGCGTAAAGCGGTGTACTACCCCGGATATGAAGTCTATCACGGTCCGGATTCTGCCGTTTTAACCGGCTTGGCCTCAATCCATTTGGTGAATTTGTCCACCATGACCAATAAGTATTTGTGCTTGTGGGTTCCCCCTTTAAGGGGTCCAACCATGTCAAGCCCCGGACCCATGACGGCCGTGTAATGGGTATAGTTTTGAGGGCGGTGGCTGGCATGTGGCTCGATTAGCAAAGAGGCGGCAACCGACGCATCGTTGGACTAAATCTGAGCATCTGCCGGGCTGTCGGCCAATAAAATCCTGTCTGAAAGGCCTTGCCTACAAGGGCCCGGGCTGCAGCGTGGTGCTCGCCGAGTCCGGCGTGAATTTCAGCCAGAGATTTCGCCCTTCCTCTTCGGAGATACACCTTTGAAGGACTCGGTTGTGCTTTTCTTATAAAGTTCTCCCTCATGGACCTTGTAGGCTTTAGATCGCCGAACTATGCAGCGGGCCTCATTTTGGTCTTCGGAAGTTCCTGCCGCATTAAGTAGGCTAGGAATGGTTCTGTCCACGGGCAATTACTGCCATTATTTCATGAAATTTGAAGGTGTTATTTCATTGGGTGAGCCGCCGATTGTGTCGTAATGGTGCGAGTTAGGTGATGCAGCTGGCTCCGGATTGTTATTTCTGGACTCCTCTTCCCATAATACGGATGGCTTAAAGAGCCGTTCCGGGAAGATGTTAGGAGGGACGGCGTCTCGTTTCACGCCGATGCGTGCTAACACGTCTGCTGCCTGGTTATTATCCCGGGCTACATGATGGAATTCTAGTCCTTCGAACCGAGCTGACATTTTTAGGACGGCGTTGCGATAAGCTGCCATTTTTGGATCTTTGGCGTCAAAGTCTCCATTTACTTGGGATATTGCGAGGTTTGAATCGCGCACCTCTAGGCGTTGAATGCCCATGGAGATTGCCATCCGGAGGCCATGTAGAAGGGCCTCGTATTCAGTTGCATTGTTGGAGTCCGTGTACATTATTTGAAGTACGTATTGGATTGTGTCTCCAGTTGGGGATGTCAGGACGATGCCAGCCCCCAAGCCATCCAACATTTTGGATCCGTCGAAATGCATGATCCAGTTGGAGTACGCGTCGTACTCTTTAGGGAGTTCGGCTTCGGTCCATTCGGCGACGAAGTCAGCCGTAACTCGCGACTTTATAGCTCGCCGTGGTTTGTAGGTTATGTCAAATGGTAAGAGCTCGATAGCCCATTTTGCAATCCTGCCCGTTCGCGTCGCGATTGTTTATAATATCGTTGAGAGGTACTTCGAGGCCACCGTTATTGAACACTCTTGAGAGTAGTGTCGCAGCTTCCGGGATGCCATGAACACCGTGACATCGCTTATCTTTTGATAATGTGGGTACCGGATTTGCATGGAGTTAGAAACGGTGGATACGTAGTACACCGGTTTTTGAAGAGGGAATTTGTGCCCTTCGCTTCTCGCTCAACGACGAAAGTACCGTCTTGACAACTTGATGTGTTGCCGCGATATTTAAAATCATAGGTTCGCCCAGGTTGGGCGCGCCGTAACCGGATTTGTTGCCAATATGGATTTTATTTCTTCGAAGTCCGGTATGTGGCAGCATCCGTCCATTCGAAATGTTCGGTCTTGGCCGGAGGAGGCGGTAGAGGGCGAGCCTTTTGTCCCAAGCGGAGATGAAGCGACTTAAGGCCGCTACGCATCTGGTTAGTTTTTGTATCTGCTTGAGGTCTTTTGGAATATCCAATTGTGACAGAGCTCGGATTTTGGCCGGGTTTGCTTCAATTCCTCTACCGGATACGATGAGGCCCAAGAGCTTTCCGGACGGTACGCCGAAGACGCATTTTTCCGGATTGAGCTTGATGTTATATGCTCGGAGGTTGCCGAATGTCACCCCCAAGTCTTCTACTAGAGTTCCGACGTGTTTGGTCTTGACGACCACATCGTCTACGTATGCCTCTATTGTTTTGCCTATCTGGGTAGCCAGACATGTTTGAATCATGCGCTGATATGTTGCGCCGGCGTTTTTGAGTCCGAAGGGCATTGTGTTGAAGCAGAATGGCCCATATGGAGTAATGAATGCCGTTGCGGCCTGGTCTTTCTCCGCCATCTTGATTTGATGGTATCCGGAGTATGCATCAAGGAAGCACAATGAATCGTTCCCTACGGTAGCATCGATGATTTGGTCGATGCGAGGGAGGGGGAAAGGGTCCTTTGGACAGGCCTTGTTAAGGTCTTTAAAATCGACGCAGAGGCGCCAGGATTTGTCCTTTTTTGGTACCATTACTAAGTTGGCTAGCCAGTCCGGATGTTTTATATCTCTCGATGAATCCGGCTTCTAAGAGTTTGGCTAGCTCCTCTCCCATTGCACATCTTTTGGGTTCGGAAAATCGCCAAGAGCTTGTTTGATCGGCTTGAATCCTTTTAGGATATTTAGGCTGTGCTCTGCCCGACTGCGTGGGATTCCGGCATGTCTGAAGGGTGCCGAGCAAAATGTCCCAATTTTCCGGAAGGAATTCTCGTAGTCTGGCTTCGACATCGACTTAATTGTGCCCCAATGGAGGCCGTCTTTGTGGGGTCCGTTGGATGGACCTGAAATTTGACTATTTTGTCTGCTGGTTTAAAAGAGGTGGACTTGGACCTCTTATCGAGTATCACATCGTCCCTATCCACCGTGGAGCGCAGCGTAGTTAGTTCCTCTGCCGCTAGGGCTTCGGACAATGCCTCTAGGGCCGGTGCGGCTGTCTTATTTTCAGCCATGAGTGTCAGATCCGGATCATCGGCGAGTGATTATCCCATTGGGTCCGGGCATTTTGAGCTTCATGTACCCGTAATGGGGTATAGCTTGGAAGATTGTGAATGCCTCTCGCCCTAACAAAGCGTGATATGCGCTGCCGAATGGGGCCACTTGAAGCGTGACCTCCTCGGACTGTAATTGTCCAAAGGAGCCGAACACTACATCTAGTGTGATTTTTCTGTACAACGCATTTCTCGACTAGGGATTATCCCTCTGAAGGTTGTGCCGCTTCGCTCAATGCGGCTCCAGTCAATTTCCATTTTTTGAAGAGTTTCCTCATAGATGAGGTTTAATCCGTTGCCGCCATCCATGAGTACCTTAGTAAGGCGAAAACCGTCCACTATCGGACTGAGGACCAATGCGGCTGGCGCTCTAGCTATTCAGAATTTAGGTTCGTCGCTGGCGTTGAAGGTGATAGTCGTGTCGCTCCATGGATTTGTTGTTGCTACTTGGTAGACTTCGGCGAGGCTGCGGATTGTTCGTTTCCACATGTTATTTGATGCGAAAGTCTCGAAGACTGTTAATACCGTACTGGTACTGCTGGGTTGGTTGCTCGGGGCTAAAAAGCCTACGCCACTTTTGGCCACCTGCCGTAGTATCCAACACGCTCGAAGGCTGTGTGTTGGAGTGGCGCCTTCAGACTTGTGGATTTTACAGGTCCGTTGAGCCAACCCTCCAAGACGGTTCCGTACCCTTTAGGGGTTTTGGTTTTTGGTATTCAACCCGGTGATTGATAATGATGCACCCTTTTGTTTCGGACTAGGGATGTATTCGGGCTGGATTATCCCAAAATTTACTTTCGGTTTTCCAGCGCTCTCCATCGCACAAGATACTTTTGTACTTTTGTCACCAAGTCAGTAAAGCGTGTAATTTCGCGACGACTTATGGCGTTTAGGATTCCCTCGTCCGTGCAATTATTGCAGAAAATTGGGATTGCGTCCTCCTCTCGGCAGTCCTTTATCTTGTTCATAAACAGGAGGAATCGCCCGATAATGATGTCTTTGTTTCAGCGGGCTCTTGCCGAATTCGAGAGAGATCGCTAATGTTTGGGTGGGCGGGTGGAACTAGATCCGGAACCCCATCCAATTTAGGACTCAAGGGCTGAGAAGTTTCCGAACTTGGAAGTTTGGATTTTTGAGTGTTATCCAATGAGTCTAATCCGCCGCCTGACTTTAAGTTCAGGGCTTGATCGACATCCGTCCCTCTGCGGGAATCCGGCATGGAGGGATCGGGAATCCGGACGTAACTAGTCCTTAAGATACAAGAAGAATCGCCAGACATCGCTCTATCACAGCAACCCGATGGGTAGCCTGGGGAGAGTTGATCTCTCTGAGATCGGTTTTAGGCCCGATCCGGTCATAGTCTGTGGCGACTCCCAGGGCGGCGATGTGATCCAAGAGCTCGTTTATGGAGGAGAGCTCGATCGGATCTAACTGTTCGGCAAGTTCCGAACAAACCTGGAGATTGGTTTCGATGACTCGAGAGGTCATCGTCGGCGCGGTGGCCGGGCTGGCGGTCATAAGAGAACCACCTAGCCGAAGAGTCTGGCCAGTGGCCAAGGCTCCTTTGGTGATAGTATTGTCTTTAAAGACGAGATGAGGCATCCTATCTGATGGCGACGACACAGAGGAACTCTCAATGGAAGCACCAATGTCGGTGTCAAAACCGGCGGATCTCGGGTAGGGGGTCCCGAACTGTGCGTCTAGGCGGATGGTAACAGGAGACAAGGGACACGATGTTTTACCCAGGTTCGGGCCCTCTTGATGGAGGTAAAACCCTACGTCCTGCTAGATTAATATTGATGATGTGTGTTATAAGAGTGGATCTACCACGAGATCAAAGAGGCTAAACCCTAGACGCTAGCCTATGGTATGATTGTTGTTCGTCCTACGGACTAAAACCCTCCGGTTTATATAGACACCGGATAGGGTTAGGGTTACACAAAGTCGGTTACAATGGTAGGAGATCTACATATCCGTATCGCCAAGCTTGCCTTCCACGCCAAGGAAAGTCCCATCCGGACATGGGACGAAGTCTTCAATCTTGTATCTTCATAGTCTCGGAGTCCGGCCGATGATGATAGTTCGGCTATCCGGACACCCCCTAGTCCGGAACTCCCTCAAAGACCTTTATCGGTCAAACCGCATAATAACATACGTTGTTCCCTTTGTCATCGTTATGTTACTTGCCCGAGATTCGATCGTCGGTATCTAAATACCTAGCTCAATCTTGTTACCGACAAGTCTCTTTACTCGTTACGTAATGCATCATCCCGTATTTAACTCATTAGTCACATTGTTTGCAAGGCTTATTGTGATGTGCATTACCGAGAGGGCCCAGAGATACCTCTCTGACAATCGGAATGACAAATCCTATTCTCGATCTATGCCAACTCAACAAGTACCATCGGAGACACCTGTAGAGCACATTTTTAATCACCCAGTTATGTTGTGACGTTTGGCAGAACACAAAGTGTTCCTCCGGTAATCGGGAGTTGCATAATCTCATAGTCTTAGGAACATGTATAAGTCATGAAGAAAGTAAACTAAACGATCAAGTGCTAAGCTAACAGAATGGATCAAGTCAATCACATCATTCTCCTAATGATGTGATCCCATTAATCAAATGGTAACTCATGTCTATGGCTAGGAAACTCAACCATCTTTGATCAACGAGCTAGTCAAGTAGAGGCATACTAGTGACACTATGTTTGTCTATGTATTCACACATGTATTATGTTTCCGGTTAATACAATTCTAGCATGAATAATAAATATTTATCATGATATGAGGAAATAAATAATAACTTTATTATTGCCTCTAGATCATATTTCCTTCATTCAGTTTACAATTTTCAATTTTAGTGACACGTATAAAGTAGGTTCTATATTCTAGTTCATGACTAATGATACAAACAATGGCTGTCTGACCTAGCAAATACGTACAACTATGCAAGGATCTCATTGTCTAAAAATCACAAGCATCTCACAATTGACCAATAAGAAATCGCACGTAAGCAGTTCATCTAATCTGAGAGCAGAGAGTTGAGCGTCCTACACATGTTAACCCAGGTTGCTGGTCGAGCTTCATGGTCCTCCCGCAGAACTCCGACGTGCCTCTGTGGTCTGTGCTCCATGTCAATCTGAAAGACAAAACCCAAGAACAGAGGGTCAACGAGATGTATCTTAAAAGTGACAAAACCCAAGAACAGAGGGTCAACCAGATGTATCCGAGAAGTGCGGGAGGTCAGACGCCCGACTCATTAGTTAAACGTACCCGACGGTGGTATCCGATGATGTGGGTATCGTAGGAGTATCGGGGATTTCACTATGGGAAGCCATAACCGAATACCTACGTCACCATGCCTCCTCCTCTACCTCACTTGCACCGATTGAACTGAGAAGTGTATAGATGAATGGCACCTGAGTGTTCAATCATGCAATAGGGATCAGAGGACGTACGCATGCACTAACAATGGGAACGTACGTTACGCACACTGGCTGGGCCGCCTCCTGCTGCGGAAGCTGCCGTCACCGGCTGACCAGCGGCCACCGTGCGCCAAGGGCGACAGATCCAGCCAAGGCCGTCGAGAAGTGTATAGATGAATGGCACCTGAGTGTTCAATCATGCAATAGGGACCAGAGGACGTACGCATGCACTAACAATGGGAACGTACGTTACGCACACTGGCTGGGCCGCCTCCGCGCGACCAGTCTAGTCCGTCCGCGGCGCGCGCTGGATCTGTCGCCGCGCGCCACGGCTGGCCGCCTGGTCCTGACGCAGCGAGCAGCTTCCGCAGCAGGATGCTCTGAAGGAACTCAACAAGAGAGGGAGGAGAGAGCGGCTACTCCGGCCGCCGTCGTCGCGCTTGGTTGCCTCCGATCTACGGCGAGTTAATTGCATAGAAGTACCACAATTCGGGCATCACATGCAGATTGGTACCACAATTACTAATCTTTGCGTGTCAGTATTAACATTGCTCCAGATTTTTGCAAATAGGTCTAAACTGCGTATAAACACGTATTGACGGTGTATCTGACCAGCGGGGTCCGCCTGTCAGGTGCCGACGTGGCATGTATTTTGCAGAAAACCCCCTTAAGTTTTATGTAATCACGAAAATGCCCAATTTTTTTTGCGGGAAAAAGGCTCCATGAGAGGCTTACTTTTTTTTCGTAATTTCCACCACGAATCTGGACTGGTTTGAAATTTTCCGCCACTTGAACAAATAAATAAAAGAACCAAAAAATCGGGCGCGGCGGGATTCAATCCTGCGACCTGCAGTCCACAGGCGCGCCACGCGCTAACCACCACGCCAAACCGCAGTTCGCGTTTGAATTCAGGCGTTCGCTTTCTTATACTATTTCTGAAGCGCTGGGCCGGCCCACCGAGGCTTGCATTTTTCTTTTGTTTCGCACTTAACTGGCGCGCGTGTTCGAGGTAATGCCCACCGAAGTGAAAATTATTACAGGTACGTTCATCACTCCAACTACAAAATTAACATGTCGTTCTTACATGATGTTAGAAAATATACATATGCGCCTACACATAAACAATAAGAACTACTAAATTTGTATTTCAGGAATAAATTGAAAATAGAATCATGATAAAATTATCAAAAAAATTATACAAGATATAGATTGAATGTGTCTCATCATAAAAAGTACATTTAGTATGGCATGCCCGACAAGCAGGTAAATAATAAATGTATAAGAAATATATTCAATGAGAAAAACAAACATACCTAAGACAAAACTATATTTACAAAAATACTTATATTTATAAACACCATCAGATTTGGTTCCAATTTTTGTTTACACAAATTAAATAAGATGTTTTCAGTATTAAACATTTTAAAGTTCTAGCCCGCGCATCGAGCAGGCCACGTTGCTAGTTTCAAGAAAAGCTCATCGATTCAAAAAATGTTCACGCGTTCAAGAAATGTTCACCAAAAATAAAAACATGTTCATGAATTCCGAAAATTGTCACCAAATCTCAAATGATGATCTTTTAATTCCAAAAATGTTCATGGTTTCAGAAAATGTTCACTAATTTACAAAAGGACCATGATTTCAAATAATGTTTATTATTTTGATTTTTTTCATTATTCAGAAAATGTGCATGAATTTGAAAGATGATTCCATAAATGGAAAAGAAAGAAGATAAAGAAAAAGAAATAATGAAAGGAAAAAATTGAAACAAAGACAAACATAAAATAAGAGAAGAAAAAACTAAAATGAAAAGGTAAAAAATTAAAAGGAAAAGAAAAAGAGAAAGAGAAAATAGAAATTAAAAGGGAAAAGGTTAAAAGAAAGAGAAAATAAAGAAGAGAAGAAAACTGGTTCAGGAAAGATTGTAGACTCTACCAAAAACTGGTGGATACAGGCTCACGGGGAGGATATGTGATGCGTATCCATGAAGAACTAAAGAATAAGAAATGCGCGTCAGTTAAGTGCGAAACGAAAAAAAAAATGCAGGCCTCGGTGGGCCGGCCCAGCGCTTCACGTATATTATAAAAAATGAAACGTCTGTACTCGACCGTGAGCTCCGTTGTGGTGTCGTGGTTAGCGCGTGTGTCCTGCGCCTGATTTTTCTTTTCGTTTCTTTATTTGTTCAAGTGGCGGAAAATTGCAAACCGGTTCAGATTCGGTGGTGAAAATTGCGAACAAAGCCTTTTTTCGCAAAAAATTTGGGCATTTTTATGATTACATACAACTTAAGGAGGTTTTCTGCAAAATACATGCCATGTCGGCACCTCACAGGCAGGCCCCGCTGGTCAGATACACCGTCAATACGTGTTTATACGCAGTTTAGACCTATTTGCAAAAATCTGGAGCAATGTTGATACTGACACGCAAAAATTAGCAATCGTGGTACCAATCTGCATGTGATGCCCGAATTGTGGTACTTATGTGCAATTAATTCATCTACGGCTGCCGCCACATAAGCTAGAGAAAGCGGGATCAGATAGGTAGGGTTTCGCTTGGGGAGGAGAAGGCGGCCGATGAGGAAAATCGCTGCTTATAGGCGGGGTTGAGCGAGCTTCAGCCCATGTAGAAAACTCTAAGAAAGGTGTGTTGCTCAGATTTGCCTGAAATGAAAAAAGGTGTGTTGCTCGAATTGGCACCAGGCCACGGGATGTGCTGTGCCTGTCACATATGAAGTTACGAACAGCCAACTGGAACCAAGCGACACCATCTAGAACACATAATAGAACAATGAAATCACTAACCTATAGATCGAATCACACACGCCCGGTGAAGAAGTAACTAACTTGCTAAGTGCTTAGGCATATATTGTCCAAAACATAGTACTAAATAAATTTTAGCATAATTTATGTTAGCATCTAAACTCTAGCCTATTAGCAACGTCGTTATTTGAGACTGTAATGGTCCCTGGTTCAAATTCCCAGTAAATTTTTCCGTCAACTCTTGTTTCCATTTTTATTTTGTGATAAAACATAAAAAGAGCTCACAAAAGCACAATTCAAGTTTTCTTTTGCTCAGCCACTACATCACTACTAGGGAAAACCTTATACACACAAATTTAGCAGTAGCGCGTGTCAAAAATGGGCGCTAGTGCTAAGTAGCAGAAACGCGCGCGCGAAAACCACGCTACAGATACAACAGTAGCAGTAGCGCGTGCACATGAAAAAGCGCTATCACTAATATTTCCATTGCTAAAACGATAGGCTAAGCATAGCAGTAGCGGTCTTGAGAAAAGTGCGCTACCGCTAAGACATAAGTAGCAGCGCGTTTCGCGCGGAGAGCGCTACTGCTAATGGAAATAAAAAAATGAAAAAAAATGGAAAAGTAAATGAAAAAGAAAGAAATAGAAAAAGGAGAACGGAAAAAATAAAATGTAGAGCAAAATAAATGAAAAAGCAAAAAAAGGAGAAAGGCCTAGCAGTAGCGTTTGTTGGTAAGAGGCGCTATAGCTAACGTAGCTGCAGCACGTTTCCTATACCCCCGCTGTAGAAACAAAAGCTATAGCAGTAGCGCGTTTTGTGAATATTGCTATAGCTAACTTTTCTATGGCGCGTTTCACAAAAAGCGCTACCGCTAAGTTTGACTTAATCAAAAAAACGTTTCCCCCCGGTCACCACTTCTCCCCCAAATACCTCGACCCACCCCGCTGCCGTCTGACCGATCCGCTGTCGCCCCACTTCGCCGCCATCTCCTGCCGACGTCGACGCCCCCAGAGCCACCAGAGCCGCGTGCCGTCGACGCCACCTGAGCCGCGCGACCTCATCAACGCCACCGGAGCCGCAGTCGACGCCACCGGATCCTCCCTCGCCACAACTACCTCCCTCGCCGTCACCGGAGACACCCCTGCCTCCCTCGCCACCACCGGAGCCATCCTTTGTAAGCCCGCCACCCCTCCTCTCTCCCTCTCTAAATTAGTTAGGTTAATTCAGTTAGGAAAAGAATTTAGTTAGGAAAAGAATTTAGATAGGGCTTTGACAGAGACGCCCCTGCCTCCCTCGCCACATCTGCCTCCCTCGCTGTAGGAAAAAAATTGTATATGCTTAACTAGGGCTTTGACAGAGACGCCCCTGCCTCCCTCTCCACATCTGCCTCCATCTATATTTGGTTTTTGAATTGAGTTTCAGAGAGCATGAGATTTGTGTAGATTTTCTTGAAGTGTCAAACACTAGGAGATGCAAATTTGAAGTGGTCATGATATATGAAAAATCCTCAATTGTGTTTGCTCATTAATCATAATCGACATTGAAGTGGTTCGATTGTGCCCAAGTGGCCTTTTGTTGTTTCCAGGGAATGAAGCCGAGTGGCCTATGTTTTGCCGGAATGTTGATTCATTTCTGGTCCGGCAAAATTCAGGTTCTCGATTTGTCCGCTTTTTAGCAAAGGTCATGCCGAAATTTTTCATGAATTTCCGCATGACTTGTGCTACAAACTAGGACATGTCGAGTGCCCGGGATTTGCCGCACCGGGAAGGAGTCAACGTTCCTGCAAAACAATAGGCCTTTTTATGTCATTATTCATTTCATTAGGTCTAGAATTAATTGACTAGATTTAATCATAGGAAACATGGCTAGCAACGATGAAGGACAGGTTTCTGGTGATTGCGACAACGTCTATCGGGCGGCAGACGAATTTTTGAGCCTTGCCGAAGAGACTGAGACCGGCCGAGGACCGAGACCGCGCCGAGGATCGAGACCGCATCGAGACCGGCGCTGAGACTGAGACCGGCGCCGAGACTAGCGGAGCCGGTGTAGAACCGAAAGCAAAGAGGCAACGGCTTCCTAACAAGCTCAGGACTACTAGACTGGTGGTCACGGAGGTGGACGATGGCAATTTTGAGCCAAAAGCGCCCCAGGACGTGCGCACGTGCTACGGCAATCAAATAGGTTGCATCGTACGGACAACCGCCATCATCAACGATGAGAAACTACAGAAGATAGATAATATGAGGACCTCCCGCCTAAAGAAGTTTCACCAGATATTCTTGTTCCCGGGCCGGAATGAAAAGGATTACAAAGATCCAGATAAGGACCCGGCAATGAACAAGATAAACAAACACGCCATGACCAAGTTTAGCTACGCGTTGGCCGCCTGGAAAACAAGGGTGAAAGCAAGGATCATCGACAAGAAGGAACCCTACTTCGAGATTGTAAAGGATAATCCGACAATCACAGAAGAGCAGTTTCAAATATTCAAAGGCGGCTTATGCGAGGCGAAGCTGCCAAAAAGTCTAAGTACATGAAGGGGCTTCAACCGAGGAACATTGGGAGCCACCACCTCGAGCCGTGATTACGGCGAGAAGAGGTCCATATGGGCCAAGGAGGACGTGCAACGCAAGAGTCTGGGCATCCCAGACCCCTTGGCGGAGTTAACCGTACCGCAGGAGCGTGACGTCCTCAGGGCCCGACACCGTTGTGACCCAGTGAAGAAGCTTTTTGAGACGAACGCGGTCACGACGGAGTTCATCAGACTTCTGGGAATTTTAGTTTTTGATCAATTCGGCTGCACGTTAGTCATATTTGTAAACAATCCTTGTGCCTTTTGCAGAGAGCGCAACACAGGATTGCGGCCGAAAGCGACTCGCCGTCTGAGGCGTTGGCAAGGCCCAAGTGGGACACTCCATTCAACCGGGCGTTGAACATATTGAAACGACTCCCGGTGGATACTCGGTCGTCGTATGGACGCATGCACGGTGTCGGAGACGGCGCCACGTGGAAGAAGTACTAGAGTGAGACCAAGGAGGAGAGAAAGGAAAGACGGAGGTTAACCGAAGAAAACATCGAAAAGAAGGTTGAGATTGCGGTTGAGAAGAAATCATCTCAGACAGTCGCAACAGCGGTAGCTGCCGCAAAACAGATGGTTGCAGATATGTCTACTTCCTTGGTTCCGGCTTTTCAATTGGACCAGCAAAATCCATAAAAAATGCAGCAGACTTTCCCTTAGCGACTTCTTGGGAGCAGCTCAACTAGCGTTGCACCAAAGACCTACAACCGCACTCGCTCCCAAGATCGCTCCCGCACCGGACGTGCTCGGCGGTGCTTCGTCTTTGGCTGAGCTCGACACCCTAACGGTATATGTCACACCGACCCCTTCAATAAATGTATAATCACCGGTTTTCATTGCCTTTCGGATGTCTCACGTCGCAGACTTTTCTTTGCAGGCCGACGAAACCCCGTGCACCATATTGTACAACATCGGCGACCAGAAGGTGGATGTGGGGAAGACGACGATAATGAAGCCAAAGGAACCATTGTTCCACAGCTGGCCGATCCCCCCGAAGGTCTTCAAGGTTTCCGTGGCCAGTGTCAAAACGGGCCATGAGAATTTGCCTCCTCTGGTAGTAGGGGGGATGACGATGAGACCCCGCGGCGGCTTGGTGATTGTTGCAATGGGTGGGTCCTGTTGTGGCTGAAGATTCTGCTTCGTTTGGAGGCGGCCGGGAGCACACCCACGAGCACGCAGCCTCAGCAAGGTATGAACATCAACACCCCATCTACCCAATTAGCGTCGGGTGTCGGGTTGGGTGATAGCGGACGGGGTAAGGAAGAGGCTCCATTAGTCACTGATGACATCGCCATGGATGAGGATGAGGATGACGATGGCACTCAACAGTATGTCTATCTTGGCGCCTACTCGTGGTTTGAGCGTCATGAGTCGGTGCACGAATTGCCGCCTCGAAGGCTCAACGTATTATAGACGACCTTCCGCAAAGAAGCCTAGGAAGAGAGCGAGGAAAGGCAAGAAAGCTGATTCTATGATCCAGCCGCCTCAGCAGCCTTGGGTTCAAGACCGTATAGATATCACCGGTGCGGATAAATTGCATATCCCCGGTCAACCAATCCTACCTGCAGCAGCGCTAAAGGCCAGATTCGGCGATCTAAGGAGTCTTCATGACGATGTGCTGCGGATAGAGAAAGGCCTCATCGCCTTGAAAGATCAAGGATACCCACTCTACGTGGTTAATGTTCCACGACAATTGTCGTACATCGAATTCTTCCCCGCGGATAAGTTCTTCCTTCGATTCGATTACATATTCGACATGTTTCACGTGAAAAAGCTAGATTTTACGTTTGTCCGCCTTTATGCCTTGCACATGAACTACATCATCGGGGTTGAGCAGATACCTCATATCTGTGTCGCTGACCCGTACTTCATGCACGAGAGCTTCTTGGGAGTCTACGCAAAGCACCGTGAATACGCGAGGGACTACATAGTCAATTTCATGCTCGCCAATAAGGACAAGGAGGCGATTCTCGTGCCTTATCATCCCCTGTAAGTCATCCGCGCAGATATCCTTCCTTCGATTTCAATCATTCATTTGCACGGCGGAGGCTAATTAATTTGAGGTATACTTATATTGCGTAGCGGCGGACACACCGTCCTCATCATCCTCTACCCCCGATACTCCCAAACTCTTTACTTGGACTCGTCGAAGAACATTAACAAAAAGGATTACACCCACATCAAGGATATTCTCGACAGTGCTATCTATCACTACGGCGCACGTGGTGGAGAGGTCAAGGACAAGAAGAGAAGGGACGGCAGGCCCGCCTTCGGCCATAAGACCGACTTCTGCTGCATCCAACAACCAAGTGATTCTCTTAATGATGGATTCTATGTCCTACACCACATGCTGGAGTACAGACGGGATCACCAGAACCTTCGCATGTCAGCTAAATCCGGCGATGCCCATATTCTGCAATGGGCAAAGAACGTAGGAGATATCGAGGATCATCGACTTTGATCTGAGTTCTATCACATCCAGCATGAACTTGCCCAAATCATCATGAAGGGGGTCATCGGAAAAACAGGGATGTTCTACGAAGAAGGACAAATTTCGCGGGAAGACGTCCGAACACGGGTAGCCTCTCAGCGTCTCGACCTGAAGCCTTTCACTAGGCTCGGGGACTATCTCCCTGACTTGGATGGATGGCACGACATGTTGGAGTGATTGTCGATATATGACAATGTGTCCGTTTAGTCCATACTTTCTGTATGACGAAACTTTGAGTTATGCATGATGAAACTTTATTTGTGATGTAATTAAACCGTCCTCCTCGACTAGCGACGATCACTCTAGTTAGGGCATTTTGGGTACGATCAACTTTGTTATTTATGCTTATGATATGTTGCTTCTATTTTTTTCCAAGTCTGTCTCTTTCTGTTGCTCAACTATATATGTTGCATATCATCGACTCATGTGACGATGTAGGTGCATAGATCATCGATGGCGAAGAAGTGCTACGCCAGGAGTATATATACGACGAGTTGCCGGAGTGTCAGGCCCAAGTGTACCGGTTTCCGGTTTCCGAGCGACAGGCAGTAGTTAGTTTAGGTTCACGCTAATGCGAGAGAGGGATACGAACTTATGTGCTGCATAGTTCCGCTCTCACTCAAAGTGATAGCTCTTCTCGCGTATATCATTGTTTAGATGGATGACGATGTAGTTGCAAGTAATCGAGGCTTGTATTGCTATTTTCGAGATGATGACGAGATACCACTTTGTGTTGGATGATGATTATGATGAGAATATTTGTATGTATATGCTATGATTACATTTGTGGCCTCGCAGCCATTTGTATGTGTATCATGGTGACATTTGTATCTGCTAAAGATTCTTGTATAAAGCCTGTTCAAATACAATCAAATATGCAGAAAAAAACAAAACTACTAAAATTAGCAGTAGCGAGTGGAGAAAGTTAGCAGGAGCGTGACGGTAGCAGTAGCGTGTCCAGCCCAAGCACGCTGGAGCTATTAGCAGTAGCGAGCTTGCACGAAGCACGCTGCTACTACACTTGTATACCAGCAGCGCGGGCGCCCACGCGCTGCTCCTAAGTGTTAGCTGTACAACCTTGTTAGTAGCGCCGGTCCCCGCGCTACTAATGTACCTAAAACCCGCGCTGCTACTAGGCTTTTCCCTAGTAGTGCATATTTATATTAGATGGAACTTAATAAGTTTTCACCGACCATTTCCCGTACCTACTTATATTAGATAGACAAAATAATTGCATTGGCTAGTAGACTATGAAAAAGCTATGATGGGTCCTACTGCCAACACTGTTACGCGGGTCATACCGCTCAATAACCCGTCAAGCAGCTATGATAGGTCCAATTATTAGACGTTACGCGGCAAAAAAGTGATCACACATTCATAATATTCCGTGACTCTAGTAGGCCCGTCATGGAAATTACCAAACCGTCGCAGAAATTGGTAGCCAGGTGCACTCATGTGCTGAAGCGATTAAGTGACATCTATCGTCACCGATTTGCAGTAATCAGTGACTCCACCTATGAAAACATCACACGTTGGGTACTTGTGTGACGTTGTCCACCAGCGTCACAAGGATTTTTGTCACAGTATCTCAATTTTCTTGTAGTGACCCGATACACTCCGGAACACTTCCGGTGTCCGAATACTATCGTCCTATATATCAATCTTTACCTCTTGACCATTTCGAGAGTCCTCGTCATGTCCGTGAACTCATCCGAGACTCCGAACAACATTCATTCACCAAATCACATAACTCATATAATACTAAATCGTCATTGAACGTTAAGCATGCGGACCCTATGGGTTCGAGAACTATGTAGACATGACCGAGACACCTCTCCGGTCAAAAACCAATAGTGGAACCTGGATGCTCATCTTGGCTCCTACATATTCTATGAAGATCTTTATCGGTCGAACCGTTATGACAACATACGTTATTCCCTTCTCGTCCATCGGTATGTTACTTGCCCGAGATTCGATCGTTGGTATCTTCATACCTAGTTCAATATCGTTATCGGCAAGTCTCTTTACTCGTTCCGTAAAATATCATCCTCCAACTAAATCATTAGTCACTTTGCTTGCAATGCTTCTTATGATGTGTATTACCGAGAGGGCCCATAGATACCTCTCTGATACTCGGAGTGACAAATCCTGATCTCGATCTATGCCAACTCAAAAAACACCTTCGGAGATACCTGTAGAGCATATTTATAATCACCCAGTTACGTTGTGACGTTTGATAGCACATAAGGCATTCCTCCGGTATCCTGGAGTTGCATAATCTCATAGTCGAAGGAATATGTATTTGACATGAAGAAAGCAATAGCAATAAAACTGAACGATCAATATGATAAGCTAACGGATGGATATTGTCCATCACATCATTCTCCTAATGATGTGATCCCGTTATCAAATGACAACTCATGTCCATGGTTAGGAAACCTTAACCATTTTTTATCAACGAGCTAGTCAAGTAGAGGCTCACTAGGGACATAGTGTTTGTCTATGTATTCACACATGTATTTAGGTTTCCGATCAATACAATTCTAGCATGAATAATAAACATGTATCATGAATAATAAAATATAAAATAACAACATTATTATTGCCTCTAGGGCATATTTCCTTCAGGTCTCTCTCTCAGAAAATGAATGGTGGAAGTGTAGGTACGTTCTGATGGCTCTCTCACAAATGGAGAAGGGGTGGAGGGGTATATATAGCCTGCACACAAAATCCAACCGTTACACACATTTGACTCATCTCAGTGGGACCGAATGGTTGAACTCAGTGGCACCGATCAGTTCAAAAATGTGAACGTTAGGGATCTCGGTGGGACATACTGGAACAACTCGGTGGGACCGATGTGCTAGGTCTTATGGCAAACCGCGTCTCAGTGGCACCGATTGCATCAACTCGGTGAGACCGAAGTGTAGCAATAAGGCAACAGAGAATTGGTCAAGCCATCTCGGTGAGACCGATTGCTATTTCGGTGAGACCAAAATAATTGCAACTGATAATAGGGAGTTGAAAAGGCCGTCTCGGTGAGACTGATATCCGTATCGATGAGACTGATATCCGTATCGGTGAGACCGAACTGTTAGGGTTTCTGGTTGTGTCTATGTCATACGAACTCGGTGGCTCCGGATAGAAAGAATCGGTGGGGCCGAGTTGGAGATGAGGGTTTTGACATATTTGGACGAAGAAAGTGGCTGAGGGTTTTGGAGAAATATCACTAAGCACTTGAGCAAGTAAGCCATTAAGCAACACCTCATCCCCTCTTAATAGTATTGGCTTTCCTATGGACTCGATGTGATCTTGGATCACTAATTGGATCACTAAAATAGAAATGAAGAGTCTTGAGCTTTGCCAATCTTCGTCCTTAGCATTTTGAAGAGGTTCCACATACTCTTGTCCTTGCCACGCCATTGTTGAACTTATCTGAAACAAGCTAGATAAAACAATTAGTCCAACAAGAGATATGTTGACATCAATTACCAAAATCACCCAGGGAGCACTTGTGCTTTCACAGTCGCATGTCTAGTGGTGTACATGCAACTGGCCTGACAACCCCGTCCCGACCCAGTTCTAGTTGCTTTGTGCACATGCAGTTGTAGTGGGGTTACACCACTTGCAGTTGCATGTCTAGTGTTGGAGATGCAACTGGCCCCGATAACCCCCTCCCCGACCCAGTGCAGCCGCTTTGTGTTCTGTCAGTTGCAGTTGGCTTACAATGCTTGCAATTGCATGTCTAGTGGTGGAGATGCAACTTGTTGGAGATATTCCCTAGAGGCAATCATGTATGATGATATTTCCTATGTGTTTATGAATAAAGATAGTCCTTGGAAATTATCAATGATGTGTATCAGCAAGTACGTGACTTGTTTGTGGGACTATGCATTGTATGATGACTGTCCTAAAAGGTCCCTAGTCGAAAGGGTTGTGTGGACGCACAGCCGACTAGACTAGCATATGACACGGTCGATGACTTGGTCTCACTAGCCATGGATCATTGGATGCTAACCGGATAATATGGACTTGGAAAGGTGCAGTCGGATTTAACGTAGTCGGATCCGAAGTCGAGATAAGGTCCGAGTCGGACGGACCCAACTATGAGACGCAGCGATATGTCATCTGTGAGTCTCTAGTACAACATATGTTCTATGTCCTAAGACACGAGCCGACGCATGTACTGGATGGTGACAGACTTGCTTTGGGCCGACCAAACGCTACTCCGTGGATCGGGTAGTTACAAAGGTAGGTTTCGGGTTTGTCCAGTCCCATGCTGCGAGACATGGTCGAGCAAGATGGGATTTGCCCCTCCGATCAGGAGAGATATACTCTGGGCCCCTCGTGTGATCCGACCAGGATAAACATGGCCATGCGACAAGGATTATGAGATAATCCGGTTTGTGGTTGCTATCACTGGAACGAGAAAGAGGTCGGGCTAGCACAAGGATGACAGTCTCGCCTTGAGCCCGACAACATATATCATGCGGCAAAGGGAACAGAAGTGTGACATGTTGTACAGGTTCGCCTAACCAGCTTCATAGTCTGCTTGGTGGTCGGCACGCCTTGCTAGAGGCCGCTACCAACCGTGCAGGTCGGAGGTGATCCGAACTGTGACCAAGCCGACTTGAACCTAAGGGGTCGCGCGCTTAAGGGAAGGAACCTACGAGGTCGGTTCGTAGGACACTGGTCGGATGTGATCCAAACTGGACTAGGAACGTGACCGAGTAGACTTTGGGCTTTAGGGTCCGTGCGAGGCCCAAGTGTTGAGCCTGCGACGGACGCCTATATAAAGTGGAGGTGCGGCACACTCATGTGGTTGATCGCTTCGGCGCTGCGACTAGGGTTTGCATGTGTTGCGAATAGCCACCTCCACTCGCCGCCGACTGTGTGATCGGACCTAGCAGTCCGCCGCCCGGTGTTCCTCTTGCACGCGCGAATACCGTTAGAGGCGGTGCACTTGTGCTGCTCCGGCGAACTCGTACGTGGGATTGGACGACCGGCTGTTCGAGGGAGATCGAACGAGGAGGAGACGATCCACGCGGACGCGCTGCCCCTACTCTTCTTCCGCTGCACGGCACCACGCGTCTAGTGGTAACGAACTGTGATCCATCTCCTGTAGCATGTTCCTGGATGTTCTGCGCATAGGAATTTTAATTTGCAGTCGACGCACCCTACCGTAGAACTCAACAGTGGTATCAGAGCCTCTGCTATAGGATTTGAATTCAGATCGTATGCATATTAGATATGTGGAGGTAGCAGATGAGATCTGTTGTCGTTGATAAGATCGGCTATGTGCACGGTTAATGTGATCAACTGCACATGGGGATCGTTCAGGCTATGTTTTCTGTAAACCAGGATCGATGAGGTCGTGACACGATCTACCCCTACCGGTCGGTCATCCGCCATCGGGGTTAACAGTGAAACGTAAATCCGAATCGGATTCGCGATGATCGATAAGATCGGTCAGATCAAAGAATTCGGCGTGATCGGAGTTCAGATGTGATCTGTGATTTCCGAAAACGTCGGGCGCTGCCCGCACCCGCGAGGGGCGCTGCCCTTTCGAACCACGCCCGCTAACCGGCTAGCGGGACCGCCGTGTGCGTAGCGCCGTGTATTTCGTAGCCGACACACAAACCGGTAGAATGCGATTCTATGCATAACTTTGTTTTGCAGGTTTGATGTGAATAGTATGGCTCATGTGTATGTGATGCATGTGTGTAATTTATACGTTACTGCGTGTCATGTTTGTCGTACCGGCAGAGCCAAAGTGCTGTCATTATATTGTATAACGACCTGCGTGTCGACTTGTGACTCTATGTAAATTCATTACTAGTTGTAGTAGTTGGATAATAGAGATCAGGTTGGCGGCTTGGCGTCCCGGCGTGACAAACAAGATGGAGTTCGTAGATGGTCATCAGAGTCGGAGCCGACCTGGAAGAACGTCCATGAAGGATCCATACTATTTCACAATATGTGTTATATTTGTGATTGTTATGCTTCTTTGTTTCTATGCATGTTAGAATGATTGAATGATCCCTCATGAATATCAAGCGAATTTCCATCCCCGATGTTGCACCTTCGCACGTCAAAATCGTCTAGTAGTGGGCTCATAAAATTGGGTGCTCTTTGGGTGTCCTTGAATCAAGGGTTCGTGTCGGACACGGACATGCACTTTACATCGAGTTAACTTGACAAAGGCTATCAAAAGCGGTTTTGGGCCTTGTGGCAAAGAAGGTTGGGAGCCGGGTATGAGATACCTTCCCGACCGGCGTGAGTCGATATAGAATACGATTAGCAAGGAGTTGCTTACTGGATAGTTATGTTGGCTAGGAGTGATGCTAAAGCTCACTAGTCGCATGCGCTAGTCGGATCCTGAATCACTGAGAGTTTGCGAAGGGATGCTGACTTCAGTGGGAGTATTCTGTTTAGGCTATAATTACTCTACATAAACACATTGCTTAGTGATTGCATGTTTTCTATTGTAGATCAATGGCACCACCTACTCAACCCAACTTTGCATTGAAATCAATCCCGGAAAAGGATAAACTGAATGGAACAAACTTTACCACCTGGTATAGAAATTTGAGAATTGTTCTCAAGCATGATAAAAAGGAACATGTTCTAGAGGATCCACTTCCTGAGGAACCTGCCGATAATGCTAGTTCCACAGCTAAGAATGCCTACCAGAACTCGTTGATGAATCAACGGAGATCAGCTGTCTGATGCTGGCTTGTATGGAGCCCGATTTGCAACAGCATTTTGAAAATGTTGAGGCTTATGATATGATCGAGAGTCTCAAGAGCATGTTTCAGACACAAGCTAGGACCGAAAGGTTCAACGTCTGGCAATCCTTGATGGATTGCAAGCTGAAGGAAGGTGATCCACTGAGCCCACATGTTATCAAGATGATTGGATATGTGCAAGCTTTGGATCGTTTGGGCTTCCCGCTCTTGGATGAGCTGGCTACAGATGCAGTTCTGGGTTCTCTTCCGCCCAGCTATGGGACGTTCATCTCGAACTATCATATGCATGGCATGGATAAGAAGCTCACTGAATTGCATGGGATGCTCAAGATGGCGTAGCAGGATATTAAGAAAGGCACGCATCAAGTGTTGATGGTGCGAGAAATCGCTAAGTTCAAGAAGAGTTGGTCCAAGAAAAGGCTAAGGCAAAGGGCACGGAGACGGTAACCTCTGCCGCTACGCCGAAGTCTGGACTGGACTCGAAGACCGTTTGCTATCACTGCAAGGAAACCGGTCACTGGAAGAGGAACGGTAGCAAGTGGCTTGCAGAGCATGGCAAGAAGGCGGAAATGCTTCTTGAGCAAAGGTACACTTGTTGCATATGTTATAGACATTTACCTTCTTGACATACCTAGTAGCTCTTGGGTATTTGATACCGGATCGGTTGTTCATATTTGCAACTCGATGCAGGGGCTGGTAAGAACTAGGTGTGTGGCACAAGGGAGATTGACATCGTGGTCGGCAACAAAGCAAGAGTTGCTGCGTTGGAGGTCGACGCGATGCAGCTCCAGCTTCCTTCCGGATTCATAATGGAATTGAATAATTGTTATTACATTCATGCACTTAGTCGGAACATTATTTCTGCCTCATGTTTGATGAGTCAAGGTTATGAATTCAATTTAAAGGACAATGGTTGTTCGATATTTTTGAATGGTATGTTCCACGACTATGCACCCATTGTTGATAGGCTATTTATATTGAATCTAGAACAGGAACCCGTCTATAACATGAATGTCAAGAGGCATAAGCCTAATGAGATAAATCCAACATACTTACGGCATTGCCGACTTGGACACATTAGTGCGAACGCATGAAGAAGCTCCATGATGATGGGCTTCTAACTTCGTCCGACTTCAGGTCGTTCGAGACATGTGAATCATGCTTGCTCGGCAAGATGACTAAGTCTCCTTTCGCAAAGAGTTGCGAGAGGGCGTCCGAGCTTTTGGAGCTTATACACAGTGATGTGTGTGGTCCAATGAGCACAACTACCAGAGGTGGCTATCGATGCCATTGACTTTTACCGACGACTTGAGTAGATATGGATATATCTATTTGATGAGGCACAAGTCGGAGACTTTTGAAAAGTTCAAAGAGTTTCAGAACGAGGTTGAGAATCAGCTCGGCAAGACTATAAAGCTTCTGCGATCTGATCGTGGAGGTGAGTACATGAGCCAGGAGTTTGATGATCATCTGAAAAGTTGAGGTATAGTACCTCAGCTCACACCTCCGGGTACGCCACAGAGAAACGGCGTGTCGGAGCGGAGGAATAGGAACTTGTTGGACATGGTCCGGTCTATGATGAGCAAATCGGATTTACCCTTGTCATTTTGGGGATACGCTCTAGAAACTGCAGCTTTCACACTTAATAGGGTACCATCAAAATCCGTAGACAAGACACCACATGAGATGTGGACCGGGAAGAGTCCCAGTTTGTCTTTTCTAAATATTTGGGGTTGTGAAGCATTTGTCAAGCGACTTATGTCAGACAAGCTTACACCTAAGTGGGATAAATGCATATTCGTGGGATATCCGAGGGAAACCTTGGGATATAGCTTCTACAACCGGGAAGAGAACAAAGTGTTTGTTGCTCGAAGCGGGTTTTCCTTGAGAAAGAGTTTCTCGGTCGGGAGGCGGTGGGAGGACGGTTCAACTCGAAGAAATTCGAGGACCACTCGGGGACGGCTCGGCTGGTGACGAGATCATACCGGAGTCAGTCAGGGAACCTGTAGTGGAAGCGGCACCGGAACCACGGAGGTCGGAAAGATTGCGCAGAGTGCGTGATGTATTGTTGCTAGAAAGCGACGAGCCGGCCACGTATGCGGAAGCGATGGTGAACCCAGATTCCGAGGCATGGCTAGAGGCCATGAGATCCGAGTTAAAGTCCATGGATGAGAATCAAGTCTGGGACTTGGTTGATCTGCCACCTGGCGTAACTGCCATTGGTTGCAAATGGGTCTTTAAGAAGAAAACCGATGTGGATGGAAATGTTCAGATCCACAAAGCTCGGCTTGTCGCTAAAGGTTATGGACAAGTTCAAGGAATTGACTACGATGCGACTTACTCGCCGGTAGCGATGCTGAAATCGGTGAGGATCATACTAGCTATAGCTGCATATTTCGATTACAAGATATGGCAGATGGATGTCAAAACGGCTTTCCTTCACGGAAATTTAACCGAGGACGTGTATATGATACAACCCGAGGGTTTTGTCGATCCGACTAGCACTAGTAAGGTATGCAAGCTCAAGAGATCCATTTATGGGTTGAAGCAAGCATCTCGGAGTTGGAACATTCGTTTTGATGAGGTCGTCACTGGTCTCGGTTTCATCAAAAGCGAAGAGGACTCTTGTTTATACAAGAAGTTAAGTGGGAGCTCGATAGTGTTTCTGATCTTGTATGTGGACGACATACTACTGATCGGGAACGATGTTTCGATGTTAAACTCGATCAAGGGATCATTGAATGACAAGTTTTCGATGAAGGACCTTGGTGAGGCAGTATATATTTTAGGCATTAAGATCTATAGAGATAGATCGAGGAGGCTGCTCGGCCTAAGCCAGAGCACGTACATAGATAAAGTGTTGAAGCGGTTCAACATGAGTGAGGCAAAGAAAGGGTTCTTGCCACTCTCACATGGTATATGGCTAAGCGAGACTCAGAGTCCTTCGACATCTGATGAGCAAAGCAGGATGAGTAGGATTCTGTATGCCTCGGCAATCGGATCCATCATGTATGCCATGATATGTACAAGGCATGATGTTGCTTTTGCAATAAGCCTAACAAGCAGATACCAGGCCAACCCAGGTGAGAGTCACTGGGCAGCGGTAAAGACTATTTTGAAGTACCTGAAAAGGACTAAAGAGATGTTCCTAGTTTATGGAGGTGAGGAAGAGCTCGTCGTAAGGGGTTATGTTGATGCTAGTTTCCAAACCGACAGAGATGATTGTCGATCACAGTCCGGATTCGTGTACGTCCTGAACGGAGGAGCGATTACCTTTGGATGAGTTCCAAGAAGGATACGGTGGTCGATTCTACCACGAAGCCGAATACATTGCGGCTTGTGAAGCTGCAAAGGAAGGTGTTTGGATCCGGCATTTTATGGATGATCTTGGTATTTTCCCAGCCTCGGTGAAACCGTTGGACCTTTATTGTGATAATTCTGGTGCCATCGCACAAGCCAAGGAGCCGAGGAATCACCACAAGGCCAGACACATAGACCGGAAATATCACCTGATACGAAAGAAGGTAAAGAATGGTGACGTAGAGTTATGCAAGATTCACACGGATGCAAATGTTGCAGATCCGTTGACTAAGCCGCTTCCACAACCCAAGCATGAGGGGCACGTTAGAGCTATGGGCATTCGATGTCTATTTGATTGACTCTAGTGCAAGTGGGAGACTGTTGGAGATATGCCCTAGAGGCAATCATGTATGATGATATTTCCTATGTGTTGATGAATAAAGATAGTCCTTGGACATTATCAATGATGTGTATCGGAAAAGCACGTGACTTGTTTGTGGGACTATGCATTGTATGATGACTGTCCTAAAGGTCCCTAGTCGAAAGGGCTGTGTGGACGCGCAGCCGACTAGACTAGCATATGACACGGTCGATGGCTTGGTCTCACTAGCCATGGAGCATTGGATGCTAACCGGATAATATGAACTTGGAAAGATCTGGTCGGATTCGACGTAGTCGGATCCGAGTCGAGATAAGGTCCGAGTCGGACAGACCCAACTATGAGACGCATAGCGATATGTCATCTGTGAGTCTCTAGTACAACATACGTTCTATGTCCTAAGACCTGAGTGACGCATGTAATCGGGATGGTGACAGACTTGCTTTGGGCCGACCAAACGCTACTCCGTGATCGGTAGTTACAAAGGTAGGTTTCGGTTTGTCGATCCCATGCTGCGAGACATGGTCGAGCAAGATGGGATTTGCCCCTCCGATCAGGAGAGATATACTCTGGGCCCCTCGTGTGATCCGACCAGGATAAGCATGGCCATGCGACAAGGATTATGAGATAATCCGGTTTGTGGTCGGTATCACTGGAACGAGAAAGAGGTCGGGCTAGCACAAGGATGACAGTCTCGCCTTGAGCCCGACAACATATATCGTGTGGCAAAGGGAACAGAAGTGTGACACGTTGTACAGGTTCGCCTAACCAGCTTCATAGTCTGCTTGGTGGTCGGCACGCCTTGCTAGAGGCCGCTACCAACCGTGCAGGTCGGAGGTGATCCGAACTGTGACCAAGCCGACTTGAACCTAAGGGGTCGCGCGCTTAAGGGAAGGAACCTACAAGGTCGGTTCGTAGGACACTGGTCGGATGTGATTCGAACTAGACTAGGAATGTGACCGAGTAGACTTTGGGCTTTAGGGTCAGTGCGAGGCCCAAGTGTTGAGCCTGCGACGGACGCCTATATAAAGTGGAGGTGCGGCACACTCATGTGGTTGATCGTTTCGGCGCTGCGACTAGGGTTTGCATGTGTTGCGAATAGCCACCTCCACTCGTCACCGACTGTGTGATCGGACCTAGCAGTCCGCCGCCCGGTGTTCCTCCTGCACGCACGGATACCGTTAAAGGCGGTGCACTTGTGCCGCTCCGGCGAACTCGTACGTGGGATCGGACGACCGACTGTTCGAGGGAGATCGAACGAGGAGGAGACGATCCACGCGAACGCGCTGCCCCAACTCTTCTTCCGCTGCACGGCACCGTGCGTCTAGTGGTAACGAACTGTGATCCATCTCCCGTAGCATGTTCCTGGATGTTCTGCGCGTAGGAATTTTAATTTATAGTCGACGCACCCTACCGTAGAACTCAACACAACTGGCCCGACAACCCATGTCCCGACCTCAATTACAGTTGCTTTGTACCCAATGCAATTGCAGTCGGTTTACAATGTTTACGGTTACAATGTCTAGTGTTGGACATGCAACTAGCCCAACAACCACCATCCTGAACTCAGTTGCAGTCGCTTTTGTACTCGTGCAATTGCAACTTAGCTGGCTGCGATTTAGCAAAACCGTTGAAAATAAGAAACAAAAAGAGAAAAGGAAAAGGTAATAGAAATGTAAGGAATCAAACGTAAAATAACTCTCACAAGTTATAGGTTGGCAATTAGTTCGCAATTTTTGTTGATATAGGTTGGAAATTGCTTACAAAATGTAGAATGTCAAAAAATCAAGAAAATGAAATAAGAGAAAACAAGAAGACAGAACAATTAAATGTTGATATAAGAAAAAAGTATAAAAAAGAAAATAAACAACAACAAAAAACATGAAATGGGCCTATAACCCAAGTGACACATGCCCATGCCCAAAAAAGCACGAAACAGGCGGTACCCATGTCGAGTGCACCACTCGTGCACGCCATTTTCAGCAATCCACACGAATCTCTGTGTGCTTTGATCGGACGGTTCATGTCATGAATGAGGCACAACTATTTTTCATCTAGCTGAGAAAACAATAAAACTGTAATAACTTTGGTCATATGATTCTTTTTTTTTGCGGGTGAAAAATAATTTTCATTTATCACTCAGGATCAATCTCGTTCTTACATAAGTCAGGCACC
The DNA here is from genome assembly GCA_021605145.1 of Aegilops bicornis. Lineage (NCBI taxonomy): Eukaryota > Viridiplantae > Streptophyta > Magnoliopsida > Poales > Poaceae > Aegilops > Aegilops bicornis. The sequence continues at coordinate 630,753,974 of CM038675.1, read as the reverse complement.
TCACCTCACCTGGTCCTGAACCCAACCATACAACCGTACGTTTCTCAATTCTACCAAAAGCAGCTAGGTAATGGCTAATGCCATTCTGCTCTCTGCGTACATGAGCCAATTTAACTAGTCTCCCGTCTCCCAGCAGTCTCCTAATCTGATCAGTAAGCATAGCATAACAAGACCGGTCCCTCTCCACTGCCTTGAGCATATTGAGTGCCATGAGGCTGTCTGTCTCCAATTCTATGGGCTGCTGCGTCCACTGCAAAGCCAGGTTCAGGCCCTCCATACAGGCAATGAGTTCAGCTTCTAGAGGCTCCGCACATGACCTCAGTTCTCTACACGATGAGAAGATAATCTCGCCAGAGCTATCCCTCAGGATCATTCCGGCGCCAGCCGTTCCCGTCGTGGCGCAAAACGAGCCATCGACGTTGAGCTTTGTCCAACCTGCAGCCGGAGGAGTCCATCGTGGTCGCGGCCCAGCTATACCTATACCACGCTATATATCTTTGCTCGACACCACTGCATCAACTACCTGCTTCCCTTTCGCCGGGTCTGCACTCGGATTGTTCTGTATGCCAACGAGCGAGTCGACGTAACTAAGAAGGAACCTCTTCGATGCTTCAACCGGTGGCGGCTGCTTGTGATGTGTCATCTCATTGCGTACGTGCCAGCATCGCCAAGTGTCATCATGAGTGTTGGAATTCTGCTCATAGGATCGATCACATCAAATCATGATAAACTCACACACAGAAAACTGATGGCCAAAGGCACGTGTCATGCCTTCTTCTTCTTTTTTTTTATTTTCTGTTTTTCTCTCCACCTTGTTACAATAGCCATGGTCTGCCCGTGTATATATATACACGTTCAGCCAAGCCCTCACGTCCAACTCTTCCTACTTCTACTCGGACACCTACTTGGACCTTGAACCGGCTTAAACTCTGACTCACGTACTTAATCCCAGCCGAACTCTACCTACTACTCGCGTAGAGACACAACTTAATCAGCTAGCTAAACTAGCATGGACTCCTATACTTTCATCTTGAACTTGACTCAACTAGGAAACTATCATATCCTACACGTGCCAGGACTTAACCAAACCTAATAATCAAGATTATTTCCAACAATCTCCCTTTAATCTTGACTTGCCATCTTCCACATGCTCCGTCTTGTCTTGACTCATTGTTGACTCGCGACTTGTCGATCCAAACTCCAACATACGATCCGGACTACCAGCTCACACGGTCGCATCTACGCGTGCAACGTGTAAAACTGGACGCATCATCAGTCTTCACGTCGTTCAACTTAACTAGTCACTTTTCCACTACACGCCAAGCTTGATCTTCAGCGGTCATATCCGTACACTGAGTATCACCCGCCTTGAAACATGCAGTGCACCTCTCTTGCTCTGCCATGTTGTGCCACCGCCATTGCTTGGCCGCTGCCTTGCACTCGGTCCGCACCATACTCCTTGTACTTGTTTGCAATAAATCCACTCTTCACTGCTCGCACACCTCCTCGCTTTACGATGGCTTCGCCTACCATCGTCCGCCTTCGGCATCACACCGAATCCACACCGCCGCAACCAGGACGCTCCACGAGGACATGGACATGACCCACGGAACACCGCGCACACCGCTTCCACTCCAACGAATCATCAACAAGACGAGCACTTGGACACGACAACGACTCACAGACGCAACGACGACTGATCGTGCAAACACGCACGACACCTTGACTCATCCGACTCCCCCGGATGACGATCTTGATGAGCTCCCGCGCCGCACCTCGGCACCATCTCTCCTATCAACGATCTCCTTCCATCACCTTGCCGACGACATCCTGCCGCCTCCCTCCATGTCGCTCTGCTGAACGACGATCGCCCGAACCGCCTCATTGCTGCATCACCCAGCGCTGACATCACCCATCGCTCCTCGTCGCTGCACCACCCAGCGACCATATTGCCCGCCCCGAGGCGCTAGCAGATCGCCACCCCGGGGCAAGCTCTCGACTCCTGAACCTTGCTCTAGATACCAATTGTTGGAATTCTGCTCACAGGATCGATCACATCAAATCACGATAAACTCACACACAGAAAACTGATGGCCAAAGGCACGTGTCGTGCCTTGTTCTTCTTCTCTTTTTATTTTCTGTTTTTCTCTCCACCTTGTTACAATAGCCATGGTCTGCCCGTGTATATATATACACGTTCAGCCAAGCCCTCACGTCCAACTCTTCCTACTTCTACTCGGACACCTACTTGGACCTTGAACCGGCTTAAACTCGACTCACGTGCTTAATCCCAGCCGAACTCTACCTACTACTCACGTAGAGACACAACTTAATCAGCTAGCTAAACTAGCATGGACTCCTATACTTTCATCTTGAACTTGACTCAACTAGGAAACTATCATATCCTACACGTGCCAGGACTTAACCAAACCTAATAATCAAGATTATTTCCAACAATGAGCTCCATCCTCTCCGTGTCAGGAAGATCACAGAGAGTTTGGGCGAGCCACTCCGAGCCCGTCCGATGGAAGGTAGCAGCAGCAGGGATCCTCCAATGTTCAGCCATTGCTTGCCATAGCGCCAACGCCCTTGGGCACCTGCAAAAAGCATGAAACGTGTCCTCCGGCTATATAGCACAGAGAGGGCATTGGTCAGAGACCTCCAGCCTCGGCGTTTTTATTAACCCAAGTGGGCAAACAATCATGAGCAGCCTCCAAGTAAAGGTGCGAACCTTGGGAGGAGCAGGGCACCTCCAAATAAAAGCCTAGACGGCTCGTCGCCCGTCCGGTGCCCTGCTCGCCGTGACTGATGAAGATCGAAGATGATCCTCTAAAGCAAGTCGATAAGCACTCCGCACCGAGAAGTTTCCATTACGCCAGACCCCATGCAAGGAGATCCTCACCCGGTAGCGGTGATGTTCGAATCTTTGCTATCTCCTCGCGTCCACCGGTAAAAAGATGTCACGTACCACGTCCATCCGCCAAGCACCATGGTTGTCCAGCAGCTCACTCACCCGGCGAAGACGACATCGTCCCTGCGGTGTTACTGGCCTGCCACTACCATTCGTCAGGATCCAACGGTCACGCCATATTCTGATCGAGTTCCCGTTGCCCATGCGCCAAACCAGGCCAGATTTCAAGAGCTCCAGTCCATATTGCACACCCTGCCAAGTAGCTGAAGCCCCACCTGAGAAGACTAATACGTCTCCAACGTATCTATAATTTATGACGTATTCATGCTATTATACTATCCTTCTAGGATGTTTTATATGCATTTATATGACATTTTATATGATTTTTGGGACTAACCTATTAACCTAGAGCCCAGTGCCAGTTTCTGTTTTCTCCTTATTTTAGAGTATCGCAGAAAAGGAAAAATAAACGGAGTCCAATTGACGTCCCACTTGACGGAGATCATTTTTGGACCAGAAGAAGCCCACGGAGTACTGTAAGCGAGCGGAAGAGTCCGGGCTGCCCACGAGGGTGGGCGCGCCCACCCCTAGGGCGCGCCCCCTGCCTCGTGGACAGCCCGGAGACCTCCCTGACATGAAATCAACGCAAAACTCTTCTATATATACCCAAACTTCCAGAAAGAAACCTAGATCGAAAGTTCCGCCGCCGCAAGCCTCTCCACGAGAAGTCAATCTAGGCCCTCTCTGGCACCCTGCCGGAGGGGGCCATCATCATCGGTGGCCATGGAGGAGTATCCCAGAGGGGCCATCATCAGCATGAAGGCTAAGGACCAGAAGGTGGAGGCCATGGAGGAGGAAGCACAAGGGAGAACCTCTCCTCCTCTCTTGATGGCCAGGAGTGCCATCGGGAGGAATCATCGCCACGGTGATCGTCTTCATCAACATCACCATCATCATCACCATCCTCATCTCTTTTACGCGGTCCACTCTCCCGCACCCTCACTGTAATCCCTACTTGAACATGGTGCTTTATGCCACATATTATGATCCAATGATGTGTTGCCATCCTATGATGTTTTGAGTAGATATCTTTTGTCATTGGGTTGATTGATGATCTAGATTGGTATGAGTTGTATGTTTTACTTTGGTGCTGTCCTATGGTGCCCTCCGTGTCGGCATAGCGTGAGGGATTCCAGCTGTAGGGTGTTGCAACACGTTCATGATTCGCTTATATTGGGTTGGTGAGTGGTGAAACACAAACCCGAGTAAGAGGATTGTTGCGTATGGGAATAAAGAGGACTTGATGCTTTAATGCTATGGTTGGGTTTTACCTTAATGATCTTTAGTAGTTGCGGATGCTTGCTAGAGTTCTAATCATAAGTGCATATGATCCAAGTAGAGAAAGTATGTTAGCTTATGCCTCTCCCTCATATGAAACTGCAATAGTGATTACCGGTCTTGTTAACAATTGTCTAGGACAATTCCGCACACTGATCCACCATTATTCTACACTCGCTATTTATATTATATTCTAACTTTATGATAACAGCACCTACTTTCATATTTTAGCTCTCCGATATCATACAAAGTTATCCTCTTCATACCTACAACGTAGTTTTATTTCTCGTTTTTAGTTGGAAGCAAACGTTCGGTGCGTGAGGCGTGTCGATGGCGGAAGGGCTTGAGAGAATATTGATCTTACTTTTAGCTCCTTGTGGGTTCGACACTCCATACATATCCCACCTTTGGAAATTGCTACGATGATTCCCTGCACTTGGGGATTATTAAAGACCGTGTCCTGTAGACTACCATTTGGATAGTACCTCGCCATCAAAACTCGGGCGCACAGGCTGTCCGGTTTGGTCAAGAGCCTCCAAGCTTGGCGAGCAAGCAAGGCTTGATTAAAAAGACGCAGTTCGCGGAAGCCTAGACCACCTTGGGACTTTGGTTTAATGATGTGAATCCATGCTCTCCAATGCATCTTCCTCTTCCCTTTCTCTACTCCCCAGAAAAAATTGCGAATCATTCTCATGAGATCCTCACATGTGGCCGCTAGAAGCTTAAACACACTCATGATATACGTTGGAATCGCTTGGGCGATGGACTTGATGAGCACTTCTCTCCCGCTCTCTGCAAGTTGGGATCCATCCCAATCAATCATCCTCTTCATATATTTCTGCTGCAGATTTTGGAATCTCTCTTTTGACATACGACCATTGGGAGTGGGTAGTCCCAAGTAATGTTCCTCAAAAATTTGCTGCTGTACCTCCAAGACCTGCACCACGGCCTCGCGGTCAGCCTCACGACAATGTTCGCCAAATAAGATAGAGCACTTCTGAGGATTTATCAACTGTCCGGTGGCATTAGCATATGTAGCCAGGGCCTCCTTGACACTCGTTGCTTCATGTTCTGTGGCCCGGAAGAAGAGCAATGTGTCGTCAGCAAACATAAGATGAGAGATGCCCGGCGCACACACACCCGCGATGGTGTAAAACTTTATGCGTATACGCCTGCTTCAAAATCGCAGCTAAAACATCAGCCACAAAAAGGAATAAAAAAGGGGAAAGAGGATCTCCCTGCCAAATCCCATGCGACGGTGCGAATGAATCTGAGAGGGCTCCATTAATATTACAACAGTACCGGAGCGAGGTGACACATGTCATGATCCATCTCACCCATCGGTCCGCAAAGCCCATCTTTTGCATCACTTGCTCCAGGAAAGGCCAATCAACCCGATCATATGCCTTAGATAGATCCAGCTTGTATGCACAAAAACTCTTATCCGGGTCCTTCTCCTGTTTAATATAGTGTCTACACTCAAAAGCAATATAGGTATTATCAGTGATGAGCCTCCCTGGCACGAAGTCACTCTGCTCCTCCGAGATGATATCGCCTAGAATAGGCTGGAGGCGGTTAACGAGGCACTTTGCGATGATCTTGTACACCATGTTACAAAGACTGATTGGCCGAAACTCGGTTAAGCATTGTGGGTTGTCCACCTTAGGTATTAGCACAATTGTGGTATTATTCACACCTTCCAAGATGACTCCGGTAACAAAAACCTCGACCGCCTCAATGATGTCCTCCTTCACGGTGGCCCAGTGTCTCTGGAAGAACCGTGCAGGAACCCGTCGTCCGGGGCCTTCAAGGGCCCAATCTGGAAGAGTGCATGGCTAATCTCCTTGTCCGTGAAGGCTTCACAAAGTTTCTCATTCATTGCATCCGTGATCACGTGGTTAAAAGATTAACCATCGTATGAGGTAGCAAACTAGGGTCGACTTCAAAAAGTTTTTCAAAATAAGACGTGGCCATACCGACATAACAAAGCATGTTCAAGATGAAAAACACCATGGTCATCCCGCAGCCCATTAATCTTGATTTTCCGGGCTCTCCAGACCGCCTTTCTATGAAAGAACTTTGTATTCCGATCACCATGTTTCAGCCACTCGAGTCTGGATCGCTGCAGCCACATCATTTCTTCCTTATATAACAATTCGTCCATATGGTCTCGACTCCTTCCGCAGCTCACACCGATCTGCATTCATATTCAGTAGCTCTTCCGGCCTAGTTCTAGACTTCTCTATCTCCCTTGTGATATTGCCCATTTTCTTGTTGCTCCAACGATGCAAGGCTGCCATTGTGGATTTGAGCGCCATGCACACTGCGCACCTGTGTCGCCTTTTTGCACCTGCAGCTGCTCACGGCTCCTCCAACACTTCGGCGAGAGACGCCTCCCGCTCCCACATCACCTCGTATCTCCTGGTTCTACCCATCTTCACACAGGTCTCCGGAATGCAGCGAACGAGCAGCGGCCTATGGTCCGACCTTGGCGACGGAAGATGCACCACCGCTGCCGGGGAAGATGTCACGCCATGCGTTATCAGCCGTGGCCTGTCGGTCGGACTGACGTTTACCGCGACCGCTCCTCTTGTTATCATATGTAAAAGGATATCCAGAAAACCCCAAGTCAATGAGCTGACATGTTTCACAATCTCTGAACGCTGTTATCTGAGCTTGTGGCCTAGTTGTCGCGGACATGTGCTCGAATTCTCACAACACCTCATTAAAGTCGCCCGCGACAAGCCACAGCAAGTCTTATGTGTTCCTCAACCTGTACAAACTTTCCCACATAAGATGCCTATTCTCCACCCTCGGCTCGCCGTATACAAAGGTAACTCGCCAAAGAGGATCAGAGGGTGACACTCGGACATACGCATCAATCCATTTCTCATTAATATCTTGAACACTGACATACAAAGATTCATCCCAGTACAAAGCTAAACCACCACTTTTTCCCTGACTACTGATGCCATCAAAACCACGAAGCCCTAAACGATTACGAAGTCTACTCATTTTATTCTTTTGTTGCCTAGTTTCACACAAGAACACCATCCTCGGGGAATTGACTCTACATAGAGCTCAGACAATTCCACGAACTGTTCGAGGGTTCCCGCCCTCGACAGTTCCAAACTAGGCAATTCATTGCTCTTGACGGGCACCACACTAGGCCCCATCAGTTTACCAGCCGCCCCATGGCTGGTTGCCTCCAAGTCCATCCGGTTCCCCGCTGCTTGCATCATCCTCCGTATCCCTCAGCTCATTCTTCCCCTTCTTACGTATGCGACCTTGGTACCTCCTCAAATGGCACCGTAGGCGTTCCCATTAAATCGCAATGAGCTTATGGGGAAACCTCCCTGTCATGTGCCTCTTACCCAGAATGGAGTCATTGAAGTCCATGGAGTCCACGGCACTTCCAAACGAGACCTGCAGGGAGTCAATGCCTCGCACCGCTGGGATCATGTCATTAGAGATCATGTCATTAGAGACCTGCAGGGAGTCAATGCCTCGCACCTCTTTGATTACCAGCGCCCCTTGTTTCCTCGCTGCCGCTGCTTTCATATGATTCTTTTTGACTAAACAACTCAGGGAAAAAATATTTCCACCGAAAGGAAGGCTTCGCTTTGATGTCATTAGAAAAAAAGAGAAAAACCATGAAAAATATAAGATTAATAAAAAGTGGAATAAAAAATTTAAAAATAGAAAGCTGCAAATAGAAAACCAAAAATATAAAAATGAAAAGGCAAAAAATAAACATGTTGAACAAAACAAAGCAGAAAACACCCATGACCTGATACACATACAGTGGCTCAACATTAAAAAGGAAAACAAGGCAGCGTCGATCCCGTAAAAAAAGACAAGGTAGCATCGCTTCCACTTCTTGGATCAACGATAGGAGAACGTGACGGGCCGCAATGGGCCACCAGCGCGACAATGAACAACAAAAAAAGAAACAGACCAAGGATATCGTTTGCTAGGACATCAACTAGTTAACGAGCGCTCCTTCGGGAGCCTCGCAACGATCAATGTCATTTGTCGCGCTCTCAGCCATTCGCCACATGTCGCGCTCTGGGCGCCCACTCCGGATTTTTTTCCGCATGCGTTTACGGCTTTTTAAACGGGTTTTTGTTTTTTTAAACGTTTTGGTTTTCCACCGGTCTTCCTTAGCTTTTTGATAAATTTTTTTAAAAAAATTTTGCATGAAAAAACGCATTTTTTTCCGCGAGAGTCACACTTTTACTTCCGCGAGAGGCACGGGTGTGCTTTCGCGAGAGTCACGGCCGTGCCTCTCAGAAACGGGAAAAACACGTTTTCTATTTTTTTTCCTTTCGCGAGAGTCACGGTTTTGCTTCCGCGAGAGTCACGGTTTTGCTTCCGCTAGAGGCACCGGTGTGATTTCGCGAGAGTCACGGTTGTGCCTCTCGAAAACGAAAAAAACGCGTCTTCTTTTTTTTTTCTTTCGCGAGAGTCACGGTTTTGCTTTCGCGGGAGGCACGGTTGTGCTTTCGCGAGAGTCACGGCCGTGCCTCTCGGAAAGGAAAAAAACGCGTTATCTATTTTTTTTCCTTTCGCGAGAGTCACGGTTTTGCTGCCGCAAGAGGCACGATTGTGCTTTCACGAGAGTCATGACCGTGCCTCCTCGGAAACGAAAAAAAATGTGTTTTCTCTTTTTTTTTCCTTTCGCGAGAGTCACGATTTTGCTTCCGCGAGAGGCACGATTGTGATTTCGTGAGAGGCATGGGCGTGCCTCTTTCGGAAAGGGAAAAAACCCGTGGTCCTGGTTCGGTTTTTTCGTCCGGTTTTTTCATGAAAAAAAGTTCGTCAAAACCTATCAACATGGGATCTAGTTTCGAAGATCTCGACGCGAGGAATCCAACGTTAAAAGTGATTTGAGATTTAGGTGCATGGTTTGGGAGATAAAACGTTTTGAATAAACAGGTCTATGAAAAAGGGAAAACTCCCAGGTTGCGACAAGTAGCATGCTGCATGTGCGCCCCTTGTCGGAACCAGGGAAGTTGGAGTGATCTTTGCAACAAGTACTCCTCAACTAGTGATTCCGGACATCTACACATATCACAACAATAATCCTACATCTACGTAACAACCTACGTAACCTTACGTAATCTTCCTAAGTGGGGCTGTGTCATTTTCTCTTCCAATTAGAGCATGCCAAACCAGCTCTTACGTAGCTTTACGTTGCAAAGCCCCGTATCACATTGTGTGCTTTTTATCCAATGATTGTGCATATGAATGAGACCAAACTAAATCTCAGCTAGCTGAGTTTTAGCAACCCCGATAATTTAAACACATATAGCTAGCTATTTGAATCCACATGCATATTATTCATAAAAAATAGAGAAAAGTATATTTTTCGTCCCTCAACTTTTGGTGAAGTCTAAATTTTGTTTCTTAATTTTAAAATCGGACAACTTGCACCCCAACTATCGAAATTGGACAAGGTTCGTCCCTGGACTCGGTTTTGACCGGTTTTGCTGCTGACTCACCCTGGTTTTCACCGGTGCTCACACATATTCCTGTAATTTTTTTATATCCGTGAACTTTTTGAAATTTACATACACTTTTCAACTCCGCGTAGTTTTTTCAAGGTCATGTATTTTTTCAAAAATAAACATACTTTTTTCAAATCAGTGAACTATTCTGAAATTCACGTACTTTTTTCAAATCCGTGATTTTTTAACATTTACGTACTTTTTTTCCAAATCCCCGTATTTTTCCAAAGTTTGTGTATTTTTTATCAAATCCAAGTATTTTTCAAAGCCATGAACTGTTTTTGAAATTCACATACTTATTTCAAATACACATGCTTTTCAAAGTCCGCATTTTTTTTCAAATCCGTGTTCCTTTTATAATCCATGAACTTTGTTTGAAATTCACGTACTAATTTCAAGTTGAAATAATTTTTGAAATCAACATATTTTGCGTACAAGAAGTCCATATCCGCGTATATTTTTCAAGTTTGCATAAAATTTTCAAATTCATGAACTCTTTTAAGAAAACATACTCGAATATGAAAAGGTACATCAATTTTTAAAAATTAAATTAACTTAAAAAACGACATGAAATTTTAAAAATACGCATATTTGAAAAAGTACATGAACTTGGAAAAAGTACGCAGATATAAAAAAGTACACACAATTTAAAAAGGTTCACATATTTGAAAAAAGTTACCGAATTTGAAAACAGTACGCGGACTTGGAAAAGGTAGACAAATTTGAGTCGGAACGGTCAAAACCAGGGTGGAATAGCACCAAAACCGGTCAAAACTGTGATCAGGGATGAATCTTGTCCGGTTTCAGAAGTTAAGGGTGCAAGTTGTCCGATTTTAGAGTTGAGGGACCAAATCTAGACTCCGTCAAGAATTGAGGGACAAAAAGTATACTTTTGTCTAAAAAATATAGAAAAAGGGAAGAAAAAACTAGTGGAGCTTGCTCATCTCGGTGGGATGTGGGAGGCCGGCCAGGGTCGGGCGGGGATCATGATCATTGATGGCGCTCTTGGCCGCCGCTTCAATGTCGGCGCAGTGAGAAGTCGCATCCACTCTAGGCCGGCATCAATATTTGTGCTGTGCTCTTTAAGGTTTTGTGCTGGGCTTACACTCGTATTAACCCAATACCTGTGAAATATTTCTGCCGTGCTCTTTAAGGTTTGGTGCTCGATTTACATTTGTATAAACCGAATACCCATGAAATGACACTCGGTTTATATCCGGACACTAGGCAACTTTATGATTTTTACTGTAGCGCGGTCTCAGAAAACATTCAATAGAAATTTTAATGATCACAAGAATAAACTCGTAGAGAGGGCACAAGCTTCATCATTTATTCACTACGAAGTAAATGCAGTGAGCAGGGTACACAGAGAAGTAGTAACAGAAAAACGCCTATGCGCGATCCTTATTCTACTAGTTGGGCATGTGAAACGGCAACCACACACTAAATCTCCATGCAAGGTCCTCGATCAGTACTTCTCGACCAGCGGCGGGATGCTTTGCTCGTTCCTGAAGTAGTCCTGAGGATCCACCTTGCCCTTGGTAATGGCGAGCCTTTGGAAGTTGCCCTTGAAGTACTTCTCGCCCCACACCTTGCCGCTGCTGTAGGTTGAGATGTCGTTCACCACCTCATTCCTGCCGAGGTCGATGTCCCTGTAGTTGGCGTACGCCTGCCTGGGGTTCTTGCTCACGTACGGCTCCATGAAATTGTACATGTCCTTGCTCCACTGCAGCGGCGCGGCGCCGGCTGGCTCGGCGAACCAGTAGTTGACGTACTGGATGTTGAAGAGGACGCCCTGGCGGTGAGGGAACGGCGTCGCCGCTTCGGGGGTGGCGCTGATGGTGGCGCCGTAGGGGTCCATGATCATGATCCCCGCGCCGGGCTTCGCGAGCCAGCCGAAGATCTGCTCCCACACGGGCTTGGGGAAGGGCTGGTACACGTAGTCTGACTTGTATTCGGCGAAGGGCTTGAAGGTGTTGTTCCGGTTGAGGAGGTCGTCCAGGCCGGCCTGTTTGCCGAGGTGGATGAAGGGGACGGACTTGATCCAGGGCATCTCGTTGCAGTGATAGGGGTTCATGCCAAGCTCGGGGAATTGGCTGCTCATCAGCGGCGTCAGGGTTTTGCAGGTGCCCAGGTACAAGGCCTCGAACGTCGCCGTGTTCCCGGCAGCGATGACGCGGATCATGAGGTCGCCGGGAAGTGCCGGCCCGACCAGCTGCCACTTGTTGACGAGGTCTACGGCGCCTTCTTGCACCGTCTTGGGGATCTTAAACACGGTGACGGTGGGAGGCACCGGCAGGAGCTTCACCTGCCACGAGACGACGATGCCGAAGCTCTCTCCGCCGCCGCCCCTGACGGCCCAGAAGTGGTCCGCGCTCATGGAGCTCTTGTCGAGCAGCTTGCCGTCGGGGTCGACCACCTTGACGTCGATGACGTTCTCGGCGGCGATGCCGTACTTGCGCAGCAGCATGCCGAAGCCGCCGCCTGCGAAGTTGCCGCCGACGCCGATGGACGGGCAGACGCCGGCCGGGAACGCGAGCACGGGGCTGTTCTTCGCGATGGCGTAGTAGAGCTCGCCGAGCTGCGCGCCGGATTCGACCCACGCCGTGCGGGCGTAGCCGTCGACAACCACTGCCCGCATCTTGTTGAGGTCGACGACGGCGAACGTCTCAGGTTTCTCGGACCGGTACGACAGGCCCTCGTAGTCGTGGCCGCCGCTCCGCACGCGGAGGCGGACGCCGTGCCGGCGGCCGCACACCACCGCGGACTGGATGTGGGAGGCGTTGGTGGGGGTGATGATGTAGAGCGGCTGCACGTTCTGCGGCGTCGACCACCGCGAGTTCCTGATGGTCTGCGCCAGCACGGTGGGGTAGTCAGGCGAGCTCTTGGCGTAGAGGAGGCGGGCCGGTATCTCCTTCATGAGACATCCGAGGAAGTCCTCCTTGGCAGGCACCGGCGCGTAGGAGGCGGCGGCTTGGCAGGACAAGGCGCAGAAGAGGAGCACCTGCGCGAAGGCCCTACAGTTCGCCATTGTAGGCGATAGAGCTTGGAATGTCTGTGGTGTGTTGTGTGACTGTGTGGGCATCATCGCAAGGACAGGCGGTGAACTTATATAGGAGGCCTCGGACGCGCACCTCTCGTGCCCCCTGATCCTACAAGCGCGCGCGGATCCATTGGTGAACTATAAACAAGCTCACCTAAATGTGGAATGTTTAGCTGAGTCAAGGTCTCCGTTTCTACAGGCCAGTGCGCGATGCGGTGATCGCGCGTCGCAAATTGGAGGGAGCACTGCCGTGCGTTTGGTCCAAGCACTTGTAGTCGTTCACTTGTTTCTGGCGCGAAACTGCAGCAGCGTTTCTTGCGGGAGGTTTGAAAGCTGAATTTACTTTAGCTACAGCATTGACGTTTTCTTTTTTTCGACATGAGTCAATTACACTGGTGGTCTTCTGTTTGGCGTGGCAATTCACTTTGGTCTTTAGAAGTTGTGACGTCGTTGAAGTGGTGCAAAAACTTGGCGTTAACGCAAATACGGTGCTTATCTCATTTATGTACGGAGTAGGTGCTGACTAGGCGCGTGGGGCCCGCTGTCAGCCATTGCACCAGAGAGAAGGGGTGTGTGTGGCCTGATTTTTTGGAAAACACCCTCGAAATATTTATTTTCACAAAAAACCCTGTTGACGTGGGAGTGGCATTTTTTTCACCTCTATGAGGAGTGGGTCCCATCTATCGCACTGCAGAGAAAATTAAATCAAAAGGGAGGCCGCCTGGAGTCGAAGCCATGTCCGACTACAAACCCACAACACGACTAACCAGTACGCGAACAAGATCTTATGTTTAATTTGGATAAGAAAGCTATATGTACTAACCTGGCAGCATGGGGAGCTTTTACGGGCTGCACATAGTACATATAGCTTTAAAATTTATTTGTAAAACATAACTAATAAAAATATGTTCACATATTTGTGTGATACAAATATTATACATGAAAATGATTATTAGTAAATGATAACATTTAAATATACATCCTTGCATGATATAAAAATATTTAGTTAATATGGACATTTAATAAAATTAAAATATTTAATGAATACGTAAATATTATATAGTCACGGCTTATATTTAAATTATAGAAAATGAATATTCATATGAGCAGTTTAAATTATAAATTATCATTTTTTTATAAAACATTGAACTATACAAACGTGCATATAATTATTGAAATGTTGTATACCTAAAATAATTTTGTGAATTGTAATTTAACTTTGTAAATTGTAAATTATGAAAACACTGTTATAATTCATAAATATTTTTTAAATAATATGTGAAATTTTTATAAACACAAATATTCATTCATTATTTTTATTACTGAGATTATAATTTAGATTTTTTTAAAACACTTACAATTTTGATTCTTTCTACAGAAAAATAAAAAAGACTAACAGGTGCAGAAGAAACCGCAAGATCTGCAGCCCATTTAACCTCCACCTGCGCTGCCATTACAATAGATAAAGGTTTTACCCGTTCCGGATGAAGAAAACTGAATAGGTGCAGTGGTTTGCCACCTCGTTTGCGTGGGCGTTGTTTTGGGTTCGATCCCCACCAGCCACATCTAGCATTTTGTTTTCTGTATTGGGTGACATGCGGGACCCACATCTCATAGAGGTAAAATCTTCCCACGTCAACAGGGATTTAAAAAAAATTGAGGGCGTTTTTGAAAAAATCAGGCCACATGGCCCTTCTCTCTGGTCGAGCGGCTGACCGCGGGCCCCATGCGCCTAGTCAACACATACTCCGTACATAAACGAGATAAGAACTGTATTTGCACGTTAATGTCAAGTTTTTGCACCACTTTAATGTACACCACAACTTCTAGCACTAAAGTGATCATTTGCGTCAAGTTGTAGCACCACTAGTGTAATTGACTCTTTCGACATTACAGAGGAAGTAGTTAATGATATGGAAGTACCACAAAACGTATAGATTGGTATCAAGTTTGGTAATTTTCGCATGTCTGTACCAATTTTGGGGGCGAGCCGTTGCAAATAAAGCTAAACCGTGTGTTTATACGTATTGACGCCGAATCGATCGGTCCGCCCACTGTCGGTGTCACGCCACAATCGGCGCTGCATGCTACACGACGAGGACGAGTCCAGCTCGGTCGCTCTTAGCCCGGTTCCATTGAACCGGTTCGTCCAGCCGTCCCTCACACCTCTCCCCTCGAACCCTAGGTCTCTTGAGCGGTTATGGCGTCGGTGACTCCGGCAGGCGGCTGCGAGGGCGTCAACGGCGGCGGAGACCTCCCGTGCTTACGTGGCGCGGCAGTGTAATCTACGGCAACGACGATGGCGGTGCCAGCGACAGCCCAGCTCACAGACTCCACCCAAGCGACAACGATCTTTCTGAGTCAAGGCGTTGTCCATGGAGCAGCGGTTGCGGATGGCGCATATTTGGGTGGGGAACCTTAGCAATAGCCAAGATTTGACACATGGATTCAACCGCGTAGTGTAAGTTGTAATCTTCCCTCCTCCTCCGCTTTACGCAATTGAGGATTAGGGTTTGTTCCTCCTCTGCTTTCTAGCAAATTTTAGTCCAATTAAAGTATCCTAGCCAATTTTAGTCTAATTAAAGTATCCTAGCCAATGAGTTAAGATGTTTCTTTAAATAGGCAGATTGAATCCTTGTGTTACTTTAATTTGTGAGTGTACTCTCAAATTTGCTAGGGTACTGCACTGCTTCCTCTCCAATTAGTTCAGATGTCTATTTAATTAGGCAGGTTAATCCTTGTGTTACTCTCAAATTAGCTAGGGTACTGCATCGCTTCTTAATTGTTTTCTCTTACTGTTTACTAAAATTTGCTAGTGTTACTTTAATTAGGCAGGTCCAAAATTTGCTAGTGTTACTTTAATTGATTTATTATCTTATTGTTAACTAAAATTGGAAACTATATTGATTCACGTCCTGTTAACTGCAATAGTAAACTTACTTGAATTTTCCTTTCTTTTGTAGTATTTATGTTAATTAAATTGTAAACTATATTGATTTGTGTTCTGTTATGTTAACTAAAATTGTAAACTTACTTTAAAGTCTTTATTTTCCTGTTAAGAGAAAAAATTTGGGTTAGGGTATTGAATACTTGAAATTTCCTTTGTTTTGTAGTTTCAATGAAGACATTTGGGAAGTTAGGATCCATTTTGATGCTCAAGAACCTTTGGAGAGGAAGCTCTGCAGTTCAGATGTTACTTATCTGAGTATAGTTGCACTGATGGAAACACAAGGATTTAGTGTATATGATTGTTTGTATCACATTGAGAATCTAGCTTTAGGAGAGCAAGGGCTGTAAATGGTAGAGAGTAATGCTAAATTGCATAGGATAAAGAGGCAAAATATGGATACTTTGGTGCTTAATTTTCTAGTTAGGGCTTGTCCAGCCCCTGTTAGTGAATTTGAGAGGCAACAATCTCATAAGCAAAACCTGGCCCCTATTGTGTATCAGGAGCCTGTTGTGCTTGATCTGAGTGAGCCTCCTATCTTAGTTGTTGATCAGCAAGGAGTAGTGTTTGAAAGTTAGTGTAGTAGCTCTACTACAGCTTATGCTCCTGCTGTTTACACACAAGAAAGTAGGAATGTAAATGCCAAGTTAAAAGTTGTTTTGGAAGAAGAAGAAGAAGAAGAAGAAGAAGAAGAAGAAGAAGAAGAAGAAGAAGAAGAAGAAGAAGAAGAAGAAGAAGAAGAAGAAGAAGAAGAAGAAGAAGAAGAAGAAGAAGAAGAAGAAGAAGAAGAAGAAGAAGAAGAAGAAGAAGAAGAAGAAGAAGAAGAAGAAGAAGAAGAAGAAGAAGAAGAAGAAGAAGAAGAAGAAGAAGAAGAAGAAGAAGAAGAAGAAGAAGAAGAAGAAGAAGAAGAAGAAGAAGAAGAAGAAGAAGAAGAAGAAGAAGAAGAAGAAGAAGAAGAAGAAGAAGAAGAAGAAGAAGAAGAAGAAGAAGAAGAAGAAGAAGAAGAAGAAGAAGAAGAAGAAGAAGAAGAAGAAGAAGAAGAAGAAGAAGAAGAAGAAGAAGAAGAAGAAGAAGAAGAAGAAGAAGAAGAAGAAGAAGAAGAAGAAGAAGAAGAAGAAGAAGAAGAAGAAGAAGAAGAAGAAGAAGAAGAAGAAGAAGAAGAAGAAGAAGAAGAAGAAGAAGAAGAAGAAGAAGAAACGCTGCACCAAATAGGAGGGCATTATGGATGGATGAACTATTTCCTCTTGTAAAAAAATTATTCTCTCTCGGTGTATATTGATATAGATGGACTATTTTGATGGTGTGCATGTCTTTGGAAATGTAGTAGTAGCATGGGTCCGCTTGAATATAAGGAACTATTTACCCACATATATAGCTTTCTCGCTACTCCTTCCAAAGGATCGGTATGCGGCATGTGTCCGTAGACATGACAGCTTATCCATGGAAGTTCAACTACGGCGACCATCACATTTCGTCTCTCGATTCCCACGACGCCTCTCCAAAGCACACCCACTTAGTTTCTTTTGAGCTTTCACACACTTATAGCTTTAGTGCATCCGCTGCATGGCAATCCCTAATCACTTACATCGATATCAATTAATGAGCGTCTCCATAGCCCATTAATTTGCCTAGTTGATGTGAGCCTTTTCCTTCTTTTTGTCTTCTACACAACCACCATATTCTATTCCACCTATAGTGCTATATCCATGGCTCACGCTCATGTATTGCGTGAAAGTTGAAAAAGTTTGATAACACTAAAAGTATGAAACAATTGCTTGACTAACACAGGGGTTGTGCATGATGAAATACTTTGTGTGATGAAGATGGAGCATAGCCAGACTACATGATTTTGTAGGGATAACTTTCTTTGGCCATGATATTTTGAGAAGACATGATTGCTTTATTTGTATGCTTGAAGTATTATTGTTTTTATGTCAATATTAAACTTTTGTTTTGAATCTTATGGACCTGAACATTCATGCCACAATAAAGAAGATTACATTGATAAATATGTTAGGTAGCATTCACACTTTGTTAATTCTTTCTTTTATCATTTACCTACTCGAGGATGAGTAGGAATTGAGCTTGGGGATGCTGATACGTCTCTAATGTATCTATAATTTATGAAGTATTCATGACATGTTTGTAACAATTTTATATGGTTTTGGTATGATTTGATTAGAACTAACCCGGACTGACGCTGTTTTCAGCAGAACTACCGTGGTGTTGTTTTTTGTCCAGAAATAAAAGTTCTTGGAATGGGCTGAAATTTTACGGTGATTTTTTATGGACCAAAAGAGATCCATGAAGCACTCGAGATGGACCAGGAGGTGACAAAGGAGGCCACAAGCCAGGGGGCGCGCCCTACCCCCCAGGGCGCACCCTGAGGGCTTGTGGGTGTTGGAAATATGCCCTAGAGGCAATAATAAATTGCTTATTATCATATTTTCCTGTTCATGATAATCGTTTATTATCCATGTTATAATTGTAATTATCGGAAACTCTAATACATGTGTGGATACATAGACAACAACATGTCCCTAGTGAGCCTCTACATGACTAGCTCATTGATCAAAGATGGCTATGGTTTCCTAGCAATAGACATGAGTTGTCATTTGATAACGGGATCACATCATTAGGAGAATGATGTGATGGACAAGACCCAAACTATAAACATAGCATATGATCGTGTCAAGTTTATTGCTATCGTTTTCTACATGTTAAGTATATGTTCCTATGACCATGAGATCATGCAACTCACGGACACCGGAGGAGTACCTTGTGTGTACCAAACATCACAACGTAACTGGGTGACTATAAAGGTGCTCTACAGGTATCTCCGAGGGTGTTTGTTGAGTTGGCATGGATCAAGACTGGGATTTGTCACTCTGTATGATGGAGAGGTATCGCAGGGCCCACTCGGTAATACAACATCACAAGAAGCTTGCAAGCAATGTGACTAATGGGTTAGCCACGGGATCTTGTATTACGGAACAAGTAAAGAGACTTGTCGGTAACGAGATTGAACTAGGTATGGAGACACCGACGATCGAATCTCGGGCAAGTAACATACCACTGGACAAAGGGAACTGTATACGGGGTTGATTGAATCCTTGGCATCGTGGGTTCGAATTTATAAAAATCTTTTGTGGAATGTGTGGAATAATTATGGGCATCCAGGTCCCGCTTATTGTTTATCGACCGGAGAGGTGTCTCTCTGGCCATGTCAAATATGATTCTCGAACCCGTAGGGTCCGTGACGCTTAATGTTCTTGCGGACGCTTAGAGTAGTATTGGGATATTCACATTGGTGACCCAATGTTGTTCTGAGTCCCGGATGATATCCCGGACATCACGAGGAGCTCCAAAATGGTCGGGAGGTAAAGATTTATATATGGGAAGTCATATTTTGGCTACAGGAAAAGTTTCCGGTTTTACCGGTATTGTACCAAGAAGCTTCCACAAGGTTCTGGAAGGTTCTAGAAGGTTCTGGAGGGTGCCGGAGGAGTCCGGAAGGGTCCCTCCAACACCTAAGGCATGCATGGGCTGTAGGGTGGCGTCCTAGCCTTATTGGGCCAGGGGCACCAGCCCCAAAGAGGCCCATGTGGGTAGGGGAAGGAAAACCCTAAGGGGGAGGGCCCTCCACTTGACTTGATAGGCACTCCTCCACCTTAGACGCCTCCCCTCCTTGGAGGAGGGGCTAGGGCTGCGCCCCCAGGCCTCCCACACCCCTATATATAGTGGGGAGGGCGTGGGGGGGGGGGGGGGGCTAAGCACACCAATCCCCATGCCCTGGAGGCAGCCCTACCTCCCCCATTACTCCGTTTTCTCCGCAGATCGCACCTACGGTAGCGCTTGGTGAAGCCCTGCTGGGATTGCTCCACCAGCAAGATGGCCCAATCCTTTTTGTAGCAAAGGACAAGCCTGGATAAACTCTTATATAAATGAAAATGCTCCCTAGGACACGTGGGAATTATCACCAAGCTAGTTTTCATCACGCTCATATGATTCACGTTCGTTACTTTGATAATTTGGTATGTGGATGGACCGGTGCTTGGATGCTGCCCTTTCTTGAACAAGCATCCCACTTATGATCAACCCCTATTGCAAGCATCTGCAACTACAAAAGAAGTATTAAGGTAAACCTAACCATAGCATGAAACATATGGATCCAAATCAGCCCTCACGGCAACACATAAACTAGGGTTCAAGCTTCACACTCTAGCAACCCATCATCTACTTATTACTTCCCAATGCCTTCCTCTAGGCCCTAACAATGGTGAAGTGTCATGTAGTCGATGTTCACATAACACCACTAGAGGAAAGACAACATACATCTCATCAAAATATCGAACGAATACCAAATTCACATGACTACTTATAGCAAGACTTCTCCCATGTTCTCAGGAACAAACGTAACTACTCACAAATCATATTCATGTTCATAATCAGTGGAATATTAATATGTATAAAGGATCTGAACATATGATCTTCCACCAAATAAACCAACTAGCATCAACTACAAGGAGTAATCAACACTACTAGCAACCCACAGATACCAATCTGAGGCTTTGGGACAAAGATTGGATACAAGAGATGAAATAGAGTTTTTGAGGAGATGGTGTTGGTGAAGATTTTGATGGAGATTGACCCCCTCCCGCTGAGAGGATCGATGGTGATCATGATGGTGATGATTTCCCCCTCCCGGAGGGATGTTTCCCAAGCAGTAACAGCCTCCGCCGAGCCCTAGATTGGTTCCGCCTCGTGGAGGCGGAGTTTCGTCCCGTAAGCTTGCTTATGATTTTTTTTCCAGGGTAAAAGACTTCATATAGCAGAAGATGGTCACCGGAGGCCTGCCAGGGGGCCCACGAGGCAGGGGGCGCGCCTAGGGGGGTAGGGCGCGCCCCCACCCTCGTGGATGGTGGGTGGCCCTCCTCTGGTACTTTCTTCATTTAGTGTTTTTATTAATTCCAAAAATAACTTCCGTGGAGTTTCTGTACTTTTGGAGTTGTGCAGAATAGGTCTATAATATTTGCTCCTTTTCCAAATTTCAGAATTCCAGCTTGCCTATTTCTCCTCTTCATGTAAACCTTGTAAAATGAGAGAGAATAGGCATAAGTATTGTGACACAATGTGTAATAACAGCCCGTAATGCAAGAAATATCGATATAAAAGCATGATGCAAAATGTACGTATCAACTCCCCCAAGCTTAGACCTTGCTTGTCCTCAAGCGGAAGCCGATAACGATAAATATGTCCACATGTTTAGAGATAGAGGTGTCGATAAAATAGAATACGGACATGAGGGCATCATGATCATTCTTATAACAGCTACATATATGGATATTGTCATATGATTTCTTATGCTCAAGTAATAATCTTATCACAATGTCAAGTATGAATCAAAAACTTCACTAAGAACTAACAAACTATAATCTCAGTCATTGAAGCAATTGCAATTTATCATAACATCGAAAAGAGTCAATATAAGAGCTTTTCAGCAAGTCCACATACTCAACTATCATTTAGTCTTTCACAATTGCTAACACTCACGCAATACTTATGGCTATGGAGTTTTAATCGTATTACGTAGAAAGATAGGGGCTTATAGTGTTGCCTCCCAACCTTTTACCTCAAGGTTAATGTCAACAATAATAATTCATGTTAACTTACATCCACTTGGATATATATATTAGGATCTTTCCAACACAAGGTGCTTGCCAAAGGATAAAATATAAAAAGGAAAGGTGAAGATCAGCATGACTCTTGTATAAGGTAAGAGATAAAAGTAAAATATAGGCCCTTCGCAGAGGGAAGCAGAGGTTGTCATGTGCTTTTATGGTTGGATGTAAAAAATCTTAATGCGAAAGAACGTCACTTTATATTGCCACTTGTGATATGGACCTTTATTATGCAGTACGTTGCTATTATTGCTTCCATATCACAAGATCGTACAAAGCTTATTTTCTCCACACTAATAAATCATACATATTTAGAGAGCAATTTTTATTGCATGCAACAATGACAACTTACTTGAAGGATCTTACTCAATCCATAGGTAGATATAGTGGACTCTCATGGCAAAACTGGGTTTAAGGATATTCAGAAGCACAAGTAGTATCTCTACTTGGTGCAAAGACTTCGGCTAGCATGAGGGGGAAAGGCAAGCTCAACATGTTGGATGATCCATGACAATATACTTTATTTCAGATATAAGAAAACATAACCTATTACGTTGTCTTCCTTGTCCAACATCAACTCTTTAGCATGTCATATTTTAATGAGTGCTCACAATCATAAAAGATGTCCAAGATAGTATATTTATATGTGAAAACCTCTCTTTCTTTATTACTTCCTATAATTGCAACGATGACCAAAACTATGTTTGTCAACTCTCAACAACTTTTAGTCATCATACTCTTTATATGTGAAGTCATTACTCTCCATAAGATCAATATGATCTCTTGACTTCTTTTTATTCTTTCTTTTTTCTTTTTATTCCCTCTCGATCATAGCGAGATAATCAAGCCCTTGACTCAACACTATTCTTTATTATATATAGCTCATGGACTCGATTACATAGAAGGATCATCAGGCAAAACTCAAAACTAAATCATACAAAAACTTTTATTCTACTAGATCGAGATATTACTAAAAGTATCGAACTAAGAAAAACGGTAAAGATATGAGTGATGGTCATACGATACTGGGGCACCTCCCCCAAGCATGGCAGTTGCCAAGGGGAGTGCCCATACCCATGTGATTATGTCTCCTTCCTCGGAAGTGGTGGTGATGGGGTTGTTGATGATGTAGGCTGGTCGTCCATCTTCCAAGGCATAGGTTCACCATCATAGAAGGAAGATCAAGTCTCCGGGATCCTTAAATCTGCAGCCAAACTCATCCTCTTGAATCTATATTCATACTCACAGTTTTGGTTTTGTAGGTCGTTGATCTGGGCTTGGAGGTGCTCGATTTTCTCGTGAAGCTTGAAGCTGGCCTCTGATACGTCTCCGTCGTATCTACTTTTCCAAACACTTTTGCCCTTGTTTTGGACTCTAACTTGCATGATTTGAATGGAACTAACCCGGACTGACGCTATTTCCAGCAGAATTGCCATGGTGTTATTTACGTGCAGAAACAAAAGTTCTCAGAATGACCTAAAACT
The DNA here is from genome assembly GCA_021605145.1 of Aegilops bicornis. Lineage (NCBI taxonomy): Eukaryota > Viridiplantae > Streptophyta > Magnoliopsida > Poales > Poaceae > Aegilops > Aegilops bicornis. The sequence goes on along the minus strand of CM038675.1, from coordinate 630,731,060 downwards.
CCACAAAGATTATTTTTGGAAATAATAAAAAATACTGGCGAAAGAATCAAGGCCAGGGGGCCCACACTCTTGCCACGAGGTGGGGGGCGTGCCTGCCCCCCTGGGCGCACCCCTTGCCTCGTGGGCCCCCTGGAACTCCACCGACCTCAACTCCAACTCCATATATTCGTGTTCGGAGAGAAAAAAATCAGAGAGAAAGATTCATCGCATTTTACGATACGGAGCCGCCGCCAAGCCCTAAACTCTCTCGGGAGGGCTGATCTGGAGTCCGTTCGGGGCTCCGGAGAGGGGAATCCGTCGCTGTCATCATCACCAACCATCCTCCATCACCAATTTCATGACGCTCACCGCCGTGCTTGAGTAATTCCATCGTAGGCTTGCTGGACGGTGATGGGTTGGATGAGATTTATCATGTAATCGAGTTAGTTTTGTTAGGGTTCGATCCCTAGTATCCACTATGTTATGAGATTGATGTTGCTATAACTTTGCTATGCTTAATGCTTGTAACTAGGGCCCGAGTGCCATGATTTCAGATCTGAACCTATTATGTTTTCATGAATATATGTGAATTCTTGATCCTATCTTGCAAGTCTATAGTCACATACTATGTGTTATGATCCGGCAACCCCGAAGTGACAATAATCGGGACCATTGATACGTCTCCAACGTATCTATAATTTTTGATTTCTCCATGCTATATTATATTCTGTTTTGGACATTATTGGGCTTTATTATACACTTTTATATTAATTTTGGGACTAACCTGTTAACCGGAGGCCCAACCCAGAGTTGCTGTTTTTGCATATTTCAGAGTTTCGCAGAAAAAGAATATCAAAAGGAGTCCAAACGGAATGAAACCTTCGGGGACGTGATTTTCGGAACGAACGTGATCCAGAGAACTTGGACCCTATGTCAAGAAAGCAACCAGGAAGGCACGAGGTAGGGAGGCGCGCCTACCCCTCAGGGCGCGCCCTCCACCCACATGGGCCCCACGTTGCTCCACCGACGTACTTCTTCCTCCTATATATACCCCACGCACTTCAAACTACCAGACACGGAGCCAAAACCTAATTCCACCGCCGCAACCTTCTGCACTCCATGAGATCCCATCTTGGGGCCTTTTCCTAGTTCACGGAGGGGCATCGATCACGGAGGACTTCTACATCAACACCATAGCCTCTCCGATGATGTGTGAGTAGTTTACTTCAGACCTTCGGGTCCATAATTATTAGCTAGATGGCTTCTTCTCTCTTTTTGGATCTCAATACAATGTTCTCCCCCTCTCTCGTGGAGATCTATTTGATGTATTCTTCTTTTGCGGTGTGTTTGTTGAGACCGATGAATTGTGGGTTTATGATCAAGTTTATCAATGAACAATATTTGAATCTTCTCTGTATTCTTTTATGTATGTTTGGTTATCTTTGCAAGTCTCTTCGAATTATCAGTTTGGTTTGGCCTACTAGATTGATCTTTCTTGCAACGGGAGAAGTGCTTAGCTTTGGGTTCAATCTTATGTGTCCTTTCCCAAAGTGATAGTAGGGGCAGCAAGGCGCCAGATTGTATTGTTGCCATCGAGGATAACAAGATGGGCTTTATATCATATTGCATGAATTTATCCTTCTACATCATGTCATCTTGCTTAAAGCTGCCATTACTCGTTCTTATGAACTTAATACTCTAGATGCATGCTGGATAGCGGTCGATGTGTGGAGTAATAGTAGTAGATGCAGGCAGGAGTCGGTCTACTTGTCCCGGACGTGATGCCTATATACATGATCATACCTAGATATTCTCATCATTATGCTCAATTCTGTCAATTGCTCAATAGTAATTTGTTCACCCACCGTAATACTTATGCTCTTGAGAGAAGCCACTAGTGAAACCTATGGCCCCCGGGTTTATTTTCCATCATATTAATCTCCCGACAACAAGCTATTTCTAGCGCCGTCTTTATTTTTCTTTCTTTACTTAGCATCTTTATCATAAAAATACCAAAAATATTATCTTATCATATATATCAGATCTCACTCTCGTAAGTGACCGTGTAGGGATTGACAACCCCTTATCGCGTTGGTTGCGAGATTTATTTGTTTGTGTAGGTGCGAGGGACTCGTATGCGTGGCCTCCCATCGGATTGATACCTTGGTTCTTAAAAACTGAGGGAAATACTTACGCTACTTTGCTACATCACCCTTTCCTCTTCAAGGGAAAACCAACGCAGTGCTGAAGAGGTAGCAAGAAGGATTTCTCTCGCCGTTGCTGGGGAGTCTACGCAAAAGTCAACATACCAAGTACCCATCACAAACCCTTATCTCCCGCATTTACATTATTTGCCATTTGCCTCACGTTTTCCTCTCCCCCACTTCACCCTTGCCGTTATATTCGCCCTCTCTTTTTCGTTTGCCTCTTTTTGTTCGCTTCTTGTTTGCTCGTGTTGCCATGTGCCTTCTATATGTTTGCATCTTCGCTTGCTGAAAATCTATTGATATGGATCCAGTTAAAGTGTTCTACTTGGATCATCTTTGATCCTTATGCGCTCGTGCTGAAACCCCAACTAGCCTAGTTGATGGGAAATCTTTAGATGAGCATGCTCATTTTGTGCGTCATCGTTTGTCTGAAAAAGGGAAGCTCTTATGGTATCATATAAATAGTTTGCTATGCTATGCTTGGAATCTTTGTGAAATTTGTGATTTTACTTGTTGCTCAAAGAACCCTAAAAAACACCTTCCCTACCTATGTGAGTTCAATGATAATGAAATCTTATCCTCTTATGCAAAGGGTGTTTATAGTTACTATGATATCGAACAAATTGAAGAATTTGTCATTTTTAAGGGTGCTCATGAAGCTGCTTTTTGATTGAAAAGTATGATTTTACTCTCAACAAATCTGAAAATTCCGTCATACTTAAATATTGCAATGAAAACTTTGCTCATAATGTCTATGTCCAAGAATTTATTGAAAGAATGCCCGTTGCATCGGAAGAAAATAATGATATGCATGAATCTATAGACAATTGTGATTCCGATGATTTGATTGAAATATCCCTTGATGAACATGATGCTTGCTATTCTTGTGGCCATGATGCCAATATTTATGAAGATGAATTTGCTATAGTCCCGTATGTTAAACATGAGATCGTTGCTATTGCACCCATACTTGATAGTTCCTTCGATAAAAAGAATGATTGCAATGATTTTACTATAAATTCTCTTGATGTAAATTGTGCTAATAATATGCAAAACCCTAAGCTTGGGGATGCTAGTTTTTCTATGTCTACTACTTGTTGCAATGATCATGATTGGGGTGATTCTTCTTATGATGTTGAAAATTTATTTAAGCCCCATGATGAATATGAGATTGATAACGTTTGCAATAATATTGAAAGTGGGTTTGGAAGAGTGTCAACTTTAGATCCCACATATTTGGATAATGTTCAATCTTATGAAGTTTTTGATAAAAGTGGGTTTGGAGAGGTCATGACTTTAGTTAATATTAATCCCACTATCTTGGAAGAGTGTCAACTTTGCATGCATGTGGATCATGTTGAGAATATGCTATTTGATAGCTATATTGTTGAATTTGCTTATGATCCTACATGTAATTATTATGAGAGAGGAAAATATGGTTGTAGGAATTTTCATGTTGCTAAATTACCTCTCGTTATGTTGAGATTGCTATTGTTTCTTTCCGCTTCCTTGCATATGCTAGTTTTTGCTTGCTATGATAACTTGTTTTTCTATAAGATGCCTATGCATAGGAAGTATGTTAGACTTAGATGTATTTGTCACGTGTTTCATGATGCTCTCTTCGCGCTTCAATTCCTGTCTTTTATGCGAGCATCATTAAAAATATTATGCCTAGCTAGGGGCGTTAAACGATAGCGCTTGTTGGGAGGCAACCCAATTTTATTTTTTGTTTTTTGCTTTTTGCTTCTGTTTAGGAATAAATCTTTGATCTAGCCTCAGGTTATATGTCTTTTTATGTTTTAATTAGTGTTTGTGCCAAGTTTAACCTATAGGATCTTCTTGGATGATAGTTATTTGATCTTGCAGAAAATTCCGTAAACTTTCTGTTCACGAAAATAATTGTTAAAAATCGCCGTAAAGTGATAAAATATTTATTACAATTTCTGCTGATCAATAAACAAATTGTCTAGGTCTTCCTATTTTTCTGAAGTTTTGGAGTTCCAGAAGTTTGCGTTAGTTACAGATTACTATAGACTGCTCTGCTTTTTGGATGATTCTGTTTTTCGTGGTGTTGTTTGCTTATTTTGATGAATCTATGGCTAGTAGAATAGTTTATAAACCATAGAGAAGTTGGAATACAGTAGGTTTAACACCAATATAAATAAAGAATGAGTTAATTACAGTACCTTGAAGTGGTCTTTTGTTTTCTTTCGCTAATGAGCTCACGAGATTTTCTGCTGAGTTTTGTGTTGTGAAGTTTTCAAGTTTTGGGTGAAAGATTTGATGGATTATGGAATAAGGAGTGGCAAGAGCCTAAGCTTGGGGATGCCCATGGCACCCCAAGATAATCTAAGGACTAAAAGCCAAAGCTTGGGGATGCCCCGGAAGGCATCCCCTCTTTCGTCTACTTCCATCGGTAACTTTACTTGGAGCTATATTTTTATTCACCACATGATATGTGTTTTGCTTGGAGCGTCTTGTATTATTTGACTCTTTGCTTTAAGTTTACCACAATCATCCTTGCTGTACACACCTTTTGAGAGAGACACACATGATTCGTAAATTATTAGAATACTCTATGTGCTTCGCTTATATCTTTTGAGCTATATAGTTTTTGCTCTACTGCTTCACTTATATCTTTTAGAGCACGGTGGTGGTTTTGTTTTATAGAAACTATTGTTCTCTCATGCTTCACTTAGATTATTTTGAGTCCTACAAAACAGCATGGTAATTTGCTTTAATTATAATAGGCATCCAATTAAAAAAATCTTATGAGTGTGTTGAATACTATGAGAAGTTAGATGCTTGATAATTGCTTTGAGACATGGAGATGGTGATATTAGAGTCATGCTAGTTGAGTAGTTTTGAATTTGAGAAATACTTGTGTTAAAGTTTGTGATTCCCGTAGCATGCACGTATGGTGAACCGTTATGTGATGAAGTCAGAGCATGATTTATTTATTTATTGTCTTCCTTATGAGTGGCGATCGGGGACGAGCGATGGTCTTTTCCTACCAATCTATTCCCCTAGGAGCATGCGCGTAATACTTTGCTTCGATAACTTGTAGATTTTTGCAATAAGTATATGAGTTCTTTATGACTAATGTTGAGTCCATGGATTATACGCACTTTTCTCCCTTCCACCATTGCTAGCCTCTCTAATACTGCACACTTTTCACCGGTATCATACAGCCACCATATACCTTCCTCAAAACAGCCACCATACCTACCTATCATGACATTTCCATAGCCATTCCGAGATATATTGCCATGCAACTTCCACCATTCCGTTTACTATGATACGCTCCTTCATTGTCATATTGCTTTGCATGATCATGTAGTTCACATTGTATTTGTGGCAAAGCCACCGTTCATAATTCTTTCATACATGTCACTCTTGATTCATTGCATATCCCGGTACACCGCCAGAGGCATTCACATAGAGTCATATTTTGTTCTAAGTATTGAGTTGTAATTGTTGAGTTGTAAGTAAATAAAATTGTGATGATCATCATTTTTAGAGCATTGTCCCAAGTGAGGAAAGGACGATGGAGACTATGATTCCCCCACAAGTCGGGATGAGACTCCGGACGAAAAATTAAAAAAAGGAAAAAAAGAGGCCATAAAAAAAGAGAGAAATGGCCCAAATAAAAAAATAATGAGAGAAAAAGAGAGAAGGGACAATGTTACTCTCCTTTTACCACATTTGTGCTTCAAAGTAGCACCGTGATCTTCATGATAGAGAGTGTTTCCTATGTTGTCACTTTCATATACTAGTGGGAAATTTTCATTATAGAACTTGGCTTGTATATTCCAATGATGGGCTTCCTCAAAATTCCCTAGGTCTTCGTGAGCAAGCAAGTTGGATGCACACCCACTTAGTTTCTTTTATTGAGATTTCATATACTTATAGCTCTAGTGCATCCGTTGCATGGCAATCCCTACTCACTCACATTGATATCTATTAATGGGCATCTCCATAGCTCGTTGATACGCCTAGTTGATGTGAGACTATCTTCTCCTTTTTTGTCTTCTCCACAACCACCATTCTATTCCACATATAGTGCTATGTCCATGGCTCACGCTCATGTATTGCGTGAAGATTGAAAAAGTTTGAGAACATAAAGCATGAAACAATTGCTTGGCTTGTCATCGGGGTTGTGCATGATTTAAATACTTTGTGTGGTGAAGATAGAGCATATCCAGACTATATGATTTTGTAGGGATAACTTTCTTTGGCCATGTTATTTTGAGAAGACATAATTGCTTAGTAAGTATGCTTGAAGTATTATTATTTTTATGTCAATATTGAACTTCTATCTTGAATCTTTCGGATCTGAATATTCATACCACAATTAAGAAGAATTACAATGAAATTATGCCAAGAAGCATTCCACATCAAAAATTCTGTTTTTATCATTTACCTACTCCAGGACGAGCAGGAATTAAGGTTGGGGATGCTTGATACGTCTCCAAAGTATCTATAATTTTTGATTGCTCCATGTTATATTATATTCTGTTTTGGACATTATTGGGCTTTATTATACACTTTTATATTATTTTTGGGACTAACCTATTAACCGGAGGCCCAGCCCAGAATTGCTGTTTTTTGCCTATTTCAGAGTTCCGTAGAAAAAGAATATCAAACGGAGTCCAAACGGAATGAAACCTTCGGGTACGTGATTTTCGGAATGAACGTGATCCAGAGGACTTGGACCCTACGTCAAGAAAGCAACCAGGAAGGCACGAGGTAGGAGGGCGCTCCTACCCCCCCAGGGCGCGCCCTGCACCCTCATGGGCCCCACGTTGCTCCACCGACGTACTTCTTCCTCCTATATATACCCACGCACTTCAAACTACCGTGACACGGAGCCAAAACCTAATTCCACCGCCGCAATCTTCTGTACCGTGAGATCCCATCTTGGGGCCTTTTTCCTGAACTCACGGAGGGGGCATCGATCACGGAGGGCTTCTACATCAACACCATCGCCTCTCCGATGATGTGTGAGTAGTTTACTTCAGACCTTCGAGTCCATAGTTATTAGCTAGATGGGTTCTTCTCTCTTTTTGGATCTCAATACATTGTTCCCCGCCTCTATCGTGGAGATCTATTCGATGTAATCTTCTTTTGCGGTGTGTTTGTTGAGACCAATGAATTGTGGGTTTATGATCAAGTTTATCAATGAACAATATTTGACTCTTCTCTGAATTCTTTTATGTATGATTGGTTATCTTTGCAAGTCTATTCGAATTGTCAGTTTGGTTGGGCCTACTAGATTGATCTTTCTTGCAATGGGAGAAGTGCTTAGCTTTGGGTTCAATCTTATGTGTCCTTTCCCAAAGGATGAGTGGCAGCAAGGCGCGTATTTTATTGTTGCCATCGAGGATAACAAGATGGGGTTTATATCATATTGCATGAATTTATCCCTCTACATCATGTCATCTTGCTTAAAGCGTTACTCTGTTCTTATGAACTTAATACTCTAGATGCATGCTGGATAGCGGTCGATGTTTGGAGTAATAGTAGTACATGCAAAGTGAGTCGGTCTACTTGTCTCGGACGTGATGCCTATATACATGATCATACCTAGATATTCTCATAACTATGCTCAATTCTGTCAATTGCTCAACAGTAATTTTTTCACCCATCGTAATACTTATGCTCTTGAGAGAAGCCACTAGTGAAACCTATGGCCCCTGGGTCTATTTTCCGGCATATTAATCTCCCGACAACAAGCTATTTCTTGCGCCGTCTTTATTTTTCTTTCTTTACTTAGCATATTTATCATAAAAATACCAAAAATATTATCTTATCATATCTATCAGATCTCATTCTCGAAAGTGGCCGTGTAGGGATTGACAACCCCTTATCGCGTTGGTTGCGAGGATTTATTTGTTTGTGTAGGTGCGAGGGACTCGTGCGTGGCCTCCTACTAGATTGATACCTTGGTTCTCAAAAACTGAGGGAAATACTTACGTTACTTTGCTGCATCACCCTTTCCTCTTCAAGATAAAACCAACGCAGTGCTCAAGAGGTAGCAACCACTCCCGGTGATGTCCGTAGTTTGAGGAGTTCATGTATTGACTATGTATTAATATTTGGTCCGGTACTCTATTAAAAGGAGGCCTTAATATCCCTTAGTTTCTGCTAGGACCCCGCTGCCACAGGAGGGTAGGACAAAAGATGTCATGAAAGATCTTTTCCATAAGCACGTATGACTATATTCGGAATACATGCCTACATTACATTGATGAATTGGAGCTAGTTCTGTGTCACCCTATGTTATGACTTTTACATGATGAACCGCATCCGACATAATTCTCCATCACCGATCCAATGCCTATGAGCTTTTCACATATTGTTCTTTGCTTATTTACTTTTCCGTAGCTACTGTTACAATCACTACAAAACCCAAAAATATTACTGTAACATCCCAAAATTCTAAATTTTGGAATGTTATAATAAATAGATAGATTTGATTGATTGTTTGATTGATTGTGTGAAATTGAGTGAAATTCGAAACTTTTTGAAAGTTAAATGAGAGGGAATAAAAGGACTTTCCCAAACTTTCATTTTGTATTCGTGATCTCCGTGAATTCAAATTCTTTTCAACACAAAACCCTGGAGAGAAGATGACATGACTTCTTCCATTTATTTAAATGACAAGGGGTGTTGAAAATATTTGAGTTTCACTTGGAAAATATTTCCAACCCAGGAACTATATGCAACTCAATGATTTTCACGAGCGAAGATAAAATGACTTCTCCAAAACATATGAAATATGAGTTGGGAGTTTCAAAGAATTAAATTCAATGTTCTTTCGAATTTATTTTCAATTTGGAGTTATTTGGGTTTTATTCAAATTATTTTCCTCCAAAAATAAAATACATGGAAAATAGGGTAAGATGATTCCCTACAATAGAAAATTGGAGAGAAATAAATTTGAATTCATTTTGGTATTTTCTTTAAAAATGTTTTTCGTTGGATTTTATTAGAGCAGCAGCAGTGTTTGATTTATCTGAATTTGTGTGGATTTATTTGACTCTAGAAAAATGTTCAAGTCGTAGAAAAACTTTTTCTGAAAATTTTGATATATTATATGCCTATAGTATTTTTTTATTTTGGTGGTTTATTCTATTTTTTTGTTTTCTGGAAAATGTTAAAAAAAAGAGAATCCTCCGCCGCCGAACTGGGCCGGCCCAACAAGCCGCAAGCCCAGCCCAACGCCTCGCCGTCCCCGACCTGGCGACGGATTCCGTCGTCCACACGCCGCCGCGCCGCCATTGGGAGACGTGGCCCGGCCTCTCCTGCCCCTTCCTCCACGCCACCGAGACCCTCCCCTCCTTAAAAGCCAGCTCCGCCGCCTCTCCTCTCCTCCTCGCTCTTCGCGCCGCCCGCCCTCTCGCTTGGCCTTCATGAAACCGCGCTCCGGCGAGATCCAGCCACCGCCCCCCGCTCCACTCCGTCGCCCCCGACCGCTGCCGCCACCGCCATCGTCACCGCCGCGTCGCCCTGCTTCTTCCCGACCCCACGTCCACGCCGGAGGACCACCGGAGTCGCCGCCTGGTCAAAGCCGCTGCCGCCGCTGTCTTCTTCGGCGACGTCGACCCCCACCGCCGCGGTACGCCCCGGAGCTACCCCGCCGTCAGATTCCCTTTCTACGGCGAGGATTAGATCTAGGTTATTAGTTTTTTTTCTTCTTTGTTCGAATCGTTATCCTCTAATTAGTGAACGCTCGTCAGATTAGATCTGGAGCGAATAGTTTTTCATTAGTTAGCATTCGGCAGCGAACTTTCACTCGGTATAATTTTTTTCTTTTTAATTTCGGCTAGGGACCCATCCGTGAATATTTTCTTTACAAATCAGCCCCTGGTTTTCAAACGACTATAACGTTTTGCTCGTTAGTTGGAATTATATGAAACCAACGCCCACTTCTTCGTTATGATCTCCTCTTTCCAGTAATCCAACTTAAACATGTTTTGAAAGTTTAAAAAATTGAATTAGATCAGATTTGAATTTGAACTTTGTTTGATCATAACTTGAGTTTCGTAACTCCGATTTAGCTGATTCTTTTTGCAAATCGAAGCTCTTGACCTAAACTTTCTGATAAGGCCAAATTCACATAATTTTGGTACTGTTAGAAATTGTTTTATGTTGCAAGAGTTATTTGCTTGGTTTTGATGTTTTCTGAATTGTTTTGTTCGTTCTTTCTGATCTTTTGAGTGATTGCTTATGTGTGGTTACTATTGCTTGCTTACGATAGATTGACCGGAGTGTGACGAGTAGAACTATCAAGAGTTTTGAGTGTGAATCATCTTCATCAACATTGCAGGAAAGTTCACACTTTGATCATATCCCTTTTCATACCCAGTTTTTATGCATTAGTTTCAACCCTCAAACATTGCATGATTAGGATATCATTAATTTGTGGGTTGGGAAGAAGTAGATGAGGTAGTACCTATTACCTGTTTTATTATCAAACCCTTGGGAGTTACTTTTACGTTGCTTATATTGCTATGCTATGCTCAGTGAGCGTGGATTGGGTTTTGAGAGTATTCATGACAGTTGTGAGATTGCTAATTAATGGTTTACTTAAGGTGGCAACTTAAACACACATCCGGGTGGATTGAGGCACGTGGGTATTCCAGATTGCTGTCTAGGCACTGGGTAGACCAGGATTGCCTGTTTTTTATGGATCGCCACCCGTGCTCAAAGGGATCATGAGATTATTCATACTAGAAACTTCCGTGTGCAGCCACAAGCCATTATGGGCTCGCATAGTTGATTAAGTCGTGCGAACTCTTACATGGTAGACTAGCAGATGTAGGGGAAAGTAGGTGTACCGGTCTATCCATAGTAAGGTGCTAGCGCTTCTGAAAGACTATGTCTCGATCATCCGTTTCTCAAACAACATGTAATGCGAGAAATCCAACGGAGGCGATGGAGTCTTGTGGGGAAAACTGCGCAAACCTCTGCAGAGTGTATAAACTAATCATGATTAGCCGTGTCCCCGGTTATGGACATCTTGAGTATCTAGTACTTGGATTTTCGCGTGAATCTCATCATGTTACTTTAAATAATTTTGTTGGGTTAATGATGATATTTTTAATTGGGATTGAGAATGTTGTCAACCATTCTCAATGTTTAACAACCACCATGATAGTTAAATAAAATTATTCCTTTGCAGTCGGGAAAAATTGGCTTTTCGCAAAAACATTGTAACCATAGGGCCTCCACCAGCCAAATATGCATGTAGAGATAGCCATTATTCATCATTGCTCTATGGTGTGAATTTGCCAGTACATTCAATGTAATCTTGACCCTTTGTGGCTGCAACATCTCATGTTGCAGGATCTTCTGATGAGTAAGTGATACGTTAGGGTTACGATTTCTACACTCAACTTTGCCGTTGGTGTTGATGGGAATCCACAACCTTGTTACTTCCGCTATTTGGATTGAGGTAATAGTTTTTACGTTACTTTATACATGTGATTTACCTCTGTTATAAATCCTCGAGTATGGTGTGTGTCAGCATACCGATCCAGGGATGACACTTAAGCACAGAGACTTGACCCATTCGGGTTAGGTCGCTACAAGATGGTATCAGAGCACATGTTGACCGAGACATGACCCTAGAAATCGGCAAGCCCATAGGAAAGATTTCCTCTACAACTTTCTTTTCAAAAAGATCTCTTACCTCTCTTCTCTTCTGAGCTTATTCAAATATTCCCTTTTAGTGAGACCATACCCCTTTTCCCTTTTGACCACTCGAAGATTTGACCGATGAGACCACTCCAAGGAGACAAGATATCGCACAACTAAGACCATTTGGAATGAAGAGGATTTTACCGTGTAAATGGAAACTACTACTATTGAAGACTCCGAAGACTAGGAGATTTTGAAGGCTCTGAATAATTCCCGGATTTTTATGACCTAGGAAGGCACGCCTTATGGAACTTGTGAGACTATTGGAGCTACCAATACTCAAGATCAAGATGTCGGAGAAAGACCGGAACATGGAGCATTAGAACTCAAAGTTTTGTCAGGAAAACCCGTAGAAAGGAGATATCAATTATGGAATGAAAGATCATGGCAGTAACATGAGCATAGACACGGCTGACCATGGTGTTATTACCCGTTGTGCTATTGTCATCGTGCGGAGTTAAGCATGCAGATGCATTGAAGGATTGGATGGAAGAATGCTAATGGAGCACCTATCAGCAAAGCCGAAGTTTTAAACTTAGCCTATGTATCACCAGGATCTGGAATATTACATCAAGAAGTTTAAGATGGACACGCAGGAAGCTATATTTGACAAGGAGGCAATTAATGAAGAATTCAGGAACCTGAAGCTGAAAGTAGCCAAGCTGGAGGAGCTAAACCTCGAGATACCGGAGATTTGTCAGGAACTGAAGGACAGTAGAACCATTGCTCATGCCAAGGATGTTGAACCCAGAAGTTTGGAACACAACTCCAGAATATTAAAGGACGTCATGAGAGACTTCGCGTCAACAGAGATGATTTGGCAAAAGAACTTGAGTAGGACAAGCATGATCAGAAGAAGCCATCGGAGACATGAACAAGAATCGAAGAGTTTGATGACTTTGAAGATTTATTGACCATTAGAAGCCCAAACCCCCTATTATATACCTGCGTTAGATGCGACGATTGTGAGCTGTCATTTGTTTGATGTTTTTTCCGACAGCCACAATAAAACCCGTCTTTTCAAAACTATTGTTTGTATTGTGTGTATCCCTCTCTATCTCTCTTATCCCACCCCAAAACCCATGGACCCCATAGAGGATGAATGGGGATGAGCTTGTATTGTCTGGACCAATGAGTCAATTGGAGACAGACCAATGGATTCGTAACATGGAGGATCACATGAAGAATAACCCTATAGTCGAAGGATATGGCCCAACATGCTATTCCGTTCTTTGAAAGAGGTGCTGCTACCTAGTGGAGGATGTACCAAACCATCAACGGATGGCAAGGAGTAACCACTTGGGAAGAATTTAAGTTGACTCTGCTAAAGTCTCGGCTTGTGTCCCAGAAGTTGAAGCCTTATGGAAATGATATGGAGAAAGTGCATGCAAGCTTTGTGGAGAAATAGGACACAACCATAAAGAACACCAGGATGAATACCCTCATAAGTGGGGGATTACCAAAGGAGTTAGCCGAGGATCTCAGGGAACTTCGGTTGGAGATTGTTCCCTAAGGTTTTGTTGCAGCAATGGAAGTTCAGTCTACATTGTTGGGAAAGATCCGTGAAGCTCAGAAGGATGACAAAGAGATTGCTGAGGTAAAAGATAGGATGAGCAAAGGAAAGGCCAAATGTTTTCGTAAGGATGAGCACGACACCTTATGGTTCGAGGATCGTGTATATGTGCCTAATAATGCAAAGATCAGGAAGTTAATACTTCAGGAGGCTCATGACTCACCATACTCGATTCGCCCTGGAAACACCAAGATGTATTTCTGGTGGACTGGTATGAAGAAGGATATTGTGGAGTATGTAGTCGTAGGTGATGTATGCCAGAGAGAGTAAGAGCAGAGCATCAGAAGCCAGCAGGATTAATATAGCCTATGCTGATACCCGAATGGAAGTGGGATAAGCTTGGCATGGACTTCATTACCGGATTTCCCAGAACCCGAATGGGATATGATTCTATCTGGGTAGTATTTGATTTGCTTGACCAAAGTGGCTCACTTTATCCCAGTGAAAACCACCTATACAAGTGCGAAGTTGGCCAAGATATATTTGACCTGGATCGTATGTCTGCATGGAGTTCCGAGGACCATTGTATTAGATAGAGGAACATAGTTTACCTCAAAGTTTTGGAATCAGCTACACCAGACTTTGGGTACTAGGCTAGAGTTCAGTACAACATTTCATCCGCAGACAGATGGATAGATCGAGAGAGTCAATCAGATTCTGGAGGACATGTTGAGAGCGTGTGCGCTAGATTATGGATCTAGTAGTGATGATAATCTACCTTACGCGGAGTTCTCATACAACAACAGTTACCCAGCCAGTTTGAAGATGGCCCCTTTTGAAGCTTTGTATGGGAGAAGGAGCCAGACACTGTTGATGTGGGATGAAGTTGGAGACCGTCAGTTGTTTGGACTAAATATGATCAAGGAGTCAGAAGAGAATGTTAAAGTTGATCGAGATAGACTGAAGGAGCCTCACCAGTGTAAGAGTTATGCACTCAAAAACGCAAGGAGGTATTCTATGAAATTGGAGATGAGCATGTCTTCATGTGTCCTCTACGAGGAGTTAAATGATTTGGAGTTAAGGGAAATGTAGCCCCGAGATTTGTAGGACTGCACCGAAGTTTTGGACCGTATGGGAGAAGTGGCCAAAAATTGAGTCACCAAGGACTGTTAGGAGTTCATGATGTGTTTCACGTATTCCAGCTTGAAGAAGTGCCATGCGTAAATGGCCAATATTCCTCGTAAGGACGCTTGACCTCGAAAGGATAATGATGTTCCACGAAGTGGAGTATGGACTTCATAAGTATAAGTTTTTATCTCGGTAGGTGGGATATCCCACGAGGATGAAGAGATGAATTACTATTGGATATAAAGGAGGTATGATGTTGAAAATATGGATCAAGGTAAATTCCATGATGAGTCTGAGTAATCATGTCCTAGTTTGGTGCCAATAGAAGGAAGGAAGACAGTACAATTGGATGGATTTAAGAATATTATGAAGTTGGAAGTTGGAATAAGGATCAGAAGCCCGAGGATAACTTCAAGGACTACAAGTGATGAGATGGGCCATAACCCACAGGCCCCAGGACCTGCCAAGAAGCAAGCACACTCTTGCTGAAGGAAAAACCCTGGAAGAAGTTACGATTTTATCGATAGACGGTCTTATAGGAGTAACGCAAAACCTGAGAGTTGTTAAGGAACGATAGATGTTTGTTTGGCTTGCAAAATCAATGGATTTATCCGAACTTGGTTCGTCGACAAGAGAAATTCTGCAATGCTTGTGAGGATGACCGAGTGTTAGAATGCGAGATTCGCTAAACCATGTACAAGGTAATGATTTGGTTGCGGGATGGATTGATCACCATACCGACTTACTCTCATTGTTCGCCTTGCTATATGGGATGGTAAATCTGAGTGACTTACCTATAGTAGAGAGACGACGATCAAAACCCTGTTTAAACCTTAGAATGGTATAAGAATTTTCCCCTTGTAGAAGGCAGCTTTTGCCAACCGTAGGTTATGCGGTGAGGTTCAACCCAGACCCGTTTTCTGCAGGAGAAACCATAAATTGTTGACCACCATGAGATATCGATAGCTGATTAGTATTGGCGCCAGACCCGTCAACTAAGAAGACCCAGTCTCGGAATAACCTTACCCAGATGAAAGGACAGAAGAATTGACGAAAAGGTTATGCCACTACCGGAAGAGCCCAGAGAAGGAATTATCCTTACGATCTGAGAAGACCGACACTGTCAAGAATAAGGATGGAGTATATGAGTTTTGATGGAACCGTAACCATGCTTTTAAGGGTGGTAGCACCCGAGACCTCGGAGACGATCGATGGATTTTGAAGACCCCTACCCTAACCTATTTCTTGCTAGCCTCTCCGAATCTCGAGGACGAGATTCATTTTAAGGGTGGTAGATGTGTAACATCCCAAAATTCTAAATTTTGGAATGTTATAATAAATAGATAGATTTGATTGATTGTGTGAAATTGAGTGAAATTCGAAACTTTTTGAAAGTAAAATGAGAGGGAATAAAAGGACTTCCCAAACTTTCATTTTGCATTCGTGATCTCCGTGAATTCAAATTCTTTTCACCACAAAACCCTGGAGAGAAGATGACATGACTTCTTCCATTTATTTAAATGACAAGGTGTTGAAAATATTTGAGTTTCATTTGGAAAATATTTCCAACCCAGGAACTTTATGCAACTCAATGATTTTCACGAGCGAAGATAAAATGACTTCTTCAAAACATATGAAATATGAGTTGGGAGTTTCAAAGAATTAAATTCAATGTTCTTTTGAATTTATTTTCAATTTGGAGTTATTTGAGTTTTATTCAAATTATTTTCCTCCAAAAATAAAATACATGGAAAATAGGGTAACATGATTCCCTACAATAGAAAATTGGAGAGAAATAAATTTGAATTCATTTTAGTATTTTTTGAAAATCATTTTCGTTGGATTTTATTAGAGCAGCAGCAGTGTTTGATTTATCTGAATTTGTGTGGATTTATTTGACTCTAGAAAAATGATCATGTCATAGAAAATCTTTTTCTGAAAATTTTGATATATTATATGCTTATAGTATTTTTTTTATTTTGGTGGTTTATTCTATTTTTTGTTTTCTGGAAAATGTTTTCAAAAAAAGAGAATCCTCCGCCGCCGAACTAGGCCGGCCCAACAAGCCGCCAGCCTAGCCCAACGCCTCGCCGTCCCCGACCTAGCGACGGACTCCGTCGTCCACACGCCGCCGCGCCGCCATTGGGAGACATGCCGCCTCCGGCCTCTCCTGCCCCCTCCTCCACGCCACCGAGACCCTCCCCTCCTTAAAAGCCAGCTCTGCCGCCTCTCCTGTCCTCCTCGCACTTCACGCCGCCGCCGCACCTCTCGCCGCGCTCGCGGAAACCGCCGCTCCGGCGAGATCCAGCCACCGCCGCCCGGTCCACTCTGTCGCCCCCGATCGCTGCCGCCACCACCATCGTCACCGCCGCGTCGCGCCACTTCTTCCCGACCCCACGGCCACGCCGGAGGACCACCGGAGTCGCCGCCCGCTCAAAGCCGCCGCCGCCGCCGTCTTCTTCAGCGACGTCGACCTCCACCGCCGCGGTACGCCCTGGAGCTACCCCGCCGTCCGATTCCCCTTCTATGGCCAGGATTAGATCTAGGTTAGTTTTTTTTCTTCTTTGTTCGAATCGTTATCCTCTAATTAGTGAACGCTCGTCAGATTAGATCTGGAGCGAACAGTTTTTCATTAGTTAGCGTTCGGCAGCGAACGTTCACTCGGTAGAATTTTTTTCTTTTTAATTTCGGCCAGGGACCCATCCGTGAATATTTTCTTTACAGATCAGCCCCTGGTTTTCAAACGACTATAACTTTTTGCTCGTTAGTTGGAATTAGATGAAACCAACGCCCACTTATTCGTTATGATCTCCTCTTTCCAGTAATCTAACTTAAACATGTTTTGAAAGTTTAAAAAATTGAATTAGATCAGATTTGAATTTGAACTTCGTTTGAACATAACTTGAGTTTCGTAACTCCGATTTAGCTGATTCTTTTTGCAAATCGAAGCTCTTGACCTAAACTTTCTGATAAGGCCAAATTCACATAATTTTGGTACTGTTAGAAATTGTTTTATGTTGCAAGAGTTATTTGCTTGGTTTTGATGCTTTCCGAATTGTTTTCTTCGTTCTTTCCGATCTTTTGAGTGATTGCTTATGTGTGGTTACTATTGCTTGCTTACCATAGATTGACCGGAGTGTGACGAGTAGAACTATCAAGAGTTTTGAGTGCGAATCATCTTCATCAACATTGCGAGCAAGTTCACACTTTGATCATATCCCTTTTCATACCCAGTTTTTATGTGATTAGTTTCAACCCTCAAACATTGCATGATTAGGATATCATTAATTTGTGGGTTGGGAAGAAGTAGATGAGGTAGTACCTATTACCTGTTTTATTATCAAACCCTTGGGAGTTACTTTTACGTTGCTTATATTGCTATGCTATGCTCGTAGACGTGGATTGGGTTTTGAGAGTATTCATGACAGTTGTGAGATTGCTAATTAATGGTTTACTTAAGGTGGCAACTTAAACACACATCTGGGTGGATTGAGGCACGTGGGTATTCCAGGATTGCCTGTCTAGGCACCTGGATAGACCAGGATTGCCTGTTTTTTTATGGACCGCCACCCAGGCTCAAAGGGATCATGAGATTATTCATACTAGAAACTTCTGTGTGCACCCACAAGCCATTATGGGCTCTGGAATAGTTGATTAAGTCGTGGGAACTCTTACAGGGTAGACTAGCAGATGTAGGGGAAAGTAGGTGTACCGGTCTATCCATAGTAAGGTGTCTGAAAGACTATGTCTCGGTCATCCGTTTCTCAAACAACATGTAGTGCGAGAAATCCAACGGAGGCGATCGAGTCTTGTGGGGAAAAGTGCGCAAACCTCTGCAGAGTGTATAAACTAATCATGATTAGCCGTGTCCCCGGTTATGGACATCTTGAGTATCTAGTACTTGGATTTTCGTGTGAATCTCATCATGTTACTTTAAATAATTTTGTTGGGTTAATGATGATATTTTTAATTGGGATTGAGAATGCTGTCAACCATTCTCAATGTTTAACAACCACCATGATAGATAAATAAAATTATTCCTTTGCAGTAGGGAAAAATTGGCTTTTCGCAAAAACATTGTAACCATAGAGCCTCCACCAGCCAAATATGCATGTAGAGATAGCCATTGTTCATCATTGCTCTATGGTGTGAGTTTGCCAGTACATTCAATGTACTGACCCTTTGTGGCTGCAACGTCTTATGTTGCAGGATCTTACGACGAGTAAGTGATATGTTAGGGTTACGATTTCTACACTCAACTTTGCCGTTGGTGTTGATGGGAATCCACAACCTTGTTACTTCCGCTATTTGGATTGAGGTAATAGTTTTTACATTACTTTATACATGTGATTTACCTCTGTTATAAATCGTCAAGTACTGTGTGTGTCAGCATAACAATCCAGGGATGACACTTAAGCACAGAGACTTGACCCATTCGGGCCGGGTCGCTACAATTACTTTTGCTACCGTTACCGTTACTATCATACTACTTTGCTACTAAATACTTTGCTGCAGATATTAAGTTCTCCAGGTGTGGTTGAATTGACAACTCAACTGCTAATACTTGAGAATATTCTTTGGCTCCCCTTGTGTCGAATCAATAAATTTGGGTTGAATAATCTACCCTCGAAAACTGTTGCGATCCCCTATACTTGTGGGTTATCGAGACTATTTTCTAGCGCCGTTGCCGGGGAGCATAGCTCTATTCTTTGAGTCACTTGGGATTTATATCTGCTGGTCACTATGAAGAACTTGAAAGACGCGAAAACAAAAATTTATCCCTCAACTACGAGGGGAGGTAAGGAACTTCCATCTAGCTCTGCACTTGATTCACCTTCTGTTTTGAGTAAGCTTGCGACACCTAAACCTGCTTCTGCTATTAATTCTGATATGTCGCATGTTATTGATGATGCCACTTCTGCTATGCATGATACTTATGATGAAACTACTTCTATGCTTGATACTACTGTGCCACTTGGTGAATTTCTTGATGAACAACTTGCTAGGGCTAGAGAGAATGAATGAAATTGATAATATTGATGAGAGTGATGATGAAGACTCTCCCCCTAAATATGAATTGCCTGTTGTGCCTGAGGGCTATGTTATGGAGGAAGAAACTGCTAGAGACTTTCTTGCTTGCAATGATAGAAGTGATATTAAGAAATTATTAGCTAAGCTTAAACAAAAAACTCTGAATGCTAGAATGAAATATGATCCTGCTTATGCTACTTCACCTATCTTTGTTACTGATAAGGATTATGAATTCCCCATTGATCCTGATATAATTACTTTGGTTGAATCTGATCCTTTCTATGGCTATGAATCTGAAACTGTTGTGGCACATCTTACTAAATTAAATGATATAGCCACCCTGTTCACTAAAGATGAGAGAACTCGCTACTTTTATATCCTTAAAATATTTCCATTCTCATTAAAGGGTGATGCTAAGATATGGTTTAATTCTCTTGATCCTGGTTGTGTGCGTAGTCCCCAGGATATGATTTATTACTTCTCTGCTGATTATTTCCCTGCTCATAATAAACAAGCTGCTCTAAGGGAAATATATAATTTTGTGCAAATTGAAGAAGAGAGTCTCCCACAAGCTTGGGGGAGGCTTCTCCAATTACTTAATGCTTTGCCTCATCATCCTCTTAAGAAAAATGAAATACTTGATATCTTTTATAATGGACTAACCGATGCTTCCAGAGACCACCTGGATAGTTGTGCTGGTTGTGTTTTCAGGGAAAGAACACCAGATGAAGCTGAAATTCTATTGAATAATATGTTGACCAATGCAAATAATTGGACACTTCCTGAACCAATCCCTAAGCCAACTCCGAAGAAGAGGGGTGTTCTATTTCTCAGTCCTGAAGATATGCAAGAGGCAAAGAAATCTATGAAGGAAAAAGGTATAAAAGCTGAAGATGTTAAGAATTTACCTCCTATTAAAGAAATAAATGGTCTTATTTTACCGCCTGTTGAAGAAATATATGATCTTAATTCATCACCTATTGAAGAAACTCATGGTCTTGATAACCCGACACAGGTAGTAAAGGTAAATTCTCTCTATAGATTTGATGAAGGTGATATTCCTCACTATAAGTCTGCTAGACAATGCTTAGATGAGTTTGACAATTTTATTGTTAAACAAGAAAATTTTAATGCTTATTTTGGTAGACAATTAAAACAAAATGCTTATATGATTGAACACTTGGGTGATTATATGTCTAGAGTTAAAGGTGAACTTAAACTCATTAGTAAACATGCTTCTATGGTTACCACTCAAGTAGAACAAGTACTTAAAGCTCAGAATGATTTTCTCAATAAATTAGATAGTAAGAATAATGATTTTGCTGTTAGAGTGGCTACTAGAAGTGGTAGAATGACTCAGGAACCTTTGTATCCTGAAGGCCATCCTAAGAGAATTGAGCAGGATTCTCAGAGAAATAATATTGATGCACCTAGTCCTTCTAAAAAGAAGAAAAAGAAAAATGATACGACTTTGCATGCTTCTAGTGAACCTGTTGTAGACACACCTGAGAATCCCAATGATATTTCTATTTCTGACGCTGAAACACAATCTGGTGATGAACATGAACCTAGTAATAATGTTAATGACAATGTTCATGTTGATGCTCAACCTAGCAATGATAATGATGTAGAAACTGAACCTGCTATTGATGCTGATAACCCACAATCAAAGAATCTACGTTATGATAAGAGAGACTTTGTTGCTAGGAAGCACGGTAAAGAAAGAGAGCCATGGGTTCAGAAACCCATGCCTTTTCCTCCCAAACCATCCAAGAAAAAGGATGATGAGGATTTTGAGCGCTTTGTTGAAATGATTAGACATATCTTTTTGCGTATGCGATTATCTGATATGCTCAAAATGAATCCTTATGCCAAGTATATGAAGGATATTGTTACTAGTAAAAGAAAGATACCAGAAGCTGAAATTTCTACCATGCTTGCTAATTATACTTTGAAGGGTGGAATACCTAAGAAACTTGGAGATCCAGGAGTACCCACTATACCATGCTCCATTAAAAGAAATTATGTTAGAACTGCTTTATGTGATCTTGGAGCCGGTGTTAGTGTTATGCCTCTCACTTTATATCGTAGACTTGATTTGAATAAGTTGACACCTACTGAAATATCTTTGCAAATGGCTGATAAATCAACTGCTATACCTGTCGGTATTTGTGAGGATGTGCCTGTTGTGGTTGCAAACATTACTATTTTAATGGACTTTGTTATTCTTGATATTCCCGAGGACGATAGTATGTCTATTATTCTTGGAAGACCTTTTTTTGAATACTGCAGGGGCTATTATTGATTGCAACAAAGGCAATGTCAGTTTTCATGTTATTGGTAATGAGCATACGGTACACTTTCCGAGCAAACAACCTCAACTCCACAGTATCAACTCTATTGGGAAAATTCCATCGATTATTTTTGGAGGTTTTGAATTTCCTCTTCCTACTGTCAAAAAGAGATATGATATTCTTATTATTGGGGATGTGCATATCACGTTGAGGTAACATAGTGTTATTCGAAATTTCTCCGGTCCCATGTTATTCGGAATGAGTTCATTAACAAGACTTGATCAACCTTGTTAGTGGATTCCTTTTGATGAGCATGAGATGGATGAAGTTAGAAGGCACAACCTTCTGTACCCTCTCTCTACTTTCTGTTATTTAGTTGAAATAAAGAAAAAATAGTATTTTGTGTCAGTTTTCTGAATTATCCGTGCAATATAAGAATACCCCGAAAATAAAAGTTCTTCAAATGCCCTGCCAATTTAATATGATTTTTTCTGGAATATTTGATAATATTTGGCACTGAGAACACAGAAGGGGGAGCAAGCACCTGGGCACGAGGGTCCAGGGCGCGCCCCTGCCTCGTGGGCCCATGGTGGCTCCCCTCCACTTATTCCTGCACCCACACACTTCTTCTTCCTCCCAAAAAAATCACCAACCAGCTCAAGCACGAGTTCTAGCTCATTTTGCTGCGATTTTCGATCTCCTTGCTCAAAGCACCTCGCACAAAACTGCTTTGGGGGATTGCTCCTTGGTATGTGACTCCTCCAATGGTCCAATTAGTTTTTGTTCTAGTGCTTTATTCATTGCAAATTTGTGCTGCCTAGGTGACCCTGTTCTTGAGCTTGCATGTCAAATTTATATGGTCCCAAGTAGTTCTAATGCATGATATAGTCTCTAGGCACTTGTGGGAGTAGTTGCTACCAATTTTGCTGACTTTGGTTCACTTTTATTTTGAAGTTACTAAAAATATCAGAAATTTTTAGAAAATGATGAAGAGCTTTTTGAACGGCTCATCGAGCCGAAGCTCGAAGGAAAAGCAAAGTGAAGAAGCAGAGAGGCCAAAATGTAATGTGCCTCGCACCGCGGAAGTTCGGCCGTGTGAATGGCCTTCTGATGATTTCTTGAGATCAGCCGGGATTTATGATGAATTTTATGAATTGGCTGAGAATGCAGGCCTTACCGACTTCCTCCGCGACCAACGCAAACAGTATCTCTTACTCACCAATACCTTTGTGCAAAATTTTCATTTCCATTATAGGAGGTCACCGCCTATGGTGGATTTTTATTTACATGATGAGTATAAGGAGATGACCCTTCGTCAATTCTGTGAGGTGTGCAAGTTACCTTTTCCGGGTTTCATAGAGGAACCACATAGTAACGATGTGGAGGGGTTTATTGATACATTTGTTGTAGGGGAAACGAGGAAGGTTTCCAACGCATGAATCACTAGCATACACTTTCCTGTTCTACGTTACTTTACTATATTTGCTAGTAGATGCTTAATTGGTCGCGGAAACTATGGAAACTTGAGTGTCCCTGATATTATTATTTTGTTCCATGCCTTGTTTCGTGATGATACATTTAGTATGGGCACTATTGTTGCAAAGCGGTTAAATCTTAACCGTACTAAGGGCCCCATCTTGGGAGGCATCTTCGCCTCGCGCCCCGCTGCATACTATAACATACCTATTAGGCACAATGAGAAAGAAGAAAATTTGCTGCCTACTGTTTTTCTAGACTATAAGAGTATGGGGGCACATGATTTTATTGTTAAGAATAGGGAAATGGCGCTTAAATACAAATTGGTATTTGATAAAAATCACCCTGAGACTATTACCTTGCCTGCTCCTTCCTTGTTTGATTTGTCTGCAGGCATGTATCTCATTCCGCTGGCGGCCATCCACGCCTACCGAAACCCTACATCAGCTACAGAGCCGGAACCAGAACCACAATTTGATCCTCCACGACAGTCCAATTACCAATGGGATCCGGAGGCGATTGCCAACCAGTGGAAATTCGAGGCTTCTTCTCAGTACGACCCCAACTACAACTTTGGATATCCGCCAGGCCAGCCGTGGCAATAGACCAACTTAGGCCAAAATCCTAAGCTTGGGGGAGTACGTATTTCTCACCGACATTACATTTATGTTCACACACTCATGCTAGTTGTCGGTGTTCATACTTTTTCATTGTACTACCCATGCAAGATTATTTTCCTTTTTATGCTTTCTTCTTGTGTGTTTGATAAACCTTAAGAAAAATTAAAAAAATTAGTTGTAGCTTTAGCTAGTTTACTTTTCTTGCTGTAGTAGTAATAATTAAAAAGAAAACCCAAAAATATTTCCCATTTTCTTTTGCTTGTTGGGAGCTTTCCCGTGTAAATAGTTTTATTTCCTTTCTTTTTCTTTGGGGGTCGATAAGAGAAGACCATAATGAAATGTTGAAGTGGCTCTTATATGCATTATTGTTGATTTAACCAAGAGCCCATATTGCCTTGTCTTCTCCTGTTTATTGAATGCTTGCAGATTCCAGCTTAGTCCAATGCACGTGCACTATTATTATTATTATTCACATCATTCGGTCGTGCAAGTGAAAGGCAATAATGATGATATATGATGGATTGATTGAGATGGAGAAGCTGGTATGAACTCGACCTCTCTTGTTTTGTAAATATGATTAGTTCATCATTCCTGATTCAGCCTATTATGAATAAACATGTTTGCAATGACAATTAGAGATTATAGTTACTTATTCCATGCTTAATTAGCTAGGAGGTTATAATGGTTTACCTTGCGTGCCAACATGCTATTACAATGGTTGTGATGTGGTATGATAGGGTGGTATCCTCCTTTGAATGATTCGAGTGACTTGACTTGGCACATGTTCACGCATGTAGTTGAAACAAATCAACATAGCCTTCACGATATTTATGTTCATGGTGGATTATCCTACTCATGCTTGCACTCAATGTTTATTAATTTTAATGCATGTTCATGACTGTTGTCGCTCTCTAGTTGGTCACTTCCCAGTCTTTTTTTAGCCTTCACTTGTACTAAGCGGGAATACTACTTGTGCATCCAATCGCCTAAACCCCAAAGTCATTCCATATGAGTCCACTATACCTTCCTATATGCGGTATCTACCTGCCATTCCAAGTAAATTTGTATGTGCCAAACTCTAAACCTTCAAATGAAATTTTGTTTTGTATGCTCGAATAGCTCATGTATCAACTAGGGCTGTCCGTATCTTCCATGTTAGGCGGGTTATTCTCAAGAGGAGTGGACTCCGCTCCTCACTCACGAGAAAATGGCTGGTCAACGGGATGCCCAGTCCCATGCTTTATGCAAATCTAATCAAAATAATTTCAAATAAAACTCCCCCGGGACTGTTGTTAGTTGGAGGCACTCGTTGTTTCGAGCAAGCCATGGATTGATGCTTATTGGTAGAGGGGGAGTATAAACTTTGCCATTCGGTTTGGGAACCGCCTATAATGTGTGTAGCATGGAAGATATCGCCATCTCTCGGTTGTTATGCTGACAATGAAAGTATGCCGCTCAAAATATTATTTATGTCTATTTCAAAACCTAGCTCTGGCACCTCTACAAATCCCTGCTTCCCTCTGCCAAGAGCCTATCTATTTACTTTTATGTTGAGTCATCACCCTCTTATTAAAAAGCACCAGCTGGAGAGCATCGCTGTCATTTGCATTCATTACTGTTAATTTATATTGGGTATGACTATGAATGGATCTCTTTTGCCATGAATTACAATGTCTAGTCAGTCCTTGATCTTTAAAGGTGCTCTGCATTTATGTTTTGCGGTCTCAGAAAGGGCTAGAGAGATACCATCTTGTTATATCATTTCATGATTGTTTTGAGAAAGTGTTGTCATCCGAGATTTATTATTGTTGCTTGCTAGTTGATTATGCCAGTGATATGAGTAAACATGAGACCTAAGAGTTATTGTGAATATGGTTAGTTCATAATCTTTGCTGAAAACTTGAATGCTGGATTTACATATTTACAACAACAAGAGCAAACAGTTTGTAAAAGTTTTTCTTTATCACTTTCAGTTTATCAACTGAATTGCTTGAGGACAAGCAAAGGTTTAAGCTTGGGGGAGTTGATATGTACCCGTCGTATCTACTTTTCCAAACACTTTTGCCCTTTTTTTGGACTCTAACTTGCATGGTTTGAATGGAACAAACCCGGACTGACGCTATTTTCAGCAGAATTGCCATGGTGTTATCTATGTGCAGAAACAAAAGTTCTCGGAATGACCTGAAACTCCATGGAGATTATTTTTGGAAATAATAAAAAATACTAGCGAAAGAATCAAGACCAGGGGCCCCACACCCTTGCCATGAGGGTGGGGGCGCCTCCCAGTGGCGCCGCCGTGGGCACCCCTGGAGCTCCACCGACCTCAACTCCAACTCCATATATTCGTGCTCAGGGAGAAAAAAACCAGAGAGAAAGATTCATCGCGTTTTACGATACGGAGCCGCCGCCAAGCCCTAAACTCTCTCGGGAGGGCTGATCTGGAGTACGTTCGGGGCTCCGGAGAGGGGAATCCGTCGCCGTCGTCATCATCAACCATCCTCCATCACCAATTTCATGATGCTCACCGCCGTGCGTGAGTAATTTCATCGTAGACTTGCTGGACGGTGACGGGTTGGATGAGATTTATCATGTAATCGAGTTAGTTTTGTTTGGGTTTGATCCCTAGTATCCACTATGTTCTGAGATTGATGTTGCTATGACTTTTCTATGCTTAGTGCTTGTCACTAGGGCCCGAGTGCCATGATTTCACATCTGAACCTATTATGTGTTCATGAATATATGTGAGTTCTTGATCCTATCTTGCAAGTCTATAGTCACCTACTATGTGTTATGATCCAGCAACCCCGAAGTGGCAATAATCGGGACCACTCCCGGTGATGAACGTAGTTTGAGGAGGTCATGTATTCACTATGTGTTAATGCTTTGGTCCGGTACTCTACTAAAAGGAGGCCTTAATATCCCTTAGTTTCCGCTAGGACCCCGCTACCACGGGAGGGTAGGACAAAAGATGTCATGCAAGTTCTTTTCCATAAGCACGTATGACTATATTCGGAATACATGCCTACATTACATTGATGAATTGGAGCTAGTTCTGTGTCACCCTATGTTATGATCGTTACATGATGAACCGCATCCGCATAATTCTCCATCACCGATCCAATGCCTACGAAGCTTTTCACATATTGTTCTTTGCTTATTTACTTTTCCGCTGTTACTCGCTACAATCACTACAAAACCCAAAAATATTACTTTTGCTACTGCTATCAAGCACTATCATACTACTTTGCTACTAAATACTTTGCTGCAGATATTACGTTATCCAGGTGTGGTTGAATTGACAACTCAACTACTAATACTTGAGAATATTCTTTGGCTCCCCTTGTGTCGAATCAATAAATTTGGGTTGAATACTCTACCCTCGAAAACTGTTGTGATCCCCTATACTTGTGGGTTATCCGCCTCCCCAATGTCCTTTGCGTCCAGCTTGTGGTTGTTGGTGAACTTCGTGATCATTATGTGATTGGTGTCGAGTCCACGCTCCACCATCTCCTGACACTTGAAAACTTGTTGCTCCATTTCTTCAAGCCTTGTCTCCACGCTTCAGGGCCTCCTTTGTCCCTCAACATCGCGGATGTGTAGCACCCCCTCATGCATCTCAATGGTTTGAGGATGTTGAAGCACTTCCGCGAGGTAGGGGTTGCTCGAAGAACTTGTCCTTGGGGGCACTTGGAGACGTCATGGTGATCTAGATCTGTCAGAAAAACAGCTCAAAACAAAAATAGAGGATATTTGCGTCGTACGATGGTCAAAACCTTCGAGAGATTATATAATGAATTTTTACTGACCAAAAGAAGTATCGTGCAAGAAAACGGAGTCCGGAGAGCACACGAGGTGCCCACGAGGCAGGGGGGCGAGCCCGGGGGGGTAGGGCGCGCCCTCCACCCTCGTGGATTCCTCGTGTCCTTCTCGGACTACTTCTTATTTTCCTATTTTCTTAAATATTCCAAAACGGAGAAAAATTGCCATTAGAACTGTTTTGGAGTTGGTTTACTTAGCGTACCACATACCTATTCCTTTTCGGAGTCTGAAACGTTTTGGAAAGTGTCCCTTATGTATTCCTCCGGGGTTACGGTTCCAATAACATTGGTTTCAACATTTATAGGATTACCTAAGATATAATGTTTGATTCTTTGACCGTTCACCACCTTCGGATTTGTGCTTTCGAAGTTGTTGATTTTTATGGCATCGGAACGATAGACCTCCTCAATAACGTAAGGACCTTCCCATTTAGAGAGAAGTTTTCCTGCAAAAAATCTTAAACGAGAGTTGAATAGAAACACATAATCACCTACATTAAACTCACGCTTTTGTATCCTTTTGTCATGCCATTGTGACACCCCCGATTCAATCGTACACTAATCATGCATGCAAATGTGTACGATCAAGATCAGGGACTCACGGGAAGATATCACAACACAACTCTAAAACATAAATAAGTCATACAAGCATCATAATACAAGCCAGGGGCCTCGAGGGCTCGAATACAAGTGCTCGATCATAGACGAGTCAGCGGAAGCAACAATATCTGAGTACAGACATAAGTTAAACAAGTTTGCCTTAAGAAGGGTAGCACAAACTGGGATACAGATCGAAAGAGGCGCAGGCCTCCTGCCTGGGATCCTCCTAACTACTCCTGGTCGTCGTCAGCGGGCTGCACGTAGTAGTAGGCACCTCCAGTGTAATAGTCGTCATCGACGGTGGCGTCTGGCTCCTGGGCTCTATCGTCTGGTTGCAGCAATCGTGTAGAGATAGGGGGAAAAGGGGGAACAAGGCAACCGTGAGTACTCATCCAAAGTACTCGCAAGCAAGGAGCTACACTACATATGCATGGATATATGTGTAAAGGGCCATATCAGTGGACTGAACTGCGTAATGCCGTAATAAGAGGGGATAGCTAATCACATCGAAGACTACGCTTCCGCAGCCTCCGCCTTTGCAAAGCATGTAGCAAAGAGTAGATCAAGTCCTCCAAGTAGCATCACATAGCAATAATCCTACCCGGCGATCCCTCCTCATTGCTCGAGAGAGGGCGACCACCGGTTGTATCTCAGCACTTGGAAGGGTGTGTTTTATTAAGTATCCGATTCTAGTTGTCATAAGGTCAAGGTACAACTCCAAGTCGTCTGTTATCAAGATCACGGCTATTCGAATAGATTAACTTCCCTGCAGGGGTGCACCACATAACCCAACACGCTTGATCCCATTTGGCCGGACACACTTTCCTGGGTCATGCCCGGCCGCGGAAGATCAACACGTCGCAGCCCCACCTAGGCTCTAGGTCAGCACGCCGGTCTAAACCTAAGCGCACAGGGGTCTGGGCCCATCGCCTTGAGCACACCTGCATGTTGCGTACGCGGCCGGAAGCAGACCTAGCCTATTGGCGTTCCAGTCCAATCCGGGCGCGCCGCTCGATTGACGTCACGAAGTGCCGGGCTGATACCACGACGCCGAAAGTGCCCATATCTTTCCCACGTAGTTGGTTAGTGCGTATAGGCCCGTGGCAGCGACTCGGATCAAATACCAAGATCTCGTTAAGTGTGTTAAGTATCCATGAACGCCCGAGCAGGGCCAGGCCCACCTCTCTCCTAGGCAGATCTCAACCTGCCATGTCGCTCCGCCACAAAGATCCACTCATGGGTGCTCCACCGGCCGACCCGACTTTAGTCTCCACATGTATCATGTATAAGTATATAGTATATACCCGTGATCACCTCCCGAGTGATCACGGCCCGATAGTATAGCACAAACAGACGGACAAGAATGTAGGGCCACAGATGGAAATACTAGCATCCTATACTAGGCAAGTAGGAATGCGGTAAGGTATCAATGTATAGCAAGGACAGGCTATGCATCAGGATAGGATAAACAAAAAGCAGTAATATGCTACACTACTCTAATGCAAGCAGTATAGAGAACAGTAGCCGATATCTGGTGATCAAAGGGGCGGCTTGCCTGGTTGCTCTGGCAAGAGAGAGGGGTCGTCAACTCCGTAGTCGAACTGGGCAGCAGCAGCGTCGGTCTCGTAGTCTACCGGAGAGAAGAGGGGGAAGAAACAATGAATACCATGTAAACAGATGCATATCGATGCATGACATGACAAGTAACGATGCTAGGCGTGCCCTAACGTGGTATGAGGTGATACCGGTTAAGGGGGGGAAACATCCGGAAAATATCCCGGTGTTTCGTGTTTTCGGCGGAGGAGCCGGAGGGGAAAGTTGCGAGTTCAATAGGTTAGGGGTGTGTGGCGGATTTAACGGGTTGCGCATCCGAAATCGCCTCGTTGTTACGAGCAACTTTCATGTTGAAAATATTTTAATCCGAAGTTATGATTAAAAGATATGATTTTCTAAAGATTTTATTAATTTCTGGAATTTAATTAATTATTTAATTAATTGAAAACAGATTAATGACATCGCATGATGTCATGTCGACATCGTGATCCAATGAGTTGACTCGGTCAACCTGACCAGTGGGTCCAGTGGGACCTACCTGTCATACACTATTTTAGGTTAATTAGAGATTAGTTAATTTAATTACTATTTAATTAACCTAGCTAGTTAATTAAATTAATTAAACCGGATTAATTAACTTAATTAATTCATTAGATAATTAATTAATTAATAATTAATTTTATTAAATCATTTTTATCTTTATTTATTATTATTATTATTTTTTTGTTAATTCCTTTCTTGTTTTTAATTTTCGTTCTGGGGCAGGGGCCCCACACGTCATAGGGCCATAGGGGCCTAACGGATCGGGTGCGCCCGATCGGGCGGTTTTGGGCGCTGGTTGCGGGCATAGCCCGAACGGGCCTCGGGCGCAACGGTGGGGGCCGGGTCCCGCCGGGCACCGAAGGGCAAGCGCTGACCAACTCCGGACGATGGACGGAGGTTGGGCTCGGCAGAGGCGCCGCCACTGCGGGAACCGCAAGCGGGGAAGGGGCGAAAACGGACGGGGCGGTGGAGGCGCCCGGTGGTAGCAGTGGGGGAGGCGGCCACGGTGGGCGCCAAGACGGGAGGCGCATGCTCGCACGGCTGACGGAGGGCGCGCGGACGCCGGTCCACCACGCCTTGAGGGGGGGGAAGGCCGCGGCCACGGGGTAGCATTGGAATGGGGGCGCCAGCGATGCGAAGGCGGGCGGGCACGACGGCCGCTGCGGTCGTCGGATCTGACGGGCACGGTGGATCGTGCGTGCAAAGGCCGCGGCCAGGGGGTGCGCCCCTGGCGCGTGCGGCAGGGAGGAGCGGGCGCCGGTGCGCGGCGAGCACGCATCGGGCGTGGCCGGGGCGTTGACCGCGGGCGGGACGGAGAGGGACAGAGAGGAGGGGAGGGGCTCACAAGGGGGAGTAGGGAACGGGGCAACGTGCGTGACGGCGGTCGGGGAGGTCCGACGAGGAAGAGGTCGAGGTGGCCGCAGTCCGGCTTCGATGGGGTGGCAGCTCCGGCGGGGTGGCGTCTTGGCGTGGGGCGGGCGTCGAGCGGCGTCAGCGGGGTCGTCCACGGGCGCTGGGGACGGCGAGTCCGAGGCGAGGCGTGCGGTTGAGGCGGCCGGCGCGGTCCCGGCGGCGTGGAGCGCAGGGGGGGCGATGGGGTTCGTTCCCCTGATCCGATCTGGATCGGGGAAGAGAGGGGTGAGCGAGTGGGGCGGGGGCGAGTGGGGAGAGTGGAGTGGCGGCTAGGGTTGCGGGGGGATAAGGAGAGGAGTGGGGCGCGGGGTGGGCCGGCCTGGCCGGCCTGGTGTCCAGCTGGGCCGGTTGGCCCATCGGGTTGGGGTTTCTCTTCTTCTCTCTTTTTTTTGATAGTTTTAGGTTTTAGTTTTTCTGTTTTGTTTTTATTTATTTTCTTTTCTGTTCTAAATCAGTTTAAATTATTTAGACATTTTCTAAAAATGTGTTTACTGCACCACAATTACCTTTGTAATATTTGGCAACCACCAAACATTTTAGTTTTAATTTTTGAAAACTTTTATTGTTATCAAAAATTTGAATTTGAATTTCGAACGGTTCCGAATTATTGCGAGGATAGCGACAGTAACCGAGGTGTCATGGCACGATTAGCGTGGGATTACTGTAGCATGATTATTCGGGCGTTACAGCCATCTTTTAACTTTTTCTTTAAACAGTTTGGCATTCTCATAGGCCTAGGTTCTCCATTCATCAAGTGAGCTAATGTCAAATAGCCTCTTCTCACCAGCAAGTTTGAAATCATAATTGAGCTCTTTGATGGCCCAATATGCTTTATGTTCTAGTTCGAGAGGTAAGTGACATGCTTTTCCATAAACCATTTTATACAGAGACATACCCATAGGATTTTTATATGCAGTTCTATAGGCCCATAGTGCATCGTCAAGTTTCTTGGACCAATTCTTTCTAGATCTATTATCAGTCTTTGGCAAAATTAATTTGATCTCTCTATTACTCAATTCTACTTGACCACTAGACTGTGGGTGATATGGAGATGCAATTCTATGATTAACATCATACTTAGCAAGCATTTTATGAAAAGCACCATGAATAAAATGTGAACCACCATCAGTCATTAAATATCTAGGGACTCCAAACCTCGGAAAAATACCTTCTTTAAGCATCTTAATAGATGTGTTATGATCAGCACTACTAGTTGGAATAGCTTCTACCCACTTAGTAATGTAATCAACAGCAACTAAAATATGTGTATATCCATTAGAGGAAGGAAACGGTCCCATATAATCAAAGCCACAAACATCAAATGGTTCAATAACAAGTGAATAGTTCATAGGAATTTCTTGACGTCTACTAATATTACCAATTCTTTGACATTCATCACAAGACAAGACGAACTTACAGGCATCTTTGAAGAGAGTAGGCCAATAAAAACCGGATTGCAATACCTTATGTGCAGTTCTATCTCCAGCGTGGTGTCCTCCATAAGCTTCGGAGTGACACTTATGAGGATCATTCTGTTCATGCTCGTGCATACAAAGCGCCTAATAACACCATCTACTCCTTCTTTATAAAGGTGTGGGTCATCTCAGAAGTAATGCCTTAAATCATAGAAAAACTTTTTCTTTTGCTGGTATGTGAAACCAGGTGGTATAAATTTAGCAAGAATGTAATTAACATAATCAGCATACCATGGAGCAGTGCGAGAAGCATTTATGACAGCTAATTGTTCATCAGGAAAGCTATCATCAATAGGTAGTGGGTCATCAAGAACATTCTCTAACCTAGACAAGTTGTCTGCAATGGGGTTCTCAGCTCCCTTTTCATCAATAATATGCAAATCAAATTCTTGTAGCAAGAGAACCCATCTGATAAGTCTATGTTTAGCATCTTCCTTTTCCATAAGATATTTAATAGCAGCATGACCAGTGTGAATAGTTACTTTACAATCAACAATATAAGCTATGAACTTATCACAAGCAAATACAACTGCCAAAAATTCCTTTTCAATAGTAGCATAATTTCTCTGGGCATTGTCTAGAGTTTTACTAGCATATTGGATAACATTTAATTTCTGATCATCTCTTTGTCCTAGAACAACACCTACAACATAATCACTAGCATCACACGTAATTTCAAAGGGTAAATTCCAATCAGGTGGCTGAACAATAGGTGCAGAAATCAATGCTTTCTTAAGTATTTCAAATGCTTCTACACAATCATCATCGAAGACAAAAGGAATATCTTTTTGTAAGAGATTAGTCAGAGGCCTGGAGATTTTAGATAAGTCCTTAATGAACCTCCTATAAAAATCAGCATGACCAAGGAAGCTTCTTATACCTTTGATTTCCTTGGGACACGGCATCTTTTCAGTAGCATCAACTTTAGCTTTATCAACTTCAATACCTCTCTCAGAAATTTTATGCCCCAAGACAATACCTTCATTAACCATAAAGTGGCACTTCTCCCAATCCAATACAAGGTTAGTTTCTTCACATCTCTGCAAAACTCGATCAAGGTTGCTCAAGCAATCATCAAAAGAAGTTCCATCAATGGAGAAATCATCCATGAAAACCTCAACAATCCTTTCACAAAAATCAGAGGATATAGCCATCATGCATCTTTGAAAGGTAGCAGGTGCATTGCATAAACCAAAAGGCATATGTCTATAAGCAAAGGTACCGAAAGGGCAAGTAAAAGTGGTATTTTCTTGATCCTCTTTTAACACAGGTATTTGAGAGAAACCAGAATAACCATCTAGAAAGCAAAAATGCGTATGTTTGGTTAATCTTTCTAGCATTTGATCAATAAAAGATAAAGGGTAATGATCCTTTTTAGTAGCTTTATTTAATTTGTGGAAATCAATTACCATTCTATAACCTGTAACAATTCTTTGTGGGATCAATTCATCTTTATCATTAGGAACAACAGTAATACCTCCCTTTTTAGGGACACAATGGACATGACTTACCCACTGACTATCAGCAACGAGATAAATTATACCTGCCTCCAGAAGCTTTAGTGTTTCTTTTCTTACCACTTCTTTCATCTTAGGATTTAACCGTCGTTGATGATCAACAACCGGTTTAGTGTCTTTCTCCGATTTTATTTTGTGCTGGCATAGAGTGGGACTAATGCCCTTAAGATCATCAGCACGGTGCTTCTTCAGAGTTTTCAATAATTTATTTTCTTCATGCTCTGAAAAGGATGTCATCAAGATAAGCATATTTAAGAGTATCAGGTAATGGTTTAAGCTCAAACACAGGATCACCCTTGGGTGGAGGAGGATCGCCTAGGATTTCAACAGGCAAGTTGTGTTTCAAAATAGGTCCCTGTTTAAGAATACTTCATCTATTTCCCTTCTTTCATTCATAAACATATCATTTTCATGGTCAAGCAAATATTGTTCTAAAGGATCATTAGAAGGCACGACAATAGAGGCAAGACCAATAATTTCATATTTACTAGGAAATTCCTCATCACGGGGTTGTCTATGAAATTTAGCAAAGTAAAACTCACGAGACATATCCCCCAAACAAATAGTAACGACATCCTTTTTCGTAGTCTATCCTAGCATTAACAGTATTCAAGAAGGGTCTACCAAATATGATGGGACAGAAGTCATCTTGTGGGGAACCAAGAACAAGAAAATCAGCAGGATATTTAACTTTCCCACACAAAACTTCAACATCTCTAACAATCCCAACTGGTGAAATAGTGTCTCTATTGGCAAGCTTAATTGTAACATCAGTTTCCTCTAACTCAGCAGGTGCAATATCATGCATAATTTCTTTTTATAAGGAATGAGGTATTGCACTTGCACTAGCACCCATATCACATAATCTATGATAACAATGATTTCCTATTTTAACAGAAATAATTAGCATGCCTACAACAGGTCTATGTTTATTTTTAGTACCAGGTCTAGCAATTCTAGCAGCTTCATTGGAGAAGTAAATAACATGCCCATCAATATTATCAGCCAAGAGATCCTTAACCATAGCAATACTAGGTTCAACTTTAATTTGTTCAGGTGGTTTGGGTGTCCTAATATTACTTTTAGTGACAACAGTTGAAGCTTTAGCATGATCCTTTATTCTAACAGGGAAAGGTGGTTTCTCAATATAAGCAGTAGGAACAACAGGATCATTATAAGTGATAGTCTTTTCTTCAACTTTAATAGATGCAACTACTTTTACTTTAATGGGAGGATTATATTTAAACCACTTTTCCTTAGGGAGATCAACATGAGTAGCAAATGATTCACAGAAAGAAGCTACTATCTCAGAGTCAAGTCCATATTTAGTGCTAAATTCACGGAAAACATCGGTATCCATAAAAGATTTAACACAATCAAACTTAGGTTTTATACCTGACTCCTTACCTTCGTCGAGATCCCAATATTCAGAGTTGCATTTAATTATTTCCAATAAATCCCATTTGAATTCAATAGCCTTCATCATAAAAGAGCCAGTACAAGAAGTATCGAGCATGGAGCGATTATTGAGAGAAAGCCGAACATAAATTTTTTGAATAATCATTTCTCTTGAGTGTTCATGATTGGGGCATGAATATAACATTGACTTAAGCCTCCCCCAAGCTTGAGCAATGCTTTATCCTTCGCGAGGCCAAAAATTATATATATAATTACGATCATGATGAACAAGATGCATAGGATAAAACTTCTGATGAAGTTCCAATTTCAGTCGGTTGTAGTTCCATGATCCCATATCATCACATAGCCTAAACCATGTCAATGCCTCTCCCTTCAAAGATAAAGGGAAGACCTTCTTCTTGATAACATCCTCGGGCATACCTGCAGGCTTAAATAATCCACAAACTTCATCCACATAGATTAGGTGCAAATCGGGATGTAATGTTCCATCTCGTGTAAAAGGATTAGCTAGCAGTTTCTCTATCACACCCGAAGAAATTTCAAAGTAAACATTTTCAGTAGGTTTAGTAGGTTGAGGAGCAACTCTTTGATCTACTGGTCGGGGTGAAGATACCCCGAACAAGCCCCTTAAAGGATTATGTTCCATAGTAACAAGTGACAGTAAATTTCAGCACACTATAAAAAAATTTCCTTACCAAATTCCACCTACCAAAGGCGCTTCACTCCCCGGCAACGGCGCCAGAAAAGAGTCTTGATGACCCAAAAGTGTGGGGGATCTATCGTAGTCCTTTCGATAAGTAAGAGTGTCGAACCCAACGAGGAGCAGAAGGAAATTACAAGCGGTTTTCAGTAAGATATTCTCTGCAAGCACTGAAATTATCGGTAATAGATAGTTTTGTGATAAGGTAATTTGTAACGGGTAACGAGTAATGAAAGTAAATAAGGTTCAGCAAGATGGCCCAATCCTTTTTGTAGCAAAGAACAATCCTGGACAAACTCTTATATAAAGTAAAGCGCTCCCGAGGACACGTGGGAATTATCGTTAAGCTAGTTTTCATCACACTCATATGGTTCGGGTTCATTACTTTGATAATTTGGTATGTGGGTGGACCGGTGCTTGGGTGCTGCCATTTCTTGGACAAGCATCCCACTTATGATTAACCCCTATTGCAAGCATCCTCAACTACTAAAGAAGTACTAAGGTAAACCTAACCATAGCATGAAACATATGGATCCAAATCAGCCCCTTACGAAGCAACGCATAAACTAGGTTTAAGCTTCTGTCACTCTAGCAACCCATAATCTACTTATTACTTCCCAATGCCTTCCACTAGGCCCTAACAATGGTGAAGTGTCATGTTGTCAACGTTCACATAACACCACTAGAGGAAAGACAACATACATCTCATCAAAATATCGAACGAATACCAAATTCACATGACTACTTATAGCAAGACTTCTCCCATGTCCTCAGGAACAAACGTAACTACTCACAAATCATATTCATGTTCATAATCAGAGGTATATTAATATGCATAAAGGATATGAACATATGATCTTTCACCAAATAAACCAACTAGCATCAACTACAAGGAGTAATCAACACTACTAGCAACCCACAGGTACAAATCTGAGGCTTTGGGACAAAGATTGGATACAAGAGATGAACTAGGGTTTAGAGGAGATGGTGCTGGTGAAGATGTTGATGGACATTCACCCCCTCCCGCTGAGAGGATCGATGGTGATGGTTTACCCCTCCCGGAGGGATGTTTCCCCGGCAGAACAGCTCCACCGGAGCCCTAGATTGGTTCCGCCAAGGTTCCGCCTCGTGGAGGCGGAGTTTCGTCCCGTAAGCTTGCTTATGATTTTTTCCAGGGTAAAAGACTTCATATAGAAGAAGATGGTCACGAAGGCCTTCCAGGGGGCCCACGAGGCAGGGAGGCGCGCCCCCACCCTCGTGGATGGTGGGTGGCCCCCTTGTGGTACTTTATTCGCTCAGTATTTTTTATTAATTACAAAAATAACTTCTGTGGAGTTTCAGGACTTTTGGAGTTGTGCAGAATAGGTCTCTAATATTTGCTCCTTTTCCAGCCCAAAATTTCAACTGCCGGCATTCTCCCTCTTCATGTAAACCTTGTAAAATAAGAGAGAATAGGCATAAGTATAGTGACACAATGTGTAATAGCAACCCATAATGCAATAAATGTCGATATAAAAGCATGATGCAAAATGGATGTATCAAGAGCCCAAAAAAAAGAGAAAATAAAGAAAATAAAAAATGACAGAAAAAGAGAGAAGGGACAATGTTACTATCCTTTTACCACACTTGTGCTTCAAAGTAGCACCTTGTTCTTCATGATAGAGAGTCTTCTATTTTCTCACTTTCATATACTAGTGGGAATTTTTCATTATAGAACCTGGCTTCTATATTCCAATGATGGGCTTCCTCAAATTTCCCTAGGTCTTCATGAGCAAGCAAGTTGGATGCACACCAACTTAGTTTCTTTTTGAGCTTTCACACACTTATAACTTTAGTGCATCCATTGCATTGCAATCCCTAATCACTTGCATCGATATCAATTGATGGGCATCTCCATAGCCCATTAATTTGCCTAGTTGATGTGAGATTTTTCCTTCTTTTTGTCTTCTCCACAACCACCATATTCTATTCCACCTATAGTGCTATATCCATGGCTCACACTCATGTATTGTGTGAAAGTTGAAAAAGTTTGATAACACTAAAAGTATGAAACAATTGCTTGACTAACACCGGGGTTGTGCATGATGAAATACTTTGTGTGATGAAGATGGAGCATAGCCAGACTATATGACTTTGTAGGGATAACTTTCTTTGGCCATGATATTTTGAGAAGACATGATTGCTTTATTAGTATGCTTGAAGTATTATTGTTTTTATGTCAATATTAAACTTTTTTTTGAATCTTATGGATCTGAACATTTATGCCACAATAAAGAAGATTACATTGATAAATATGTTAGGTAGCATTCACACTTCGTTAATTCTTTCTTTTATCATTTACCTACTCGAGGATGAGTAGGAATTGAGCTTGGGGATGCTGATACGTCTCTAATGTATCTATAATTTATGAAGTATTCATGCCATGTTTGTAAAAAAATTATATGGTTTTGGTATGATTTGATTAGAACTAACCCGGACTGACCCTGTTTTCAGCAGAACTACCGTGGTGTTCTTTTTTGTGCAGAAATAGAAGTTCTCGGAATGGGCGGAAATTTTACGGTGATTTTTTATGGACCAAAAGAGACCCTCGAAGCACTGGAGATGGACCGGGAGGTGACCAAGGGGGCCACAAGCCAGGGGGCGCACCCTACCCCCCAGGCCGCGCCCTGAGGGCTTGTGGGTGTTGGAAATATGCCCTAGAGGCAATAATAAATTGCTTATTATCATATTTACCTATTCATGATAATCGTTTATTATCCATGTTATAATTGTATTGATCAGAAACTCAAATACATGTGTGGATACATAGACAACAACATGTCCCTAGTGAGCCTCTACAGGACTAGCTCATTGATAAAAAGATGGCTATGGTTTCCTGGCAATAGACATGAGTTGTCATTTCATATTGGGATCACATCATTAGGAGAATGATGTGATGGACAAGACCTAAACTATAAACGTAGCATATGATCGTGTCAAGTTTATTGCTATCGTTTTCTACATGTTAAGTATATGTTCCTATGACCATGAGATCATGCAACACACTGACACCGGAGGAGTACCTTGTGTGTACCAAACATCACAACGTAACTGGGTGACTATAAAGGAGCTCTATAGGTATCTCCGAGGGTGTTTGTTGAGTTGGCATGGATCAA
Organism: Aegilops bicornis; assembly: GCA_021605145.1. Lineage (NCBI taxonomy): Eukaryota > Viridiplantae > Streptophyta > Magnoliopsida > Poales > Poaceae > Aegilops > Aegilops bicornis. The sequence goes on along the minus strand of CM038675.1, from coordinate 630,691,414 downwards.
GACTGGGATTTGTCACTCCATATGACGGGGAGGTATCGCAGTGCCCACTCGGTAATACAACATCACAAGAAGCTTGCAAGCAATGTGACTAATGGGTTAGCCACGGGATCTTGTATTACAGAACAAGTAAAGAGACTTGCTGGTAACGAGATTGAACTAGGTATGGAGATACCGACGATTGAATCTCGGGCAAGTAACATACCACTGGACAAAGGGAACTATATACGGGGTTGATTGAATCCTTGGCATCGTGGTTCGACCGATAAATATCTTTGTGGAATGTGTGGGAACAATTATGGGCATCCAGGTCCCGCTATTGGTTATTGACCAGAGAGGTGTCTCGGTCATGTCCACATGATTCTCGAACCCGTAGGGTCCACACGCTTAATGTTCGGTGACGGTAGAGTAGTATTGGGATATTCACATTGGTGACCCAATGTTGTTCGGAGTCCCGGATGATATCCCGAACGTCACGAGGAGCTCCGGAATGGTCGGGAGGTAAAGAATTATATATGGGAAGTCATATTTTGGCTACCGGAAAAGTTTCGGGTTTTACCGGTATTGTACCGAGAAGCAACCACAAGGTTCTGGAAGGTTCTAGAAGGTTCTGGAGGGTGCCGGAGGAGTCCGTAAGGGTCCCTCCAACACCTAAGCCGTGCATGGGCTGTAGGGGGCGTCCTAGCCTTATTGGGCTAGGGGCACCTGAAGGAAATATGCCCTAGGCAATAATAAAGTTATTATTTATTTCCTTATATCATGATAAATGTTTATTATTCATGCTAGAATTGTATTAACCGGAAACATAATACATGTGTGAATACATAGACAAACATATAGTCACTAGTATGCCTCTACTTGACTAGCTCATTAATCAAAGATGGTTATGTTTCCTAACCATAGACATGTGTTGTCATTTGATTAATGGGATCACATCATTAGGAGAATGGTGTGATTGACATGACCCATTCCGTTAGCCTAGCACTTGATCGTTTAGTATATTGCTATTGCTTTCTTCATGACTTATACATGTTCCTGTAACTATGAGATTATGCAACTCCGTTTACGGAGGAACACTTTGGGTGCTACCAAACGTCACAACGTAACCGGGTGATTATAAAGGAGTACTACAGGTGTCTCCAAAGGTACATGTTGGGTTGGCGTATTTCGAGATTAGGTTTTGTCACTCCGATTGTCGTAGAGGTATCTCTAGGCCTTCTCGGTAATACACATCACATAAGCCTTGCAAGCATTGCAACTAATAAGTTAGTTGTGAGATGATGTATTACTTAACGAGAAAAGAGACTTACCGTTAACGAGATTGAAATAGGTATTGGATACCGACGATCGAAACTCGGGTAAGTAACATACCGATGACAAAGGGAACAACGTATGTTGTTATGCGGTTTGACCGATAAAGATCTTCGAAGAATATGTAGGAACCAATATGGGCATCCGTGTTCCGCTTATTGGTTATTGACCGAGAATAGTTCTAGGTCATGTCTACATAGTTCTCGAACCCGTAGGGTCCGCACGCTTAACGTTACGATGACAGCTTATTATGAGTTCATAAGTTTTGATGTACTGAAGTTTGTTCGAGTCCCGGATGTGATCACGGACATGACGAGGAGTCACGAAATGGTCGAGACATAAAGATTGATATATTGGAAGCCTATATTTGGATATCGGAATGGTTCCGGATGAAATCGGGAATTTTCTAGAACACCGGGGGGTTACCGGAACCCTCCCGGGGGATGTTGGGCCTTAATGGGCCATAAGGGAGAAGAGGAGGGCCGGCCAGGGCAGGCCGCGCGCCCCCTCCCCCCCTAGTCCGAATAGGACAAGGAGAGGGGGGGCGGCGCCCCCCTTCCTCTTTCCCCTCTTTCCCCTCTCCCCTTTCCTTCTCCAACAAGGCAAGAGGGGGGGAGTCCTACTCCCGGTGGGAGTAGGACTCCTCCAGGCGCACCCTAGGAGGGCCGGCCGCACCTCCCCCTCCCTCCTTTATATCACGGGGCAAGGGGCACCCCATGACACACAAGTTGATCTACGGATCGTTCCTTAGCCGTGTCGCGGTGCCCCTTCCACCATATTCCACCTCGGTCATATCGTCATGAGTTTAGGCGAAGCCCCGCCGGTGAAGCATCATCATCGCCACCACGCCATCGCGTCTGACGGAACTCATCCCCGACACTTTGCTGGATCGGAGTCCGGGATCGCCATCGAGCTGAACGTGTGCTGAACTCGGAGGTGCCGTATGCTCGGTACTTGGATCGGTCGGATCGTGAAGACGCATTTACTACATCAACCGCGTTGTTATAACGCTTCCGCCACGGTCTATGAGGGCACGTGGACATACACTCTCCTCTCGTTGCTATGCCATCACCATGATCTTGCGTGTGCGTAGGATTTTTTGAAATTACTACGTTCCCCAACAAAGGGCATCCGAGCCTGGTTTTATGCGTTGATGTCATATGCACGAGTAGAACACAAGTGAGTTGTGGGCGATATAAGTCATACTGCTTACCAGCATGTCATACTTTGGTTCGGCGGTATTGTGAGATGAAGCGGCCCGGACCGACATTACGCGTACGCTTACGCGAGACTGGTTTCACCGCTTCGAGCACTCGTTGCTTAAAGGTGACCGGCGGGTGTCTGTCTCTCTCACTTTAGTTGAACCGAGTGTGGCTACGCCCGGTCCTTGCGAAGGTTAAAATAGCACCAACTTGACAAACTATCGTTGTGGTTTTGATGCGTAGGTAAAGAACGGTTCTTGCTCAGCCCGTAGCAGCCACATAAAATTTGCAACAACAAAGTAGAGGACGTCTAACTTGTTTTTGCAGGGCATGTTGTGATGTGATATGGTCAAGACGTGATGCTATATTTTATTGTATGAGATGATCATGTTTTGTAACCAAGTTATCGGCAAGAATCGGCAGGAGCCATATGGTTGTCGCTTTCTTGTATGAAATGCAAACGCCGTGTAATTGCTTTACTTTATCACTAAGCGGTAGCGATAGTCGTAGAAGCAATAGTTGGCGAAACGACAACGATGCTACGATGGAGATCAAGGTGTCGCTACCGGTGGCGATGGTGATCACGACGGTGCTTTGAGATGGAGATCACAAGCACAAGATGATGATGGCCATATCATATCACTTATATTGATTGCATGTGATGTTTATCCTTTATGCATCTTATTTTGCTTTGATTGACGGTAGCATTATAAGATGATCTCTCACTAAATATCAAGAAGTGTTCTCCCGAGTATGCACCGTTCACGAAAGTTCTTCGTCTTTGAGACACCACGTGATGATCGGGTGTGATAGGCTCTACATTCAAATACAACGGTGCAAAACAGTTGCACACGCCGAATACTCAGGTCAAACTTGACGAGCCTAGCATATACAGATATGGCCTCGAGCACGGAGACCGAAAGGTCGAACGTGAATCATATAGTAGATATGATCAACATAGTGATGTTCACCATTGAAACTACTCCATCTCACGTGATGATCGGACATGGTTTGGTTCATTTGGATCACGTAATCACTTAGATAACTAGAGAGACGTTTGTCTAAGTGGGAGTTCTTTAGTAATATGATTAAATGAACTTAAATTTATCATGAACTTAGTACCTGATAGTATTTTGCTTGTCTATGTTTCTTGTAGATAGATGGCTCGTCTTTGTTGTTCGTTGAATTTTAATGCGTTCATTGAGAAAGCAAAGTTGAAAGATGATGGTAGCAATTACACGGATCGGGTCCGTAACTCGAGGATTATCCTCATTGCTGCACGGAAGAATTACGCCTGGAAGCACCGCTGGGTGCCAGTGCCTGCTGGCGATGCAACCGACAACGTTAAGAACGTCTGGCGAGCAAAGGCGATGACTACTCGATAGTTCGGTGTGCCATGCTTTACGGCTTAGAACCGGGCCTTCAACGACGTTTTGAACGTCATGGAGCATATGAGATGTTCCAGGAGTTGAAGTTAATATTTCAAGCAAATGCCCGGATTGAGAGATATGAAGTCTCCAATAAGTTATATAGCTGCAAGATGGAGGAAAATAGTTCAGTCAGTGAACACATACTCAAAATGTCTGGTTATAATAATCACTTGATTCAACTGGGAGTTAATCTTCCTGATGATAGTGTCATTGATGTAATTCTTCAATCATCGCCACCAAGCTACAAGAGCTTTGTGATGAACTATAATATGCAAGGGATGGACAAGTCTATTCCGAGCTCTTCGCAATGCTAAAAGTCATGGAGGTAGAAATCAAAAAGGAGCATCAAGTGTTGGTGGTTAACAAGACCACCGGTTTCAAGAAAAAAGGGCAAAGGGAAGAAGAAGGGAACTTCAAGAAGAACAACAAACAAGTTGCTGCTCAAGAGAAGAAACCCAAGTCCGGACCTAAGCCTGAAACTGAGTGCTTCTACCGCAAGCGCATCGACACCGGAAGCGGAACTGCCCCAAGTATTTGGCGGATAAGAAGGATGGCAAGGTGAACAAAGGTATATGTGATATACATGTTATTGATGTGTACCTTACTAATACCGCAGAGTACACAGGTATTTGATACTGGTTACATTGCTAATATTTGCAACTCGAAGCAGAACTACGGATTAAGCGAAGATTGGCTAAGGACGAGGTGACGATGCGCGTGGGAAATGGTTCCAAAGTCGATGTGATCGCGGTCGGCACGCTACCTCTACATCTACCATCGGGATTAGTCTTAGACCTAAATAATTGTTATTTGGTGCGGCGTTAAGCATGAACATTATATCTGGAGCTTGTTTGATGCGAGGACGGTTATTCATTTAAGTCGAGAATAATGGTTGTTCTATTTATATGAATAATATCTTTTATGGTCATGCACCCTTGAAGAGTGGTCTATTTTATTGAATCTCGATAGTAGTAATACACATATTCATAGTGTTGAAACCAAAAGATACAGAGTTGATAATGATAATGAAACTTATTTGTGGCACTGCCGTTTGGGTCATATCGGTGTAAAATGCATGAAGAAACTCCATACCGATGGACTTTTGGAATCACTTGATTATGAATCACTTGGTACTTGCGAACCGTGCCTCATGGGCAAGATGACTAAAACGCCGTTCTCCGGAACTATGGAGCGAGCTAAGGATTTATTGGAAATCATACATACTGATGTTTGTGGTCCAATGAATGTTGAGGCACGCGGCGGGTATCGTTATTTTCTCACCTTCACAGATGATTTGAGCAGATATGGGTATATCTACTTGATGAAACATAAGTCTGAAACATTTGAAAAGTTCAAAGAATTTCAGAGTGAAGTGGAAAATCATCGTAACAAGAAAATAAAATTTCTACGATCTGATCGTGGAGGAGAATATTTGAGTTACGAGTTTGGTCTGCATTTGAAACAATGCGGAATAGTTTCGCAGCTCACGCCACCCGGAACACCACAACGAAATGGTGTGTCCGAACGTCTTAATCGTACTATACTAGATATGGTGCGATCTATGATGTCTCTTACGATTTACCGCTATCGTTTTGGGGTTATGCTTTAGAGACGGCCGCATTCACGTTAAATAGGGCACCATCAAAATCCGTTGAAATGACGCCTTATGAACTATGGTTTAGCAAGAAACCAAAGTTGTCGTATCTTAAAGTTTGGGGCTGCGATGCTTATGTGAAGAAACTTCAACCAGATAAGCTCGAACCTAAATCGGAGAAATGTGTCTTCATAGGATACCCAAAAGAGACTATTGGGTACACCTTCTATCACAGATATGAGGGCAAGATTTTCGTTGCTAAATTCGGATCCTTTCTAGAAAAGGAGTTTCTCTCGAAAGAAGTGAGTGGGAGGAAAGTAGAACTTGATGAGATAATCAGATCTGTTCCTTCATCGAAAATAGTTCATCACAAGAACCGGTTCTGTGACAACTACACCAATAAGTGAGGAAGCTAATGATATTGATCATGAAGCTTCAGATCAAGTTTCTCTTGAACTACGAGGGTCAACTAGAGTAAGATCCGCACTGCAGTGGTACGGTAATCCTATTCGGAAGTCATGTTACTTGACCATGGCGAACCTACAAGCTATGAAGAAGCGATGGTGAGCCCAGATTCCGTGAAATGGCTGGAAGCCATGAAATCTGAGATGGGATCCATGTATGAGAACAAAGTATGGACTTTGGTTGACTTGCCCGATGATCGGCAAGCTATTGAGAATAAATGGATCTTTAAGAAGAAGACAGACGCTGATGGTAATGTAACTGTCTATAAAGCTCGACTTGTTGCGAAAGGTTTTCGACAAGTTCAAGGGGTTGACTACGATGAGACTTTCTCACCCGTAGCGATGCTTAAGTCTGACCGAATCATGTTAGCAATTACTACATTTTATGATTATGAAATTTGGCAAATGGATGTAAAAAATGCATTCTTGAATGGATTTCTAGAAGAAGAGTTGTATATGATGCAACCAGAAGGTTTTGTTGATCCAAAGGGTGCTAACAAAGTGTGCAAGCTCCAAATGATCAATTTATGGTCTGGTGCAAGCCTCTCGGAGTTGGAATAAACGCTTTGATAGTGTGATCAAAGCATATGGTTTTATGAGACTTACGGAAAAGCACAGATTTACAAGAAAGTGAGTGGGAGCTCAGAAGCATTTACGATATTATATGTGGACGACATATTATTGATTGGAAATGATATAGAATTTCTGGATAGCATAAAAGGATACTTGAATAAAAGTTTTTCAATGAAAGACCTCGGTGAAGCTGCTTACATATTGGGCATCAAGATCTATAGAGATAGATCAAGACGCTTAATTGGACTTTCACAAAGCACATACCTTGATAAAGTTTTGAAAAAGTTCAAAATGGATCAGGCAAAGAAAGGTTTTTTACCTGTATTACAAGGTGTAAAATTGAGTCAGACTCAATGCCCGACCACAGCAGAAGATAGAGAGAAAATGAAAGATGTTCCCTATGCTTCAGCCATAGGCTCTATCATGTATGCAATGCTGTGTACCAGACCTGACGTATGCTTAGGAATAAGCTTGGCAGGAAGGTACCAAAGTAATCCAGGAGCGGATCACTGGACAGCGGTCAAGAACATCCTGAAATACCTGAAAAGGACTAAGGATATGTTTCTCGTATATGGAGGTGACAAAGAGCTAGTCGTAAATGGTTACGTCGATGCAAGTTTGACACTGATCCGGACGATTCTAAATCGCAAACCGGATCGTGTTTTTATTAAACGGTGGAGCTGTCGGTTGGTGCAGTTCTAAACAAAGCGCCGTATGGATCTACATGTGAAGCGGAGTACATAGCTGCTTCGGAAGCGGCAAATGAAGGAGTCTGGATGAAAGAGTTCATTTCCGATCTAGGTGTCATACCTAGTGCATCGGGACCAATGAAGATCTTCTCGTGACAATCTGGTGCAATTGCCTTGGCAAAAGAATCCAGATTTCACAAGAGGACCAAGCATATCAAGAGACGCTTCAATTCCATTCGAGACCAAGTCCAAGTGGGAGACATAGAGATTTGCAAGATACATACGGATCTGAATGTTGCGCACCCGTTGACTAAGCCTCTTCCACGAGCAAAACATGATCAGCACCAAGACTCCATGGGTGTTAGAATCATTCTTGTGTAATCTAGATTATTGACTCTAGTGCAAGTGGGAGACTCAAGGAAATATGCCCTAGAGGCAATAATAAAGTTATTATTTATTTCCTTATATCATGATAAATGTTTATTATTCATGCTAGAATTGTATTAACCGGAAACATAATACATGTGTGAATACATAGACAAACATATAGTCACTAGTATGCCTCTACTTGACTAGCTCATTAATCAAAGATGGTTATGTTTCCTAACCATAGACATGTGTTGTCATTTGATTAATGGGATCACATCATTAGGAGAATGGTGTGATTGACATGACCCATTCCGTTAGCCTAGCACTTGATCGCTTAGTATATTGCTATTGCTTTCTTCATGACTTATACATGTTCCTGTAACTATGAGATTATGCAACTCCGTTTACGGAGGAACACTTTGGGTGCTACCAAACGTCACTGGCAATCGGGTGATTATAAAGGAGTACTACAGGTGTCTCCAAAGGTACATGTTGGGTTGGCGTATTTCGAGATTAGGTTTTGTCACTCCGATTGTCGTAGAGGTATCTCTAGGCCTTCTCGGTAATACACATCACATAAGCCTTGCAAGCATTGCAACTAATAAGTTAGTTGTGAGATGATGTATTACGGAACGAGTAAAGAGACTTACTGGTAACGAGATTGAACTAGGTATTGGATACCGACGATCGAATCTCGGGTAAGTAACATACCGATGACAAAGGGAACAACGTATGTTGTTATGCGGTTTGACCGATAAAGATCTTCGAAGAATATGTAGGAACCAATATGGGCATCCAGGTTCCGCTATTGGTTATTGACCGAGAATAGTTCTAGGTCATGTCTACATAGTTCTCGAACCCGTAGGGTCCGCACGCTTAACGTTACGATGACAGTTTATTATGAGTTCATAAGTTTTGATGTACCAAAGTTTGTTCGGAGTCCCGAATGTGATCACGGACATGACGAGGAGTCACGAAATGGTCGAGACATAAAGATTGATATATTGGAAGCCTATATTTGGATATCGGAATGGTTAGGATGAAATCGGGAATTTTCCTAACACCGGGGTTACCGAACCCTCCCGGGGATGTTGGGCCTTGATGGGCCATAAGGGAGAAGAGGAGGGGGCAGGGGCAGGCCGCGCGCCCCCTCCCCTAGTCCGAATAGGACAAGGAGAGGGGGGCGCCTCTTCCTCTTTCCCTCTTTCCCTCTCCCTTTCCTTCTCCAACAAGGCAAGAGGGGAGTCCTACTCGGTGGGAGTAGGACTCCTCGGCGCACCCTAGGAGGGCCGGCCGCACCTCCCTCCCTCCTTTATATACGGGGCAAGGGGAACCCCATGACACACAAGTTGATCTACGGATCGTTCCTTAGCCGTGTCGGTGCCCCTTCCACCATATTCCACCTCGGTCATATCGTCGCGGAGTTTAGGCGAAGCCCTGCGCCAGTGAAGCATGATCATCGTCCTGCCACCGTCGTCTTGTGACGGAACTCATCCCCAACACTTTGCTGGATCGGAGTCCGGGATCGTCATCGAGCTGAGCGTGTCTTTGAACTCGGAGGTGCCGTGCGTTCGGTACTTGGATCGGTCGGATCGTGAAGACGTATGACTACATCAACCGCGTTGTTATAACGCTTCCACTTACGGTCTACGAGGGTACGTGGACATACACTCTCCGCTCTCGTTGCTATGCCATCACCATGATCTTGCGTGTGCATAGGATTTTTTTTTTGAAATTACTACGTTCCCCAACAGCACCAGCCCCGAAGAAGCCCATGCGCCTAGGGGAAGGAAAACCCTAAGGGGGAGGGCCCTCCACTTGACTTGGAAGGCACTCCTCCACCTTGGACGCCTCCACTCCTTGGAGGAGGGGCTAGGGCTGCGCCCCCAGGCCTCCCACACCCCTATATATAGTGGGGAGGGCATGGGGGGCTGGGCACACCAACTCCCATGCCCTGGAGGCAGCCCTACCTCCCCCATTACTCTGTTTTCTCCGCAGATCGCACCTATGGTAGAGCTTGGGAAGCCCTGCTGGGATTGCTCCACCACCATCTCCATCATGCCATCGTGCTGGTTGAGATCCCATGTACTTCTCCTCCCTTTCTTGCTGGATCAAGAAGGAGGAGACTTTATCGAGCTGCACGTGTGCTGAGCGAGGAGGTGCCGTCTGTTCGGCACTTGATCGGGAGTTCATGGGACGGATCGTGATTGGATCGCAAAGAAGTTCGACTACATCAACCGCTTTTCCAAAAATTCTTATAAATATAGAAACCTCCGAAAAGAACCCTAGATTAGAAGTTCCGCCGCCGCAAGCCTCTGTAGCCACAAAAAACCAATCGAGAGCCTGTTCCGGCACCCTCCCGGAAGGGGAAATCATCACCGGAGACCATCTTCATCATCCCGACGGCCACTATGATGAGGAGGGAGTAATTCACCCTCGGGGCTGAGGGTATGTACCAGTAGCTATGTGTTTGATCTCTCTCTCTCTCTCTCTCTCTCATGTTCTTGATTTGGCATGATCTTGATGTACCGCGAGCTTTGTTACTATAGTTAGATCTTATGGTGTTCTTCCCCCTCTAACTTCTTGTGATGAATTGAGTCTAGCTCTTTGAGGTTTCGTTATGCTGGATTGAGTATTGGATTTGAGAACACTTGATGTATGTCTTGCGATGGGATATCTGTGGTGACAATGGGATGTTCTATTGATTCACTTGATGTATGTTCTGGCACTCAACTCACGGATTCCCAAGGTGACATTGGGGTAATCTATGCATAGAGGTTGATGCACGTTTTTGTCTTACGTTCTCTGATAGAAACTTTGGAGTGATTCTTTGTTGCATGTTGAGGGGTTGTTATATGATCCAATTATGTTATCATTGTTGAGAGAATTTGCACTAGGGAAAGTATGAACCCTAGGCCTTTTTTCAAGCATTGCAATACCGCTTTTGCTCACTTTACTACTTGCTACCTTGTTGTTTTTATATTTTCAGATTACAAAAACCTATATCTACTATCCATATTACACTTGTATTACCATCTCTTCGCCGAACTAGTGCACCTATACAATTTACCATTGTCTTGGGTGTGTTGGGGACACAAGAGGCTCTTTGTTATTTGGTTGCAGGGTTGTTTGAGAGAGACCATCTTCATCCTACGCCTCCCACGGATTGATAAACCTTAGGTCATCCACTTGAGGGAAAATTGCTACTGTGCAAAACTCTGCGCTTGGACGCCCAACACAAGTCTATAAGAACAAGGTTGCTTAGTAGACATCAATATGTCTGTGTCGTATCTACTTTTCCAAACACTTTTGCTCTTGTTTTGGACTCTAATTTGCATGATTTGAATGAAACTAACCCGGACTGTTGTTTTCAGCAGAACTACCTTGGTGTTATTTTTTGTGCAGAAATAAAAGTTCTCGGAATTGCACGAAACTTTTTGGATATTTTTATGGAAATAAAAATTACTAGAGTGAAGACATACCAGAGGCGGTCCACCTATTGCCCACAAGGAAATAGAGGGCGACCACCTCCCCTGTGCGCGCCCTGTTACTTTGTGGGGCCCACGTGGCTCCGCTGACCCTAATATCAAGTCTATAAATTCCGTCTTCCTGAGAGAAAAATAGGAGAATAAGTTCCATCGCGTTTTACAATATGGAGCAGCCGCCACCTCCAGTTCATCATCCAGAGGGCTAATCTGGAGTACTTATCACCAACCCTTCTTCATCAATAATTCCATGATGCTCACCACTGGGAGTGAGTAATTCCTTCGTAGGCTTGTTGGACGGTGATGGAGTGGGATGAGATTTGTCATGTAATCGAGTCAATTTGTTAGGGTTTGATCCCTAGTATCCACTATGTTCTGAGATTGATGTTGCTGTGACTTTGCTATGCTTAATGCTTTTCATAGGGCTCGAGTGCCATGATTTTAGATCTGAACTCTCTATGTTTTCATGAATATATTTGAGTTCTTGATCCTATCTGCTAGTTATATGCACTTGTTATTGTTCTGATCTGTAGACCCCACAGTGACAATAGTTGGGATACTCTCCGGGGATGACTATAATTCGAGGAGTTCATGTATTCAGCATGTGTTAATGCTTTGTTCCAGCTCTCTTTAAAAGGAAGCCTTAATGTCCCTTAGTTTCCATATGGACCCCGCTGCCATGGGAGGGTAGGAAAAGAGATGCCATGCAAGTTCTTATTATAAGCATGTATGACTATATACAGAATACATGCCTACATTACACTGATGAATTGGAGCTATGTTGTATCGCTCTAGGTTGTGACTGTTATACGATGAATATTATCCAATACAAATATCCATCACTGATCCAATGCCTACGCTTTTTGCATATTGATCTTTGCGAAGTTACTTTCGTAGCTGCTGATGTTACGATCGCTAAGAAATTGCTACTGTTACTGTTACCATTACTATTACTACTGTTACTACTACTATCAAACTATCATACTACTATGCTACTAACACTTTATTGTAGATATTTAATTCTCCAAGTGTGGTTGAACTGACAACTCAATTGCTAATACTTGCAAATATTTGTTGGCTCCCCTTGTGTCGAATCAATAAATTTGAATGAAATACTACCCTCAAAGACTATCACGAACCCTATACTTGTGGGTGACGGTGTCCTGGACTAGGGGGTACCCACCACGTTGTCCCCCGACCAGCTGGATCGGGCCGAGGACCCCCGTGGCGGCTCATTCATGGGCCAGTTCGGACAAACCATGCCGCATACAAGGAAGACTCCACAAGACTTGGCGCCCAAGACAAGGACTCTCCTAAAACCCTAGGCCTCCGGTGTCTTATATAAACCGAGGCCAGGCTAGTCAATAGGCATCTCATATTCATTACTACAATCTCGTGGTAGATACATGTACTCTGTACTACACCCGTATGAAAACAATCAAAAGCAGCATGTAGGGTATTATCTCTTCAAGAGAGCCCGAAGCTGGGTAAAATCCCGTGTCCATGTTACCATCGCTCCAAGACGCCTAGCTCAGGACCCCTACTACGAGATACGCCGGATATAGAACCGACATTGGTGCTTTCATTGAGAGCCTGCTGGGCGATCGCCGCGGATCGATGAGATGATCAGGTGATATTTTTCTAGTCAGATCTATTCCTTGTAAATTTCCTCTTTTGTAAAAATCCTTGCTATCGCGTTGTTCTATGATGTCCGCAGTCAGATCGGGATCCAGAATTTTTTTAGTGGCGGCAGCCATATCCATTGTCGGACGATACCTTGGATCCGAGATACTGGAAAGCTGCGCGTGTAAACAGCAGCCTCGCTACATGGATCAGTGCGGAGATTATTGAAAAGAAAAGGGAAGTCTAAGCAGCAGACCAGCCGAGGAGACCGTGAGCGTGTTGCACGCGCCCACGCAGGATCAGTATAGGTGGGTCCGCTGACAAAAGTTCTGACCGGCAGCAACACAGGGAGATCCCATCCTCCTTTTCTCCTTTTTATTTAACCAAGTTGTACTTGTCATTAATGATTTGTCTTTCAGGATCTGCTCACGTGCTACATCTAGTTTGCTTTAGACCCTGTTTGGTTCCAATAAGTCACCTGACTCATAAGCCAGGTGACTTAAAACAAGTGACTTATAAGTCACGCCTATTTGGTTGTCACCTGACTTATAAGTTACCTGACCACACCTTTCCACCTTGTTTTTTTATGTAAAGGTGGTGGGACCCATGCAAAAGGGGGTGACTTATAAGATTTAAGTTGGGGTGGAGCAACTTATGACTTATAAGTTGGGGTGACTTATAAGTTGGGTCTGTTTGACAAAATAAGTCACTTTTTTCACTATTCGACTTATAAGTTGGTGACTTATTTGGAACTAAACAGGCCCTTAGCTTTGCTATATACTAACACATGTGCAGGCCATCAAATCCTAGGTGGTCTGATGCTACTACTACTAGTACGTATCCGCGGCCACCAATGGATGATTGTGCTTTATAATTCTTTTTAGATTTCCACGCTTGAAGACCCATCTCGGCAATTCGGTCTACGGTGCCGCTGCCGTTCCAAGGCGATCTAATATGTCGGCGCTGCCCGCGCGCATTGCGTCCTTAACTTGGATAATCCTTGAATTTTGGATCTGTCACCTCGTCGCGCCGACATCCTGTGTCAACAACGGCCTCGCATCAGGCCGTATCTATTTTAATAATTTATTTTGCATAAATATTTTTTCAGCTAGATCTATTCCACACAGATCAAATTCTTTGGAAATTATTGTTCTTGGTTCGCTGTTCTATTTCGCAGGTCCATCCGAGATCAGTTCCGATCTGTGATCGGGCCTAAGAGAGTTTTGTCCGTAGGTACCTGACGAGCACCTACAAATCTGCACAAAGGCGAACTGTGTGGCAGCGGAGGCCAAGACCAGTACAAGACGCATCCTGCGTAGGTCGGCTAAACGTGGGCCTGGTGTCATACGCAACCGAGGAGACCGGAACAGCTATGCTCGGCCAGCGCACACAGAGGAATAATTCTCTGCCTTTCTTTCTTTTATTACTCAAGTCAATCGATGTTGCCATTGCTACTTCAGGCCTAGGTGAATATTATTAATAAATGAATGCTAGCTTACAACAATGATTGATTACTCATTGATAGTACGTTAGTGGAGGTCAATTCGGCCTGGGAAAAGAGTTAGCACCTTCTATCTTGCATGGCGCGCAGACCAAGTGATAATGTGTCACGTGGAGCTGCAAAACTCTCAAAATCCATGGAGACACCTAGTACATCTCACGTGAAGAACTCCACTCGAAGGCTTTTTCATCTATGCCTCACTACCAGAAATCGGGTTCTATTTCTCTAAATTATATGTGTTGTACATATTAATTTTCACAGAATATTTTTTTCTGTCCATTGGCATGGTTTTTTCTGCGTAGATTTTCTAATACAGGTTTGCAACTTGGTCTGTTGGTCGACGTGCTGGTCCGGCCAGTTCCAATCTAGCCAGTTTCATTGGTAGTCTGGCCAGCGCCGGACCCGCAGCTCGGCCTGCTAGGCGAATTCGCACTACATGACGTGGTCACCGCACATGCTGCCACTCCGTTGAGCTAACCTCTCACGTCCCGAGCGACCACATGAAGATGAGGACCTCCGAACACACATCAGGGATACGGTACCTTGATTTTGGTCAGCAAATTCTAGTAATTCAAATCAGTCTCGGTCATCGCCGTCGAACAGGTTTTATTTTTCCTAAATATTCGGTTAGCTCCTAAAATTATTGCACACAGAATATTTTCTGTTGTTTTGCACTGCATTATTTTTGCAGGGATATTTTGTCGATACTTGTGCATGACGTCGGTCTAGCCGGCGTCCCACCGTCACCGAGGCTGGCCGACCTGTGTCGACATCGCCGCGCCACAACGCCGTCATGCCATCAAGCCGACCTCGGCGCTCATGCCATATTTCTTTAATTACTTACTACGCTTAAGTTAATTAAGTAAATTTAAAAAAACATATATTATTATCTCTATTTTTTATTACTTTCGGTTTGCGCTGTTTCATGTGCACAGGTAAACCGACTCCAACCTATTTTGATGCGTCGGCTGACGTGGGGGCTACGGCGTCACCCGTCGGCTTGCTCCGTCACCTTGGCTAACCTGGGAGCTTCACCTCTCCACAGCGGTCGTGCTGTGTCGCCCCTTCAGAGGGCCTAGCTCTTCGCTCGACCACCTCGGGATTGGCTTGGGGCTGGGACCTCGATCAAGTTGAGGACTACACATCAGTTGAATCTAACAAGGTTCGCTGGGCATCCTCGTCCCGCCACAAGCCCGGATCGCGTCATCAACACAGAGCACATTGACCAGCTAAGTCGCTTTCATGCTCACACTTTTTTTTTCATTCCGTTCAACCAAGCATGAAATTTCGCACTCCCTTTGCCCAAGTTAACTGGGGGCTCTTAAATATATATGAGCCATTGTATAATAAAAGTTTTCTTATTAGTCATTGCAAAGTCTTTTTCTATCACTCCTTTTTCGACGCGAGTGTGTGGTCAATAGTCGAGGATCCTAATTTCTATCTCAAAGCCACTAGAGTTTAGTTTACTAAACTGGCCTAACGAGAAGTATTCCGCCTTCGGGATAGGAGGTTGAGCCATAGGCTGACCCGCTTGAAGTCTTGAGATAGGATGTGTCATGTTAAAAGCACGACATAAGCACAATTTTTTAAGACCAATTCTCGGATTGGCACCGAACACTTGATCTAGTTCGGACGCCAAGTTTTTACTGAAGTTTTTTGGTTTTCCAAGCCCATGGCACTTTTAAACTATTTGTGTGTTTCCAGCACAAGTCTCGCAGTGCAACGCCGGACTCCTTTAGAGATTCGGCAAAAATATTCTCGGATATTGCTATATATGCATCGGTTTCGAATTGTGTCTTCGGTCAATAGTTGGGTTGCCTGACTCTTGTGCTTGCCGCCTACATTCCCCTTTGTTCGGCTAGGTGTGCAAAGGGAGAATCACTGCGACTGTGCTTTCAGCTCGCATGGTTAAGCGCCTCAGTGGAGAAAGCCGAAAAGTGATTGTCACAGTAAACTGGTCAGCGATCCGATGACTGTGTTGAATTATAAGATCGATGGAGGTCACCCCGTGTTAAGAAACGGGTCGTTCATAATATTGGCCGAAGTGTTAAATGGCTTGACATCGGCTGTCGCCGAACATTATCCGAGGGCTAATATTTGGCCTCCCGACTTTAAGCTCCCATGACTAAGTGAAAGTTATAAAGCCCGCATATCTGATTGCCTCATTTCTGCTAATACAATCACTCAGGGTTGTTTGTTATTGTGGAAACACCATGCATAGCATCTACAAGGGGGTGGAAGCCGATGATGGGCCACTTTCAACTGATAAATGGTCGCAACAGAGTCAAAATAAACATATCATCGCCATTTGTATTTAATATACAAGGGCTGCCTTCCGTAATCATCGTTATAAAGCCATACATATGCATCAATTTGACTTAAGATTTTGGCCAAGCTGGTTTGCCTGGCTCCTGTGCTTACCCCTACGTTCTCGATTTTTTGGCTAGGAGGTAAAGGGAGCACCTGTGTGATTGTTACTACCGGGTCATCCGGGTTAGTACCTCGGACTGGGTGAAGCCGAAAGCTAGCCAATTTAAAGGATATAATTGGTCGGCAAGGACGGAAGTAAAAATCTGGGTTCGCTAAAGACCACATAGTCCGGGAACTTTCCCCAAACTAAATCCTCAATATTTTGCTCCCACAATGATCGGAGTTGAGGTTTCATGATCATGCTTAGCATGACAACCCAAAGAAAGGAACCGATAGCGGGACTATTTTCTTTTAAAGACATTTCTTATGTTAACCAGTAATATAACATATCTCTCTGCGTACCTTTGTTTATAAAACCGTATGGCCGGATTTCCTTGTTTGTCATAAATCTTTTCCCTCATAAAGGATTTATAAAGTAGGACAAACACTCCTCGGCTACTGGCCGAGGAGGTGGAAGCCGATGGTCGGTCAACAAAGTTTTGTACAATGCGGATCCGAGCATTAATGATGTAAAGTACTTGGATACCTAGAATCATCACACATAATTTATGATTTTACTTCAGATATCTATCCTTAATTCGGCCACCCGTGCCCACATTAAGGCTCGGGGGCTATTGGGCTTCGGGCTTATCATTTACTAATATTAAAGGGGCACAACGATCCCCTGATCTAGTGTTGCCACCCGACCAGTATCTCGGGGGCTATTGCACTGCCTATGCAATGCAGAAAATTCAAAAGGCTCAGTGTTCGGCTTGACCAAACTATGGGCAAACACGTCTTCGGACAACAATAGGCACCATCTGGGACCTATCTGGCATCAAGCTAATATATTACGGCGACTTCACAAAACCCTCTCTCAAGGGCCAGTCCGCCGATCACTATCTCCTCTAATGCGCATCTCGGATTTTTGGCCGACGCACACCTTGAGGGCTACTGCTTATACATCTCAGCAGAGAATACATTGCACAAATTGAAATTAAATCCATAGAGGGCATCTTCGGCATTAATCTCGATTGAATCCTTTTAACTTTTTTGGGCCGAGGTGATCTATGACACCTCGGATACAGTCCGGCGTTGGAGCTCGGATACAGTTCGGCGTTGGAGCTCGGATACATTCCGGCGTTGGAGCTCGGAAGCGGTTCGTTATTGGTGCTCGGCTGCAAAAGATACCTCGAATGCAGTCCGGCGTTGGAGCTCAGACGCAAGAGGACACCGTCGCACGGGAACAACTTCAAACCCAAGGTGTGGCGTAAAAAATTACAAGGCATTGGTAAAGGCCGAAAACTTGAAGGTCTCCTCGGATGCCCAACGTGTGAACTCTTCGGATTTAGCTCAGCAATCCTGAAGATCAAAGATGGGAATATTTGTTGAACCAGTTTTCAAGACCGGCGTCCGAAGATGAAGAACAGTTCGGAAGAACCGAGGAGCATACCCAACTTGGAGACCGGTTCAGGGGGCTACTGACGGTGTCCTGGACTAGGGGGTACCCACCACGTCGTCCCCCGATCAGCTGGATCGGGCCGAGGACCGCCATGTCGGCTCATTCATGGGCCAGTTCAGACAACCCATGCCGCATACAAGGAAGACTCCACAAGACTTGGCGCCCAAGACAAGGACTCTCCTAAAACCCAAGGCCTCCGGTGTCTTATATAAACCGAGGCCGGGCTAGTCAATAGGAATCTCATATTCATTACTCTGCACTACACCCATATGAAAACAATCAAAAGCACCATGTAGGGTATTATAACTTTGAGAGAGCCCGAAGTTGGGTAAAATCCCGCGTCCATGTTACCATCGCTCCAAGATGCCTAGCTTGGGACCCCTACTACGAGATACGCCGGATATAGAACCGACAGTGGGTTATCAATATTCAACGAAGATCTTTATTTGTTTGAACCACGAAATCGAGGATTAGGTAAATCCTGTATACAGATCCCTTTCTCCGGCGGTATGTTACTTGCCTGAGATTCGGTCGTCGGTATCGCCGTACCTAGTTCAATCTCGTTACCAGCAAGTCTCTCTACTCGTTCTGTAATACAA
The DNA here is from genome assembly GCA_021605145.1 of Aegilops bicornis. NCBI lineage: Eukaryota > Viridiplantae > Streptophyta > Magnoliopsida > Poales > Poaceae > Aegilops > Aegilops bicornis. Next base: position 630,672,706 of record CM038675.1, on the reverse strand, counting down.
GATCCCCATGACTAAACTCATTAGTCACATGCTTCCAAGCTATTCATGATGTTGTATTATCGAGAGGCCCCAGAGACATCTCATCGTCCCAAGGAGCGACAAATCCCAGCCTCGATCCATGCAACCCAAGAAACACTTTTCGAGATACTTGTAGAGCACCTTTCTGATCACCCAGTTATGAAGTGATGTTTGATAACCCACAAAGTATTCTTATGGTATTCGTGAGTGGCATGATCTCATGGTCTAAGGAATAGATAATTGACATGAAGAAACATGTAGCAAATAAACTAGGTGATATGATCTGATGCTAAGCTTACGGTTGGGTTTGTCCATCACATCATTCTCCTAATGATGTGATACCATTATCAAATGACAACTCATGTCTATGGTTAGGAATTAACCATATTTGCAATGAGTTAGTCTAGTAGAGCCTCACTAGGGACACGGTATTCATTTATGTATCCACACATGTATTTAATTTTCTGGTCAATACAATTATAGCTTGCACTACAAAAAAACACACATCCATGACATTTTGGGTCGAACAATTTTTTTGCTGTCATGCTTATGACACTTCTATGATGATAATTGTGACAAAACCCGATATCATCATAGATGTGGTGGGCTCCTACTTCTATGACAAAAAATCATGACAGAAAATGGGCTTTTCATCCTGGGCGGGCCGAGGACGCAGCTGCATGACATTCTTTGGGCCGTCCATGACGGAAAAAACCATGGTAGAAGCAAGGGCGAGGAAAATATCAGGGAGTTCCCGGTTACAGTGGGTGGTCGGGGGCCGAACGATGCGCGTTTCTCTCATACACGTATGCGCGAGGGTGCGAGGCGTTGGGCTCTAATTGAACCCGAGCGAGGCGTTCGCTTACTGAACCCGAGCGATTGCACTGCAGGCTATGCATTACTGAACCCGAGCGATCAATCGATCTTCCTGTTAACTGAACCCGATCGAGCGATTATTTCGCTACTGCTGCTAACTGAAGCCGATCAAACCTGCTGCCTCTTGATGAACAGTGAGTGTTGTTGGGGGGTTGGATGAACAGTTCCCGGTGGGGGGTTGGATGAACAGGACCCGGTGGTAGTAGAGGCTGTTGCCGCTGGATGAACAGGACCCCGATCGATCGAGCCGGTTGGGGGTTGCTGAACAGGACCCCGTGGAGGGCTGGATGAGCAGGACCCCGTGGAGGGCGGATGAACAGTAGCCAGTGGAGGGCTGGATGAACAGTAGCCCGTGGAGGGGTGGTTGAACATGACCGCCGTGGAGAAGGCTGGTTGAACAGTAGCTGGTGGAGGAGCGGTGGAGGCTGGATGAACAGGAGCCCGTGGATGAACAGTCACATGTGGAGGCTGGAGGAGGTCGACGATGGATGAACAGTAGCCCGTGGACGCTGGAGGAGGTCGACGGTGGAGATGAACAATAGCCTTTGGAGTCCCGTTTTCTGGTACGCCACACCCCTCCGGATGAACAGGACCCCCGTTTCGACCGTAGTGCTCCAACAAAAGTCCGTTTCCTCTGTTTTGAGGTACGCCACACCCCTCCCGATCAACAGACCTCATTTCGACCGTAGGAGGTCCAAGAGAATTCCACTTCCTTCGTTTTGTGGTATGCCACACCCCTCCTAGTGAACAGGACCCTGTTTCAACCGTAGGCGGTTGAACACAAGGCCATTTCCTCTGTTCTGCAGTACGCCAGGCCTCGTTTCGATCGGCTGTTCCGTCCAAGCCGGTTGGCTCCCGATGAACATGAGGATGTATTTTCTCCGTTCTAACCCAGCCGGTTGGCTGCCGATGAACAGGACATCGTCACTGCCTCTCCATGTTCACGAGCCCTGGCCATACGCATGCGCGAGTAGGCGTTCGAGACCCCGCCCGTATGTACGTACGTGGTCGTATTTTTTGGCGTGTGGCTGTATGTACGTGTACATGGTTTAGACGGGACAACCTGAACTGCTACGTGGGGGATCTAGTATGACATGTGCCGCTACTTACACTACTAGGGAAAAGCTTATACACAGACGCTTACTAGCAGCGCGGGTTTATACCCCTCGCTACTGCTACTTACTAGTAGCGCGGGTTTTTAACCCTCGCTACTACTAAGTTGATAGCAGTAGCGCTGGTTTTTAACCCTCGCTACTACTAAGCGGTCTCTACCGTGCCTCCCCTCGGACATGCCATAGTAGTAGCGAGGGGTATAAACCCGCGCTATTACTAAGTGAATAGCTATAGTGCTGGTAAGATATCCACGCTACTACTAAGGGTATCCCTCCCTTGACGCACCACTCCCACCCCGATCCTAAAGAAAAAAATTCCACTCCCGCCCCACCAAACTCTCTCTCTCCAACCTCACCCGCCGCTCCTTCTTCCTCCTCTCTCGATCCCCTCCAACCCAGCCGCCGCCGCCGACCTCCCCCAATCCCGGCCGCCACTCCACCACCGGCGACCCCTCCACAGCCCAGATCCACTCATGAGCAACTCACCCATGGTCAGATCTGACCGCCTCCCTCCCTCCCTACCTCCTCATGGAAACCCTAGCCGCCCGTCCAGAGCGACCCACCGCAGCACTCCGAGACCTCCTCCACGGTGGTATGGTATGGTATGAATCCCTCCTCCTCCTCCTCCTCTTCTCCATCAATCTCCCTTTCTCTCTCACCCACGTCACAGTCTATGTCTCTGCATCTTTAGGTAGGAGGAACGGTGACCAGCGACGGCACGAAGCCCGGCCATGGCAACCCTCCAAGACATCGACGACGGTGCTATGGTACGAGTCCCTCCTCCCCTTCTCTTCTACTTCTCCGTCTCTCTCTGACCCCCATCTCTCCTCTCATCTCTTCTCTGTAGGTGACTGAGGTAGGATGAACAACGCCAAGGAACGGGACAACGCCGACGCCAAAGGAAGCTCTGGAAGAGGAGAGCAGCCTCCTTCTCCTCCATCTCTTTGTCTTGCTCGAGTCTGGTTCTAGCCTGATTTAAAAAAACATTTTTTTCTTTCTCCCTTTCTGATTCAGACATGAGCACGAGCAGATTCACTAGTTGGAGCTATATATGGTGGTGGTTATGTTAATCAAATCATTAGGCGTTCCCCATCCATACCATACAATTGATTGGTTTACTGCTTGCTTGGTTGTCAAGTGAGGTGTTTGTTTACTCTCCTTGATTGATTCCATTGGAGGAGGGAGTAATTTGCCTAGCTTAGCTGAACTCTACATACCAGGCTAGTTCAACTTTGGTTCCAATTGGTCATCAAATTTGCTCCTGTATATATAATGCGTGTGTACTAGGCTAGAAAGTTAGAATGGTTCACGATTGGATAAAAGAAAAGCAGATCGGTTTGATGCTTCTGTACTGGGCATTGCCTTTTACACATACGAAGTACTTCCATTAGTTTCAGTATATTTTAGATCACTACATGATTTATCTCATAGAACTTGCATTTTTAGTCGCATATAAAAAGTGGTCATATTGCTAATTTAGAAAGATAGAACATGCATGGGCAAGGACATTGTGAGGTATGTTCTCGCAAAAGGCAGTTGTGCAAGCCTGCAAGGGCATGAAAACCATACAGGACTGATGTTTGTGTAGTCAGTTGTGTGACATTAATGATAAACCATAAACTTGTCATCTACTCCCTCCGGCCCAAACTGTAAGGTCATTTTTGACACTATGATATTGTCAAAGATGATCTTACAGTTGAGGATGGAGGGACTAGGTGACAGTAGTGTGCCACAATCCCACAAATATGTTAGTCACCTTAGTTTGGCACCTGAATCAGTGATGCAAATAAGTGAACGCATCGCAGAGTTTAACTCCTGACTCTAGTTATGCAATCATTCATGAGTGCTACAATACATTGTAGCTAGAAATTGGTGTTTGTGTCGTATCTAACTAATATATTGGGTTTGAGTTTTTTGTCTCTTCAAAATAAGAGGTAGGCTAACTATATCAGAGAAACTGTTATCACTTATACAGATGTTGTCGACCTCGTTTTGTGTTAATGGTAATTTCTGCTTTCTGTATGCTTCTCCATGCTTCTATGCTGACATTTTATTGCTTCTTCACACCAATGACAATGTTTTGTCACGCTATTGCTTTTATCTCAGATATTAGTGTATCTCTTTGCGTTTGGCTGACATTTAAGGATCATTATTTTGGTCACATTTGTTTTGGCTCTACAGATTTGTAATGTCAACATGAGAATGGGTTTAAGATAGTATCATTGCCCATTTGCTTCACTGTTCAGTTTGTAGTATCTGAATATATGTCTGCTGAAATTTAATTTAATTTGTTCTTTCCTCTTTACAGAAATCTTGGATTCATAAATGGGAGAAGCACATAAGGGAGAAGAAGATGATTGCAAGGATGGAGAGGGAGCAAATCATTTGGAGGGATAGAATGCCACTGTTTGGTGTTTTTATGCATTTTTGTTTGCTTTCAAGTGTGTTTGCACTAGCTGGGAATAAGTGACTAGGCAATAAGTATAGATGTATGGATATGCTCTAATGCTCGTGGTTTACTATAAATCTTCGATTTGGAATGATGTGGAATGTTGCTGGTTTATTACAAATATGTGCTTGTTTTAGTTGTTAGAATTGTATGCATAAATTGGAATTGATGGATTTTATTTTTCAATTCCTAATTAGTTAGTAGTAGCGTGGGGGTGAAATGGAGCGCTACTAGTATTCAGGATACTAGTAGCGTGTGGTACTGTAGACGCGCTACTACTATTTCGTTAGTAGTAAAGCGGTTGACATCCGCGCTACTAGTAAATTGTTAGTAGTAGCGCGGGTTTACCCCGCGCTACTACTAACTATTAGCTGTAGCGCGATACTAGTAGCGCGGGTACCCGCGCTGCTACTAGCCATTTTACCCGCGCTGCTAGTAGCCTTTTTCCTAATAGTGTTACTCGGCCACGGTTCATCGTTGCAGAGTGACTGATCGACCAATATGTGCGTACACGTTCGTGACAAGACAGACAACGGTACGTATGCTTTGACCGGGTGGGTCCCAGCTGTCAGGGAGGATAAGGACACACTTGCATGCGAAGATATAACTGCTGGGTTCCAGCTGTCAGGGGGGGAATCATTTTTTTGCCCCTAATAAGGATTCACTTCCTTGCGCGTGAAGATGTAGCTGGTGGGTCCCAGCTGTCAAGGGGAGAAATTATTATTTTTCAGGGTAAAAAGGATGCAGTTGCATGCATGTGTCCATGGGCGTAGCGCGTCCCCACTGTCGGCCTCTCACATACAGTCGTCTTCTGATGACTCTCATTTGACCGCGTTGACCACACCGTGCCGAGTGCACCAAGGCCGGTGGACGACGGCGAGGCCCTAGACTAGAATGACCCAGAGATGGGGAATACACAGCAGTGGAGTCGCAGATGGAGAGGAGTGGGAAACTTGACCGGTTCGGGTGCGCAGCAGCACTGCCGCCCACGGGAGACGGGAGAAAGAACAGAGGTTGAAGAGGGAGCACGGATGTTGGATTAACATCTAACGGTCCAGCTGCTAGAATCATTTGTTGATTAAGCTGACAAAGCCCCGCGTACACGTCTACTTTGTAGGCCCACAAGTTAGCCACCAAATCTGTCGGGTCCTAGCTATCATCAGGAGGAATAGTTTTTTCGCATAACAAGGAGGCACTTCCTTCCGTGCAAAGATACAGTCGGTGGGTCCCAGCTGTCAGGGGTAGGAAAAAAATTTCAGCTTAATAAGGAGGAACTTTCCTTGCGTGCGACCATGGACCTCGTGGGTCCCAGCCATCAAGCTCTCCACGTACAGTCCTCTTCCGATAACTCCTGTTTGTTGACAACGCCACGCAGAGCGTAGCGAGGCGATGGACGACAACGAGGCCCCGGACGGGAACGACCCGGAGATTTGAAGACGCGGCAGTGGAGTCGCATATTGAAAGGAGTACAAGGGTTATAACTGGTTCTAGTGCGGAGTGGGGCTGCAGTCGGTGGAGAATAACAGGAGGTGTGGAGGGGTGGAGGGATAGCCTGGCCGGCGGTGGGGTAGCGCTTCGCAGCGATGCGTGCTAAGCAGAGGCTCTAGCCGCCGGAGGCCGAAGCTGGCGGTCCCAGCGACGCTGGAGGAAGAAGACGAGAGATTGAAGGTGCATGTCGGCCGTTGGATATAAATCCAATGGCTATGGATGTCATAATCATTTGTTGACCAAGTTGACAATGCCTTGCGTAGGCTTCGACCTATTGGCCAACATGTCAGCCTGCAAAAATGTGGCAATTTTTAACCCATGTTTTCTAGAATTTACAGTCCATTTGCTGGGCTGGGTGAACAAATAATTTCACGTCAATGCGGCCCATTTAATATTTTCTAAGAAATCCTAGCCCATTTGCACTTTATAGAAAGACAGGAATTAGATGGGCTCGTTCTATATATAATGTTAGGTTAGAATGAGCAATTAATATAAAAATAAACCGGAGCGACACATTATACATATATAAAATTAACAAATTAGCGAGTTATTTCTCAAAACAAAAATGAGCGTGTTATTATTACATTGGTCCTTAAAATCTTCGCAACCTTTTGTACGTAATCACCGGGATTTTCCTTGCCTGTGATTCAAAAACAACCAGGATTTTCCTTGCCAATTTCTGTTAAACATTTACTTTTATAAGTTAATAACACATGCGGTGTTTTTATAATGTATATATAAGTCTCTATTAAATATACAATAATAGTAATAATATAAATATATATAATGTGGTTAGAAGGGAAAACATAAATTGGACACAACATTATTATTCTTATATATAGATAAATAGAACAGAGATATGTGTTTTATTAAAAAAAATACATTGGGCTGCCGATCTTTAAGAAAAAGTAAAACCTACGATGGGAGGCCCATAGGCCGGTATGGAACTCAAAAAATAAGTTGAAACCACTATCTCCATATGTCGTGGGCTACGCATGTTAAAAATCAAAACCTAGGCCTAGCTGATACTCGTTCGCCCCCTGGAAAACAATGATACCAGCTAGATCCCCGATACCCCTTTCCCGCAACAACAGCAAAAAAAAGATCCCCGATACTCCTGAATAAAAAAGCTCCCCGATGACAGTCATTGTTGGAAATTTATTTCGTTTATTGACTAAGGTTGACAAACCCGTGGGCCCCAACGACAGTATACAATTAGGAGGAAGTGTTTTTTCCAATTGGGCACTTGCTTGCGTACGGCTTGGACCCAGTGGATCCCCACTGTCAGTCTCTCAGTGTACAGTCCTCTCCGGATTCCTCTCATTTTTGGAGCATGTTGACAACGGCATACGGCGGCGCCACAGTGAGCGCACAAGGACGGGAAAGAACCAGAGTCGGGGAAGACGCCTTCATTCTTTCGAACATACCGCTCTAGACCGGTTGCTACAGCCCTCTCACCCAAAAGCTGTACTGCTCGGCTTAGATTCCAACTGGTGCAGTTGAAAAATATCTAACACTTGCCAAAATTTCGTCCCTAATTTACCCAGTTTTTCGCACACTCAACATTGTCTTGCCATTTTGAAAATAGCATATGTTTTTGACTTTGCATCATATGAAGATGTGCTATACATGAATGTTGATCAGCATGATGTTAACTTGTTGTTAGTTCCATTTTTACCATGAATAAAATTTCCAACATTCTGTTATCCATGTTTCAAAAGTGCCTGTTGATTTAAATGCTCTACCTCTGAAACATGCAGATTCTTATCTGAAAATCACTTGGACAAGCAGCCATCACCGGTGTTGGATTCGATGTTGCGCTTCTTTAATTCCCCGGTAGGCGCGAGGGGGAAATGTACTTTTGTCCCGTGCTACCGGTTGGGGAATGGATCAAACTGGATTAAAGAGGGGGCCGGCGGCGTGACTGAAGAAGCACATCAGACGCGATTTTTTCAGTGGATGGCTCTCGATGGCATTTTTTTACTTGCCTCTGCACCATACAACTTGTATTTTTAGCCTCCCAGTCTGTGGTGGACCAGCAGCCCATTTGCTAGGCGGGCTAACCTACAGAAAGCAGCACTCGATTTTTCATCAAGCCCCAAAAACAACGCAGTACTATGTTTGTTTTGAGGCCGAAAACATTACAACAGAGGTTGAGCGCGGAAGGGGGAAGACAGAGCAAAAATATTAAAAAGAGTTGATGCGTCATTGCTACCCTAACAAGCAGGTGCAATTCTTCTCAAGAAGAAGGTGCGCCGTTGACACCCACACGTCACAAATCCCACAGTAGACATACTAACAAGTTCACACACAAGTACAATAGAACAGGTAAACATTAGTATCAAACTCAGGTTCACAGGACACGTTCATATTCATAGCCAACATTCACAATCAACAACTCAAAAGATTCATATATACACAAGTTCAACATGTCTATGCATCCAAATGATTGATAGATCACAAGACAATATTCATAGATAATTCACAAAAAGATTTAGATATACACATGTTCAGTATGTTTAAGCATCCAAATGATTGAGATCACATCCAATATCATCCATGGACAAATTATAATTACCTAGGGTATAGACTGGTAAATGGTGTTCAGTCGGAGGTACTTCTTGCTAAAATTAATGCTTGTACGAGTAAACTTTCGAGTACATAAGAGGCAGCACAAACAATCTAAACTTTGCTTGTAGGTTTATCCTCGAATTAGTGGACTCGTGCTGAGGGAGGTTTGAGCAACTTGGCCACTACTTTCATCCAACTAGTATACTGTCTCATCTTTGTCCTGTAGCTCGCCAGAATTCTACATTGCAGACAAGAAAGGAGGCGGTTGAGAAAATGAACCACCCAAATTTTGTGTGGAGTTCAACTGAAATGGACCATCCCTATCGTGCAGACTGATTAAGTGCCAGATGAATATACGCGTCAACCAACTTGTCTAGAATCTTTAGACTCCATGCCATATAGTACGCTACCATATGTGCCGATAACCAAAAGGCACAAGTTGGGACCAAAGGCTGGATCAAGTTTTTTACGGGCTATCGCCAAGCAATATTTTTGGCATTCACTCTCCTAATACTTGGAGTTTGACAACTGGTTGACGCCGGTTGATACTCGAATGAATATAGGCACTTATTCTTGTCAACATTGATGCTTGTCTGAGTGAACTTTGGAGTACATAGCAGCAATATAAGTATTTGTCCATCTGATCTTTTTGTGCAGTTCTACTGAAAGCGCCCAATGTAATGATTTGCTTGCGAGTTCAGGCTCCAAGTTACTCGATGAAATCGGCAAACAGTAGCACAATACCAAATTAACAATACATAGGCAAGCACAATAATCAGGATAAAGACCGGTACCAACCTGTGTGAGGTAGCATATCAATTACTATTTCCTTTGACTGGAAGCCGCGATAAGCGAAGTGACTTATAGGAAAGGAAGGAAGCAAGCTAAGATAAGCGACTAGCAGGAAAGCAAGGAAGCAGTCGAGGCAATGAAGCACCCAAAGTTTTTGTGCAGTTCCACCAAAATCGAGCATCCCTGTTGGCACATTTATTGAGAGAGTGAGATTACTGTAATAGTGGGACTAGTTGATGAAACATACACTAACAAATAGAAGCACCCTCATTATCTTAATGGGTAAAGTTAGCAACGTAGTAGTCTTGCTTAAAGAGGCGTATTAGTTTATTTAATTAGTGCCAATTAGCTCAACACTCAAAGCATTGCCATGTATCATAGGTTGCAAAACTTTAACGTGCAAAGATAAAGGAGTTTCTCATGATAGTAGCACGATACAAATAGATATGACAACAAACTAATATGGATGAAGGCCTTAGGCCGGTACCAACCTGAGCAAAAAAGCTTATTCATGTAGTCCCAGAAGATACGATAAAGCACTCACTGGAATCACTCAATAGTATATATTTTTGTGCACTTCAAATGTATGGTTGAAATCACTCTTGTTTACCAGTGGTGAGATTATATCGAAAGATTATCAAGAACTTCCAGCAGAGTTAAATCACTGGCTGGGATACAGTTCATCGTATTGTCTTGTGTAGTTCCACTAAAATGTATGATTGGCACAACATGATCCTTGTTTGCACAAGCAGTAACAAGGTGAAACCTTCACTAGCTTAGTGAGAAAGGATAGAAAGACATTAGCATATTACTTTAACAGTAGCATCAAATTCATGATGGACAATACGCAAAACATTGCCTCATTGAACCAATGGCAATAAATTTACATGCAAAACAATAGCACTATTATGTCATGACACTACCAAGATTCCTCCCTGCTTCCACCACATGATTCACCTCCACGGACACACATACACACGTACATGATTCAGCATAGGGTGCTACTAAAGATTTGTTTAACTCCGACAGGAAAATTAGGCAACAGTAAATTAGTGCTACTTAAGTACTCCTAATTAATTAAGTGACCTTGCAGGAGAGACAACATAAGTGGAAACATAAGTGGAAGGGCTCCCTGGAGGATCGTCTCACATGTAAGGTAGACGTTGCCGGAGCACTTGAATGGCCTCGACTGAGGCCTCGGCTTCAGCAAGATCACCTTGGCACTGTTGATCGTGTAGAGCTGGGTCACAGATGCATCTAGAATCCAGTTAATTAGTATGATGAATCATCAATCCAAGTACTACTCTGCTACATTTCTGTATCTATCTCTACTCTACCTTATCTACTCTACTCCTCTTATAAAAAACAGAGTTGGTCATGATGGCATGCCTGCCATCCTGCAATATAGGCCATCTCTGACGGATAGGAAGGAAACTATGGCAATTTTGCAAAAAGGTACCCACAACCCCTCCACATTTGCAAATAAGGCCTTCCCTCGTTCATCCTTTTCTTTCACAAGATAAACTACTCATACAAGTGCATCTTGATGTTACGTGCAACGCAAAGGCATCTTGCTAGTCTTCCAAGTAAATTAAGACTAGTAGCAACACAGTAATACAATACCACTAGCAAGATGTCAGGATAACATAGGACGGTACCATCGTGTGATCTCCATTTCCTGTTTATTCTTGTTCTTCTTCCTCTTCATGCTCTGTTTCTCTTTCTCCTCACCAGTTGGTGAAACCAAGTACATGATTGGCCTTCTATTTTCGAATTGGTTTTGTCAGTGAGGGGGTACAAGTGTACTAGTAAACAATAGAATTATTCTCTCTGGCAGTCACAAAATAGAGATGAACACATGCATTAAATATCATTCTTACCTAAAGGAAGGTTATGGTGCCAATAAGGATGATGAGGATTGGAACGCAGATCTCCCTTTGTGCAGTTCCGCCGAAATGAACCAACGAATCCATTCTGACATTCTAGTTAAACAGCACAAAAGTCACTTCTTTTAAGAAGTGTTTGTTGCAGTGCACCAAAAGGTCACAATAGCAACAAGGTGAAATGGATATCCATGTTTGCACAAAAAGCTATAGAGGAAATAGTCAGAGTCTCAAACAATTACTAGCAAAAACATTTGGCTGAACTTGTCATGGCTTATAACAGTGGCATGGCTTCATTTTACCAGGGGCATTATATTAAGAACAACTAAATATTTTGTATAAGGGCATGGGATAGTGGGTGCACCAACAGTCCATCTCCATGTACCTAAACCGGGGCATCAAGTGGTGATTCAGAGTTTATTGCCCAGAGAAACAAACATCCAAGAAACATATCTGGGTTGGTTCTATTTTTGTTCACTCTAGCCACCTACTCCTATGTGTGGATAGCAAATCTAGTCCTGGTCATACCACTGTGTGTACAACATTTCCCCTATATTTCCCTATTTAACCAAGAGACCGGTTGGATGACCAGTCTGTACTACTTTCACCCCCTTTCCTTCCTGTTTGTACCAAGTCCGATGTACATACTAAATCCCCCCCCCCTTTATCTCTTGTTTGAACCAAGTACAAGATTCGACTCCATGAAGTAGCTTTACCTCTAACAATAGAAAAAAATAGGTGACGTTGGACCATCCAATCGAGAGGGGCTGAGATGTAGAAAATGATGCACATGTAGCGACGTAGCAAGCTGGGGAAGTAGAGCTAGGCCGGTTTCGAAGGAAGATATACCTGAAGGTCGTCAGGATGTGGATAGGTGGGTGGCGGGAGGCCGGATCAGCCCACACTAGGGCAACGAGGTAGGGATCGGAGGACCTCCCGCGCTGGCACTCGGCCAGAGATAACGGTGCGGCTGGCAGTGGGTCTCCTCCCTCGCTGTTGATGACGGCCTAAACGCTGCCCCTCCTCCCCTTCACTGGTGGAGCGGGATACGTCCAGATCTGTAACCAGCGCTGAGGATAGAAAGAGAGTGTTACCACCGCTATCTTGTTTAGATCTGGAGAGGATGAGAGTGTGTGAATAGAGAAACCCTAGCAAGCAAGAGCGGAGGCTCCAGCCTATATATATATTTACGTATAGTGGGGTAGTTTTCTTTTTTCGTGCCAGGTCGCCGTTCTTTTTTTGAGTTGTTGATTGTTTTTTTAGATAGCTACCCGCTTATTCCAAGTGGTGTTACGGTGGGCCAGGTCGCACTTTGTATTGTTCAAGTTTTGTACTAGACCATCCATTAAATGAACAACCGCTGCCTCATAAAATTTGTGAACAAGCCCACGACTAAAATTATCGGAAACATGGGCTGCCCCAACATGCATTATTATTTATATTTTCTATGTGGGAATATCCTCAAAACAAAATGTGAGAGTACAATATTTATTGGGCCCCTTTGTAATTTGTGCTAAATTTTGACCAAAGATTTAACTGACAAAATGTTAGTGCATGTTAACCAACATTATATCCTTTGATTTGTATTTGAACATAGTTTTCAATGATGTAATTTTCTGTTACATGCATGAACATTTGGTTAGTTAAATTTATAGTCAAAATTTGGCACAGATTATCATAGGGACCAATAAACCAGGATGGAGCTCCTCGTCTGTCATCCCTCCTCGTGTGCACAACTATCTCTCGCTTTAGGGCCGAGGCATTACAAAGCTTTACCATCACATATTCATAGTACTTCAAGGTGCATTAAATCAACACATGCAAGTATCAAAAGGAAAGTCACGGCATGCATGCATGCGTTGTAATTAATGCATCGGTAAATGCAAATTATTGAAATATATCGAGTGTATTGCTTTGATGTGTCGTGTCAAGTCGTACAACAACGAGAAGTTTGATTACAATGCCCTCTCCCTCGCGGAATGAGCTCCAGTGCCTTAACTGCAGCTGCCTTTGGCTGTATGACAGGTGGGCCAGCCACCTGTTGGGCCCACCTGTCGTACACCCAAAGGCAGGAGCGGTAAGTTAATGAAGCTGCGTCCCTCCCTCGCCCATGAGCGTGGTGGCTCGCAGGACAAGGAGAAGCTTTCGCTACACGCTCTCCCTCCCGCACGCGGTGGACATGCAGCAGTGCATTTGGTGTCAGATGGCCAGAAGCATACTGTAGTAGCAGTACCATCATCGTTCGACTTCCCGAAGAGGTGAAGAGCCAAGCGCAGCTGGGACGCTCGTGTGGCTGTTCCATGTGTAGAAAAGTCTAGGATAGCGTGTACCGTGCCTCTAAGCTTAAAATCGTTGGGGTCGGCTTCATGCTATGAGGCCGTCTCGAAGCATTTTTTTGATTAAAATAATCTTCTGGCCCTACCAGTCATCCTGGTGATTGTAGTTTGCACGCTCATCTGGTCAAGATAGGAATATATATTTTAATTTGTGGTGGGGTAAATGTTAGAGGTTGCAGCAAATATATTGTACAATGCGGGTCTTTTAGCCAAGTTTAGAGGCAAGCATGTGGGTCCAGTGCTATGATGTGTCGCGTCAACTCATACAATGAAGAGAAGCTTGATTTTACTACTACACGCCTTCTCCCTCGCCCATGCTCGTAGTGGCTCGCAGACGAGGACATGTTTTTGCTTACTACAACAAGCTATCCCTCCCGCATGCGGTGGACGGACATGCGGCAGTTGATTCGATACTATAGAAGTAGTAACATCATTGTTCTTCTTATCAAATAGGCGAAGAGCCAAGCGCAACCCCAACGTGGCAGTTGCGAACGCTCACGTGGCAGTCTTTGTGTAGGGGTGGGGCGTGATGCGGAGCCTTGGAGCACGCATATAGCCAGGCTCTTACATGAGACAAAATTGCTCTTTGAGCCCACTATTGTAGTACTTGCTTGTATAGCCCTGTAAACCGGAAAGGAGTATTTGCCTTTCTAGAGATTTAAACAAGTGACTACACCCTAAATGAGTACATATGGAGCAAAATGAGTGAATCTACACAGTAAAAAAATATGTAGTTCTCTCGTTTTCCTCGCCGCCTTGGTCGCGGTGCACAATATTGAGTATATGACTAGCCGCTCTATCTACATGCGGGACATCAAAGCATCTAGGCCCGCGTGCCATCCACCAAATCACAGTGAGGTGCTACAGTCGAGACTCACAGGTCACCCCGGTGTGGCCGTCATGACCCATCATATCACAAAACCCACACCTTTACGAGCAGTGGTAAAGTGGCCTCAAAGTGGCCTCAAAGATGGACTGGACGAAGCAACCATCATTTCACTGGAACACTCATTGAAGCCCTTTCTCCCCTTTCTTGAAGAAAACCTCACCTGTGCTACTCACTTCTACCATTTTTCTTACATGCCGATGAAGGAAAGGTGGGCGAATCGATGATGCTACTATATTTTCATTCCAAGAATCTTCTTTTTGCGAAGCACCGACCGATTTTTACAGCCTATTCTTTTCCCATTTTCATTGTGATTGTGGTTTCCTTCTGATTGCTTTTTGTCTGCCAGTTCATTGATGGATCTCTAGGAAGTGAGCACCGACCAACGAGTTGACCATGTTGGCGGGCCAACCCATGGAGACGAAGAACTCCAAGAAACAAGCACTGGCCAAAGATTTGACAATGTTAGCTAACGAACTTCTCAAATAAAGCTGGAAGAACAACAAGGGCCCCACCATGCCTACCTCAGAAACTCTAATGTCCACCTATGAGAGGCTCAAGGCCGAGTTTGAGGAGATAGTCGCCATTGAGAAGCATTATTCCCCTGGCAAGGCGATGGCCCCCATCGAGGACGAGGAGATGGCCCCCGGAGGGATGGGATCCCCCGGTGAGCTGCACAAGGTAAAAAATAATGGCTTACCATAGTTATGGTTTTTGATTATTTTCAATGTGCTTGCTAATACGTTAGGGTTGTGCAGGTGCCGGTGGACATCCTTGATGATTCCGATGTCACGGTCCGCCCTGTGGACAACGCCCAGAGATCATTTTTGATGTCGTGGTCTGTCCTGTGGACATCGCCCCGGAGATCGATCCGATGCCGCTGTCCATCCTGTGGACATTGCCCCATAGATTGATTCCGATGCCGCGGTCCGTCCTGTGGTCATCGCCCCAGAGATCGATTCCCATGCCGCTTTCCATGCTGTGGTCATTGCCCGGGAGATCGATGACAACAAATAGTTGGTCGCGCTAATCATTCAGGGTAGTTTGCATTGTGTTTAATTACCAGAACGATGCGAGTTATCAAACCATCTTAGGGCTAGTGCACTGTCTTGTGTGGGCGGTACTTGCTACCTTTGTTTGATAGTGAATCATGCGAACACTCTTGAAACAAATGCATCCTCACCAGCTTTTGATGTAATATATGGCATGCTTAGATGTAAGTTTGAACTGTTTATCATATCAGCAGAGCTTGTTTGATGATTCTTGGTGTTAGTAGGCTAGCTACTATGCGAGCTATAGTACTTGCAAAACACTCACCGAAGAGAAACGTTGGGGCTGATGAGCTCGTGGTACGCTTATAGGTCTAATCCGTCGTCGATCGGCGAATAGCCCAAGCTCCCAAAATTGTAGGCTTAGCGATCGATCAGACAATAGTCGGCATGGATACATTCAGGCCTCATTTGGTTCATAGGGTAGGAAAATCGTAGCAATAGGAAATTCATTGGAAATGAGATGACATGTATCTTAAATCCTAGGAGTAGGAATAGGAAAGGAGATGCCCTTTGATTCACATCATAGGATTTTTTTTCCATTGAGTCTAGGCTAATGTTTATTTTCCTATGAAATGTGGAGGATAGGAAGAATTCCTCCATAGGAATATGATTCCATTCCTATAAACCAAAGGGCTACATAAATTTTCCTGTAGAAATCCTATCCTATGAAATTCCTACAAGATTCCTCTAAACCAAAGGAGGCCTCACATTAGTAGCCAACAAAACTAGCACGTACTTGTAACATGAGTGAATGTGTAATTTTTTGTTGGAAGCGTGAATGTTTAGTGACGTCGTACTTTCGGAGTGGCTACAGAGAGTGTGTACGTGTGCTAGAGGGGTTGTGGGATGGAGAGAGATCTAGAGAGATAGAAAGACCCTCTTTCTACTCCTAATTGTTAGATTGACATAGGATATTATTTAGAACACAAAATCATAGAAGTACAGAGACCTACTCCTTCCGTTCCAAAATAGATGACTCAACTTTGTACTACTAACTTGGAAACGGAGGGAGTACAAATCCTAGGCGGGCTAGTTTGGCCTAGTGGGTTTCTGTGATATGACGTGGTACAGTGCCGTCCAGTCTTCGTGTGTGGTAGCAGTATAGAGGGTATAGTAAGTTTTCTTGAAGAAGCGGAATTCAACAAAGTCATGATGGTTCCTTTGTCTGACCAACTTACAGTGGGAAAGGTTGGGCCTGCACTATGACCGGGGTGGACTAGGATAATTTTGTGCATGGCAGGTGGACCAGGATGGTCGACGTCCCACATGTCGGCGAATGAAAGTATTTTTCCGATATAGAGGACGAGCAACGAGTATTCATTGTTTATTTTTGATGAAAGCTATTGTCTCCACTGTTACGACGGAAGAGTGTGAAACACGGCAGCCCAGTGAACTTGGCATGTGCACAACTCCCTCCTTCCTCATGTAATACTACCACAGTGTTGACTATAAGGTTGGCTATAAGGTTACAACTTTTTCTCACTTTATCTCTATCTAATTCCTCTCAAATGTTTTTTACCTTTCTTTTTTTAGACACAATTGTTTTTTTATACCTCTTCATTTTTTTAGAATTAGTTTTTTTATACCTAGGAGCACGTGTAGAGACGGGCTCTTACAGAGCCCACTCCTTGACTTTGTCAATGCCTCTATCTCTTCTCCACATAAGCGGGCTTATAGCCTAGTATTTTACTAGTACTACTTGCTATGAATGCGGGCAGGTGGTGTCTGAGTGGGGAGCGCGCGTGGGAAGGGGGAGGGGTTTTCTGGTGGGCCATGGCAGTCAGAAGCGGGCTTGGAAGCGGTCCGGACTCCCTCATGGCCCACCTCACATTATCACCATATATTTCTTGGAGTCCATGTGCAGTGAGCGGGCGATCTCTTCTCCCTCCCCCATCTCTCTCTACTCAGCCGACGCCCGCCGAGCGATTAGATTTTGGCTATCGACAGTTTATTCAATTGTAGTCCCACATGTCAGTGAAAATGCAAGACAACGCGTGTCCCTTCTTGTGAGCGGCATGCGAGCCAGACTGTCGGGTGTGCGATGCGAACGCGACGCGTATGATTCATAAGTGTGCCGCCTTTTCCTTTTGAACTTGCAAAGCATAACATTTTTGTGCGATCGATCGATAGAAATCCAGAACAAAATGACAAGGGCGGGGCTTTCCCGCGCGTTAGGCGGGCTAGTTTGAGTGATATGACGTGCTACAGTGCCGTCCACTTGCTCCATTTTTATGTAAGCAAGAGTCTAGACTCTTACGTGGAAGGAGTGCGAAATACGACGGGTCTGATTTTGATCGAGGGGTAACTGTTCCCTGCGAAATAATGGATCACTGTTAGCGATTATAGCATGATAGTTAGGGCAATGCTGGCCCACAAATTTACACCGGCATCTGTCTGAGGACACTGATGCCAGAGGATGCCATCCAATGCTGCCCGCATACCTTTCGACAACTATATGAACTAACCGGACAAAATTCGTGCAAACAAAGCAAATTCCAAATTAACCAGATGAAATTCATTACATTTCGAAAACTTTTCCTATAAACTGGACAAATTCATTAGATATTTCACACAAACCGTACTAAAACCTACTGTAAACCTAATCTAAACGATCGCCGGCGCCCGAGCACCATGTCCGGCCATGAGCTCCGAGAACACCGGCCATTGCCTTTGCCTCCTCCTCATCCGCCTCGGCTCTGTCCAGCTATGCCTCGCTAACCTCCTCCTCCGTAGCACAAGGTTTTGAAGATTTCTGCCTCCATGTCGCTGTCAAGCGGCTAATCAGCCACCGATGTTTACCCCACCAAGCTTGGCGTCGACTGAGTGGAGGAGTGATGGCCTTCCTAGGACCAGAGCGGCAGTGACCTACCGTGTACTACACTTCCTCGCTGCCGGCTGCACTCGCGCACGCACCCCAGCTTCGTGGTCGTGGCGGTGGAGGGGAGCCGGGGGGAGCCGGCGATCTCCTTCGTCTACTCCTGCGACAGTACATCCAAGAGAGCTTTGGAGCGTGCCCGGAGCGGAGCCGCCGATGTCCTTCGTCTGCTCCTGCCGCAATACGTCCAAGAGAGCTTTGGAGCGCTAGGAGGCCATGGTTGGAGTGGTGCCAACAGAAGGAAGGGACCGGAGGAGAATGAGTGTGGGTCTTTGGCCATGGTTGGAAGCTGGGGCTCAAGTTAATATAGCGGGCGAATGGCAATGAGCCGCGGCAGACAGATGGACGGCTGGCGCCAGAGTAGGTTCATCGGCAGTCGCATGTCATTACTGTGGGCGGAAGATGGAAGGATGGCCGTGGTGTCGTTAATGCGGAGCAATCACTTGCTCCGGGATGCTGTGCGGGTGGCGCTCTCTCGGCCATCGCGCTGCTGCAATGCCGGCGCCAGTGGGAGGTCGCGTCGGGCGTGAATACATACTCTGCTTCAGTGACTTAACAACAGGTGCAGTTGGGTCACTGACATGTGGGCCCAACAGGCATCTGGCCCGCATGTCAGTGACACACCAACTGCACCTGCAGTTAAGTCCCATGAATGGGGCATTGACATTCTGGAGAGACGGTGACCGTTTCAGGCGGGAAGCGCACACTAGCGATGGAAGGGGCTTCGGTAGGCCAGGGCGGTCAGACACTGGCGTGGTGATAAAATGTGAACTCATGGATGACGATCCTTTGAAGCGTATGTGGCACGTATTGACAACCAGGCATCCATGCAACCGCTCTTGTCGCCACTAGCCTTCGACGACCACCATTAGACACCACGCAACCATGCACAACTTACGAATAATGGACGAATCGATCAAACACACACTCGTGTGGGTGCTATGATCGGTCACTCACGATACATATATAGGTACCATAGTACCCTCTCTAGCTAGGATGTTTTATAGATTGTCGTTGTGATGGATGATATACATCAGCAAGGCGCCGAGTCACGTCATCGCGTCGTGTGCAGAGCCATGGCTAATGTCGAGCAGCTCGGTGCCCAAGCACGAGTATGCCGTTGGTGTTGAGCCAGGTGAATACATGCTCGGTGTTCGCGGAGGCCGCCAGCAAACGTATAAACAGTAATGTCAGGCACCGACGGGGTGCACAGGTGACGGGCTCGCCATTTGCATTGCGCCATGAGCAGGACTTTGATTGAGAGGGCGACGTGCATGCATTAGCATGGTTTGACAACGTGAGCATGAGTGTCTGCACGCGTATATGCTACTTGCCTCTATGGACGGTGTTCGCTAATGTGTGCATCACGTATAATATAAAAAAATCAGTTTGTGCATTTAACGCAAAGTATTACATTTTCATTTGGCTGACGAGTGTGTGTTGCAGCGACGAGTCTGTGGTTTGATTCCTCACAGATTCATAATTTTTGTTTTTATTTTTTTCTCCACTGACAGGTAGGCGCGCATAGATAGATAGATAGATAGACAAAGAACATGAGCTAATGAGGCGCATGCAGACTATTTGATTGGTCAACCAGACAAATATGGAGCTATACGCTGAGCTAGTGACCATATAATCCCCATATCTCGTATACAATGATCAAAGTGAGCTATCAAGATAAGTTCGATGACCGCCAATGCATTTCACTCTGTAATAAATGACCAGGATTGTAGGGGAATCAAAATTTCCTTCATCTTCTATCCTTGAGCTCTTGACAAACCAATTGACTACACGGTTGTCCGACCACTCCACCACAAAGCTCTCACCAAGCGCCGTTCATGCCACCGCGCTGCACACTAACCGTAAGGAAGCGATGGCATCCCGCCGCGCCGAGTTGCTCGCCGCCCACGACCGCACACAAAATGGTATGGAAGCGATGGCATCCCGCCGTGCCGAGTTCATCGCCGCTTGTTGTCGGTGTCAAAATCGGCGGATCTTGGGTATGGGGTCCCGAACTGTGCGCCTAGTATCGATGGTTACAGGAGACAGGGGACACGATGTTTACCCAGGTTCAGCTCCTCCCTATGGAGGTAATACCCTACTTCCTACTTGATTGATCTTGATGAATATGAGTGTTACAAGAGTTGATCTACCACGAGATCGTAGTGGCTAAACCCTAGAAGTCTAGTCTGTATGACTATGAGTAATGAGTACATCCTTTCCGGACTACATCCTCCGGTTTATATAGACACCGGGGGAATCTAGGGTTACATAGAGTTGGTTACATAAGAAGGAATCTTCATAGCCGGCCGCCAAGCTTGCCTTCCACGCCAAGGAGAGTCCAATCCGGACACGGGTACAATCTTCAGCCTTCATGTCTACACAACCCACCAGTCCGGCCCATAGATAACAGGCTGGTCGTCTGAGGACCCCTTAGTCCAGGACTCCCTCAGTAGCCCCTGAACCTGGCTTCAATGACGAGGAGTCCGGCGCGCAGATTGTCTTCGGCATTGCAAGGTGGGGTCCCTTCTATCCGAACTCCAAGATAGTCTTCGGACGCGATGATAGTATTCAGACCTGTCACACACACCATACACAACCACAGAGAGAATATAATTTTGCACGGGTCGAATCCGCTGACAAATTTTAGTAGCATGACATCACGTCCGACCGGTCACAATTCTGGACCGTTTAGTGTCCGACGTTCCACGTCTCGAGACGCGGTTGCCATTGGCACGTCTTGTCGAAGCAGAGATCACGCCCCCTTATAGTGGGATTCTCATTAATGCGGGCATGGGTAATCCAACCGCGCCGTTTATACGGCCCTTGGGAATAGGCGAATTCTAAGGCGAGTGGGGAGGCGTTCGATATTTACTGCCTTTATAAGGGGATAAGGATTCCCTCTCCCTCGTCCCCTCTCTATCTCCGCCATTCCAATCTCGAGCTCCTGCGCCCAAGTTCTCATCTCCTTTCCACTCGAGCTAGCACTCAACCATCTCCGAATCCGGAGGTCGGGGCAAGTGGATGGTCTCCTCCGTCAAGGAGGAGGACATTACTAAGCTCCGGGCGACCGGATACTTGGCGAAGGAAATCACTAACCGTCTGCCGGCCGAGTGACAAGTCGTCCCCACGCCGGAGCCCAACGAGAGGGTGGTGTTCATCCCTCATTTCTTCCGCGGACTAGGGTTCCCAATCCACCCTTTCGTCCGCGGGCTGATGTATTATTACATGATAGATTTCCATGATCTGTCTCCGAACTTCTTTCTCAACATCTCGGCGTTTATTGTCGTGTGTGAGGCCTTCCTCCGCATCCAACCCCACTTCGGGCTATGGCTCAAGGTCTTCAACATGAAGCCGAAGGTGGTGGATGGCCAGCATGCGGAGTGCGGAGGAGCCATGGTGAGTAAGCTGTCCTACGTCTCCTGGCCGAAAGGCACTTTCGTGGAGACAGTAAAGGAGTGGCAGAAACAATGGTTCTGCATTACTAAACCCCGCGGTACCACCTGGGTCGCGGCTGCCAAATTCCGCCCCGGTGCTCCCATGCGACTCACCTCCCGGGTCGAGAAGAGTACGAATTGGTGTTCGTCTGATGAGCTGATAGCGCTGCAGACGCACGTTCAAAGTATGATTGTAACGCCCCGGATTCGATGCGCCAGGTGTCTGTCAGTTATTTGCCGTCCTTGCCATGTCATTTGCTTGCGTGTTGCATTTTATCATGTCATCATGTGCATCGCATTTGCATACGTGTTCGTCTCATGCATCCGAGCCTTTTCCCCATTGTCCGTTTTGCAATCCGGCACTCATATGTCTCCCGGCGCCCCCTTTTTGCCTCTTCTTTTGTGCGGGTGTTAAACCTTCTCGGAATGGCCCGAGGTTTGCCAAGCGGCCTTGGTATAGCACGGGTAGACCGCCTGTCAAGTTTCGTGCCATTTGGAGGTCGTTTGGTACTCGAACGGTTAACCGGGTAACCGTAAAAGATTCCTTCTCTTTGCAGCCCAACACCCCTCCAAAGTGGCCCAAAACCCAGCAAACTCCCCTCCATGCTCTCGGTCGTTCGATCACGATCGCGTGGCCGAAAACCGCTCCTCATTTGGAGTCTCCTAGCTCCCTCTACCTATAAATATGTGTCTCCCCAAAAATCTCGCGGATGAAACCCTAGCTCCTCCTACCTCGCGCCTTGGCAGCGCCCCCCTTACCGGCCCTCGCCGCCAAATCCGCCGACCGCCGCCTCCTCCGTCGCCGCTCGCCGCCCCATCGCCGGATCCGGCCGGTTGGATGAGATCCACCGGCCCGGCTAAGCAAACAACGCGCCCCCGCGCCCGGATCCCTCCGTCCCGGAACCTTGCCGTCCCATTTCTCACTAGGTATAAAACGGCTAAGTCCCCAGATTTCAGTATTTTTTATGCAATTTCATCGCATCATAACTCTGCACCCGTAGCTCCGTTTCGAGCGTGTAATATGTCAAGTTGTTCATATCGACGAGTATTTCATTTCATAATATTACATCATGTTCATTTGAGCTCACCTTGATTCCTGAATCATCGTTACAATAGTGCTATGTGATGTTAATCTGCTGAAACTGTTATAACATGCTCATTTGTCATTTTTTCCGTGATTGATGTGTGCATCCTATGAGTATGAGATATACATGAGTTTTGTTCTATGTCATGCCATCTTTACAGAAGTGCTATCCATTTATTTTTGTGAGTCTTGTACTGAGTGCATCAAGCTTGTTAATTAGGGTACTTGCTGTTACTGTTTTGCTTGTCTGAATCTGTTATTTCGTGATGGCATGTAAACCTGCTTCTACAAGTCATTCCATGCATAATCTGGAGAAGTTCACTAAGGGTGTTTTGTTATACATGTCATGCTCTACCAATCCAGGCCCATGGTTGAATTTATAGCCTACTGTAACATGTTGTAATCTTGCTCCAAAGTTGCTAAATAATGTTGATGTCAGCCTGTTAACATTAAGTTCAATGTTTCCATGATTGTTGCTAGTGATCCATGTACTCTATGAACTTTCTCTTGCCATTCTTAGCTTCATTAATATGTCTTCTTAATGTTGGTTACCTTTCCATGCCATGTATTGCTCTGTGGTGAGTGTATCAAGCTCACCAACATGCCTACTTATTGTTGTTCCTGCCATGTATGAATCTGTCATATAATTTGCCATGTTTACATGGGTGCCATCGTATCTTCTGATCCTTTTTGGCTCATGGTCAGTAAAGGACTTTTGTTTTGTGAAATTAGTAGATTCATGCCATGCCTTTGTTTGCCATGATAACTGCTGTAACGTGTTGTTTGATAGCCCTAAACATTGCAACCTGATATTATTTCCTGATAAGTCTGAAACTGTTATTATTTGCAATCTTGCCATGTCATTTTGAGCATGTTCTAGTGGTTTATGGAGATAGCTCAGTGTTCATGTTTTGTTATACTTAACCTGTAATTCATGTCCATGCCTTTTGTTTTCTTGTTGATGTCCTGTAGCATGTTGTTTTGATGCTTGCAATATGCCTAGTTGCTGTTTTGGACAGATTGTTGATGTAACTTGTATAGTGTGCATGTGTTGAACCGTTGCTCCGTTTTGAGTGTGCTCTATATGAAACTTGCTTGTTTTTGCATGTAGTTTCATATTATAATGTTACATCCTTGTTTTGAGGTGTTTGATTGATGTTTGCATGCATTTTGCACCAATGCCATGTTTAACTTGTTTTGCTCATATCTTCTAGGCCGTAGCTCCGAATCTAATGAACTTTATATGTAACTTGACTAGAATTTCGTGTAGATCATCGTGGTGCATTTTAACTTGCTGTTTAACAACTTGAACATAAGGTTTATTCAGATCTGGACCAATTTCGAAATTTGCATATGAGGACTTACCGGAGTTGTTCTATGTTGTTCCCGGCCTCATTTAAACTTGCTTTGATGTGTTGCTCTTGTTTGCATCATCTCTTGCCATGAGTAGCCTCATCTAGATTTGTCATGCATCATGCTTGTTGTGCATCATGTCTTGTTCGTGTGTGGTGTGTTTACCATGTTGTGTGCTTCTTCTCGATAGTTCCCGTTTTCGTTGCGATCGTGAGGATTCGTTCGTCTACGCTTGGTTCTGCCTTCGTGGCTTCATCTTCTTCATGGACTCGTTCTTCTTCCTTGCGGAATTTCAGGCAAGATGACCGCTACCCTGGATCTCACTACTATCATTGCTATGCTAGTTGCTTCGTTCTACCGCTATGTCGCTTTACCTACCACTTCTTTGCTCAAGCCTCCCAAATTGCCATGAACCTCTAACCTTTGACACCTTTCCCATGCAAACCGTTGTTTGGCTATGTTACCGCTTTGCTCAGCCCTCTTATAAGCGTTGTTAGTTGCAGGTGAAGATGAAGTTTGTTCCTTGTTGGAACATGGAGATGTTGTTTCTTGTTGGAACATGTTTACTTGTGGGATATCACAATATATCTTATTTAATTAATGCATCTATATACTTGGTAAAGGGTGGAAGGCTCGGCCTTATGCCTGGTGTTCTGTTCCACTCTTGCCGCCCTAGTTTCCGTCATATCGGTATTATGTTCCCGGATTTTGCGTCCCTAACGCGGTTGGGTGATTTATGGGACCCCCTCGACAGTTCGCTTTGAATAAGACTCCTCCAGCAAGGCCCAACATTGTTTTTACCATTTGCCTCACCTATGCCCTTTTTGCCTTGGATTTCCGGAGCCCAAGGGTCATCTTTATTTAGCCCCCCCCCCCCCCGGGCCAGTGCTCCTTCGAGTGTTGGTCCGAACCGAGCTGCCTGCGGGGCCACCTCGGGGAAACTTGAGGCTTGGTTTTACTCGTAGCTAGTCTCATCCGATGTTGCCCTGAGAAGCGAGATATGTGCAGCTCCTATCGGGATTTGTCGGCACATCAGGCGGCTTTGCTGGTCTTGTTCTATTCTTTGTCGAAATTTCTTGTAGCGGGATTAGAGGTGATCGGGTCTTCCGGGAGAAGGAATATCCTTCGTTGATCGCGAGAGCTTATCATGGGCTAAGTTGGGACACCCCTGCAGGTATAAACTTTGGAGAGCCGTGCAGCGGTTATGTGGCGGATGGGAATTTGTTAATATCCGGTTGTAGTAAACTTGAAGCAAACTCTTCTAAAATACACCAACCGTATGCGTAACCGTGAGTGTCTCTTTTCGGGTTGATCGAGAGGAGAACACGGTTTTAGGTTATGTCGGCGTAAGTAGGGGTTCAGGATCACTTCTTGATCATTACTAGTTGTCGACCGTTCCTTTGTTTCTCTTCTCGCTCTCTTTTTGCGTATGTTAGCCACCATATATGCTTAGTCGCTGCTGCAACCTCACCACTTTACCCCTTCCTTTCCCATTTAATCTTTGCTAGTCTTGATACCCATGGTAATGGGATTCTTTGAGTCCTCGTGGCTCACAGATTACTACACCAACGAGTTGCAGTACAGGTTGTCGATGATCATGGCCGAGAGCGATGCTTGCTTGCGTTGAGTTCTTCTTCTGCTTCTTCGATCAGGGGATAGGTTCCAGGTCGGCAGCCTGGGCTAGCAGGGTGGATATTGTTTGAGTTTCTGTTTATGTTTCCGTAGTCGGATGTTGATCTTGTATATGATGTGATGTTGTATTCGTGCGGCATTGTATACCTTATGTATGTATCCCCATCTATTATGTAATGTTGATGTAATGATATCCACCTTGCAAACGCGTTTCAATATGCGGGTCTATCCTTGGTGGGACCTTCGAGTTCCTTTTGGATAGGGTCGCATATTAGGCGTGTTCAGTTAATGTATCGAGCCTCGACCGAGCCCTAGGAGCCCCTTGATTGAACGTGTAGTTTGGCCGATGTCGAGTCTAGAAGAAAACTTTTTTGGAGTCTAGTTATATCGGAGAGTAGGAATTATTTTTACTCCTCAGCCCCTTAAATCGCTCTGGTGAGGAATCTTGACGTAGGTGTTTTGAATTACTCCTCTTCCCGTTCAAATTTTTCTTTAGGATCACGTGGTTAGTGTTGTGAGTTATCCATCCTCTTTTGTCCGGTGCATTTCTCGTCAAGTCGACTCGACCATCTTCATCTTTGCCAAGTTCAATCCTCTGTTCTTCCTCCGACGTCGTTGTTTTTCCTTGTCCGAAGTTGTCCTTGTTTTTTTTTCGCCCGCCCACCCTTCTTCTTCTCGGAACCGGAGTCCGTAATCGAGTATCCATCCTACTCGTGCAAAGTCTTTGCTTCCTTTCCTTAATGTTTTCAACCGGTGTTTTCTCTTCAAGATATTCGTTGTTTTTCCCCTTCCAAATTGCCTTTGTTTTCCCGCCCTCCCACCCTCTTCTTCCCGGACCCCGAGTCTCTTTCGAGCATCAATTTCATTAAATGCGGAACCTCTCTGATCTTTCGTAAATTATTTCAACCCGTGAATTCTCATCTCGTTCGTCATTCTTCATCCCTTTTTCTTTTTCCGGTGGATCCAATTCAAGTTTTTCGTTGTCGATCGTATTCTTTCCCTCAGCTCAAATATTTCCATTTGCTCGTTCGCCTCTCGCCAGTTTATCCTTCCGGAGCGTTCAAGACATCTCAGGAGATTCATCTGTGTTCCAATTAATTCGAGGTTGTCACCTCATTCAAATATTTCAATCGTTCCGATTGCTCTTGTCTCTAATTTTCCCTCAAGTATCTTCGTGGTTTCTAATTCTTTCCGGCGATTCGTTCTCTTCTCTTCGTTCATTTTCATTTCTAACGGTGGTTCGTTCAAGATTTCTTTTCTGTTGTTATCGTATCAATTCGTTCGTTTCTTTTCAATCCTACCGGTGGCTTATGAAGACCTTCCCAATGAGAATAAGTAGTATGCAGAATCCATTGCTTGTCATCAATTTAATTTGATGAAGGATAAGCATACAATAAATCTTATTCTTATTTCATCCAAGTGAGTAATCCATTCCTTCGGAGTTTGTTCTTGATGAATAAATTCTAGTTCCAAGTGTCTTCAGCTTTTCTTTTCCGGAGTTCAAATTTACTTGACCATCTCGTCGGAACCTCCATCTAAATCATCGCATGCTTTAATCTTATTCTTTCATCCTTCATTCTATCTCATCATCTTTTGTCGCCGGAGTTCTTCAGGGTGGTTCTTCATGATTTAATTCATTCTTCAAGAGTTCATCAACATTTTGTTGGAGAAATTCAAGTACCTTTTCTTCTTGCATCTCGAAGTGCAATTAAATCTCCGTATTCTTTTGAAGTGGAGTTTTGCATCTCTTCGTTCTTCTCAGCTATCCAATCATTTCCGTTTGTGGCCGGTTATCACCTTATGATCTTGAGATGTTACCTATAAGTCCACAACAAGCTTATTCTTTCGTTGTTGATTTTCTCAACAACTCCGTTTAAACCTTCCTTCTAAAGATGCTTTCAATTTCATTCGTGGCACAAGTCGTCATTTTCTTCTCCGTTCTTTTCATTCAACTCCTTCAATTCTTTCCGGAGGTTTTGTGTCATGTCTTCATCAAGTATCATTTCCATTCTCTCAAGCTCGTGTTCTATTCCTTCCATTTTCAGCCGGAGTGCCGCCTAAATCCTTTCAGTCTTATTCGTTTCTTATCTCGTTCTAACAGGAGTGGTTTCATAGTCTATCTAATTCCGTGAGCTTCCGATTCTCGTCATTCTCGTCGGTCCTCTCTTATTCTCGAGTGCTCTCGATTCTTTGCTTCTTCTCTTGAGTTCCTGTTTCACCTCATCCATTTTACCTTCCATCTCGGTCCTAAGATCTCGGGACGAGATCTCTTGTTAGTGGAGGAGTGTTGTAACGCCCCGGATTCGATGCGCCAGGTGTCCGTCCGTTTTTTGCCGTCCTTGCCATGTCATTTGCTTGCGTGTTGCATTTTATCATGTCATCATGTGCATCGCATTTGCATACGTGTTCGTCTCATGCATCCGATCATTTTCTCCATTGTCCGTTTTGCAATCCGGCACTCCTATGTCTCCCGGCGCCCCCTTTTTGCCTCTTCTTTTGTGCGGGTGTTAAACCTTCTCGGAATGGCCCGAGGTTTGCCAAGCGGCCTTGGTATAGCAGGTAGAACCGCTGTCAAGTTTCGTGCCATTTGGAGGTCGTTTGGTACTCGAGCAGTTAACCGGTAACCGTAAAGATTCCTTCTCTTTGCAGCCCAACACCCTCCAAAGTGGCCCAAAACCCAGCAAACTCCCTCCATGCTCTCGGTCGTTCGATCACGATCGATCGCGTGGCAACCGCTCCTCATTTGGAGTCTCCTAGCTCCCTCTACCTATAAATATGTGTCTCCCCAAAAATCTCGCGGATGAAACCCTAGCTCCTCCTACCTCGCGCCCGCCCGGCCCCGCCCGCGCCATACCCCTCGCCGCCCGTCCATGACGCCGCCTCCTCCGTCGCCGCTCGCCGCCCCATCGCCGGATCCGGCCGGTTGGATGAGATCCACCGGCCCGGCTAACCAAACAACGCGCCCCCGCGCACGGATCCCTCCGTCCCGGAACCTTGCCGTCCCATTTCTCACTAGGTATAAAACGGCTAAGTCCCCGGATTTCAGTATTTTTTATGCAATTTCATCGCATCATAACTCTGCACCCGTAGCTCCGTTTCGAGCGTGTAATATATCATGTTGTTCGTATCGACGAGTACTTCAATTCATTCCATTACATCATGTTCATTTGAGCTCACCTTGATTCCTGAATCATCGTTGCAGGAGTGCTATGTGATGTTAATCTGCTGAAACTGTTATAACATGCTTATTTGTCATTTTTTCCGTGATTGATGTGTGCATCATATGAGTATGAGATACACATGAGTTTTGTTGTATGTCATGCCATCTTTACAGGAGTGCTATCCATGTATTTTTGTGAGTCTTGTACTGAGTGCATCAAGCTTGTTAAGTAGGGTACTTGCTGTTACTGTTTTGCTTGTTTGAATCTGTTATTTCGTGATGGCATGTAAACCTGCTTCTACAAGTCATTCTATGCATAATCTGGAGAAGTTCACTAAGGATGTTTTGTTATACATGTCATGCTCTGTCAATCCATGCACATGGTTGAATTTATAGCCTACTGTAACGTGTTGTAATCTTGCTCCAAAGTTGCTAAATAATGTTGTTGTCAGCCTGTTAACATTAAGTTCAATGTTTCCATGATTGTTGCTAGTGATCCATGCACTCTATGAACTTGCTCTTGCCATTCTTAGCTTAAATATGTCTTCTTACTGTTGGTTACCTTGCCATGCCATGTATTGCTCTGTGGTGAGTGTATCAAGCTTACCAACATGCCTACTTATTGTTGTTCCTGCCATGTATGAATCTGTCATATAATTTGCCATGTTTACATGGGTGCCATCATATCTTCTGATCCTTTTTGGCTCATGGTCAGTAAAGGCTTTTGTTTTATGCAATTAGTAGATTAATGCCATGCCTTTGTTTGCCATTATAAGTTCTGTAACATGTTGTTTCATAGCCCTAAACATTGCAACCTGATGTTATTTCCTGATAAGTCTGAAACTGTTATTATTTGCAATCTTGCCATGTCATTTTGAGCATGTTCTAGTGGTTTATGGAGATAGCTCAGTGTTTATGTTTTGTTATACTTTACCTGTAATTCATGTCCATGCCTTTTGTTTTCTTGTTGATGTCGTGTAGCATGTTGTTTTGATGCTTGCAATATGCCTAGTTGTTGTTTTGGACAGATTGTTGATGTAACTTGTATAGTGTGCATGTGTTGAACCGTTGCTCCGTTTTGAGTGTGCTCTATATGAAACTTGCTTGTTTTTTCATGTAGTTTCATATTATAATGTTGCATCCTTGTTTTGAGGTGTTTGATTGATGTTTGCATGCATTTTGCACCAATGCCATGTTTAACTTGTTTTGCTCATATCTTCTAGGCCGTAGCTCCGAATCTAATGAACTTTATATGTAACTTGACTAGAATTTCGTGTAGATCATCGTGGTGCATTTTAACTTGCTGTTTAAAACTTGAACATAAGGTTTATTCAGATCTGGACCAATTTCGAAATTTGCATATGAGGACTTCTAGGAGTTGTTCTATGTTGTTCCCGGCCTCATTTAAACTTGCTTTGATGTGTTGCTCTTGTTTGCATCATCTCTTGCCATGAGTAGCCTCATCTAGATTTGTCATGCATCATGCTTGTTGTGCATCATGTCTTGTTCGTGTGTGGTGTGTTTACCATGTTGTGTGCTTCTTCTCGATAGTTCCCGTTTTCGTTGCGATCGTGAGGATTAGATTAAATCTCGCTTGGTTCGTCTTCATTGGCTTCATCTTCTTCATGGACTCGTTCTTCTTCCTTGCGGGATTTCAGGCAAGATGACCGCTACCCTGGATCTCACTACTATCATTGCTATGCTAGTTGCTTCGTTCTACCGCTATGCTGCTTTACCTACCACTTGCTGCTCAAGCCTCCCAAATTGCCATGAACCTCTAACCTTTGACACCTTTCCCATGCAAACCGTTGTTTGGCTATGTTACCGCTTTGCTCAGCCCCTCTTATAGCGTTGTTAGTTGCAGGTGAAGATGAAGTTTGTTCCATGTTGGAACATGGAGATGTTGTTTCTTGTTGGAACATGTTTACTTGTGGGATATCACAATATATCTTATTTAATTAATGCATCTATATACTTGGTAAAGGGTGGAAGGCTCGGCCTTATGCCTGGTGTTCTGTTCCACTCTTGCCGCCCTAGTTTCCGTCATATCGGTATTATGTTCCCGGATTTTGCGTCCCTAACGCGGTTGGGTGATTTATGGGACCCCTCGACGATTCGCTTTGAATAAGACTCCTCCTGAAGGCCCAACATTGTTTTTACCATTTGCCTCACCTATGCCTTTTTGCCTTGGATTTCCGAGCCCAAGGGTCATCTTTATTTAGCCCCGGGCGGTGCTCCTTCGAGTGTTGGTCGAACGAGCTACTGTGGGCCACCTCGGGAAACTTGAGGCTTGGTTTTACTCGTAGCTAGTCTCATCCGATGTTGCCACGAGAACGAGATATGTGCAGCTCCTATCGGGATTTGTCGGCACATCGGGCGGCTTTGCTGGTCTTGTTTTATTCTTTGTCGAAATGTCTTGTAGCCGGATTCCGAGACTGATCGGGTCTTCCGGGAGAAGGAATATCCTTAGATTGATCGCGAGAGCTTATCATGGGCTAAGTTGGGACACCCTGCAGGTATAAACTTTGGAGAGCCGTGCCAGCGGTTATGTGGCAGATGGGAATTTGTTAATATCCGGTTGTAGTAAACTTGAAGCAAACTCTTCTAAAATACACCAACCGTGTAATGCGTAACCGTGAGTGTCTCTTTTTCGGGGTTGATCGAGAGGAGAACACGGTTTTACGGGTTATGTCTGACGTAAGTAGGGGTTCAGGATCACTTCTTGATCATTACTAGTTGTCGACCGTTCCTTTGTTTCTCTTCTCGCTCTCTTTTGCGTATGTTAGCCACCATATATGCTTAGTCGCTGCTGCAACCTCACCACTTTACCCCTTCCTTTCCCATTTAAGCTTTGCTAGTCTTGATACCCATGGTAATGGGATTGCTGAGTCCTCGTAGCTCACAGATTACTACACCAACAGTTGCAGGTACAGGTTATGCGATGATCATGACGCGAGAGCGATGCTTGCTTGCGTTGAGTTCTTCTTCTGCTTCTTCGATCAGGGGATAGGTTCCAGGTCGGCAGCCTGGGCTAGCAGGGTGGATATTGTTTGAGTTTCTGTTTATGTTTCATCCGTAGTCGGATGTTGATCTTGTATATGGTGTGATGTTGTATTCGTGCGGCATTGTATACCTTATGTATGTATCCCCATCTATTATGTAATGTTGATGTAATGATATCCACCTTGCAAAAGCGTTTCAATATGAGGGTCTATCCTTGGTGGGACCTTCGAGTTCCTTTTGGATAGGGTCGCATATTGGGCGTGACAATGATAGCCAAGAACGTCAAGCTTGTCGATGTAATCCAGGTCTTGCTGGTTCGCCGGATCCTCCCGTGCCAGCACAGAAGTCGCCCTCTGTTGGAGTTTAATCCAAAGAAGCACCAAACCCTGGAGAGGCCCTTTGAAACCACTCATGAAGGCGCCTGGAAGTTGCTCTTTAAGGGCAACGAGAAACCTCCGGCCACAGATTCAGACCATGGGCACGATTTTAAACACCTCGCCAATGAGGTATGTTATTTTTGGCGTATCCCCTACTTGTTTGTTTCGAGGATGATGTCTGAGTTTTTATCATTACTTTTTCAGGATTGAATGGAGAGGGCGAAACTGACTCAGTGTCCGGCACCGTTGCCTGAAGAACCGTTCATCCCGCATCTGGCCAAGATGCTGGTGCCAGCGCCGTATAAGGCGCCGGAGAAGAAGGCCAAGGAGAAGGCCAAGGAGAAGGCCAAGGGAGCAAAAAGTGGCCCCCGTCGCAGGGGCGCTTCGGGCGTAACGTCCAAAGATGAAGAAGCCCATTCCTCCGTCCCTGAGGACGACGATGAGCAAGAGGAGGAGGAGGAGGAGAACCCTCCCCCTAAGGAGGGAAAGAAGAAAAGGGGGGCCTCCACAAATCTGGAGGCGGCAACACCCACGAAGGGGAAGGGCGCCCCTGTGGTCAACACCACGTGGGACGTTGACAGCAGTCCGGAGCGACGCCTCCGCACTAAGCCTCGGGCCGCATCGTAAGTATTATGACTCACGTATACAAGTTTACCTGGCCTCTCCTTTTTATTGTTTTTACATGGTTCATTGTTCCATTGCAGTTCGGCCCACGGCAGCATCTAGGGATCCTCATCTGGAGGTTCATTGCATCCGGTGGAAATGGCTAGTATGTCGCAGCCGCCCGCTTATTCCCCCGAGGCCAAGGGCGACACCGAAGGTTGTCTCGGAGGACCGCTCCAAGCCAGGGAAGGGCCCAGGACGCTGTCCAGGAGGTGCCGCAATGCGAGACCTCTGCTGCCGGACACGTGGGGGAGCAGATCCCCATGGAGACTGGTGAGGAGGGACGTATTCAGTTTGGACCTCATCCGAATATGATTCCGAGGACCGATACGGCCATGGAATCTGGCGTGCACCTTCCTTCGAAGGAGGGGGGTGCGCCAATTCCACCGATGGCCCCTATCCAACCAGGGGCGCCGGATAACCTGATGGAGGTGCTAAGAGGCGCCTCCATTGTGGATGATCACAGTGTCCTTATGGGTACGGTGATTGAGAAGGTTTAGTTCGTCAAGAGCGTACTAAACGAGGACTGCAACAATCTGTTGACAGGTTTTGAGGTAAGTCGCGTAGAAAGAGAACACCCCCATGCTGATAGTAGCCCCTGAGACACTGTCCGGTATTCGGAAAAAAGGCCGGACAGAGGATCAACCCTTTGCAGAAGACTAATCTGATATTTATGAATAAGCAGGCGTCGCTGTTGGCCGCGACCTCGCATCTTTGCCAAGTCTCTTGAAGCGAGAGGTTGGAGCGGAACGAGAACGAGCTCGGCGAGGTGAAGATTCAGCTCCACGAGAAGCAAGGTGAGTAACGACTTGCTGTGTATTCGAGAAGAGTAAGTGGTGAGTATTGACAGGAGTGTCATAATATATTTAGGGGCGGAGACCGAGGTCGAGGCCCTGAAAAATGCCTTGACCGAAGCCGAAGGGAAGGCTGTCCACACAAAGCCGCCCGTAAAGCTCAAGGCCGGGTCGGCGAGATCGGCGGGAGCTCTAGGGCCTTGATGAAGAAGTGTGAGGCTTTGGAGCGCGAAGCGTCGGTTCAAGAGACCGAACTTGCCAAAGCTCGCCAGAGCGCGGAGGCTGCACAGAATGAAGCCCGGGGCGCTCTCCAGGAGATCCAGGAGGCCAACAAGATCGCATCGGATAAGGCTTTTAACATGCAAAGCAAGTATGTGAAGAAGAAGTACCTTTTACTAACCCGGGTTCAGAGTTGCCCAGGGGCCTTTGCGGATCTGCCATGCAGCATGTCTGATGCTGTGGAGTTCTTCCGAGCCGGAGAATGGAATTCCATGAAGAAGCTGTGCAGTCGCGATATCTGTGCGAACATCCGTCTCTGTCTTGATCAGTGAAACAGTTGGTCGAGCTGCACAGGGTGGCCGAACTGGCCATGAAGGATTTAATAATCCGGCTTTGGCCAGCCGAAGCTATACCTAGCAGTTATTTTGGCCTCGTGAAGCGGGTGATGGAGGCTTGTCCGCGGCTAGACATCGTCAAGCGATCAGTCTGCATCGAAGGTGCCCGCATGGCCTTCGCTCGTTGCAAGATGTGGTGGGCGAAGATGGACGCCGTCGAGGTGGCCAAGGGGCCGCCGGAGGGCAAGGAGCACCGCACACCCGAGCGATATTTTGCGGATGTCCTAGAGGAGTCTCGACTTGCAGTAGCACAGTGCGGGCAGGACATTATTTTTGAATGAAGACATTCGTTTTTTGTCTTTTCCTCGTATGATGAAAAAAAATCCAGTTTGTAATATAATGTTTGTTATGTTATGATTGTTTCCTCCTGTGCGGTCGTGTTGTATGGAATCTGAGGGTTGACCAGTCGTTGGCTTCTGCCCTCATGTAGGTAGTACGGAGGTGTTGGGGATGGAATCTAAACAATCTTGATCCAATTATATGGTCCTGGAAGGAGTTGTTTAGCGCAATGAACCAGGCAATCAGACTATGCGTCTTAAACACCCTCACTTAGCCATAGGAGTTTTATAATAAAACATAGGCGCAGCCCCTGGTATACAAACCAGAGTGCTCCCAGCGTCTGATCGGGAAGTATCGATCCTTCGCGAAATGCGGAAAATATCTCCAACGATTTGTGACCTCCGAACAGCTGATCGGCTCTCGCCGCATCATGACAGTCAGTTTTCAGCTTTCTCTACTAAGGTGCTCATCCGGTTTAGACCAGGGCACAATCGTAGTAGTTCTCCTTTTACTACGCTAGCCGATGTAGCAGAACGTAGGGTAGCAAGCACAGGAGCCGGGCAACCCAACTATTGACCAAAGACATGATTCGGAACCAATGCATATAATGCTAAATTCGGGGTGCCGAACTTATCTATAAGAAGTGTTCGGACTTTCTTGCTGCATTATGGGGCGATAGGGAGCCCCTGGCGAATATGAAACGTACCAAAGTGCACGGGTGCGAGGATATAAATAATTAATAGCAACGGGAAACAGAAAAAGAGCAGAGGTAGTATCTGGGGCTCCTTGACTTGGGCCGTAAACTGCTTCCATTATGGTTGGGTTAATGCGTCAAAGCGCATTTATACAAATATTGTGATAAGAAACCAGCTATTTATCATGGTTGAACCAGAGGAGAGCTGCATTTGGGTACTGAAATACAGGTAGAGTAGTCGTTGGATTGTCCTCTAGGGCTTCCCTTGTATGCCCGTGCTCTACGACAATCTGGTGTACTTGACCTTTGACAGGACCGGTAGCCAGGCCATCGGAGGAGGCTTGTATGAAAGATACCTAAAAAAGAGGGAAAAATAAAAGAAAAATGGAAAATAATAGAGATACCAGTGAGTACGGGATCGGTGTAGCCGAACTACAAGCTAGTTGTGCCTCCGTCGATGTCCATGGGATCTTGAGTGCGTAATTATATGCAGCGTGGTGCGGATCTTGGCTACCTCATCAGGATCGGGACGGAGGCAGAATTGCTAGTCGAGCTCTTGACGAGCCGAACCGTCCTGTTGCAGTGTGGTCCGGACTCTCTTAGTGATGTACAGGGGCTCGGCGGCCTGATTACGGTTCTGCTTGAGAAGGCTGCTCTGTACCTCTGCTGTTAGGGCGGCTGTGTGCTCCTCTGTTCGGAGGGAGCGTTCAGTATTTCCATTGACTGTTATGATGCCGTGTGGACCGGGCATCTTGAGCTTGAGATAATCATAGTGTGGCACTGCATTGAATCTAGCAAACGCAGTTCGTCCAAGCAGTGCGTGGTAGCCACTGCAGAAGGGGACGATATCGAAGATTAACTCTTCGCTTCGGAAGTTGTCCGGAGAATCGAAGACCACTTCTAGCGTGATTGAGCCCGTACAACGTGTCTCTACGCCTGGTATGACTCCTTTAAAGGTAGTCTTTGTGGGCTTGATTCGTGAGGGATTAATGCCCATTTTGCGACCGTATCTGATAGAGCAGGTTGAGGCTGCTACCACCGTCCATTAGGACTCGTGTAAGGTGAAATCCTTCGATGATTGGGTCGAGGACCAGTGCGCCCGAACCGCCATGGCGGATACTACTTGGATGATCTCGACGATCGAAGGTGATCGGGAATGATGACCACGGATTGAATTTTGGGGCGACTGGCTCTACCGCGTAGACGTCCCTGAGTGCTCGCTTGCACTCCCTTTTGGGGATGTGTGTAGCGTATATCATGTTCGCCGTTTTGACTTGAGGCCGAAATTTCTTCTGCCCCCCAGTGTTCGGCTGCCGGGGCTCTTCGTCCTTGTCCTTGCTTTGTGACCCCTTTTCCTTGTTCTCGGCATTTAACTTGCCAGCCTGTTTAAAAACCCAACAATCTTTGTTGGTATGGTTGGCTTGTTTATGCAGGGTGCCATGTATCGCGCATGATGGTCGATATCACGGTCCAAGCTGGATGGTCCCTCATTGTTCCTTTTGTAGGGCTTTTTCTGCTAGCCGGACTTGGAGCCGCTGAATCCGGCGTTAACTGAAGTGTCATCGGTATTATTGCCATTGCTTCGGCGTTTGTGTCTATCGTGCCGGAGCTGTTCTTGGCCTGGGAGGGGCCTGCCTCATTGGTTGTGCTTTTGCTATGAGCCAGCCAGCTGTCCTCCCCCGCGCAAAAGCGGGTCATAAGCGCCGTGTGGGCTGCCATGGATTTCGGCTTTTCTTGGTAGATGTTGTGTTTGAAGGCCGCTAGGGCTTCGGCATCCGGACAGTCAACGATCTTGTTCTTTTTGGTTAGGAACCTAGTCCAGAATTTTCTGGCTGATTCTTCAGGTTGTTGAACTATATGACTTAAGTCATCAGCGTCTGGTGGCCGGACATAAGTA
Source organism: Aegilops bicornis (assembly GCA_021605145.1). Taxonomy (NCBI): domain Eukaryota; kingdom Viridiplantae; phylum Streptophyta; class Magnoliopsida; order Poales; family Poaceae; genus Aegilops; species Aegilops bicornis. Next base: position 630,635,381 of record CM038675.1, on the reverse strand, counting down.
CCTTGGAAGTTGTCAAGAAAAGCTTCTTCCAAGTCCTCCCAACTGCCGATGGAATTTTCAGGCAGGCTATTTAACCAGTGTCTAGCTGGCCCTTTTAGTTTTAGTGGGAGCTATTTGATGGCGTGGAGGTTGTCCCCTCGGGCCATATGAATGTGTAGAATAAAATCCTCGATCAATACTGCAGGATCGGTTGTTACTCGTATGATTCGATATTGACGGGCTTGAACCCCTCAGGGAATTCGTGATCCAGTACTTCATCTGTGAAGCAGAGGGGGTGTGCGGCACCTCTATATCGGGCCACGTCACGACACACCTCCGATGAAGTCCGTCTGCGGTTATCGGCCCGGGCGTGACTAGGTTTGTCACGCCCGAATAGGTAGCCGTCATCCCGAGTCGGGAAGCGTCCTCGCGATCCGTAGATTGATCTGGTGTGTCCTGCTCTACTGTCCAGGTCCTGCCGAAGGTCATATGTATGGTCCCGGGCTGTTCTGTCTCTGTTTTTACGAGGCGGTGGGGCGGGCTGTTGTTCAGCCTGAGTTGCCGTTTTATCTCGACCGCGGGGTGGTCGGTACGCCACACTATCCCAACCACGTGGTGGTCGTTCCGCATTGCGAGAGGGAGGTATGGGATCTAGTGCCTCCTCATCGAATTGAGGTTGCAATCTGCGCTTCGGGTAACTCTTGGTTGGGCGCTTGAGGCTGTATTCTTCGGCTGCAAGGACATCGGTCCATCTGTCAATGAGTAGGTCTTGATCGGCTTGGAGTTGCTGCTGCTTTTTCTTCAAGCTTCTGGCAGTAGCTATTAGCTGGCGCTTGAAGCGCTCCTGCTCGAGGGGTGCCTCAGGCACGATGAAATACTCGCTGTCGAGGCTCTCCTCATCCTCGGGGACTGGACGATAACTATCGTCATCCGGGTCATTGGGCATGGACTGTTTATCAGGGTTAACTTGCCCGTTGTCTTGTTCCTCCTGTTCGGATGCAATTCCAACAGGGTCTTCATTGTTTTCGGTGTCGCCTGGAGTACTATTTTCTCCGGTGCCAGTGTTGCCATCTTTTGAGCGACGAGGCTTAGAACGGCGTTTAGGGCGCCGACGCTTGGACTGTGTCTCAGAAGGTTTGTTCGCAACTGGATCTTCTTTGTCATCGTCGCTAGCTTTCTTAGGCGTGTCAACCATGTACACATCGTACAAAGAGGTGGCCATCCAACGTACAGTGAATGGCGGGTCTTGGCCTTGCTCCTTGTCGGCATCGTCGTCCATACCGTCGATGTCTTCAGAGCCATAATCAAGCATGTCGGTTAAGTCATCGACAGTGGCTATGAAGTGGGTGGCGGGTGGGAAGCAAAATTCCCCATCATCAGCCTCTAGCTCGAACCGAACATAGTTCGGCTGTGAGTCCTTCTCCAGGGACAAATTCTTTAAAGAGTTTAGCACGTCACCCAAAGGTGAGTGCCGGAAGAAGTCTGCGGCGCTGAATTCGAAAATCGATAACCGATCCAGCTTGGTGTCCGCAGGCGTACATGGTCTGGAACTTATAGCCGGAGACGAGTCCGGAGTTCTGTTGACAAAAATATTGCAGGATGTCGAGTCTGTGTGCGGCTCCAACACCGTGGACTCTATGGCATCGGATGGCACAATCCACTCCGGTTCTAAGGTCGTTGCAGCAACAGGAACCATCTCCTGGATGTGACCCGATGACAGATTTAGGTCATGTTCATCGGAGTGAGGGGAGCGATCGTCTCTGTCTCGGATCCGTCGAAGATCGGGTCTCCGCGGACGTTCGTGACGTAGTTGAAGCTTCCGAATTTGACCTAATGGCCAGGGGCGTAGCTATCAATCTACTCTAGATGGCCAAGGGAGTTGGCCCGCAGTACGAAGCCGCCGCACACGAAGATCTGTCCGGGGAGGAAGGTTTCTTCTTGGACGATGTCACTATAGACGATTGAAGGGGCCATCAAACCTTTCGTCGACGACATAGCAGAACTCTCAATGAAGGCACCAATGTCGGTGTCAAAACCGGTGGATCTCGGGTAGGGGGTCCCGAACTGTGCGTCTAGGATCGATGGTTACAGGAGACATGGGACACGATGTTTACCCAGGTTCGGGCCCTCACTATGGAGGTAATACCCTACTTCTTGCTTGATTGACCTTGATGAATATGAGTGTTACAAGAGTTGATCTACCACGAGATCATAGTGGCTAAACTTAGTCAAGGACTCCCTCACTTGCGACCTCACACCGACGTGGGCAGAAATTGAAGCTGCCAAGGCCGAATGGGCGGTAGAGCAAGAGGCAGCCAAAGCCGCACAAAGGGAGCGGAAAAGTTGGAAAGCACTCAAGAAAAGAGAGGCCTGTCGCCCCAAGAAAGAAGAGGACGCATGCGCTGCTGCGGAGAGGTCGGCGGAGATCCAAGCACGGTGGGGTGTCGCCGACAAAGCCGGGAAGGAGAACGACGGCATCTGGCCAGCCTGCAAGAAGTAGTAGTTATAGTAGTTAGTGTGTGTGTTTGTGTCGTCCGTACGTTTGTTTAATTAATTACGAGCATGTACCAGTACTAGTTACTACTGTAGTTTTTAGAGCAGATTACTAGTACATTAGGCTAGACTCAATGGAAAAATTCCTATCCTATGAATCAAATGGCATATCTTTATCTACAGGAATTGAGATGCATGTCATCTCACTTCCTTTGATTTTCATATTCCTATAAAATTCCAATCCTATGAACCAAAGGAGGCCTCTTGTCACGCCCAAGATGCGGCCCTATCCTAAAGGAACTCGAAGGTCCCACCAAGGATAGAAGCGCATCTTGAAGACGCTTTTGCAAGGTGGATATCATTACATCAACATTACATAATAGTGGGGGTACAACCAAGACATACAATGTCAGATGAATACAACAATACATCATACAAGATCAACATCCGACTGCGGATGAAGCATAAACAGAAACTCAAACAATATCCACCCTGCTAGCCCAGGCTGCCGACCTGGAACCTATCCCCTGATCGAAGAAGCAGAAGAAGAACTCCAAAACAAGTAAACATCGCTCTCGCGTCATGATCATCGCATAACCTGTACCTGCAACTGTTGGTGTAGTAAACTGTGAGCCACGAGGACTCAGCAATCCCATTACCATGGGTATCAAGACTAGCAAAGGTTAATGGGTGAGGAAGGGTTAAAGTGGTGAGGTTGCAGCAGCGACTAAGCATGATATGGTGGCTAACATACGCAAATAAGAGCGAGAAGAGAAGCAAATGGAACGGTCGTGAAGCTAGCAATGATCAAGAAGTGATCCTAAACTCCTACTTACGTCAAACATAACCCAAAACCATGTTCACTTCCCGGACTCCGCCGAAAAGAGACCATCACGGCTACACACACGGTTGATGCGTTTTAATTCGTATCAGGTGTCAACTTATCTACAACCGAACATTAACAAATTCCCATCTGCCACATAACCGTGGGCACGGCTCTCAAAAGTTCAAACCCTGCAGGATATTCCTTCTCCCGGGAAGACCCGATCAGTCTTGGAATCCCGGTTTACAAGACATTTCGACAATGGTAAAACAAGACCAGCAAGACCGCCCGATGTGCCGACAATCCCGATAGGAGCTGCATATATCTCCTTCTCAGGGCAACACCGGATGAGACAAAGCTACTGAGTAAAACCAGGCCTTGAGTTTCCCGTGGTGGCCCCTTGGTATTTCGGTTCGAGCCGACACTTAGAGAAGCAACGGCCGGGGGCTAAAATAAAGATGACCCTCGGGTTGGCCGACCCAAGGAAAGGTATAGGTGGTGGTGAGGCAAATGGTAAAACCAAGGTTGGGCCTTCTTTGGAGGAGTTTTATTCAAAGCGAACTGTCAAGGGGTCCCATAAATCACCCAACCGCGTTAGGGGACGCAAAATCCGGGAACATAATACCGATATGACGGAAACTAGGGTGGAAAGAGTGGAACAAAACACTAGGCATAAGGCCGAGCCTTCCACCCTTTACCAAGTATATAGATGCATTAATAATATAAGAGATATTATGATATCCCAACATAAACATAATCCAACATGGAGCAATCTTCATCTTCACCTGCAACTAGCAACGCTATAAGAGGGGCTGAGCAAAAGCGGTAACATAGCCAAACAACGGTTTGCTAGGAAGGGTGACAAAGGTTAGAGGTTCATGGCAATTTGGGAGGCTTGATAAGCAAGTGGTAGGTAACACAGCATAGCGATAGAACGAAGCAACTAGCATAGCAATGATAGTAATGAGATCCAAGGTGACGGTCATCTTGCACGAAATCCCGCTAGGAAGAAGAACGAGTCCATGAAGAAGATGAGCAGGAGTAGTCGAGCGAATTCTCACAATCGCAACATTACGGAACCGAGAAGCAACACCGAAAGAAACAAACAACATGGTAAATGCACAAGCATAAACATGGCATGATGCACAAACAAGTATGATGCATGTCCGGTTTGAAGAGCATGGCATGACAAAGTGCAACAAACGATACTACAAGTTAAGTGGAGCTCAATATGCAACGAGTTGCATATCAACGAAACACCACATGCAATTATTTAGTTTGATCTCGTTATAAGCTACTCAACAATATTAAATGTTGTTAAACATGGCAAGAGGTGAAGCATAATTAAACTACCTATCTAGGCAAGTTTAAATGAGGCCGGAACAACAAACAACAATTCCGGAAAATCCTCATGTGCATATTTTAGATTTGGTACTGTTCTGTCCTAAGCACAACTTAAATGTTTTTAAACAGCAAAATAAAGTGCACCATGATAAATTAGGCATTTTTCCACCCCATTTACATATAAAGTTTATTAAATTTGGAGCTACGGTTATTTAGTTATGAAATAAAGCATTTTAACATGGCATTTGAACAAATTTAAACAAACAACATTTTAAACATTTAAAGCATGGATGAAAGTGTCATATTATGAAACTAGACAAATTTCTGAGTATTTTACATATCTAAAACATTTTAATCCGATGCACGGTTTGTGAGATATTAAATGCATGAACATGAGGGGTAAACTGTAAATCTGCACTCTCTGGATAATAGACAAATTTGCAGAACTGGGAAAAAACATATGCGGGCCGAATCTGGAGCAGAGGCGAGCAGGGCAGGCGCTGGGGGCAGCTCACCCATGGGCTTCGGCCCGTCTGCAGAGGAGGCCAGCTTGGGGCGCTAGGCCTCGCGCGACGGAGGGGAGCAGCTGGGCCTGGGCGCGGTCAACGCACGCAGGTGACGCGCGGTCGTGGCTCGAGGCGGGGTGTCGACCTCCTGCTCAAAGCGGAAGCGAAGCGAGGAGGCGGTCGGACTTGGCGCGGCTGACTCGGCCAGCGTCTTCTTGATGAGATCAGAAGAGGGGACGACGAGGAACGGCGAAACGGATCTGATGGTTGGGCGCCCGGAGGAGGTCGAGGGCGGCTCGACTTGAGGCTATGGCAGCGGCGTCCTGCGTTGAGAGACAGAGAGTGTAGCGTGAGGGAGAGAGAAACGACAATGAAGAAGAAGAAAGAGAGAAAGGAAGGAGGCAGAGGAGCTGCGGCATGGTCCAGTCGGGTTCCGGCGGCTGGCCACGGTGGCGTTTGGCGACGGGAGGCTTCGGGCTCCTGGCGCCTTGGCCGTCAGGGTCCTGCGAGAGAGAGAGAGATGTGAGATCAGGAGACAGAAGGAAGAGAAGGAGGGACCAAGGGAGAGGGCGCGGGTCGGCCTGGGGCTGCTTCGGCCGGGCTCGAGGAGAGCTGCTGGTCTCGGTAGCGTGAGAAGGGAGGAGCTTCGTCTGCGAGGGTCCCTGTGACGCTGGCCGACGGCGGTGAAGGCGCTGCTCGGGGACGAACGAGCAGAGGTGGGTAAAACGAGGAGGAGAGGAGTCTGGTTGTGGTTGGTGGATCGGGAGGGGATGGATCCCAAGGAAGAGGATCGGTGGTGGCTGGTTGGCTCGGCGCTGAAACCAAGGGAGAGAGTGGCGGCGGCTAGGAGGAATGAGGAGGATGGGACAAGCTGCCTAATTTCTAGGGTTGGATCCCGTGTATATATAGCAGGTGGATTTGGTTAGGGACTATTTGGTCCCTCCGATCGTAATCGGACGGCCCCAAATAAATAGGCTAGAGCGTCCAATTAAGAAAACGGAGATGTTTTGGGGATGTTGGGGGATGAACCGAATGCAATGGTGATGACTGAGCAGGTTGGGTTCGGGTAAGTTTCGGACACGCACACGAGGGTGCTACGAGCTGGCAAGAGAGGTTAGGTGGTTGTGCAGAGAGGTAATCGAAAACACGGTTGGTCTCGGGCGGTCAATGAACGCATAGCGGAGAGAAGCGAGGAGCGGCAACTACGAGCGGATGCATGTTTTATGAAAACATGCAGATGCAATGCGCAAGATGCTATGAGATGAGATGCATGACATGAACACAATGCAAAACAAAAGAAAAAACCCAACCATGAAGGAAATAACATATCGCATAGCCGGAAATGGCAAGAGTTGGAGTTACAAATTTGGAAGGTTGTATCCGGGGCGTTACACCTCTGCTGGAGTATAGTACTACTGTAGTTAGCAGTACTGCTGGTATAGTAGTTTTCTTCAAGAAGCGGAATTCAAAGAAGTCATGATGGTTCCTTCGTCCAAGAAAATTTACAGTGGGAAAGGTTGGGCCTGTGATTCGACGGCTCATTAGTCATTATTACTGCGGCGCGACGACCGGGGTGACTGTCCCTTGGAGTTCTGCGTGCATGGAAAGTAGACCAGGATGGTCGACGTCCCACATGTCGGCGAACGGAAGTATTCTTTCTGGTATCGAGGAGCAAGGAAACCGCGTGGTATAGTATCACTGTTGGTTTATATTTATTTTTTATTTTTGATGAATGCTAGTGTTTCAACTCTTACGACGATGGAGTGCCAAACATGGCACATGTTGGATGTCCCACACGTCAGCGAAAGGAGTGGGACATGAACAAGGTGGTAGAGTGTCTCCACTTCTTCCACTTCTAGGTCGGAGACCACACGTAGTAGTACTAGTGGTATCAACGATAAAAAGTGCGACCCGGAGAGAAAGATGCGTCTAGTTGGAAGGTCTCGGGGCATATACGCATAAACAAATATAAAACCGAATATGAGCCTCCAATTAATATAGTAGTAGTAGAGTACTTAGGAACGTAGTACATCATAACATCACCGTGCATTGCACGTACAACATTTAGTGGTAGTAAGAGACAAATGCCTATATGCCACGCATGTTCATACTACTTGTGCCTTTCTACTTCACTTACCGCGCTACATTACTCAGGTCCGTACGTCCACTCCTGGGTACATGTCCATCTCGTAGTTCCAGTCCCACGTGTTCTTCATAGATGGAACGATCCATAACTGTGGGCAACGGGAGTCCATATCATTGCAGCTAGTGTGGCTCCCCATGATGGAGAGTCATCCAAACTATGGCCAGCCTCGACGCGGAGCAGTCGCGTGCACCGGGAAGCGGTGCTCTCTCGGCCGTCGCGCTGCTTCAAAGCTGGCACCAGTGAGAGGTCGCCTCCACTCTGGCTGGGCATTAATGCGGCACTGATGCTCAGGGGCGACGCTGACCATTTCACGTGGGAAGCGCGTGCCGGCAAGGGAGGGGGTTGGGTCGGCCAGGCGCTCAGATGCGGGCGTGGTGGTAGTATTGGTTTTGAACCATTTTAGGTGTAGTACGGGTAGTTTGCAAGACTACTCAATTATTGCACTCAGTTTCCTAAGAAATTGTGGTAAAAAACATTACTCCATAGCCCGCTTCCCTTATCCTTCCTCTTCCACCGCCAAGACGTCATGGAAGCGACCAGTCAACCCTTTTATAGGAGTGCTAGCAGAAAAAGATGCATGCATGACCACTAACATTTCCTTTATCTTATCTCTATGAAATAAATGTGGCGTGAAACTCAAAGCCCTTTAAGTCTGAGTATAATGGAAATCATCGTCCTCCTCCGGCTCCGCTTCGCCCGCGTCATCGTCCTCCTGTTTCGGCTCCGTGTCATCGATCTCCAACGCCTCCTCGTCTCGCTCTGGCTAGTCCAGACTCCAAAGGTAGGGCGGCTGCGATCCAGGCTTCGCGCCGCCTCCAGATTAAAGTGCCGCTCTGGCGGGACTATGGCGTATGTCGTTACCTTCGGCCGGGCCATGGCAATCGAGCGATGACGACTAGAGAAGAGGCGGCAGGAGGGGAATGAATACAGCTACTATTTGGGTTCGCCGTCCGGCTTAAATAAATGCGTAGCATCACGTGTACCCGCGGGTGCACAAATTGTAAGGTCCGCTTAATGGGGCGTCACGTAACTGGTGTGTGTGTGAGATTCTGAGAGACAGAGTGCATGTGTGCGACTCTACTCTTCGGACATGTACTCAACCTTTTGCATCGGGATATAAGTATATTGGTATTACACTTTAGCTAGCGACTTACGTGGCCATGTTAACATGGTTGTGTAAAAAAAATGTCACTTCCTGCTCGTGATTTGTGTTATATAATTATGGGAAGTTTACTAACTACTAGAGTAAAGTGGAATTTTTCCATGTTATACAAGTAAATTAAGGTGATTGTTTATCATACGGGTAAGGTTGGACGAAGGGTGGTAGGAACGAATTATCCGCCTAGAGCATGTCTGCGTGAGATGGAGTCTTAGTGTGTGTGGGTGTGTGTGTGTGTGTGTGTGTGTGTGTGTGTGTGTGTGTGTGTGTGTGACACGGAGTCTTCGATGGTGAAAGTAATTTAAGTGTGCATGGATTCATCGTAGAGAGGTGATGTGTATGGAAGAGGCCACCAATGAGGTGATGCGAGAGAGAAAAGGCCCATAGAGAGGGAAGAGAAGGCGTGTGTGTCGGTGTCAAAACTGGTGGATCTCGGGTAGGGGGTCCCGAGCTGTGCGTCTAGGATCGATGGTAACAGGAGATGGGGGACACGATGTTAACCCAGGTCCGGGCCCTCTCTATGGAGGTAATACCCTACTTCCTGCTTGATTGATCTTGATGAATATGAGTGTTACAAGAGTTGATCTACCATGAGATCGTAATGGCTAAACCCTAAAAGTCTAGCATGTATGACTATGATAATGAATGTGTCCTTTCCGGACTACGCCCCCCGGTTTATATAGGCATCAGAGGGATCTAGGGTTACATAGAGTCGGTTACATAAGATGGAATCGTCATAGTTGGTCGCCAAGCTTGCCTTCCACGCCAAGGAGAGTCCAATCCGGACACGGGTACTGTCTTCGGCGTTCATGTCTTCTCAGCCCATCAGTCCGGCCCAATGGATAATAGGCCGGACGCCCGAGGACCCCTTAGTCGAGGACTCCCTCAGTGTGCGCGTGAGAGGAGTCGACATCGAGAGAACATGTTTGTTCGAGAGACACCAAGGAATACAACTATATATCGATGGTGCATGTAGGCGGGAATTAAAGAAGGGATGGTCTTATTGGTTTCGGGGATATAGGGGAAGAGTGAGAGAGGGGGTAGCTAGAAGGAGATTGTTAAGTGTGAGTGTGTGTTTTACCCATCCAGGCGGAAGTTATGTGCACACAAGAAGATAACTATTCGATGTGGGGTTAGGTATGCGGGTAATTAACTATGTATGGAGACATAGGAGACCCTGAACGTGCATGTGCGAGAGGTATACATTTATACGTGGGATGTGTGTGTGCGCGCGCGCATGATCAAGATAAAAGAAAGAAGACATAAGTCATTAGATCAACGACATGGGAAAGATGGATCGGTACGAGAATATGCATGCATGTGAGAGTGTAGGGAAGAAGGCCCGATAATTGAGCATGTGTTTTTGTCTTTACGAGATTGTGGCATGGGATGGAGCATGCATCTATGGCAAGCAGAGGGAGCAAGACACAACAATTGTGCAAAAGAGATCAACTATAGATGCATGTATGGGGAGACAGATATAGTGTGCGTGATAGGAAGCAAGACTGCATGCGAGAAAGAAATGTTGATGGAGAAAATACAGATAGATAGAGAGATAGAGATGCTCGCTAGAGGGATATCGGCTAGCTTGAGTGTTGGACATGACCGGTGAGTGGTTTAGAGGGTGAAGTTATGTGCGTGTGAGAGAAAGATAAAAAAGAAGGCACATGACTGCATGTAGAGAGAAACATATATAGTGTGCGTGATAGGAAGCAAGAGTGAGGGCGAGAAAGAAGGTTGATGGAGAAATAGATAGATAGAAAGATAAAGGTGCTTGCTAGTGTGTGTGTTAGAGATAGGAGTCGAGTGGATCAGAAGGCTGAGTTATGTGTGTGGGTGTGAGAGAGATAGAGAGAGGGTGCATGTGAGTCACATACAAACAAATATCAGAGAGAAATGAGATCCCGAGAGATGGAGTTTTGTGTCTGCGAGAGAGAAAGATATTTCACAACGAGAGTGATAGCTAGAGAGACATATCAGGGAATGCGAGATATCTCCACGGAGAGAGTGTGTGTGAGCGACATACAAGAGAATGGTGGAGAAATATGAGACCCTGGGAGACAAAGTTTGTGTTTGTGTGTGAGAAAGAGATATTTAAGAGGAAGAGTTGTAGCTTCTCATACCTAAGGAGCGCAAGACATCTCTATGTGAGAGGGGTGTGCGAGTGGCACACATGGGAATAGTACAGAGAAATGAGATCTCGGGAGATGAAGTTTGTGTTCGTGTGGGAAAAAGAGATTTCATATGGAGAATCATACTTAGAGATACATAGCAAGGAGCGAGATATACTTAGAGAGATATAGAGTGATGAATGTCAAGGGGGAGAGTACCGTCAGTGTGTTACGAAGATAAAAGATCATTGTCGACATACAGGTAGCACGAGAGATACCGAGGCGATTAGCAGCGTATAGGTCTAGAGAGATACTCCTATATAAGTATGAGTGATAGCTATATGAGACGAATATCTGGATTAAAGGGGATTCAAATATTTAAACTAGAGATCACGACATCGATAATATCATAACGAAAATTGGTGTATCAAACATGCATATTCATTTGAATTTGGGGACACGTGTAATGTTATATAGTTTATCAATATTAGTGATCCATAGATTCTTTAATTAGACAATGCATGGTTTATATGCAATTAATGTCTAAACGGCATTACACTATATGTTGCATGTCTGAAACACATTATACATGTTTGAGAAGTAAAAAAACCCGCATGAAACACACATTAATTGGAGACAGTTAGCGAGGAATGCAAACATTGGATTTCAACATACAGTGGTTTCAAATATTTCAAAATCCAAATTAAGATGGATCTAGCCTTATGAATCTGAGATCATGCCATTTGTAAACCATATTTATGTATAAAGGGTGTTGTGCTTTTGAAAGTATATATAAAAAATGATGTATATAGAATTTTTTTCCAATCGAAAATGGATCCTGCCCGAACAAAAATAGAATACAAACTGGATTTGAATTGAGTTGGCACGGTAAACATGCACTCTTGCTCTGCAAAAATTTGAACGAAGCGGGGAAAGTCGCAGTAACCACCCGAAACCAAAATCTGCCAGATGGAAATTACTGCCTATCCCTGACACGCAAAGCCTATCGGCTCGATTTCTATAGGTTTCGATAGGGGTAGGTTTGTAATTTCACTCAAACGTGACATAACCGCCTCTCACCCAGATTCATACACGGTGGGCGCCAAAACACAGTGTCTCCTCGGCCGAAATCGATTCCCTGCCCGATTCATACACGATGGGCACCAAAACAAACTCTCGTCGGCAAATATTCGGTGTATGCGAGATTCCCATCTTATCCCCAACCGACTAATATTCCTGTGATGTAGGAAATTTTAAACGGGGGCTAGGTTTGTAAATTTCCTCGCATTTAAGACAAGCACGCCCTGAAGACATGGTTCCACCTTCCTCTCTCCCTCCATTTCCCCATTCGTATTCTGTGGGCGCCAAAACACCCTCTCCACCCCAGCCTCCTCCGTCCGCCACCCCATCCACCGCCGTCCTCCTCGACCATGACGGAGCTAATACCCCGACGCCATCGTCCATTACAAGAGGTCGACCTCTCTCATCCAAGGCTTCGGACCGGTATTCTTGCATCCCGTCCTTTCGCTTCATCCTCGTTGTCGTCCACCTTGCTGGCGCTGCTCCTATGACCGTCTCGTCCACCGCGCCGGGATAATTTCCCCGCCGCCGCCGTCTACCCTCCTAGATCTACTTCCACGCCGCCGACAGCCATCGCTACTGCAGCACCGTCAAGTGCTCAGCAGATGTATACACGGCGCCGCACCAGAGGCGGTACTCTTTCGTATCTGCTCAACTTATTAATCATAGCAAGAAAATAGATCGCCACTGCTTTACTCTGATTTCTTGTCCATCTCTTACTTGTTAGTTGAAAGAAAACATTGGTTGCAAAGTTGCCTTTGTCCGGTTTGCACCTTCAGATCCGCCATGGCACGATCAACACTATACTCGCAATGCTTATGGTTTTCCCCTTTTATATTCCACACTAGTTAAATGACAGTAGAGTAAATTTCAAAATTGGGTCAGTCGATTTTTGAGAGCTCGCCGGAGTTCGCCAGTGCGAAGGAAGGGGCTCGCCGGAGGGCTGCCCCATTATCTATCTTAGGGTTTTGGGTGGGGACAGTGGTTGTGGGGGGGCTGTCGTCGACTATGGTGGGGCCTCACCGGAGGCAAAACTCTACGCGGTGGGTGTGGGGTTAGCTAGAGGGATGGCCGGGGGTGGCGGAAGATCGGAGGTGGTGGGCGGTTCAGGGGAGGGCGGGGGCCAGTGGTTCAGCCGGCGACCCGTGCGGTGAGGAAGAGGAAGAATAAGCGGCGAGGAAGAGGAAGGGTTAGGAGACGTAGGATCTTCATCCAACCGCCTGAAATGGTCGACTGACCAAAATGACGGAAGTCAGGTGACTTGCACATAGACATTCCCATATATTCAGTACTATTATCGTAGGTGCTTCGAGACGTGCGTGCAAGAAGTGCTCCTCAACCCATCAAGCTAAACAACATGCCACTCATAATTCCAAACTTAGATGCTCAAATACGAATCTTCATGCTGACATGTACTAAAACTAAGAATGTTTAATTGGTCAATTAATGTTCCTAGTTTACTTTCGAATAGCACATGCGCCACATATCGAGGGACATCAGGGAGTTGCGTTCTTTATGTGCTCTGGTTCATCATGTGTGGCCAACCAACATTTTATTATCCAAAATCTTCTTGGTCTTCTTTAGCATGCTCCTCTTCTGTTCTTCCTTTGTAAGTACTCTCTCCGTACCTAAATATAAGTCTTTGTAGAGATTCCTCCATGGACTACATACAGAGCAAAATGAGTGAATCTACACTTTAAAATGTATCTATATACATCCGTATGTGATCCATAGTGGAATCTCTACAAAGATTTGTACTTTGGAACAGAGGAAGTATAATAGTTGTACAGTATGTTCTTTGTAGTGAAGAGGAGCAGGGACATTTGCAGTGTACTGGTCTATTCGGTCTCTTGTCATGGACTCTTTCAACTCTTCTTATTGGTCTTCATATCGATTGTCATGGACGCTTTCAACTCTTCGTATTCGATCGTATGTGTCGCCTTTGAGAGTTAGACTGATAGTAACAGTACTGCGTCTTCAGTTGTAGGGAGCTGGTATGAGAAGCCTTTCTAGACGTACCAGCAATACTAGCACATATATTCCAGCAAGTTCCACTTTCCTGATTTTACTCCTGATGCTTAGGGTTTCCCCATTATATCTATACTACGATCTGCGTAGGTGCTTTGTGTTCTACTAGCAGTTGTCCACCCTTTAAAGCTAAATAACACACCAATCATACATCCCAAGGTTCTTCAAATACGAATGTGATATGATACCGACATTAGCTAACAGACACACATTTAATTTGTTAGCTAATGCTCCCAATTAAGTTTCCAAATGCATGTGGCCACATATAGAGAGACATCATGGAATTGCATTTCTTTGGGCGCTTCGATTCATCATGGGTGGGCAACCAACATTGTATAGAAAGAAGGGGAATCTCAATAATATGCTTCCCCTTCTATTCTTTAAGATGTTCCTCTTCTGTTCTTCTTTAGTAAGCACAGTATGTTCCTTGTCAGGAAGGGGAGCAGGGACATCTACAGTCGACAGCTCTATTGGGCCAGTTCTGCTAAATGATTTCACACTTCGAGTTGGTCTACCATAATACCTACAAAATGGTGGGAGCCGAGCGGTCTTTGATAGACTAAACTGATAGTAACAGTTGTGCGCCTTCAGATGAATAGAGCTGGCCTGTAGGTGATCGATAGGCTGCATATTAGTAGCGGCAAAACCCTGTGTTTTCTAGCCAGATCCGCTTTCTCGATTTATTTATGGTGGTTATGGTGTACCCCTATTATCTACACTACTATCTGCCTACTGGCTCTGCGCTCTTGTTACCATGGTTTGGCAATAAACTTTCTATACTGTATATTATGAACCTATCATCTGCCAACTATCCTTACATCTGGGGCTCCCAACAGGGAGCCTATTTTTTGTGTAGTTGTGCCAGATTATATTAATCTACTCACCATATTACAGCACACATGGGCTCTCTCATCAGAATCCAGTGATAGCACACAAGGGTTTACAGGGAGCCCCTATTATATTACAATATCCTCTGCATTACAAAGATAATCTCACTACTATTTGTGTTTCATGCTTTACAGATATTGTACGTAATCACAATGAATATAAGAATGGGAACATCAGAAGAATATTGTGGAACAATTCAATGGGTAACAAACTTGGCATCAAGGAATTGAGGTCCGTTGTGGATGCTATGAAACCCACATGCTCCCGACCTATAGATTTGTATTCAGAATATGATCCTAATGACTATTCTGAGCTCAAGGAGTCAAAGGCAGATGGCCTATCCTATTCACCCAATAAGGTGCATGTTCTAATTTGGCACGAATTTATTGGTTGCACATATCTTGCATAAGGTGTCTTGCATTTCTTTTGCTTCGTTGCGCCGCCATCAGCTTAGTTTACTCATGATATATGTGAAGATGCCATGCCCATCCATTATGAACACCTATTACATTTGTCATCATACCATGTTTTTTCATTCAAATGTTGTTCTTGTGTTTCAGACATTCAAAAGAACAGGGTGACTGCAGAACCTGAAGGAGTACAAGCAAAGTCCTTGAAAAAGGTGGTGCTACAGAGAAATCACATAGCACCCGACATATATTGGCGATAGAACCGGCGCCGCAAAACCTAGGATATCGCACCTATCCTGGCCGCTACTTTGCTCTTGTGAGTACCTATTGTCCTATCGTTGTCCTTACATTCATACTTGGTGGATTATGTGACATCATTGTGCATTATAGCTTGCTTATATACTGTTCGCTCCAAATTATCAAATCTATATTAATGCTTAAATTAATGTAGAATAAACCCAATGCTTATGAAGAAATTTAGTTCTGCATTGTTATTGTAAGTATCTGCTGTCCTTGATCACTGTACTTATATTTGTTAGCTAGTTCTTCATGTACACTTTGTATCTTATTTTCCCTTGTCCTCCATTTTTCCACACATCAGATCTACATTTACTATTGCCATAATATTGAATAAAACCAATGTTACTGAAGAAGTTTAGCTCCGCATTGCTCTTGTCAGTGCCTTCTACCTGTATGTTGTATTTACATTTGTACTCTGCATCTTAAGTTAAATAATCGCCATTCGTTCCTATATTTTCACATCTTATTTACTCTTAAAAAAATGTAGAATAAAGGCAATAATCTTGAAGAAGAGTGTGTGGTAAACTTCTTGAATTGCCCCCCATCAATATGGACAAGGCCTTTATAGAGCCTGTCTTCAGTACTAATGTAAGTTTGTCCTCCTCGAGCCTTCAAACTTTGTTGTGTATATTTGGATAGCTGTGAGTGCAAATGCTGTTTATTTTTGTCGTCTGCATCAAATTACTTGTTCAAAGTTTATAAAGTAGAAGTACATAAACATAAATTTGTCCTTCTCAATTTCAGTCTTTAGTTATACAACCTAGTTCCTTATTAGTATCATGTAAATTAAACTAAACATAGCAAGTTATCTTCTTTAGCACTATGTTTATGCTTGTGTTATTGATCTGTAATCCTGTGGTGTGGTGAATACCAACAACAACACAATGCCATATCCTGCTATGTCTCAACTGTGAACAATGCCATATTATATTAATGTTATTCAAATCGTGTCTCTTTATTTACCAATCTGAAATGGTATAAATTGATAGTACACTCACCATTCATGCTTATACATTGTTTAGAACTACATCTATGCTTGTGTTCTTGATCTGTAATTCAGTGGTCTGTTGAAGCTGGCCGCTCCTCCACAATGCCATTTCCTGCCGTCTTAACTATGAACAATGACTACTATGTTAATGCTATTTTAAACCTTGTCTCTTTATTTTGACAAAGAAATGAGATGAATTGACAGTGATGATGCTTATACGTGCAAAACATGTTATCTACGTACTTGTTTCTCTTTCAGGGTGACAGCACTGCTGCTAGGAAAAACTGCCACAATGATAGTGAGATGAACCCATTGTTTGTCCCTGTAACACATATTCCAAAGGAGAAGGCAACACATCTTGAGGGTAGGGATACAACCACGAAGTCACATCTTGATGTAGTGTCAAACTTACTCAGGGAAACAAGCTCGATGAAGTCGCCGCCTAAATCTGTTCGACTTCTTCAGTCTGAAATTCAAGCAGAAATACATGCTTCCGCTCAAATCCGACTGGAACTCCAATCTCTATGCAAGATTAACTGTAAGTACAGGACATTTATTGATGCTATGAAGCTTAAGTTAGTGGATATGAGCGCCAAAGAAGTGTAGTCTCATTAGGTTGCTAAGCTACTTGCGCTGCAGCTCCTGGGCCGGGCTAACCTTTCTTGAATTGTGTTGAAGTGTTGTCGGTTCCGTCTATTATTTTGTCAGCCTGTTAACTTCCACTGGTGGCGATCTCCCCAGTTTATGTAATCTGTTGTCTAGTTGCCCTTTATTATCACTGGCGGCGAACTTTCATGCCCAGGAGATGTAATATTCTATAATTTCTTTGTTGTACAGTCTAGGTTTATTCTTCGTCACGATGTTGTAATATATTTGCTGTTTCTGCTATCGTCGCTCTAAGAAAAGGTCATAATCTTCGATCGGTGTGCAATGAGCCAATAGGTTAGGTTTATAAAATAATAATTTCTGTACTAAAACTGGTCGGTCGCCAATCGCTAGTACGGGCTGAACCGTGGGCCTACAATCATGTTGGGCCATTAGTTAGGTCTAGTTTTAATCTGGCCCACTATTAGTTTCGGGCCTTTAAAAGGCCGAGTAAACCACTTACCTTAATTGGGCCGGAAAATTAAATAGGCTTTTAACAGATTGAAACCTAGATTCAACCTTAATTGTGGCGAACAAATCACGGGCTGACAGCGCTGTAATATAAATCAGCCCATTATTGGCCCTTACAGGTGACGGGCCATTAACAGGTTGAAATATTTTTTGGCCTTGCCTGGCCCAATTACATGACAGGCGAGAAGCAGGCCGGATGTATAACGGGCCTAAATTAGACCCAACACTCTCAAGGGCCTTTAACGGACTGATAGGCAGTTTGGGCTAGAATGTATCCACGAAGACTATGGGCCGTTAAGAGGCCGAAAGTAACTACGGGCCATAATTAGGCCCAGGTGCAACTCGGGCCTTTAAATGGTCGAAAGTGAAACCGGGCCGAAAGAGGCCCATATGTAGACAGGGCCGCTGATAGACCGAAACTAATATCGAGCCGAACTGTTAAACATGACATTAAGAGGCCGAAGAGCAAATCAGGCCGCCAATAGAGCCAATGGCACAGTACTTGTTAAAAGGGTCGTATTTGTTATGGGTCGTAATTTGGCCCAAGAAATAAAAGTCAGTTAACGGGCCGGATCAGGTGTGGACCATAATTTGGCCCAAACTATTGCAGGCTATTAACGGGTCGGATCTGATATGGGCCGTAAACCCAGAATATTGCAGTCATTTAACGACCTGTATCTCATGTGGGCTATAATTTGGTCCAGAAAATGTTAGGCTGTTAACAGGCCGGCCCATTAGATCTGATGAAATCTTGTGGGCCTATTCCTGGGCCGGCTTTTAGACCTATATGGGCCTTCATTGGGCCGTCCCACGTGTAAACGTTTCATTGGCGATTCTTGTCAAATGGACGGTTGACATCTGTCCCAACGTTGAGCCGACACGTGGTTCGTCGCCGAATGAGAATTTTACATGTGGAAAATCGCCATTGGTCCAGGCTGTTAACGGGTTATTGGATCCAAACCGCAACCCGATAGCTTAACGGCGACCTGTTATGGTGGATGCGACGTGTCGGTCAACCTTAACGAAAGCACTTCTATGATGCGCGATTTATCATCATGGAAGTGGACACTTCCGTGATGATAATGTTGGTAATGTCATGGAACACTTCTATGACAGCACATGTATGACTATCTTGATTTTGTCATAAAATCGTCATGGATGTACATGCATGACAGAAAACGTGACCTACTGTGACAAACACGTATCATCACGGAAGTGTATTTTTTGTAGTGTTGGATAATATAGATTTATCATGAATAAGTAAATATGATAATAAGATCTTTATTATTGCCTCTAGGGCATATTTCCAACACCACTTTTGGTCTTGTTTTTGTGCTCGCCCCACCGTTGACCCCTATCTATCCCTCTTCATGCCTTCTGCACCTCTAGTAAAATCTATTGTAACCTTGGTCTGTTATGAATAAGATTGTACTCTCTATCTTCTCATGGAATGTTTGTGGTTTAGGAGATGATATGAAATGTTTTGACGTGTTACCTGAGCTAATCTTAATCAACCCTCACATCACTATTTTGCAAGAATCAAAACTTGAAACAATTATGGACATCAAAATACGCTCCTTTCTCCCTCGATCACAACACCAAATCGCTAAGCTACCCGCGGTCGGATCTGCCGGCACTGTCTCGGGCGCCATCTCATCCTTCTTCCAACACATCTCACATGTTCAGAACACCTTTTCCACCACCCTAATACGTCTCCAACGTATCTATAATTTTTTTCTTGTTTTATGCTATTATATTATCAATCTTATACGCTTTATATGCAATTGTATATCTTTTTTGGGAACTAACCTATTAACTCGGTGCCCAGTGCCAGTTCCTGTTTTTGCCTATTTTACTGTTTCGAGAAACAGTACCAAACATGATGAAAATTTATGGTGATTTTTTCTAGACCATAAGGGACCCATGAAGCTTTGGGAGGACGCCAAAATACGTGCGGGGGAGCCACAAGCTCACATGACGCGCCCGCAGAGGGCGACACCTCAGCTTGTGGGCTCCACATACATTCGTTTGACTTAATTATATAAATTATCTTAAATCTGAAAACCAATAGAGAGCCACCCAAGACAATTTTTACACAGCCTCAAGCTTCTGTTCTTCTACGATCCCATCTGGAGGCCTTTCCGGTACTCTGTCAAAGGGGGAATCTATCAGTGAGGGCTTCTACATCAACCTTCCTACCATTGGTGCGCGTCGGTCCTAAACAAACGGTTTAAAACCCCTTTCCGCGACGGCATTTGGAACCGTCGCCAAGTGAGTGTGGGCGATAGGGGGGGTCCTTCCCACACGACCCAGAAATCGTCGGGGATAGGCCCTCGTGGGACCCAGGCTGGGGCCATGTGCGATCGAGCGAGGCATGGAAACCCAATCATTTCCGTAGATATGTACGTCCCACACGGTGAATCCCAGAAATCATTTCCGTAGGTATGTACATCCCACACGGTGAATCCCAGAAATCATTTCCATAGGTATGTACATCCCACACGGTGAATCCCAGAAATCATTTTCATAGGTATGTACATCCCACATGGTGAATCCTAGAAATCATTTCCGTAGGTATGTTCATCCCACACGGTGAATCCCAGAAAATCATTTCCGTAGGTATGTTCATCCCACATGGTGTGTGGAAACGTGTGTGCAAGGTGGCCTAATGCAAACAGTTTGTTGCCGGAAGCCGTGTGTGATTGTTAGTTGATTGAACACGCCTACTTTCTAGAAACCGTGTGGGTTGTTTGAGTTGATCTCCCACGGTGCTGTCTGAGTAACCGTTTGCAATAGAAAACCCCAATAAGCAGGGTAATTAGCCTATTATTGATAATCAATGTACTAATCAAACTGATATTTCTTATAAAACAGGCCAGATATTTCATATCCATATAAAAGCAACCAGGATTTCATAATCGAATTACATCAGATAGCTTCGGCACTCAGTTACGCCATTACACAGCAGCACCAAGCTTCACATGCAGCATCAAAAACCTTTGGAAAGTAGCATCATACACGGTAAATAGACAGATGAATCTCATCTGGGAAACTGCAGAAGCGGAAGGCAAATATTGAGCCTTCAGTGATGTTGAATGTCCTTGCAACTTTCGGCCAGTGGCTATGGATAATTGCCCGCCCAACCTTCATCCTCTTGACAAGACTTCGATATTGTACCTTGGGTGTTGAATGAATACCTTCCTCGCCTCTTGACCATGCAGGTGGTTTGAGAGGTAATCATCGGTGAACTGCTTTGAAAAGTACTGAAAACAAAGCTATGCATAAATCACTGTTGTAAATTTTGAAATGGCGCAAGGGCTAAAAACAAGGTAATAGATTTGGTACCATCCTATAGTTGACTGATGTCTTCTTCATTGTGCAAACAAAGATCTTGATGTTATTCATCGCAAGTTTCTTCATCCTAACAATCTTTCTGAGTTTCTTGACTTGACTGATATTCATGGACATCTCATTTCCCCATATGCAAAATGGCTCGAACAGTGGGTCTAAGCCTCTGACAGCATGACCTACATGTGCAAGACCAAATTGTAAGAAAGCTAAATATTAGAATGATTCCTGCAACTGCACAATAATGTGCTATTAGCCAAAGGACCCTGCTTGAACAAACCTCGATGGTAAGCCGCAGTGTCTCCCATTGTTTCCCTGCAACACACATAAGGAAGATCTTGATCAGGTTATATGAGAGTTGCCATACTATCAGTAGAATATGTATTGAGTACAGCCAAATTCGGTTGGTGTCACATGCATAACAATACAAAATTGTACCCACAGCAAATGAAAATCAAATTGCAGAACTGAACCAAACAGTTAAATGGATAGCAGACCAAATGAACCAAAATAGTTAACTGAGCACGACATTGCAGAATAGAAACATGTACTACAAGATTAGACAGTTAACAAAACATAGAATGCTTGAGAACAGTACTACAAAATGTAGCAATTGTTGGACCAAAGTGTTAACTGAACATTACATTTCAGAGGACCAAACTGTTAACTTAACATCAGATTGCATATTAACATTATAAAGGACAAATCACTAGAAGGCACTGGCGGTGGCCTCGAGAAAACATCACGAACTGTATTTTAAAGTAGACAACCGTGCGGCAGTGTCGATGGTGGCCTCGAAGATGAGGTGCTCCTCCAAGATCTGGCGGTCGACACGCATGTCAGCCATAGCGACCTCGTTCGCGCATGCAGCCGCAAGCTACTCAGCTGCACGTTATACTGCGTGTAAAATGGTTGTGGGCGGCATTTAATTGGAAGAGGGGGGCAGTGATTTCTGTGGAAGGTGTTGCTCCGTCAGTCGGGGCATGTGGGATGGGAAAGGAGGAGGATGGTGTGGGTGGAGTGTGGATTACCTGACCATATCGACGAGGCCGCGCAGCAAGAAGAAGGGTTGCCGGCGAGGAGGCCGCGCAGCAAGAAGAAGGGTCGCCAACGAGGAGGCGGCGCTACAAGAAGAAGGGTCGCCGGCGAAGAGGCTGAGATGCCAGTAAGCAGCAGAGAAGGTTTGAACTTGGAAAGCAAGGATGAACAGTGGAAATGTGGCTTTTGGTAGGAGGGTGGGGGCGGGGAGATAGATATTTCCGCGGTAGCAAAAATTTCCGCTCGGTGCCGCGAGAAATTGGCACGCAAGTGTGGTTCAAGCGAGGGTGATGGACTGTAGATGACGAAGCTTCCTGTGTAAGCCAAACAAGACGGTGCGCCAAGATATTTTATATCGCATCCCACACGATTCTTTCTAGTAAACTGTTTGTGGTATACCTGATTCATTATGTTTTGAAAGACAAAATGGTGTTACGAAGGGAAAGGATGGTGTTTGAATTGGTAGAACATTTACGTACAGTGAACATGCAACTAGTATATAAGTGTCGTGTTTAAATTTGGAATTTTTCCGGGTTCGTTTGGCATTTTTATGCATTAATTGAGTTTTTGGGCATTTAATGTGCATAATTCAAATTTGAACTACAAGCACATGCTCCAATGCACCAAAGTTTGCTGAAAAATCACATGTGTGTCTTTGGGTGAATTTATAGGTCCCATGCAAGAAATGGCAATAAAATTCAAACATCTGGGTGTCGTGGCTCGGCCGGAAATATTGAGAAACTTAGTTTTTTAATTCATGTAATTCCAAAACACGCCTGAAAATCATGAAACTTGGCATGGTCTCATGAAATGGCACGAACATACTGAGGTAATTTTTTTGGCCGAATTGGGACAAGCTTTGGTGTAAGCTTCTTGAAAACCGGAGCTCCCTCAAGAAGGCTCGTGGTTCCGAGAGGGAACGTGTCACCTCCGTGTGCGAAACGACATACGTACACTGCCTTCTCACGCCTTAATTTTTTTGCACATCCATATTAGACCAAATAGAAGTACCGTGCTAAATTTTGGAATTACTCCAGGCTCGTTTCACCTTTTTTATACATTAATTGCGTTTCTGGGCATTTAATGTGCATAATTCAAATTTGAACTACAAGCACATGCTCCAGTGCACCAAAGTTGTTTGAAGAATCACATGTGTGTCCTTGGGTGAATTTCTAGGCCCAATGCGAGAGCTGGGAGTGAAATTCAAACATCCGGGCGTCGTGGCTCAGCCGGAAAGATTGAGAAACTTGGTTTTTTAATTCCCGTAATTCCAAAACACGCCTGAAAATCATGAAACTTGGCATGGTGTCATGACATGGCACCAACATGCTGCGGTAATATTTTTGGCCGAATTGGGACAAGCTATTGTGTAAGCTTCTTGCAAACCGGAGCTTCCCTCTAGAAGGCTCGTGGTTCCGAGAGGGAACATGTCACGTCCGTGTGCGGAACAACATATGTACACTGCCTTCTCCCGCCTTATTTTTTTACACAGCCAAATTAGACCAAATTGAAGTACCGTGCTAAATTTTGGAATTATTCTAGGTCCGTTTGGCCTTTTTTATACATTAATTGAGTTTTTGGGCATTCAATGTGTGTAATTCAAATTTGAATTACAAGCACATGCTCCAGTGCACCAAAGTTGTTTGAAAAATCACATGTGTGTCCTTGGGTGAATTTCTAGGTCCCATGCAAGAGATGGGAGTGAAATTCAAACATCTGGGCGTCGTGGCTTGGCTGGAAAGATTGAGAAACTTGGTTTTTTAATTCCTGTAATTCCAAAACACGCGTGAAAATCATGAAACTTGGCATGGTCTCATGACATGGCACCAACATGCTGTGGTAATTTTTCTGTCCGATTTGCGGAGGCCCACACATTAACAATCAACAAAGTCATTCTGGAACAAGTGCTGGCACGTTACAAATCAGAAACACAAGTATTATTGAAACCGTGGGCGTTCGACTTACTAATTACGTGCGGCCTCGCATCCCCTTTTTTTATTGGCTAGGAGGTGCCGTGCGGGGTAGCTATTTGAGTACGGGAGGCGTGCGATCAGACCCCTGTGTGTGCTCATCGGGAGGAGAGCCCTTTGACCACTACCCGCCGCGCACCTCCCTCCCAACGTCTCCATTAATGGCGCCTGGGCACCTGTTCTACGACGTGGCTATATGTCTCACTGGACTAAGATTTAAGAGAGAAAATGAAAATCTGAAAAGAAAGTTTTGCACGGACCTTGATGTAAGATCCGACGGACCTATATAGCATCGACTGCGACTTATAGCAAGCATGATGAATACAAGGACGATGACAGTGGATAATAATTGTCTTACATATTTAGAAACATAATTAAAAAAAGCCACATGCGGCAACGCCCGAAATACACAAGGGCAAAAGAAGAAAGAAGACAATGATCTGGCTCGTTGATCTCTACTTTCTTGATGCGTTGCTGCAGGCCGCGGGAATTAGTCTCCACGGCGAGCGGCGACGAGCTCTTTCTTGTCCTCAAGATGCTGCTTGAGAGCATCCACGGATTCCTCCACCAGCCTTCTGCGCTCGATGTGCAGCTTGTTATTCTCGTCCATAAGTTTCTCGACGATGACGCCGGTCCTCTTCAACAAGGTAGTGGTCTGCTCCTGCTGCTCCGCACTTCCGACGATCTTCGCCCTCAGCAGGTCGCGCTGCGGCGGAGCTTCGCATTGCTCTCATTTAGTTGCCGGATGACGTTGGTAGACTGTTCAAACGAGGCTTGCAGGTCATCCTGCAACCTCGCCCACCTGGAGATCTGATCCATCTGCCTATGGACGAGGGCATGCATGCTCCTGTAAGAGTCCTCGCCTGCCTGCGAGGCATTTTCCTAGGCCGCCGCGGCAAGGGAGCACATCTCTTCTGCTTCTGCGGCGCGACCGGACCAGTCTACTGCATCGACGGCGCGGTGGGTCCTCCGTGCTGCTTAGGCGGCACGGAGGGACCTCTCTTCCGCTACGGCCGTGCGGCGGGACATGTTGGCTGCTATCGCGGCGAGGCAGGACATCTCTCGTGCTCCCGCTTCCAGGCACGCCTCTCCCTGGTCGCAATCTCTCGACCCAGAACTCACGCTGGCCATGGCGGACGCAAGGGAACAATGATGAATGACTTGTTTGTTTTTTACTTTTTGTGGATGAGGAGTTGAGGAGGAATGTGCAGTCATCTTGGAGTAGTAGTATTTATAACCGCGTAGTAATACGCTCCTAAGTGGGAAACCGTTTAGGTTTTGATCGGTGTGAACAGGTTTGCAATTTGGAATGTGACTGGACGCATGCTCAAAATTTACTGACGGTTATAAGTGCGGCACTATTCTCGGAAGGCGTAACGTGGGCACGTACGCCTTCTTGGCCGCCTACATGGCGTTTGCACCATAGGTTGCACCGCAATAGGCAATGTCAGCCAATGTTTTAAATAGTGGGATATTGCCAAATAGCGACGGACCTCAAAATTAGCTATAGTGGAGCTAGAGCGGGCTATAGAAGGCTATAGCGGGCTATTTGTACATGGGACCATTTAGCAGCACCCTGCTGAAAAGGCTATATAGCGGGCTATAGCCGGCTATTTAAAACATTGATGTCAGCACACGTCTTTTAATTAGAATGAGTGTGCCCATCTAGCGCACACACGTTGATCTATCTAACTATTTCAGTTTGTTGTGGTTAATCGCAAACAGTTCATCCATGTGAAGTGTAAGCCATCAATCGCAGACACTTTGATCTGGCTTACCCGTTTACGTCATTGCCTAATCGCAAAGCAGTTAATCCTTCCAAGCGTATGCCCTCAATCACACACGCCTTGATCTAGCTGACCATTTCTTTTGTGTTGCCTAATCACAAGCAGTTCATCCGAGTGAATCGCTCACGCTGCATATCGCATACACCTTCATCTGGCTGCCCGTTTCTTTTGTGTTGCCTAATCACAAACAGTTCATCCGAGTGAACCGTATGCTGTATATCGCACACACCTTCATCTGGCTGCCCGTTTCTTTTGTGTTGCCTAATCACAAACAGTTCATCCGAGTGAACCGTATGCTCTATATCGCACACGCCTTCATCAGGCTGCCCGTTTCTTTTGTTCCACCTCATCGCAAACAGTTCATTGGACTGAACCGTATGCCCTGGATCGCACACGCAACTAAAATCTGAACCGTGTTTGATGCATCCTCCATCGAAAACGTTTTCACCTTTTTGACGGTTTTCATACAGCACTGTTTGCGATTATGGCATCGCACACAGTTTCTCAAAGGGTCTCTGATCGTAGTGTCACATTAGCAGCATCCTGTAGTAGTGTACACCTCCGATGATGTGCGTGTAGTTTACCACTGACCTACGGGTCCATAGTGATTAGCTAGATGCCTTCTTCTCTCTCTTTGACCTTCAGCTACTACTATTACTCCTCGTAGTTCTATCCGATGTAATCTTCTTTTGTGGTGTGTTTGTTGGGATCTGATGAATTGTGAGTATGATTGGAATATTTATTGAAAGTAACTGAGTCTTTTCTAAACTTTACTATGTATGATTGTTATAGCTATGTAAAGCTTTTATATCTATGGGTTTTCTTTGGCCAAGTTGATTCGTTGATCCTCAGTGGAAGTGGTGCATAGTAGTAGGTTCAATCTTGCAGTGTCCTCACCCAGTGACAGAAGGGGTAGCGAGACATGTATTGTGTTGTTGCTACTAAGGAGAAAGTGACGGGTTTTAATCACATTGCTTAGTTTTATTTTGTCTACATCATGTCATCTTTCTTAAGGTGTTACTCCGTTCTTTATGAACTTAAAGCTCTAAATGCATGCTGGATAGCAGTCGATGTGTGGAGTAATAGTAGTAGCTGCAGGAAGGAGTCGGTCTAATTGTCACGGACGTAATTCCTATGTACATGATCATGCCATGAATATCGTCATAACTATGCGCTTTTATATTAGTTCCCAATAGTAATTTGTCTACCCACCATATGCTACTTTTATGAGAGAGAAGCCTCTAGTGAAAACTATGGCCCCGGGTCTATTTTAATCATATCACAAAAACCAAAAATACCTTGTTGCCATTTTCTTATTTTTATTTTACTTTGCAATTTATGTATCTACTTCTACCAGATTTAATCCTTGCAATTAACGAGTACATGGGGATTGACAACCCTCTTGCCCACGTTGGGTGCAAGTATTTCCTCTTGTGTATGTAGGTACTGCTAAATATTGTCTGCGTCATTCTCCTATTTGTTTGATAACCTTGGTTCTCTACTGAGGGAAATACTATCTGCTACTATATTGCTTCACCCTTCCTCTTCGGGGAAAATCCCAACACATCTCACAAGTAGCACACCCTAACTCTGAAAACCCTAGCACACGACCAAATTATCGCAATCACCAATGTGTACACTTCCTCGTGTCATGTGAAAAAGTAAGCTTTCCTTGATGAACTTCATAACATTAACCATCCCGACACCACCCCTGGCTAATCTTGGAGACTTTAACCTCCTTAGATTCTCTTCCGACAAAAACAATACAGCCCTTCAACAAAATGAAGCATCTGCCTTCAATCAAACTCTAGACGATATGGCATTTCTCAAACTACAATTACTCGATAAACGCTTTACCTAGTCCAACAACAGACCCACCCCAACTCTGGAAAAGATTGGTAGAGCATTTTTCAACCTGTCCTGGAATGATATCTTTCCTAACACTTACCTGACATACATCCTTTGGCTTTATCTCTGACCATGTCCCTCTACTCGTTCATATTTATACCGATCTCCCCGCTCCAATTTCTTTAAATTTGAGGGTGGCTGGGCCAACTTGGCAACATGTCAGGATATTCTTCGACGTTGTTGGGCTTCAGGCCCATGTACTCTCGTTAACTCCGCTTCCTCCCTTGTAACATCGCTAAAGAAAACATGGTGTAAGCTTAAGCTCAGGGTCAAATCGAGGGCCTCGACACAAACCAGGGGAAACACTTCAAAAATCATTCAGCTGCTTGATCTCTTGGAGGAAAAACGAACCCTCTCCGCCGCTGATATCCTCACGAAAATAATATTATCTCTCTGCTAAAACTTGTTATCCCTGAAAAATTGACTATTGGCATTGGAGAGCTAAGTCTCGAGGGCCATTCATGGTGGTGAAAAATGCAAATATATCCATGTTTCCACCTACCAAAGGCTTCAGAAAAAAGTCTTGGCTCTCTGTCACCTTCATGTAAACTACACAATAGCCATTCCCAGAAAACAAACTATTCTTAGAGAGTTTTCCAGTCTTTAATTGGGGTCCCTACTCGTAACAGTTGGAACTTCTCTCTCCACTCTATCTACCCTACAACACTCGCATTTGTTTCATCCGAATGTGGATGCACCTTTCTCAGAATCGAAAATCAAAGAAGCCTTCTTCCAAGTGAACCCACAAGCCAGCTTCAGGCCAGATGGATTTGGCCCCTTTTTCTATAGGAAGTTTTGGCACCTCATCAAGAATGATATCTTCCAGCTATTTGACCAATTTGATAAAGGGGAAGCAAACACATAACGTATCAACCGAACTCACATTGCCCTCCAATCCAAAAGAGAAGTTGCCACATCCCTAAACGCTTTCAGATTGATTTCCCTCCAGGACTGCCATGTTAAAGTGATTGTCAAACTTCCTGCCAACCGCCTAAAACCCTTGATTACTTAGTGTTGGAGATATGCCCTAGAGGCAATCATGTATGATGATATTTCATATGTGTTTATGAATAAAGATAGTCCTTGGACATTATCAATGATGTGTATTAACAAGTATGTGACTTGTTTGTGACACTATGCATTGTATTGTCCTAAAAGGTCCCTAGTCGAAAGGGCTTTGTGGACGTGTAGCCAACTAGACTAGCATATGACACGGTGGATGGCTTGGTCTCACTGTCCATGGAGCATTGGATGCTAGCCGTATAATATGGACTTAGAAGGATCTGGTCGAATTCAACATGTTCAGATCCGAGTCGAGATAAGGTCTGAGTCGGACATACCCGACTATGAGACGCGGCGATATGTCATCTGTGAGTCTCTAATACAACATACGTTCTATGTCCTAAGACATGAGCTGGAGTATGTACTTAGGATGGTGACAGACCTGCACTGGGCCGACCAAACGCTACTCCATGAATTGGTAGTTACAAAGGTAGGTTTCGGGCTTGTCCAGACCCATGCTACGAGACATGGTCAAGCAAGATTGGATTTGCCCCTCCTATCAGGATAGATATAGTCTGGTGCCCTCGTGTGATCCAACCAAGATAAGCATGGCCATGTGATAACCCACAAGTATAGGGGTTCAATTGTAGCCTCTTTCGATAAGTAAGAGTGTCGAACCCAATGAGGAGCTAAAGGTAGAACAAATATTCCCTCAAGTTCTATCGACCACCGATACAACTCTACACATGCTTGACATTCGCTTGACCTAGAACAAGTATGAAACTAGAAGTACTTTGTAGGTGTTGTTGGATAGGTTTGTGATACGTCCCCGTCGTATCTACTTTTCCAAACACTTTTGCCCTTGTTTTGGACTCTAACTTGTATGATTTGAATGGAACTAACCCTTGATCGACATTTGTTTAGAATTGCCATGATGTTGTTTTATGTGCAGTAAAACAAAAGTTCTAGGAATGACCTGAAACTCCACGGAACATCTTAGAAAAATAATAAAAATCCTCGCCAAAGATGAAGACCAGAGGGCCCACACCTGTCCACGAGGGTGCGGGCGCCCCCCCTCTGGCGCGCCCCTACCCCTTGGCCTCGAGACCTTCCGACGCCAACTCCAACTCTATATATTGGCTTTCGGAGAGAAAAATCAAGGAGAAGAAATCATTGCGTTTTACGATGCGGAGCCGCCGCCAAGCCCTAAAACCTCTCGGGAGGGCTGATCCGAGTCCGCTCGGGCTTGGAGAGGGGATTCATCGCCGTCGTCATCATCAACCATCCTCCATCAGCAATTTCATGATGCTCACCGCCGTGCATGAGTAATTCCATCGTAGGCTTGCTGGACGATGATGGGTTGGATGATATCTATCATGTAATCGAGTTAGTTTTGTTAGGGTTTGATCCCTAGTATCCACTATGTTCGAGATTGATGTTGCTATGACTTTGCTATGCTTAATGCTTGTCACTAGGGCCCGAGTGCCATGATTTCAGATCTGAACCTATTATGTTTTCATGAATATATGTGTGTTCTTGATCCTATCTTGCAAGTCTATAGTCACCTATTATGTTTTATGATCCGACAACCCCGAAGTGACAATAATCGGGATACTTCTCGGTGATGACCATAGTTTGAGGAGTTCATGTATTCACTATGTGCTAATGCTCTGTTCCGGTTCTCTATTAAAAGGAGGCCTTAATATCCCTTAGTTTCTATTAGGACCCCACTGCCACGGGAGGGTAGGACAAAAGATGTCATGCAAGTTCTTTTCCATAAGCACATATGACTATATTCGGAATACATGCCTACATTACATTGATGAATTGGAGCTAGTTCATGTCACCCTATGTTATGATCATACATGATGAACCGCATCCGACATAATTATCCATCACCGATCCAATGCCTACGAGCTTTCCATATACTGGTTTACGCTTATTTACTTTCCCGTTGCAACTCTTACAATCACTACAAAATACCAAAAATTTTACTTTTTCTTCCGTTGCTTTTGTTACCGTTACCACTAGTATCATACTACTTTGCTACTGAACACTTTGTTGCAGATATTAAGTTTCCAGGTGTGGCTGAATTGACAACTCAGTTGCTAATACTTGAGAATATTCTTTGGCTCCCCTTGTGTTGGATCAATAAATTTGGATTGAACACTCTACCCTCGAAAGCTGTTGCGATCCCCTACACTTGTGGGTTATCAAGAACAATTTCCGCGCCGCTGTTTAACATAGCTCTATTCTTTGAGTCACTTGGGATTTATATCTGCTGGACACTATGAAGAACTTGAAAGACGCTAAGACAACAATTTATCCCTCAACTACAAGGGGAGGTAAGGAACTGCCATCTAGCTCTGCACTTGATTCACCTTCTGTTATGAGTAAGCTTGCGACACCTAAACCTGCTTCTGCTATTCATTCTGATATGTCGCATGTTATTGATGATGCCACTTCTGCTATGCATGATACTTATGATGAAACTACTTCTATGCTTGATACTACTGTGCCCCTTGGTGAATTTCTTGATGAAAAAAATTCTAGGTCTAGAGAGAGAGAAACTATTGAAACTGAGTATATGATAAAAGTGATGATGAAGATATGCCTGCTATTCCTAAGGGTTATCTTTTCGATATGGAATCTTCTGTAGCTATTTTTGCTTGCCAAGATAGATACAAACTTAAGAGGCTGCTAGTTAAATGGAGTAAAGAATCTCTTAGAGACAGAATGAGACCTGAGCCTGCTTTTGCTACTTCACCTATTTGTGTTCCCGATAAGGATTATGAATTCTCTGTTGATCATGATATAATTACTTTGGTTGAATCTGATCCTTTTCATGGTTATGAATTTGAAACTGTTGTGGCACATCTTACTAAATTAAATGATATAGCCACCCTGTTCAAGAATGATGAGAGATCTCGCTACTTTTACATCCTTAAAATATTTCCGTTCTCATTAACGGGTGATGCTAAGATATGGTTTAATTCTCTTGATCCTGGTTGTGTACGTAGTCCCCAGGATATGATTTATTACTTGTCTGCTAAATATTTCCCTGCTCATAAGAAACAAGCTGCTTTAAACGAAATATACAACTTTGTGCAAATTGAAGAAGAAAGTCTCCCACAAGCTTGGGGGAGGCTTCTCAAGTTACTTAATGCTTTGCCTGATCATCCTCTTAAGAAAAATGAAATACTTGATATCTTTTATAATGGACTAACCGATGCTTCCAGAGATTACGGATAGTTGTGCTGGTTCTCTTTTCGTGGAAAGAACGCCGGATGAAGCTGAAATTCTATTGAATAATATGTTGACAAATGAAAATAATTGGTCACCTCCTCGAGCCAGCTCCTGAGCCACCATCGAGCCTATTCCTAAACCAACTCAAAAAGAGAGGTGTTCTATTTCTCGATCTGAAGATATGCAAGAGTCAAAGAAATCTATGAAAGAAAAAGGTATTAAAGCTGAAGATGTTAAGAATTTACCCCTATTGAAGAAATACATGGTCTTAATTTACCGCTGTTGAAGAAACATATGATCTTGATACATTACCTATTGAAGAACCTCCACGATCCCGATGACCCGACACGGTAGTAAAGGTAAATTCTCTCTATAGATATGATAAAACTGAAGTCCCTCCTACTAAAATTTCTAGTCAGTGCTTGGATGAGTTTGATAACTTTATCTTTAAGCAAGAAGACTTCAATGCTTATTTTGGTAGACAATTAAAACAAAATACCTTTATGATTAAACACTTGGGTGATTATATGGCTAATGTTAGAGGTGAACTTAAACTCATTAGCAAACATGCTTCTATGGTTACCACTCAAGTAGAACAAGTACTTAAGGCTCAAAATGATTTGCTCAATGAAATGAATAGTAAGAAAAATGATTATGATGTTAGAGTGGCTACTAGAACTGGTAGAATGACTCAGAACCTTTGTATCCTGAAGGCCACCCTAAGAGAATTGAGCAAGATTCTCAGAGAAATAATACTGATGCACCTAGTTCTTCTAAAAGGAAGAAAAAGAAAAATGATAGGACTTTGCAAACTTCTAGTGAACCTATTGCTAAACCACCTGAGAATCCAAATGATATATCTATGTCTGATGCTGAAACACAATCTGGTAATGAACATGAACCTAGCGAAAATGTTAATGATGATGTTCATGATGATGCTCAACCTAGCAATGATAATGTTGTAGAAGTTGAACCTGCTGTTGATCTTGATAACCCACAATCAAAGAATCAACGCTATGATAAGAGAGACTTTGTTGCTAGTAAACATGGTAAAGAAAGAGAACCATGGGTTCAGAAACCCATGCCTTTTCCTACCAAACCATCCAAAAAAAAGGATGATGAGGATTTTGAGCGCTTTGCTGAAATGATTAGACCTATCTTTTTGCGTATGCGATTAACTGATGTGCTCAAAACAAATCCTTATGCTAAGTATATGAAGGATATCATTACTAATAAGAGAAAGATACCAGAAGCTGCAATTTCCACCATGCTTGCTAATTATACTTTTAAGGGTGGAACACCAAAGAAACTTGGAGATCCAGGAGTACCCACTATACCATGCTCCATTAAAAGAAATTATGTTAAAACTGCTTTATGTGATCTTGGAGCCGGTGTTAGTGTTATGCCTCTCTCTTTATATCGTAGACTTGACTTGAATAAGTTGACACCCTCTTGAAATATATTTGCAAATGGCTGATAAATCAACTGCTATACACAGCCGGTATTTGTGAGGATGTGCCTATTGTGGTTGCAAACGTTACTATTTTAACAGACTTTGTTATTCTTGATATTCCCGAGGACTATAGTATGTCTATTATTCTTGGAAGACCTTTTCTGAATACTGCAGGGGATGTTATTGATTGCACCAAAGGTAATATCACTTTTCATGTTAATGGTAATGAGCATACGGTACACTTTCCGAGGAAACAACCTCAAGTTTATAGCATCGACTCTATTGGAAAAATTCCATCGATTATATTTGGAGGTTTTGAATTTCCTCTTCCTACTGTTAAGAAGAAATATGATATTCTTATTATAGGGGATGTGCATATCCCCGTTGAGGTAACATAGTGTTATTCAAAATTTCTCCGGTTCCATGTTAATCGGAATGAGTTTGTTAACAAGACCTGACCAACCTTGTTAGTGGATTCCTTTTGATGATCATGAGACGGATGAAACTAGAAGGCACAACCTTCTGTACCCTCTTTATACTTTCTGCTATTTAGTTGAAATAAAGTAAAATAGTATTCTTCTGTCTGTTTCCTGATTTATCTGTGCAATATAAAAATATCCTGAAAATAAAAGTCCTCAGAATGCCATGCCAATTTAATATGATTTTTTCGGGAATATTTGAGGATTTTTAGTGCAAAAATTACCGCGGGGGGAGCTGCCACCTGGCCACGAGGGTGGAGGGCACGCCCTACCCCCTGGGCGCGCCCCCTGCCTTGTGGGCCCACGGTGGCCCTCCTCCACTTATTCCTGCACCCATCCTCTTCTTATTCCTCCCACAAACACGAATATCCAGCTCAAACATGAGTTCCAGCCCCCGTTGCTGTGATTTTTGATCTCTTTGCTCAAAGCACCTCTCACAAAACTGCTTGGGGAGATTGTTCCTTGGTATGTGACTCCTCCATTGGTCCAATTAGTTTTTTTTTCTAGTGCTTTATTCATTGCAAATTTGTGCTGCATAGGTGACCGTGTTCTTGAGCTTGCATGTCAAATTTATATGGTTCCAAGTAGTTCTAATGCTTGATAGAGGCTCTATTCACTTGTAGGAGTAGTTGCTATCAATTTTATTGAAGTTGGTTCACTTTTGTTTGAAGTTACTAAAAATTTCAGAAATTTTTCAGAGAAAACTATATGTTTAGGAAGATGTTCCAAGGTGGTTCTTCAAGGAAGCAATGCCCTAGGCTTGCAATGCGCGATGCCGATGAGGAGGCCCCAAGGGACACTCTCGTGAGGCCCTGTGAATGGCCTTCGGAAAGTTTTATGGATCGAGCGGGAATCAAAGAAGAATTTAACGCATATTTGCGTAACGCCGGTCTTGTGGACTTGAGGCGCATAAATGCCCACAGTATCATGATCTCACTAGTTCATTTGTGAGGAGGTTTTAATTTTCATCTTCGCGTAATTCTCCTTCAGTCATGTTTGATCTTTATTACAAATCTTATACCATGGACTTAGAGGACTTTACTTTTGCTTGCAAACTCCCACAATGGGGTAGTACTGTTGATCCCCGTAAATCTGAATTTAGAGACTTTCTTGCTAGTATAACTGTGGGGGAATCTAGAGATATAACGCAAGCCACTATAGGGAGCATTCACTTTCCTGCTATACATTATTTTGCTCTCTTCATAGGTAGGTGCATCAATGCTAAGGATGAAGCATGTCACATGTGTGTCCCTGACCTTAGCATTCTCAGGAGTGCTGTCTTAGGAGACCAATCTTATCATATGGGAGCCATTGTTGCTCGTAGTTTGCATCATAATAGATATAACAGAGATTTCTTTGGAGGAATTTATGCAACCCGCTTAGCTAATTTTCTTGAAATAGACATTCGTGAGGGTGATATGGAGTTGCCCCCTACTTATTTAGATTTTGATTCTATGGTTTCCCACCAGTTTGTAGAGAGGACTAAATCACCTCTCCAGTATCGACTAATCTTTAACAAACGGCATGTTGTCCGTATTACTCTTCCTGCTCCTGCCTTCTTTGATTCTCAGACAAAAGGAAGATATATTATTACCAGAGAGGAGGCAGATGAGTACGAGAGGAGAGCGGAGGTAGCTCGACGCCACGCTGCAGCTCAGGAAGCGATAGCCGCTGCATCACAGTACGACCCCAGCTACACCTACGGGTATCTGCCAGGCCATCCCTGGGAATGAACCAACTTAGGCCAAAAGCCTAAGCTTGGGGGAGTACGTATTTCTCACCGACATTACATTTATGTTCACACAGACTCATTGCTAGATGTCGGTGCTCATACTCTTTCACTGTAATATCCATGCTAGTTTATTTTCTTTTTCCTGCTTTCTTCTTGTATGTTTAATAAACTTTAAGAAAAAAACAAAAAAATTAGTGTAGTTTCTAGTTAGTTTACCTTTCTTGCTGTAGTAGTAACAATTAAAAAGAAAACCCAAAAATATTTCCCGTTCTTCTTTTGCTTGTTGGGATCTTTCCCGTGTAAATAGTTTTTATTTCTTTTCTTTTCCTTGGGGGTCGATAGGAGAAGACCATAATTAAATTGTTGAAGTGGCTCTTATATGCTTTATTGTTGATGTAACCAAGAGCCCATATTGCCTTGTCTTCTCCTGTTTATTGAATGCTCGCAGATTCCAGCTTAGTCCAATGCACGTGCACTCTTATTATTATTCACATCATTTGGTCGTGCAAGTGAAAGGCAATTATGATGATATATGATGGACTGACTGAGATGAGAAAAGGTGGTACAAACTCGACCTCTCTTGTTTTTTGTAAATATGATGAGTTCATCGTTCTTGATTCGGCCTATTATGAATAAACATGTTTGCAATGACAATTAGAGATCATAGTTGCTTATGCCATGCTTGATTAGCTATGAGTTATAATGGTTTACCTTGCGTGCCAACATGCTATTAAAATGGTTGTGATGTGGTATGATGGGGTGGTATCCTCCTTTGAATGATTTAAGTGACTTGAGTTGGCACATGTTCACACATGTAGTTGAAACAAATCAACATAGCCTTCACGATATTTTTGTTCATGGTGGATTATATCCTACTCATGCTTGTATCCAATGTTTATTAATTTTAGTGCATGTTCATGACTGTTGTTGCTCTCTAGTTGGTCGCTTCCCAGTCTTTTGCTAGCCTTCACTTGTACTAAGCGGGAATGCTGCTTGTGCATCCAATCCCTTAAACCCCAAAGTTATTCCATATGAGTCCACTATACCTTCCTATATACGGTATCTACCTGCCGTTCCAAGTAAATTTGTATGTGCCAAACTCTAAACCTTCAAATAAACATTCTGTTTTGTATGCTCGAATAGCTCATGTATCAACTATGGTTGTCCTTATCTTCCATGTTAGGCGGGTTATTATCAAGAGGAGTGGACTCCGCTCCTCACTCATGAGAACATGGCTGGTCACCGGGATGCCCAAATTCCATGCTTTATGCAAACTAAATCAAAATTAATTGCAAACAAAACTCCCCCTGGGACCTGATGTATGTTGGAGGCACTCATTGTTTCGAGCAAGCCGTGGATTGATGCTTTTTGGTGTAGGGGGAGTATAAACTTTACCATTCTGTTTGGGAACCGCCTATAATGTGTGTAGCATGGAAGATATCGCCATCTCTTAGTTGTTATGTTGACAATGAAAGTATGCCGCTCAAAATATTATTTATCTCTATTTCAAAACCGAGCTCTGGCACCTCTACAAATCACTGCTTCCCTCTGCGAAGGGCCTATCTATTTACTTTTATGTTGAGTCATCACCCTCTTATTAAAAAGCACTAGCTGGAGAGCACAGCTGTTATTTGCATTCATTCTTTGTTAATTTATATTGGGTATGACTATGATCGATCTCTTTTACCATGAATTACAATGTCTAGTCAGTCCTTGATCTTTAAAGGTGCTCTGCATTCATGTTTTGCGCCTCGTAAAGGGCTAGCGAGATACCATCTTGTTATATCATATTATGATTGTTTTGAGAAAGTGTTGTCATCCGAGATTTATTATTATGACTCGCTAGTTGATTGTGCCATTGATATGAGTAAACATGAGACCTGAGAATTATTGCAAATGTGGTTAGTTATAATCTTTCTTTGAAAACCTGAATGCCGGGCTTGACATATTTACAACAACCAGAGCAAACAGAGTTTGTAAAGTTTTTCTTTTTCTCTTTCGGTTTGTCAACTGAATTGCTTGAGGACAAGCAAGGGTTTAAGCTTGGGGGAGTTGATCGTCCCGTCGTATCTACTTTTCCAAACACTTTTGCCCTTGTTTTGGACTCTAACTTGTATGATTTGAATGGAACTAACCCGGACTGACGCTGTTTTCAGCAGAATTGCCATGATGTTGTTTTATGTGCAGAAAACAAAAGTTTTCGGAATGACCTGAAACTCCACGGAACATCTTAGAAAAAATAATAAAAAATCCTCGCCAAAGATGAAGACCAGGGGGCCCACACCTGTCCACGAGGGTGGGGCGTGCCCCCTCCTGGCGCGCCTCTACCCCGTGGGCCCTCGAGACCTTCCGACGCCAACTCCAACTCTATATATTGGCTTTCGGAGAGAAAAAAATCAAGGAGAAGAAATCATCGTGTTTTACGATACGGAGCCGCCGCCAAGCCCTACAACCTCTCAGGAGTGCTGATCTGGAGTCCGTTCGGGCCTCCGGAGAGTGGGATTCGTCCCGTCGTCATCAAACCATCCTCCATCACCAATTTCATGATGCTCACTGCCGTGCGTGAGTAATTCCATCGTAAGCTTGCTGGACGATGATGGGTTGGATGAGATCTATCATGTAATCGAGTTAGTTTTGTTAGGGTTTGATTCCTAGTATCCACTATGTTCTGAGATTGATGTTGCTAATGCTTGTCACTAGGGCCCGAGTGCCATGATTTCAGATCTGAACCTATTATGTTTTCATGAATATATGTGTGTTCTTGATCCTATCTTTCAAGTTTATAGTCACCCATTATGTGTTATGATCCGACAACCCCGAAGTGACAATAATCGGGATACTTCTCGGTGATGACCATAGTTTGAGGAGTTCATGTATTCACTATGTGCTAATGCTTTGTTCCGGTTCTCTATTAAAAGGAGGCCTTAATATCCCTTAGTTTCCATTAGGACCCCGCTGCCATGGGAGGGTAGGACAAAAGATGCCATGCAAGTTCTTTTCCATAAGCACGTATGACTATATTTGGAATACATGTCTACATTACATTGATGAATTGGAGCTAGTTCTGTGTCACCCTATGTTATGACCGGTACATGATGAACCGCATCCGGCATAATTATCCATCACCGATCCAATGCCTACGAGCTTTCCATATACTGGTTTACGCTTACTTACTTTCCCGTTGCTACTGTTACAATCACTACAAAATACCAAAAATATTACTTTTGCTTCCGTTGCTTTTGTTACCATTACCACTACTATCATACTACTTTGCTACTAAACACTTTGCTGCAGATATTAAGTTTCCAGGTGTGGCTGAATTGACAACTCAGTTGCTAATACTTGAGAATATTCATTGGCTCCCCTTGTGTCGAATCAAAAAATTTGGGTTGAATACTCTACCCTCGAAAGCTGTTGCGATCCCCTACACTTGTGGGTTATCAGTTTGCAAGAATATAAAGAGCACGTAAAAAAGCTAGGGGCTGTTTAGAAAAATACACAACTAAGTTAGTTTTAGTAGAGAGCTTTTTGTCACGAGAAAGTTATTTGTCCCTAGGCAATCGATAACTAGACCGGTAATCACTATTGCAATTTTATTTGAGGGAGAGGCATAAGCTAACATACTTTCTCTTCTCGTATCATATGCACTTATGATTGGAACTCTAGCAAGCATCCACAACTACTAAAGATCATTAAGGTAAAACCCAACCATAGCATTAAAGTATCAAGTCCTGTTTATTCCCATATGCAAACAACCTACTTACTCGGGTCTGTGCTTCTATCACTCACGCCACCCACCATAAGGAAATCATGAACATATTGCAAACCCTACAGCGGGGATCCCTCACGCTTGCGCGACACGGAGAGCACCATAGGACAACACCAATAATAAAACATGCAACTCAAACCAATCACGATCATCAATTAACCCATAGGACAAAACGGATCTACTCAAACATCATAGGATAAACATACATCATTGGGAAATAATATATAGCGTTGAGCACCATGTTTAAGTAGAGGTTACAGTGGGTAAAAGAGGGGTTACACCGCTGCATAGTGTTGGGGAACGCAGTAATTTCAAAAATTTTCCTACGATCACGCAAGATCATGGTGATGCATAGCAACGAGATGAGAGTGTCGTCTACGTACCCTCGTAGACCCACAGCGGAAGCGTTGACGCAACGTAGAGGAAGTAGTCGTACTTCTTCACGATCCAACCGATCCAAGTACCGAACGTCGGCACCTCCGAGTTCTGCACACGTTCAGCTCGATGGCGTCCCTCGAACTCCGATCCAGCCGAGTGTTGAGGGAGAGTTTCGTCGATCTGACGGCGTGGTGGCGATGATGATGTTCCACCGCGCGAGGCTTCGCCTAAGCTCCGCTACGGTATTCTCGAGGTGTAATATGGTGGAAGGGGCACCGCACACGGCTAAGGAAAGATCTCAAGGATCAACTTGTGTGTCATGGGGTGCCCTCTGCCTCAGATATAAAGGAGGGAAGGGAGGGGCTGGCCGGCCAAGGTTTGGTGCGCCAGGGTGTCCTACTCCTACTAGGAGTAGGATTCCCCAATCCTAGTCCAACTAGGTTTCCCCAAGTGGGAAGGGAGAGAGAGGGCCCCTTCTCCTAGTCCTAATAGGACTAGGGAAGGGGGAAGGTGCAACCAGCACTTGGGCCCCCTTCTCTCCTTTCCACTAAGGCCCATGTTGGCCCATTACAATTCCGGGGGGTTCCGGTAACCTCACGGTACTTGGTAAAATTCCAAATTTCACCCGGAACACTTCCGAAGTCCAAACAAATACATCAAAAATATTAATCTTTATGTCTCGACCATTTCGAGACTCCTCATCACGTCCGTGATCTCATCCGGGACTCGAACAACCTTCGGTACAGAAACATCATAACAACTCATAGTAACTGCCATCGAAGCGTTAAGCGTCACGGACCCCTACGGGTTCGAGAACTATGTAGACATGACCGAGACACCTCTCCTGTCAATAACCAATAGCGGGACCTGGATGCCCATATTGGCTCCTACATATTCTACGAAGATCTTTATCGGTCGAGACCGCATAACAACATACGTTGTTCCCTTTGTCATCGGTATGTTACTTGCCGAGATTCGATCGTCGGTATCCAATACCTAGTTCAATCTCGTTACGGCAAGTCTCTTTACTCGTTCCGTAATACATCATCTCACAACTAACTCATTAGTTGCAATGCTTGCAAGGCTTATGTGATGTGCATTACCGAGAGGGCCCAGAGATACCTCTCCAGAGCAATCGGAGTGACAAATCCTAATCTCGAAATATGCCAACCCAACATGTACCTTCGGAGACACCTGTAATGTACCTTTATAATCACTTTCGATTCACGTTGTGACGCTTGGTAGCACCCAAAGTGTTCCTCGTGCAAACGGGAGTTGCATAATCTCATAGTCATAGGAACATGTATAAGTCATGAAGAAAAGCACTAGCAACAAACTATACGATCAGGTGCTAGGGCTTAACGGAATGGGTCATGTCAATCAGATCATTCTCCTAATGATGTGATCCCGTTAATCAAATGACAACTCATGTCTATGGTTAGGAAACATAACCATCTTCGATTAACGAGCTAGTCAAGTAGAGGCATACTAGTGACACTCTATTTGTCTATGTATTCACACATGTATTATGTTTCCGTTAATACAATTCTAGCATGAATAATAAACATTTATCATGAAATAAGGAAATAAATAATAACTTTATTATTGCCTCTAGGGCATATTTCCTTCAGTCTCCCACTTGCACTAGAGTCAATAATCTAGTTCACATCATCATGTGATTCAACACTAATATTCACATCTGTATGTGATTAACACACATAGTTCACATCGTCATGTGACCAACACCCAAAGGGTTTACTAGAGTCAATAATCTAGTTCACATCGCTATGTGATTAACACCCAAAGAGTACTAAGGTATGATCATGTTTTGCTCGTGAGAGAAGCTCGACCAACGGGTCTGTCACATTCGTAGCCGTATGTATTTTGCAAATACTCTATGTCTACAATGCTCTGCAAGCTACTATAGATAATTGCTCCCACTTTCAATATGTATCCAGATTGAGTCTTAGAGTCATCTGGATCTGTGTAAAAAGCTTGCATCGATGTAACTCTTTACGACGGGCTCTTTTATCACCTCCATAATCGAGAAATATTTCCTTAGTCCTCACTAAGGATGTTCTTGACCAATGTCCGATGATCTACTCCTAGATCACTATTGTACTCCTTGCCAAATTCAGAGCAAGGTATACAATAGGTCTGGTACATAGCATAGCATACTTTATAGAACCTATGGCGAGGCATAGGGAATGATTTTCATTCTCTTTTCTATTTTCTGCCGTGGTCGGGATTTGAGTCTTACTCAATTTCATACGTTTTGCAACACAGGCAAGAACTTTTCTTTGACTGTTCCATTTTGAACTACTTCAAAATCTTGACAAGGTATGTACTTATTGAAAAACTTATCAAGCGTCTTGATCTATCTCTATAGATCTTGATGCTCAATATGTAAGCAGCTTCACCGAGGTCCTTCTTTGAAAAACTCCTTTCAAATACTCCTTTATGCTTTGCGAATAATTCTACATTATTTCCGATTAACAATATGTCATTCACATATACTTATCGGAAATGTTGTAATGCTCCCACTCACTTTCTTGTAAATACAGGCTTCTCCAAAAGTCTCATATAAAGCCATATGCTTTGATCACACTATCAAAGCGTTTATTCCAACTCCGAGATGCTTGCACTAGTCCATAGATGGATCGCTGGAGCTTGCATATTTTGTTAGCACCTTTAGGATTGACAAAATCTTCTGGTTGCATCATATACAACTCTTCTTTAAGAAAACCATTAAGGAATGCAGTTTTGACATCCATTTGCCAGATTTCATAAAATGTGGCAATTGCTAACATGATTCGGACAGACTTTTAAGCATCGATACAAGTGAGAAAATCTCATTGTATTCAACATCTTGAACTTTGTCTAAAACCTTTTTCGACAAGTCTAGCTTTGTAGATAGTAACACTACTATCAGTGTCCGTCTTCCTCTTGAAGATCCATTTATTTACCCTGGCTTGCTGATCATCGAGCAAGTCAATCAAAGTCCATACTTTGTTCTCATACATGGATCCTATCTCAGCTTTCATGGCCTCAAGCCATTTCATGAATCTGGGCTCATCATCGCTTCCTCATAGTTCGTAGGTTCATCATGGTCTAGTAACATGACTTCCAGAACATGATTACCGTACCACACTGGTGCGGATCTTACTCTGGAAGACCTACGAGGTTTGGTAGCAACTTGATCTGAAGTTGCATGATCATCATCATTAACTTCCTCACTAATTTGGTGTAGGAATCACTAGAACTGATTTCTGTGATGAACTACTTTCCAATAAGGGAGAAGGTACAATTACCTCATCAAGTTTCTACTTTCCTCCCACTCACTTCTTTCGAGAGAAACTTCTTCTCTAGAAAGGATCCACCTTAGCAACGAATAACTTGCCTTCGGATCTGTGATAGAAGGTGCACCCAATAGTTACCTTTGGGTATTCTATGAAGACGCACTTCTCCGATTTGGGTTTGAGCTTATCAGGTGAAAACTTTTTCACATAAGCATCACAACTCCAAACTTTTAAGAAATGACAGCTTAGGTTTACTGTTTAAACCATAGTTCATACGGTGTCATCTCAACGGATTTAGATGGTGCCCTATTAAACGTGAATGTAGCTGTCTCTAATGCATAACCCCAAAATGATATTGGTAAATCGGTAAGAGACATCATTGATCGCACCATATCAAAATAAAGTACGGTTACGATGTTCGGATACACCATAACGTTGTGGTGTTCCAGGTGGCGTGAGCTGTGAAACTATTCCACTTTGTTTTAATTGAAGACAAAACTCGTAACTCAAATATTCATCTCCACGATCAGATCGCAGAAACTTTATTTTCTTGTTACGATGAT
The DNA here is from genome assembly GCA_021605145.1 of Aegilops bicornis. Classification (NCBI taxonomy): domain Eukaryota; kingdom Viridiplantae; phylum Streptophyta; class Magnoliopsida; order Poales; family Poaceae; genus Aegilops; species Aegilops bicornis. The sequence continues at coordinate 630,592,038 of CM038675.1, read as the reverse complement.
TTTCTACTTCACTCTGAAATTCTTTGAACTTTTCAACTATTTCAGACTTATGTTTCATCAAGAAGATATACGCATATCTGCTCAAATCATCTGTGAAGGTCGAAAATAATGATACTTGCCACGAGCATCAACACTCATTGAATTGCATACATCGGTATGTATTATTTCCAATAAGTCAGTAGCTTGTTCCATTGTTCCGGAGAACGGAGTTTTAGTCATCTTGCCCAAAAGGCACGGTTCGCAAGCATCAAATGATTCAAAATCAAGTGATTCCAAAAGTCCATCAGTATGGAGTTTCTTCATGCGTTTTACACCAATATGACCTAAACGGCAGTGCCACAAATAAGTTGCACTATCATTATTAACTTTGCATCTTTTGGTTTCAATATTATGAATATGTGTATCACTATGATCGAGATCCAATGAACTGCTTTTCATTGGGTGTGTAACCATATAAGGTTTTATTCATGCAAACAGAACAACAATTTATTCTCTTACTTAAATGAATAACCGTATTGTAATAAACATGATCAAATCATATTTATGCTCAACACCAAATAACACTTATTTAGGTTCCACACTAATCCCGAAAGTATAGGGAGTGTGCGATGATGATCATATCAAACTTGGAACTACTTCCAACACTCATCGTCACTTCCCTTCAACTAGTTTACGCAACTCCGTTTCAAGTTACTACTCTTAGCAACTGAACCAAGTATCAAAAATACCGAGGGTTTGCTACGAACACTAGTAAAATACACATCAATAATCTGCATATCAAATATACCTTTGTTCACTTTGCCATCCTTCTTATCCGCCAAATACTTGGGGTAGTTCCGCTTCTAGTGACCAGTTCCATTGCAGCAAAAGCACTTAGTCTCGTGCTTAGGTCCAGACTTGGGCTTCTTCACTCGAGCAGCAACTTGCTTGCCGTTCTTCTTGAAGTTCCCCTTCTTCCCTTTGCCTTTTTCCTTGAGACTAGTGGTCTTGTCAATCATCAACACTTGATGCTCTTTCTTGATTTCTACCTTCGTCGATTTCAACATCATGAAGAGCTCGGGAATCGTTTTCGTCATCCCTTGCATACTATAGTTCATCACGAAGTTCTAGTAACTTAGTGATGGTGACTAAAGAATTCTGTCAATCGCTATCTTATCTGGAAGATTAACTCCCACTTGATTCAAGCGATTGAAGTACCTGCACTATCTGAGCACATGCTCACTAGTTGAGCGATTCTCCTCCATCTTTTAGCCATAGAACTTGTTGGAGACTTCATATCTCTCAACTCGGGTATTTGCTTGAAATATTAACTTCAACTCCTGGAACATCTCATATGGTCCATGACGTTCAAAACGTCTTTGAAGTCCCGATTCTAAGCCGTTAAGCATGGTGCACTAAACTATCAAGTGGTCATTATATTGAGCTAGCCAAACGTTCATAACGTATGCATCTGCTCCTGCAATAGGTCTGTCACCTAGCGGTGCATTAAGGACATAATTCTTCAGGCAGCAATGAGGATAAACCTCAGATCACGGATCCAATCCGCATCATTGCTACTAACATTTTTCAATACAATTTTCTCTAGGAACACATATAAAAACATAGGGAAGCAACAACGCGAGCTTATTGATCTACAACATAATTTGCAAAATACTACCAGGACTAAGTTCATGATAAATTAAAGTTCAATTAATCATATTACTTAAGAACTCCCACTTAGATAGACATCTCTCTAATCCTCTAAGTGATCACGTGATCCAAATCAACTAAACCATGTCCGATCATCACGTGAGATGGAGTAGTTTCAATGGTGAACATCACTATGTTGGTCATATCTACTATATGATTCACGCTCGACCTTTCGGTCTCCGTGTTCCGAGGTCATATCTTATATGCATAGCTCGTCAAGTATAACCTGAGTATTCCGCGTGTGCAACTGTTTTGCACCCGTTGTATTTGAACGTAGAGCCTATCACACCCGATCATCACGTGGTGTCTCAAAGACGAAGAACTTTCGCAACGGTGCATACTCGTGGAGAACACTTCTTGATAATTAGTGAGAGATCATCTTATAATGCTACCGTCAATCAAGCAAAATAAGATGCATAAAGGATAAACATCACATGCAATCAATATAAGTGATATGATATGGCCATCATCATCTCGTGCTTGTGATCTCCATCTTCAAGCACCGCCATGATCACCATCGTCACCGGGCGCGACACCTTGATCTCCATCGTAGCATCGTTGTCGTCTCGCCAATCTTATGCTTCCACGACTATCACTACATATTAGTAATAAAGTAAAGAATTACATCTCTATTTCATTGAATACACTAAATCGACAACAATTTGGATCATGCCAGTTGCCGATAACTCGGTTACAAAACATGATCATCTCATACAATAAAATTTAGCATCATGTCTTGACCATATCACATCACAACATGCCCTGCAAAAACAAGTTAGACGTCCTCTACTTTGTTGTTGCAAGTTTTACGTGGCTGCTACGGGCTGAGCAAGAACCGTTCTTACCTACGCATCAAAACCACAACGATAGTTTGTCAAATAGACTCCGTTTAACCTTCTCAAGGACCGGGCGTAGCCACTCAGTTCAACTAAAGTTGGAGAGTCATTCTTCCACAAGCCATCTTTGTTCAAAGCACGTCGAGGTAACCGGTCTCGCGTAAGAGTACGCGTAAGGTTGGTCTGGATCGTCTTTCCAACAATACCGCTGAACCAAAGTATGACATGCTGGTAGGCAGTATGACTTGTATCGTCCACAACTCACTTGTGTTCTACTCGTGCATATGACATCTACGCATAAAACCAGGCTCGGATGCCACAGTTGGGGAACGTAGTAATTTCAAAAAATTTCCTACGATCACGCAAGATCATGGTGATGCATAGCAACGAGATGAGAGTGTCGCCCACGTACCCTCGTGAGACCCACAGCCGAAGCGTTGACGCAACGTAGAGGAAGTAGTCGTACTTCTTCACGATCCAACCGATCCAAGTACCGAACGTCACGGCACCTCCGAGTTCTGCACACGTTCAGCTCGATGACGCCCCTCGAACTCCGATCCAGCCGAAAGTGTTGAGGGAGAGTTTCACAAGACGACGGCGTGGTGAGCGATGATGATGTTCCACCGGGCGCAGGGCTTCGCTTAAGCTCCGCCACGGTATTCTCGAGGTGTAATATGGTGGAAGGGGCACCGCACACGGCTAAGGAAAGATCTCAAGGATCAACTTGTGTGTCATGGGGTGCCCTCTGCCTCAGATATAAAGGAGGGAAGGGAGGGGCTGGCCGGCCAAGGTTTGGTGCGCCAGGGTGTCCTACTCCTACTAGGAGTAGGATTCCCCAATCCTAGTCCAACTAGGTTTCCCCAAGTGGGAAGGGAGAGAGAGGCGCCCCTTCTCCTAGTCCTAATAGGACTAGGGAAGGGGGAAGGTGCGCCAGCACTTGGGCCCCTTCTCTCCTTTCCACTAAGGCCCATGTTGGCCCATTAGCATTCCGGGGTTCCGGTAACCTCCCAGACTTGGTAAAATTCCCAATTTCACCGGAACACTTCCGATGTCCAAACATAGACTTCCAATATATGAATCTTTATGTCTCGACCATTTCGAGACTCCTCGTCACGTCCGTGATCTCATCTGGGACTCCGAACAACCTTCGGTACAGAAACATCATAACAACTCATAGTAACTGTCGCCGAAGCGTTAAGCGTGCGGACCCTACGGGTTCGAGAACTATGTAGACATGACCGAGACACCTCTCCTGTCAATAACCAATAGCGGGACCTGGATGCCCATATTGGCTCCTACATATTCTACGAAGATCTTTATCGGTCGCATCGCATAACAACATACGTTGTTCCCTTTGTCATCGGTATGTTACTTGCCCGAGATTCGATCGTCGGTATCCAATACCTAGTTCAATCTCGTTACGGCAAGTCTCTTTACTCGTTCCGTAATACATCATCTCACAACTAACTCATTAGTTGCAATGCTTGCAAGGCTTATGTGATGTGCATTACCGAGAGGGCCCAGAGATACCTCTCCGACAATCGGAGTGACAAATCCTAATCTCGAAATATGCCAACCCAACATGTACCTTCGGAGACACCTGTAATGTACCTTTATAATCACTCGATTGTTGTGACGTTTGGTAGCACCCAAAGTGTTCCTCAGGCAAACGGGAGTTGCATAATCTCATAGTCATAGGAACATGTATAAGTCATGAAGAAAAGCACTAGCAACAAACTATACGATCAGGTGCTAGGCTTAACGGAATGGGTCATGTCAATCAGATCATTCTCCTAATGATGTGATCCCGTTAATCAAATGACAACTCATGTCTATGGTTAGGAAACATAACCATCTTCGATTAACGAGCTAGTCAAGTAGAGGCATACTAGTGACACTCTATTTGTCTATGTATTCACACATGTATTATGTTTCCGGTTAATACAATTCTAGCATGAATAATAAACATTTATCATGAAATAAGGAAATAAATAATAACTTTATTATTGCCTCTAGGGCATATTTCCTTCACATAGAGGGGGGAAGAGTTGGTGATGATGGCGGTGAAGTTGTTGGTGAAGATTGCGGTGATGATGATGGCTACCGGTGGCACTCCGGCGCCACCGGAAGCTAGGGGGAGAGAGCCCCCCTCCTTCTTCTTCTTCCTTGACCTCCTCCCTAGATGGGAGAAGGGTTTCCCCTCTGGTCCTTGGTCTCCACGGCATGGGAGGGGCGACACCCTTGCCGGGGCAGCCTCAGCGGCCCCGAAAAGGCCCTTGTCGGGGCGGCTCGCCCACACAAGCGGAGTGAGCCATCCTCGAGCCCACGGGTTCCAACTCGACCAACCACGCTGGAACTAGGGCTCGGAGGCACCTCCATGGTGGCATGCAGATCTTTGTCAAGACCAAGGAATATTCAAGATCATATGAGGATTAAAAGACAACGGTCCTCGGCAAGGTCCTTGCCGAGGAGAGCCACAAGACCCCCGGCAAGATCCTTGTCGGGGACGATAGCCCGCCACGGCAAGACCCTTGCCGGGCCACCCGGCAAAGCCCTCACCAAGGACACCAGCAGGGCCACTTCCAGGCCCGCACTAGCCAAGTCTCCACCACTGTTCGCATGCAGCTGCCAGCCCAACCAACTGGGCATGCACCTACGTGGCAACATGTAGCTTCCAGGCCAACTCAGTAGGCGCCTGCGTGGCGGCATGCAGATCTTCGTGAAGACCCTACCACCGCGCCACCTCAGCTGCCTGCCTGCCTACATGGCGCCGCATGCGCCGCTGGCCAGGGCGCGTGTCGAAGCGAGGAGGAGCGGCGACGGACTGGACGGGCCTCGCTCCCGTCCCTGATAAAGCTAGGGGACACCCCAGCGGCACATTAAATGTGTCTTGTCCTATAATACGAGCGATAAGCTTGTAGCACTGTACGCCTTTCCACCTCCTATGTGCCACTGTGGCAGCCCCTTTCGACTATAAAAGGAGGCCCATGACATACTGGAGAAGGATTCGGCTCTTTGGAACCACGCACCCACCATAGCTAGTTCGAGAGCTCCAGAACTCTCTGAAATACAGCCACCAAAGCAGGACTAGGGTATTATGCATCCTCGCAGCCCAAACCTGGGTAAACGATCCTTGTGCTGACTACTAAACCTACTCTTCTCGCAACCCTGCGCCCCGGCAACCGTAGTAGGGATTCTCGTGATCCCATAGGTGTTGTTCCACACCGACATCTTTGGCGCGCCAGGTAGGGGGCGCAATTGTGAGAATCTGGTCTAGTAGTTAGCCTAGCGTTTCTTCATCACCATGGCTCCCAAGAAAAAGATGGCCACGGTGATCGGCTCGTTGGGAGCCGAATAGCCCGTGCTGTGACGAAAGCAGCGTCGCCATGGACAGACCAGGTCATGTCCGCAAGCACCAAAGATCGCCTCGGCAGTCAAAGCCTAGGGAGTTGTGTCGTTCGCGCGCCAGACGACCGGCGCACATCGCCAGGTCCAAAGACGGAGCTGGGCCCCCCGCAGACGGCACGGGGCCCTCCAGAGTGTCAAGCAGTTACCACGCGAGCGGGCGCAGCAACCTCCAAGACGCCCACGCCGGTAATTACAACAGACTCTTCCCTGTGGTGCGCTAACTGCAGCGTCACCACGCTGAAGACCCCGGACACCATAGTGGGAAGAGCCCTGTGCATCGTCCGCGGGGCGAAGGAGTCCAGCATGCCCGCCGAAGCGCTGACGAAAATGGCGTGCAGCCGCTAGGTCGTGATAGAGCTCCTTCTAACATGGTTAGAAGACGAAGCGCGCCATGGTCCACGCAGCTTTCGCCGCCACCCACGCCAGCAGAAGCTTTGGCGTGCGCGTAGCTGCTCCTCAATTTCCCTCCTGCTGTGGAGAAGCTCGACGAGTGGAGGGCCACCATCCGGAGCCTCGTCTCCGTCGCCAACAAAGATGACCCGTGACCGGCGGGACCCTCGGGCCGGCGCCCCATCGAGCCACCACATGCCAGCGCTAGGAGGACCGAGGGTGTTGCGGTTACGGTGCACTCTCCTCCTCCTCGCCAGCCGTCGCGGGCGTCGGCTCGTCATGACGAAGCTTGTGATAACATCTCCATAGCTTCGTCCGACCCGCGGACCCGCCGCGACCAGCGCCAAGTTCTTCGAGAACGAGCTCACGAAGAACCTCGAACCACTATCGAGCGCCAGCGTGATACACGCCACCAGTCGGACAAGCGGGCGGGACCCGCTATGGACCACCCAGCGTCGGGGGGCTCCGGCCGCCTACCTTACGAGGTGGGCTGCCCAACCTTTACCCGTGAGTTGCGGCAGTTCCAGTGGCCGTCCCACCGCACGTTCAAGCCCGACATCTGCGAGAAGTATACTGGCAAGACCCTTCCGTCCGAGTTCCTCAGCATCTACACCATCGCGATGCAGGCTGCCGGAGCTCGCGACGACAAGGTGCTTGCCAATTACTTCCCGTTGGCACTAAATCCCAATGTTATGTCTTGGTTGATGCACTTGCCGGTGGATTCCATTTCTTGTTGGTCGGATCTGTGCCATGAGTTCGTTGGCGCCTTCACTGGGGGCCACGAAGCTCATGGCCAGGCCAGTGATCTGCATATCATTCCCCAGAAGGAAGGGGAAACCCTGCGCAAGTACATCCAGAGATTCAGCCGGGTGTTGTACAAAATCCCCTACGTTCATCCCGCCGCTGTGATCAGCGTGTTCCATTAGAACGTGCGCAACCGCAAGATGCGCGAAGAGCTGCCGATGACCAAGGTTAAGGATGTGGCCGAATTCTATGTTCTGGCCGACAGATGCGCCCGGGCTCAAGAGGGAAGGAAGTACCCCAGCGAGGACGCCGACGCGGAAACCGACTCTACTGATCAAGACACCGCCGCGCCGACGAAGAAGGGCCGATGTTGCTACCTCTTGAGCACTGCGTTGGATCTCCCCGAAGAGGAGAGGATGATACAGCAAAGTAGCGTAAGTATTTCCCTCAGTTTTTGAGAATCAAGGTATCAATCCAGTAGGAGGCTACGCGCGAGTCCCTCGTACCTACACAAAGCAAATAACTCCTCGCAACCAACATGAATAGGGGTTGTCAATCCCTTCACGGTCACCTATGAGAGTGAGATCTGATAGAGATGATAGATAATATTTTTGGTATTTTTGTTATAAGATGCAAAGTAAAAAATAAAAAGCAAAGTAAAAAAGCAAGCAATAATAAAGTGATGGAAGATTAATATGATGAAGATAGACCCGGGGGGCATAGATTTCACTAGTGGCTTCTCTCAAGAGCATAAGTATTTTACGGTGGGTGAACAAATTGTTGTTGAGCAATTGACAGAATTGAGCATAGTTATGATAATATCTATGTATGATCATGTATATAGGCATCACGTCCGAGACAAGTAGACCGACTCCCACCTACATCTACTACTATTACTCCACTCATCGACCGCTATCCAGCATGCATCTAGAGTATTAAGTTAATGAAAACAGTGTAACGCCTAAAACAAGATGACATGATGTAGAGGGATAGATTCATGCAATATGATAAAAAAAACCATCTTGTTATCCTCGATGGCAACAATACAATACGTGCCTTGCTGCCCCATCACATCGGGAAAGGACACCGCAAGATTGAACCCAAAGCTAAGCACTTCTCCCATTACAAGAAAAACCAATCTAGTAGGCCAAACCAAACTGATAATTTGGAGAGACTTGCAAAGATAACCAATCATGCATAAAAGAATTCAGAGAAGATTCAAATATTGTTAATAGATAGACTTGATCATAAACACATAATTCATTGGTCTCAACAAACACACCGCAAAAAGAAGATTACATCGAATAGATCTCCACGAGAGAGGGGGAGAACATTGTATTGAGATCCAAAAAGAGGGAAGAAGCCATCTAGCTACTAACTATATATGGACCCGAAGGTCTGAGGTAAACTACTCACACTTCATCGGAGGGGCTATGGTGATGATGTAGAAGCCCTCCGTGGTGGATGCCCCCACCGGCGGAGTTCCGAAATAGGCCCAAAGATGGGATCTCGTGGGTACAGAAGGTTGCAGCGATGGAACTAGGTTTTTGGCTCCGTATCTAATCGTTTGGGGGTACGTAGGTATATATAGGAGGAAGAAGTACGTCGGTGGAGCAAGGTGGGGCCCATGAGGGTGGAGGGCGTGCCTGGGGGGGAGGGCACGCCCCCCTACCTCGTGCCCACCTCCTTTCTTTCTTGGCGTAGGGTCCAAGTCTCCTGGATCATATCCGGTGAGAAAATCACGTTGCCGAAGGTTTCATTCCGTTTGGACTCCTTTTGATATTCCGTTTCTTCGAAACACTAAAATAGGCAAAAAAAACAGCAATTCTGGGCTGGGCCTCCGGTTAATAGGTTAGTCCCAAAAGTAATATAAAAGTGGAAAATAAAGCCCAATATTGTCCAAAACAGTAGATAATATAGCATGGAGCAATCAAAAATTACAGATGCGTTGGAGATGTATGAGGCATCCCCAAGCTTAATTCCTGCTCGTCCTCGAGTAGGTAAATGATAAAAACAGAATTTTTGATGCGGAGTGCTACTTGGCATAATTTCAATGTAATTCTTCTTAATTGTGGTATGAATATTCAGATCCGAAAGATTCAAGACAAAAGTTCATATTGACATAAAAATAATAATACTTCAAGCATACTAACTAAGCAATTATGCCTTCTCATGGCCAAAGAAAGTTTATCCCTACAAAATCATATAGTTTAGTCATGCTCCATTTTCGTCACACAAGAATGCTCTCATCATGCACAACCCCGATGACAAGCCAAGCAATTGTTTCATACTTTAGTAATCTCAAACTTATAAACTTTCACGCAATATATGAGCGCGAGCCATGGACATAGCACTATGGGTGTAATAGAATATGATGGTGGGGGTTATGTGGAGAAGACAAAAAAGGAGAAGATCTCACATCAACGAGGCTAATCAATGGGCTATGGAGATGCCCATCGATTGATGTTAATGCAAGGAGTAGGGATTGACATGCAATGGATGCACTAGAGCTATAAATGTATGAAAGCTCAACAAAAGAAACTAAGTGGGTGTGCATCCAACTTGCTTGCTCATGAAGACCTAAGGCACTTGATGAGGCCCATTGTTGGAATATACAAGCCAAGTTTTATAATGAAAAATTCCCACTAGTATATGAAAGTGACAAAACAAGAGACTCTCTATCATGAAGATTATGGTGCTACTTTGAAGCACAAGTGTGGCAAAGGATAGTAACATTGTCCCTTCTCTATTTTTCTCTCTTTTTTTGTTGGGCCTTTTCTCTTTTTTTTATGGCCTCTTTTTTTTATATTCCTCACTTTGGGACAATGCTCTAGAAAATGATGATCATCACACTTCTATTTATTTACAACTCAATGATTACAACTCAATACTAGAACAAAATATGACTCTATATGAATGCCTCCGGCGGTGTACCGGGATATACAATGAATCAAGAGTGACATGTATGAAAGAATTATGAACGGTGGATTTGCCACAAATACTATGTCAACTACATGATCATGCTAGCAATATGACAATGATGAATGTGTCATGATGAATGGAATGGTGGAAAGTTGCATGGCAATATACCTCAGAATGGCTATGGAAATGCCATAATAGGTAGGTATGGTGGCTGTTTTGAGGAAGATATAAGGAGGTTTATGTGTGAAAGAGTGTATCATATCACGGGGTTTGGATGCCTTTGGCGAAGTTTGCACCAACTCTCAATGTGAGAAAGGGCAATGCACGGTACCGAAGAGGCAAGCAATGATGGAAGGGTGAGAGTGCGTATAATCCATGGACTCAACATTAGTCATAAATAACTCACATACTTATTGCAAAAATCTACAAGCCATCAAAAACCAAAGCACTAAGCGCATGCTCCTGGGGGGATAGATTGGTAGGAAAAGACCATCGCTCGTCCCCGACCGCCACTCATAAAGAGGACAATCAAAGAACACCTCATGTTTCAAATTTGTTACATAAAGTTTACCATACGTGCATGCTACGGGACTTGCAAACTTCAACACAAGCATTTATCAAATTCACAACTACTCAACTAGCACAACTTTGATATTATCACCTCCATATCTCAAAACAATCATCAAGCATCAAACTTTTCTTAGTATTCAACGCACTCATAAGAAAGCTTTTACTATTTTTGTATACCTAGCATATTGAGATTATTAAGCAAATTATCATGCTATTTAAGACTCTCAAAATAATCTAAGTGAAGCATGAGAGATCAATATTTTCTATAAAACAAATCCACCACCGTGCTCTAAAAGATATAAGTGAAGCACTAGAGCAAAACTATATAGCTCAAAAGATATAAGTGAAGCACAAAGAGTATTCTAACAAATTCCAACTCATGTATGGCTCTCTCAAAAGGTGTGTACAGCAAGGATGATTGTGGTAAACTAAAAATCTAAGACTCAAATCATACAAGACGCTCCAAGCAAAACACATATCATGTGGTGAATAAAAATATAGCTCCAAGTAAAGTTACCGATGGAAGTAGATTTAAAGAGGGGATGCCTTCCGGGCATACCCAAGCTTTGACTTTTTGGTGTCCTCAGATTATCTTGGGGGTGCCATGGGCATCCCCAAGCTTAGTCTCTTTCCACTCCTTGTTCCATAATCCATCAAAAGATTCCACCCAAAACTTGAAAACATCACAACACAAAACTCAACAGAAATCTCGTCAGCTCCTTTAGCGAAAGAAAACAAAAGACCACTTCAAGGTACTGTAATGAACACATTCTTTATTTATATTGGTGTTAAACCTACTGTATGCCAACTTCTATATGATTTATAAACTATTTTACTAGCAATAGGTTCATCAAAATAAGCAAACAACACACGAAAAAAAGAATTTGTCAAAAACAGAACAGTCTGTAGTAATCTGTAACTAACGCAAACTTATGGAACTCCAAAAATTCAGCCAAAATAGGAAGACCTAGGCAATTTGTTTATTGATCAGCAGCAATTGGAATCACTATTTTATCATGTTCTGGTGATTTTTAACAATTGTTTTCGTGAACAGAAAGTTTCTGGTAATTACAGCAAGATCAAATAACTATCACCCAAGAAGATCCTATAGGTTTAACTTGGCACAAACACTAATTAAAACATAAAACCACATCTAAACAGAAGGTAGATGGATTATTTATTCCTAAACAGAAGCAAAAATCAAAAAAACTAAAAATAAAATTGGGTTACCTCCCAACAAGCGCTATCTTTTAACGCCCCTAGCTTGGCATAAAAGCAAGGATAGATCTAGGTGTTGCCATCTTTGGTAGGCAATCCATAAGTGGCTCTAATAATAGATTCATATGGTAATTTTATTTTCTTCCTAGGGAAGTGTTCCATGCCTTTCTTTAATGGGAATTGGAATCTAATATTCCCTTCCTTCATATCGATAATTGCTCCAATCGTTCTAAGGAAAGGTCTACCAAGAATAATAGGACATGAAGGATTGCAATCTATATCAAGAACGATAAAATCTACGGGCACATAATTCCTATTTGAAACAATAAGAACATCATTAATTCTTCCCATAGGTTTCTTAATAGTGGAATCCGCAAGGTGCAAGTTTAGAGAGCAATCATCAAAATCACGGAAATCTAGCAAAGCACACAAAGATTTGGGAATAGTGGAAACACTAGCACCCAAATCACATAAAGCATAAAATTCATGATCCTTAATATTAATTTTAATGGTTGGTTCCCACTCATCATAATTTTTTCTAGGAATAGAAACTTCCAACTCAAGTTTTTCTTCATAAGATTGCATCAAGGCATCAACGATATGTTTAGTAAACGCTTTATTTTGATAATAAGCATGAGGAGAATTTAGCACGGATTGCAACAAGGAAATACAATTAATTAAAGAGCAACTTTCATAATTAAATTCCTTGAAATCTTTGCTTTCTTCAATCCCACTTTTATCAATTTTAGTATCAAGATCTAAAAACTCCGAATTTTTGGAACGCCTTCTAGGTAAAGGTGGATCATATTCAGTCTCATCATTATCAAGATTCATATTGCAAAACAAGTATTTAATAGGAGACACATCAATAACTTTTAGATCTTCATCTTTATTTTCACAGAAATCCGGTTTAGCGGCCATCTTATTAACTAAGGTAGCCTCCTTATCCGATATTTCAGTAGTCAATTTCTCAAGACGAGCAATTGGGGATCTCAAACCATCAAATTCTTTAGACATATCATCGAGCTCTTTATTCATATAATTCATAAAACTTTTTTGTTCCTTAAGCTCGTTTTTGAAGAAATTGTTATGCTCAAATTGCAAAACCATAGAACTCCTGACGTTGCTTTCAATCTCTTCTAACCTTTTAAGGTGAAGATCACCAAATATAGGTAGAGCCATCGTGACAAGCAAGCAATCCAACACACGAGCAAACAAAAAGCAAGCGAGAAAAAGGCAAACGGAAAACAGAGGGCGAATAAAACAGCAAGGGTGAAGTGGGGGAGAGGAAAACAAGAGGCAAATGGCAAATAATGTAATGCGGGAGAATAGGGATTGTGATGGGTACTTGGTATGTTGACTTTTGCGTAGACTCCCAGCAACGGCGCCAGAAATTCTTCTTCTACCTCTTGAGCACTGCGTTGGATTTCCCCGAAGAGGAGAGGATGATGCAGCAAAGCAGCGTAAGTATTTCCCTCAGTTTTTGAGAATCAAGGTATCAATCCACTAGGAGGCTACGCGTGAGTCCATCGTACCTACACAAAGCAAATAACTCCTCGCAACCAACGCGAATAGGGGTTGTCAATCCCTTCACGGTCACATACGAGAGTGAGATCTGATAGAGATGATAGATAATATTTTTGGTATTTTTGTTATAAGATGCAAAGTAAAAATAAAAAGCAAAGTAAAAAGCAAGCAATAATAAAGTGATGGAAGATTAATATGATGAAGATAGACCCGGGGGCCATAGATTTCACTAGTGGCTTCTCTCAAGAGCATAAGTATTTTACGATGGGTGAACAAATTACTGTTGAGCAATTGACAGAATTGAGCATAGCTATGAGAATATCTAGGTATGATCATGTATATAGGCATCACGTCCGAGACAAGTAGACCAACTCCTACCTGCATCTACTACTATTACTCCACTCATCGACCGCTATCCAGCATGCATCTAGAGTATTAAGTTAATGAAAACAGAGTAACACCTTAAGCAAGATGACATGATGTAGAGGGATAGATTCATGCAATATGATAAAAAACCCATCTTGTTATCCTCGATGGCAACAATACAATACGTGCCTTGCTGCCCCTACTGTCACTAGGAAATGACACCACAAGATTGAACCCAAAGCTAAGCACTTATCCCATTGCAAGAAAAACCAATCTAGTAGGCCAAACGAAACTGATAATTCGAAGGGACTTGCAAAGATAACCAATCATACATAAAAGAATTCAGAGAAGATTCAAATAGTGTTCATAGATAGACTTGATCATAAACCCACAATTCATCGGTCTCAACAAACACACCGCAAAAAGAAGATTACATCGAATAGATCTCCACGAGAGAGGGGGAGAACAATGTATAGAGATCCAGAAAGAGAGACGAAGCCATCTAGCTACTAACTATGGACCCAAGGTCTGAGGTAAACTACTCACACTTCATCGGAGGGGCTATGGTGATGATGTAGAAGCCCTCCGTGGTGGATGCCCCCTCGTGAGCTCTAACATGCCCCAAGATGGGATCTCGTGGAGTGTAAGGTTGCGGCGGTGGAATTAGGTTTTTGGCTCCGTATCTGATCGTTTGGGGGTACGTAGGTATATATAGGAGGAAGAAGTATGTCGGTGGAGCAAGGTGGGGCCCATGAGGGTGGAGGCCGCGCCTGGGGGGGAGGGCGCGCCCCCTACCTCGTGCCCACCTCCTTTCTTTCTTGGCGTAGGGTCCAAGTCTCCTGGATCATATCCGGTGAGAAAATCACGTTCCCGAAGGTTTCATTCCGTTTGGACTCCGTTTGATATTCCGTTTCTTCGAAACACTGATATAGGCAAAAAAACAGCAATTCTGGGCTGGGCCTTCGGTTAATAGGTTAGTCCCAAAAGTAATATAAAAGTGGAAAATAAAGCCCAATATTGTCCAAAACAGTAGATAATATAGCATGGAGCAATCGAAAATTATAGATACGTTGGAGACGTATCAGGCGTCGCAACAGGAAATGCAAGGGCAAGGCCGTGCTTGTCGTTGAAGGGTCTGACGACACCGGCGCTGCCAAGAAGGTCAAGGCAGACGACCCCGGCAAGGAGATTGCCGGGTGCGTCGCCTGTCGGGCCTTAGCAGCTGCCGACAAGCCAGGGGGCTCCGACAAGCAGTATTGTAAGATCCATCGCACCAAGGGCCACGACCTCCAGAACTGCCGGCAAGTCGAGCTGCTTGCTAAAAAGCAAAAGGCCGAGTATGAGAGGCGGGACAAGGAGAAGGGCCAGGATGGTGCCGAGGGATCCGACAAGAAGCGTGGCGGCCAAGGAGGCCGCCGCGACAAAGACAACCAGCAAGATAGGCCCGCCCGGGGCCGTGAAAAGAAGCAAGAAGATGATGATCATGACGAGGACGATGAGTCAAGCGAACAAGAGTTCCAAAAGGCTACAGAGGCCATGTGCGTCGACGGTGGCGCCTCGCTACATACTTCTCACCGCCAGCTCAAGCAGTGTGCGCGTGAGATTACAGCAGCGGAGCTGTCGTTCGACGCTCAAAATCCGCTGAAGTGGTCCAGCACGCCCCTCATCTTTGACGCCGAGGACCACCCTGACCGCACAACCGCGGTCGGGTGATTGCCGTTGTTGGTCTCCCAAACGATACGCAACCTCAAGGTGAACAAGATGTTGGTCGACGGCGGGGCCGGCCTGAACTTGATCTCGCCTGTCATGATCAGAAGGCTGCAAATCCCTGATGGAGACCTCGAGGAAACGGGCTCGTTTCAACGGGTCAATCCAGGGAGGAGCCAGCCGAAGGGGAAGGTCACGCTGCCCGTGACGTTTGGAGGGGAGTTGAACCACATGACGGAGAGGATCGTCTTCGATGTGGCCGAGATCACCTTGCCCTACAACAGGATCCTCGGCCGCCCGGCGCTAGCCAAGTTCATGGCAGCGTCGCACTACGCCTACAACATGCTAAAGATGCCCGGGCCGTTGACCATCATCTCCATCCCCTCCGACAAGAAGGACACGCTGATCTGCGCCGACCAACTCTACCGGGAAGTAGTTGCAGTAGCTGCCGCCAAAGCACTTGCTCCTGCTGCTGAAGCCCCGGGAGGGAAGAAGAAGCCCGGCAAGACCTCTCGCACCCACTCCGGCAAGCGCACCTCCTCGGAGTGTTGTATTACCATCGAGGACGTGCCAAAGAGCTCTACCGGCAAGAGCAAGAAATCCAGAGCTGAGCCACCACAGACCAAGAAGGTGTCTGTCAGGGAGGATGGCACGGGAGGGGCTTTCACCATAGGCTCCACCCTCGACAGCAAATAGGAAGGCGCGCTCGTCACCTTCCTGCGGGCGAATGTCGACGTGTTTGCATGGCAAGCATCCGACATCCCCGGTGTTCCCAAGGAGGTGATTGAGCACCACCTAGCTGTCTGTCCTCATGCGCGGCCCGTCAAGCAGAAGGTCAAAAAGCAGGCTCTGGAGAGGCAGGAGTTCATCACAGAGGAGATCAGGAAGTTGGAAGCAGCGGGTTTGGTGAGAGGGGTGCTCCATCCGACGTTGTTGGCCAATCCAGTAGTGGTGCGCAAGGCAAATGGGAAGTGGGGGCTGTGTATTGATTGCACAGATATCAATAAGGCTTGTCCTAAAGACCCCTTCTCGTTGCCGCGCATCGACCAGATTGTCGACTCCACGGCCGGGTGTGATCTGCTGTCATTCCTCGACGCCTACTCGGGCTACCACCATATCTTCATGACAATAGAAGATGAAGAGAAGACATCATTCATCACCCCATGTGGTACGTATTGCTTTTTATGGATGCCTTTCGGGTTGAAGAGTGTTGGCTCGACGTTTGCAAGAGCAGTCCAAATTGGTTTTAAGCCCCAGCTCCATAGAAATATGGAGGCATACATGGATGACATAGTGGTCAAAACCAAGGACGGGGCAACTCTTGTGCAAGATCTGGAGGAGACATTTGCCAACCTGCACATGATCAACCTTAAGCTGAACCCTGAGAAGTGTGTCTTCGGTGTTCCGTCCGGCAAGCTTCTCGGATTCTTTGTGTCACAGCACGGGATCGAGGCAAACCCAGACAAGATCAAGGCCATTGAATAGATTGAGGCGCCCAAGCAGATTAAGGATGTGCGTCGGCTCACCGGCTTCGTCGCCTCCATGAGCCGGTTTATCTCCAAGTCCGCCGAGCGCGCTCTTCCCTTCTTCAAAATCTTGAAGAAGGCAGTCCCGATGAAGTGGAACCCAGAAGCCGAGGCAGCGTTGCAGGATCTGAAGAAATACCTTTCCTCCATGCCAATACTGGTTGCGCCTAAACCACGAGAACCGTTGCTGCTATATCTAGCGGCAACGAATGAAGTGGTCAGGGCCGCACTGGTGGCACAGAGAGAGGTCGACGAGGAGGTAGTGGCGATGGCAGAACCAGCGGACGGCGAGCCAAAGATTCCTCCAGCAGGGCCTAGTGCCGGCAAGGCAAGGCCCCGGCAGAGTGTGACGCCATCAGGGCAATGCCCGCACAGTCAAGCGAAGTGGTGCAGAAGAAGAAGATGATGCAGCACCCGGTTTACTTTGTCAGCTCCCTCTTGCAGGGGGCTAGATCGAGGTACTCCGGTGTGCAGAAATTGCTCTTCGGCCTCCTTATGGCCTCGAGGAAGATGCGTCATTACTTCGAAGCCCACGGGATCACTGTCGTCACCCGCCTCCCGCTACAACGGATACTGCACAACCCAGATGCAACCGGAAGGATTGTGGAATGGGCCTTGGAGTTGTCGAGCTTTGGGTTGAAGTTTGAAAGTACCTCAACAATCCAGAGCAGAATCTTGGCAGAGTTCATTGCGGAATGGACCTCAACACCTGACGAAGAAATCCAAGAGACCGCTCTCCCCAGCAAGGAAGCGGACCGCGACTAGATCATGTACTTTGACGGGGCTTTCTCGCTGCAAGGCATCGGTGCCGGTGTGCTTCTTGTCGCACCCACCAGAGAGCACCTCAAGTACGTGATCCAGGTGCACTTTCCCAGGGAGATGTCCACAAACAACACTGCTGAGTACGAGGGGCTGCTTGCCGGTCTCAGGATCGCGATAGACCTCGGGGTGAAGAAGCTCATCGTCAGGCGTGACTTGCAGCTTGTTGTCACACAAGTCAACAAGGATTACCAGAGCCCATTGATGGAGGCCTACATAGATGAAGTGAGGAAGCTGGAGGAGCGCTTTGACAGTATCCAATCGGAGCACGTTCCCCGAGCGGAGAACGACATCGCCGATTACCTATCGAAGCATGCTGCATTCAAGCTACCTGTGGAGCCGGGTACCTTTTTGCTCCGGTTAACTAAGCCATCCGTAGAACCGTCAACGGGGCGGAACAAGCGGAGGGAATCAGGTCCTGGCAAGTATTTTCCCACAGAGCCCCCTGGGGCTGCCGGCAAGGATGTTGCCGTGGACGCTGAGCCTGCCAAAGAGCAGCTGGCTCCAGTAGGGCGTCAAGCCCTGGCCGTGGAGACAACTGCTCCCATGGCAGAGGAAATGCCTTTGGTCCTTGCCGTCGAGCCCCAGGCTCCGGGTGGGTGCAGCATACTGTCTGATTCCTCCAAACAGGGGAACTTCCTGAGGAGCAGGAAGAAGCGGAAAAAGTAGCCCGTCGGTCTGCCCTGTACCAGTTCATCGATGACGTCCTGTACAGAAGAAGGTCGAACGGTGTGAAATTGAAGTGCATCCCCCGGGAGGAAGGACTGGAGGTGTTGGCTGATAACCCACAAGTGTAGGGGATTGCAACAACTTTCGAGGGTAGAGTATTCAACCCAAATTTATTGATTCGACACAAGGGGAGCCAAAGAATATTCTCATGTATTAGCAGCTGAGTTGTCAATCCAACCACACCTGGATAACTTAATATCTGCAGCAAAGTATTTAGTAGCAAAATAATATGATAGTAGTGGTAACGGTAACAAAAGAGTAATGAAAGAAAAAGTAATATTTTTGGTGTTTTGTAGTGATTGTAACAATAGCAACGGAAAAGTAAATATGCGAAGACCAGTATATGGAAAACTCGTAGGCATTGGATCGGTGATGGATAATTATGCCAGATGCGGTTCATCATGTAAAAGTCATAACATAGGGTGACATAGAACTAGCTCCAATTCATCAATGTAATGTAGGCATGTATTCCGAATATAGTCATACGTGCTTATGGAAAAAAACTTGCATGACATCTTTTGTCCTACCCTCCCGTGGCAGCAGGGTCCTAACGGAAACTAAGGGATATTAAGGCCTCCTTTTAGAAGAGAACCGGAACAAAGCATTAGCACATAGTGAATACAAGAACTCCTCAAACTATGGTCATCACCGGGAGTGGTCCCGATTATTGACACTTCGGGGTTGCGGGATCATAACACATAGTAGGTGACTATAGACTTGCAAGATAGGATCAAGAACTCACATATATTCATGAAAACATAATAGGTTCAGATCTGAAATCATGGCACTTGGGCCCTAGTGACAAGCATTAAGCATAGAAAATTCATAGCAACATCAATCTCAGAACATAGTGGATACTAGGGATCAAACCCTAACAAAACTAAGTCGATTACATGATAAATCTCATCCAACCCATCACCGTCCAGCAAGCCTATGATGGAATTACTCACGCCTGGCGGTGAGCATCATGAAATTGGTGATGGAGGATGGTTGATGATGACGACGGTGACGAATCCCCTCTTCGAGCCCCGAACGGACTCCAGATCAGCCCTCCCGAGAGGTTTTAGGGCTCGGCGGCTCCGTGTCGTAAAAACGTGATGATTTCTTCTCCTTGATTTTTTCTCCCGAAAGCAAATATATAGAGTTGGAGTTGGCGCCGAGGAGCTCCAGGGGCCCACGAGGTAGGGGGCGAACCTAGGGGGCGCCCCCACCCTCGTGGGATGTGGTGTGGGCCCCCTGGTCTTCATCTTTGGCAAGGATTTTTTTATTTTTAACTAGATGTTCCGTGGAGTTTCAGGTCATTCCGAGAAATTTTGTTTTCTGCACATAAAACAACATCATGGCCATTCTGCTGAAAACAGCGTCAGTCCGGGTTAGTTCCATTCAAATCATGCAAGTTAGAGTCCAAAACAAGGGCAAAAGTGTTTGGAAAAGTAGATACGACGGAGACGTATCAACTCCCCTAAGCTTAAACCTCTGCTTGTCCTCAAGAAATTCAGTTGACAAACTGAAAGTGATAAAGAAAAACTTTTACAAACTCTGTTTGCTCTTGTTATTATAAATATGTCAAGCCAGCATTCAAGTTTTCAGCAAAGATCATGACTAACCACATTTGCAATAATTTTCAGGTCTCATGTTTACTCATATCAATAGCATAATCAACTAGCGAGCCATAATAATAAATCCCGGATGACAACACTTTCTCAAAACAATCATAATATGATATATCAAGATGTAATCTCGCTACCCCTTTCTGAGACCGCAAAACATAAATGCAGAGCACCTTTAAAGATCAAGGACTGACTAGACATTGTAATTCATGGTAAAAGAGATCCAGTCATAGTCATACCCAATATAAATTAAAAGTAATGAATGCAAATGATAGTCGTGCTCTCCAGCTAGTGCTTTTTAATAAATAGATAGGCCCTTCGCAGAGGGAAGCAGGGATTTGTAAAGGTGCTAGAGCTCGGTTTTGAAATAGAGATAAATAATATTTTGAGCGGTATACTTTCATTGTCAACATAACAACTAAGAGATGGCGATATCTTCCATGCTACACACATTATAGGCGGTTCCCAAACAGAATGGTAAAGTTTATACTCCCCTCCACCAACATGCATCAATCCATGACTTGCTCGAAACAACGAGTGTCTCCAACTAGCAACAAATGAGGGGAGTTTTGTTTGCAATTATTTTGATTTAGTTTGCATAAAGCATGGGACTGGGCATCCCGGTGACCAGCCATTTTCTCATGAGTGAGGAGCGGAGTCCACTCCTCTTGAGAATAACCCGCCTAACATGGAAGATAAGGGCAGCCCTAGTTGATACACGAGCTATTCGAGTATACAAAACAGAATGTTTATTTGAAGGTTTGGAGTTTGGCACGTACAAATTTACTTGGAACGGCAGGTAGATACCGCATATAGGAAGGTATAGTGGACTCATATGGAATAACTTTGGGGTTCAAGGGATTGGATGCACAAGCAGTATTCCCTCTTAGTACAAGCGAAGGCTAGCAAAAGACTGGGAAGCGACCAACTAGAGAGCGACAACAGTCATGAACATGCATTAAAATTAATAAACATTGGATGCAAGTATGAGTAGGATATAATCCACCATGAACATAAATATCGTGAAGGCTATGTTGATTTGTTTCAACTACATGTGTGAACATGTGCCAAGTCAAGTCACTTAAATCATTCAAAGGAGGATACCACCCCATCATACCACATCACAAC
The DNA here is from genome assembly GCA_021605145.1 of Aegilops bicornis. Lineage (NCBI taxonomy): Eukaryota > Viridiplantae > Streptophyta > Magnoliopsida > Poales > Poaceae > Aegilops > Aegilops bicornis. The sequence continues at coordinate 630,570,849 of CM038675.1, read as the reverse complement.
CATTTTAATACCATGTTGGCACGCAAGGTAAACCATTATAACACATAGCTAATCAAGCATGGCATAAGTAACTATGATCTCTAATTGTCATTGCAAACATGTTTATTCATAATAAGTTGAATCAAGAACGATGAACTCATCATATTTACAAAAACAAAAGAGGTCGAGTTCATACCAGCTTCTCTCATCCCAGTCAGTCCATCATATATCATCATAATTCCCTTTCACTTGCAGGACCGAACGATATGAATAATAATAAGAGTGCACGCGCATTGGACTAAGCTAGAATCTGCGAGCATTCAATAAACAGGAGAAGACAAGGCAATATGCGCTCTTGGTTAAATCAACAATAATGCATATAAGAGCCACTTCAACAATTTAATCATGGTCTTCTCCTATCGACCCCCAAAGAAAAGAAAAGAAATAAAAAGATTTACACGGGAAGCTCCCAACAAGCAAAAGAAGAACAAGAAATATTTTTGGGTTTTTTCTTTAATTATTACTACTACAGCAAGAAAGTAAACTAGCTAGAAGCTATTACTAATTTTTTTGGTTTTTCTTAAGGTTTGACAAACACACAAGAAGAAAGCAGGAAAAAGAAAATAAACTAGCATGGATATTACAGTGAAAAATTATGAGCACCGACATCTAGCAATGAGTGTGTGTGAACATAAATGTAATGTCGGTGGGAAATATATACTCCCTCAAGCTTAGGCTTTTGGCCTAAGTTGGTTTATTGCCACGGATACCTGGCGGATATCCATAGGTGTAGCTGGGGTCGTACTGCGATGAAGAAGACTCTGACTGCCATTGGCTGGCAGCCACCTCCGGATCCCAAGAATAAACAGACTTTCGTGGAGGCTCATATTGTGGTTCCGGTTTCGGGGCTGGTGCAGGATTCCGGTAGGCTTGAACGGCAGCCCACGTAACGAGATACTGTCCTTCAAAATTAAACAAGGAAGGAGCAGGCAAGGTAATAGTCTCAGGGTGATGTTTATTAAAATACAGTTTATATTTAAGCTCTCCTTCCCTGCCCTTAACAATAAAATCATGCGCTAGCATACTCTTATAATCGAAATAAGCACTAGGCAGCAATTTTTCTTCTTTCTCATAAAGCCTAATAGGTATGTTAAAATGTGCAGCGAGGCGTGAAGCATAAATACCTCCAAAGATGGGGCCCTTAGTACGGTTCAGACTTAACCGTTTAGCAATGATTCCGCCCATACTAACATTGTTATCGCGGTATAAACCATGGAACAAAATGATAATATCCGGAACACTAAGGTTTCCACAGTTTCCACGACCAATCAAGCAACGACTAACAAATATGGCAAAGTAGCGTAAAACAAGAAAATGTATGCTAGTGATTCTTGCATCAGAAACCTTCCTGGTTTCTCCCACAGTGATGGTGTTAATAAATTCTTCCACATCTTTACAGTGTGGTTCATCTAAGGTACCCTCAGAGGGTATTTTGCAAACCTTGCAAAATTCAACTAATGGCATCTTCTTAACAACATCATATAAATGAAACTCTACTGAAGGAGGTGATTCCTTAGGAAAATAGTAGAAGTTTTGCACAAAAGTATTAGTGAGTAAGAGATACTGATGACGTTGGTCGCGGAGGAAGTCGGTGAGCCCAGCATTCTCAATCAATGAGTAGAAATCCTCATAAATCCCGTCTTGTCTCAAGAAGTTATCGGAAGGCCATTCACACGGCCGGACCTCCGCGGTACGAGGCAAATTATATTTGGGCCTTTGTGCTTCTTCATTTTTTTTCCTTCGAGCTTCGGCTCGATGAGCCCCTCAAAAGTCTCTTCATTATTTTCGGAAATATTCTGAAATTTTTAGTAACTTCAAACAAAAGTGAACCAAGCTCAACAAAATTGATAGCAACTACTCCTACAAGTGCCTAGAGGATATATCAAGCATTAGAACTTCTTGGAACCATATAAATTTGACATGCAAGCTCAAGAACATGGTCACCTATGCAGCACAAATTTGCAATGAATAAAGCACTAGAACAAAAACTAATTGGACCAATGGAGGAGTCACATACCAAGGAACAATCTCCCAAGCAGTTTTGTGAGAGGTGCTTGGAGCAAGGAGATCGAAAATCACAGCAAAGTGAGCTAGAACTCATGCTTGAGCTGGTTATTCGTGTTTGTGGGAGGAAGAAGAAGAGGATGGGTGCAAGAATAAGTGGAGGAGGGCCACCATGGGCCCACGAGGCAGGGGGCGCGCCCTGGGGGGTAGGACGCGCCCTCCACCCTCGTGGCCAGGTGGCAGCTCCCCCCGCGGTGTTTTCAGTACCATAAATCCTCAAATATTCCCGAAAAAATCATATTAAATTGGCATGGCATTTGGAGGACTTTTATTTTCGGGGTATTTTTATATTGCACGAATAAATCAGGAAACAGACAGAAAAATACTATTTTTACTTTATTTCAACTAAATAACAGAAAGTATAAAGAGGGTACAGAAGGTTGTGCCTTCTAGTTTCATCCATCTCATGCTCATCAAAAGGAATCCACTAACAAGGTTGATCATGTCTTGTTAACAAACTCATTCCGACTAACATGGAACCGGAGAAATTTCGAATAACACTATGTTACCTCAACGGGGATATGCACATCCCCAATAATAAGAATATCATATTTCTTCTTGACAGTAGGAAGAGGAAATTCAAAACCTCCAAATACAATCGATGGAATTTTTCCAATAGAGTTGATACTATGAACTTGAGGTTGTTTCCTCGGAAAGAGTACCGTATGCTCATTACCGTTAACATGAAAAGTGAGATTGCCTTTGTTGCAATCAATAACAGCACCTGCAGTATTCAGAAAAGGTCTTCCAAGAATAATAGACATACTGTCGTCCTCGGGAATATCAAGAATAACAAAGTCCGTTAAAATAGTAATGTTTGCAACAACAACAACAGGCACATCCTCACAAATACCGACAGGTATAGCAGTTGATTTATCAGCCATTTGCAAAGATATTTCAGTAGGTGTCAACTTATTCAAATCAAGTCTACGATATAAAGAGAGAGGCATAACACTAACACCGGCTCCAAGATCACATAAGGCAGTTTTAGCATAGTTTCTTTTAATAGAACATGGTATAGTGGGTACACCTGGATCTCTAAGTTTCTTAGGTATTCCACCCTTAAAAGTATAATTAGCAAGCATGGTGGAAATTTCAACTTCCGGTATCTTTCTCTTATTTGTAACAATATCTTTCATATACTTAGCATAAGGATTCATTTTGAGCATATCAGTTAATCGCATACACAAAAAGATAGGTCTAATCATTTCAGCAAAGCGCTCAAAATCCTCATCATCCTTTTTTCTTGGATGGTTTGGGAGGAAAAGGCATGGGTTTCTGAACCCATGGTTCTCTTTCTTTACCATGTTTCCTAGCAACAAAGTCTCTCTTATCATAATGATGATTCTTTGATTGTGGGTTATCAAGATCAACAGCAGGTTCAATTTCTACATCATTATCATTACTAGGTTGAGCATCATCATGAACATCATCATTAACATATTCACTAGGTTCATGTTCATTGCCAGATTGTGTTTCAAAGATCGTAAATAGATATATCATTTGGATTCTCGTGTGGTTCAGCAATAGGTTCACTAGAAGTTTGGAAAGTCGTATCATTTTTCTTTTTCTTCCTTTTAAAAGAACTAGGTGCATCAATATTATTTCTCTGAGAATCTTGCTCAATTCTCTTATGGTGGCCTTCAGGATACAAAGGTTCCTGAGTCATTCTACCAGTTCTAGTAGCCACTCTAACAGCATAATCATTTTTCTTACTATTCATTTCATTGAGCAAATCATTTTGAGCTTTAAGTACTTGTTCTACTTGAGTGGTAACCATAGAAGCATGTTTGCTAACAAGTTTAAGTTCACATCTAACATCAGCCATATAATCACCCAAGTGTTTAATCATATCAGTATTTTGTTTTAATTGTCTACCAAAATAAGCATTGAAATCTTCTTGTTTGACAATAAAATTATCAAACTCATCAAAGCATTGTCTAGCAGACTTATAGTGAGGGATATCACCTTCATCAAATCTATAGAGAGAATTTACCTTTACTACCTGTATTGGGATATCAAGATCTGGAGGTTCTTCAATAGGTAATGGATCAAGATCATATGTTTGTCCAACAGGCGATAAATTAAGACCATGTATTTCTTCAATAGGAGGTAAATTCTTAACATCTTCAGCCTTAATACCTTTTTCCTTCATAGATTTCTTTGCCTCTTGCATATTTCGGGACTGAGAAATAGAACACCTCTCTTCTTCAGAGTTGGTTTAGGAATAGGCTCAGTAATTGGAGCAGGAGCTGGCTCAGGAGGTGCCCAATTATTTTCATTTGTCAACATAGAATTTCAGCGTCATCCGGTGTTCTTTCCCTGAAAACAGAACCAGCACAACTATCCAGGTAATCTCTGGAAGCATCAGTTAGTCCATTATAAAAGATATCAAGTATTTCATTTTTCTTAAGAGGATGATCGAGGCAAAGCATTAAGTAACTTGAGAAGCCTCCCCAAGCTTGTGGGAGACTCTCTTCTTCAATTTGCACAAAGTTGTATATTTCCCTTAAAGCAGCTTGTTTCTTATGAGCAGGGAAATATTTAGTAGAGAAGTAATAAATCATATCACAGGGACTAGGCACACAACCAGGATCAAGAGAATTAAACCATATCTTAGCATCACCCTTTAATGAGAACGGAAATATTTTAAGGATATAAAAGTAACGTAGATCTCTCATCATTAGTGAATAGGGTGGCTATATCATTTAATTTAGTAAGATGTGCCACAACAGTTTCAGATTCATAGCCATGAAAAGGATCAGATTCAACCAAAGTAATTATATCAGGATCAACAGAGAATTCATAATCCTTATCGGCAACACAAATAGGTGAAGTAGCAAAAGCAGGGTCAGGCCTCATTCTATCTCTAAGAGATTCCTTACTCCATTTAGCTAATAACCTCCTGAGTTCATAATTGTCTTTGCAAGCTAAAATAGCTGCAGAAGCTTCTTTATCAAAAATATAACCCTCAGGAATAACAGGCCTACCTTCATCATCACTTTCATCAAAAGTATCAGTTTCAGTAATTTCTTTCTCTCTAGCCCTAGCAATTTGTTCATCAAGAAATTCACTAAGGGGCACATCAGTATCAAGCATAGAAGTAGTTTCATCATAAGTATCATGCATAGCAGAAGTGGCAACATCAATAACATGCGACATATTGGAACGAATAGCAGAAGCAGGTTTAGGTGTCGCAAGCTTACTCAAAACAGAAGGTGAATCAAGTGCAGAGCTAGATGGCAGTTCCTTACCTTCCCTCGTAGTTGAGGGATAAATTTTGTCTTAGCGTCTTTCAAATTCTTCACAGTGTCCAGCAGATATAAATCCCAAGTGACTCAAAGAATAGAGCTATGCTCCCCGGCAACGGCTCCAGAAATTAGTCTTGATAACCCACAAGTGTAGGGGATCGCAACAGCTTCCGAGGATAGAGTATTCAACCCAAATTTATTGGTTCGACACAAGGGGAGCCAAAGAATATTCTCAAGTATTAGCAGCTGAGTTGTCAATTCAACCACACCTGGATAACTTAATATCTGCAGCAAAGTATTTAGTAGCAAAGTAGTATGATAGTAGTGGTAACGGTAACAAAAGAGTAATGAAAGAAAAAGTAATATTTTTGGTGTTTTGTAGTGATTGTAACAATAGCAACGAAAAAGTAAATAAGCGAAGACCAGTATATGGAAAACTCGTAGGCATTGGATCGGTGATGGATAATTATGCCGGATCGGTGATGGATAATTATGCCGGATGCGGTGACACAGAACTAGCTCCAATTCATCAATGTAATGTAGGCATGTATTCCGAATATAGTCATACGTGCTTATGGAAAAGAACTTGCATGACATCTTTTGTCCTACCCTCCCGTGGCAGCAGGGTCCTAATGGAAACTAAGGGATATTAAGGCCTCCTTTTAATAGAGAACCAGAACAAAGCATTAGCACATAGTGAATACAAGAACTCCTCAAACTATGGTCATCACCGGGAGTGGTCCCAATTATTGTCACTTGAGGTTGCGGATCATAACACATAGTAGGTGACTATAGACTTGCAAGATAGGATCAAGAACTCACATATATTCATGAAAACATAATAGGTTCAGATCTGAAATCATGGCACTCGGGCCCTAGTGACAAGCATTAAGCATAGCAAAGTCATAGATACATCAATCGCAGACCATAGTGGATACTAGGGATCAAACCCTAACAAAACTAACTCGATTAGATGATAAATCTCTTCCAACCCATCACCGTCCAGCAAGCCTACGATGGAATTACTCACGCACGGCGGTGAGCATCATGAAATTGGTGATGGTGGATGGTTGATGATGACGACGGCGACGAATCCCCCTCTCCGGAGCCCCGAACGGACTCCAGATCAGCGCTCCCCAGAGGTTTTAGGGCTTGGCGGCAGCTCCGTATCGTAAAACGCGATGATTTCTTCTCCTTGATTTTTTCTCCCCGAAAGCAAATATGTAGAGTTGGAGCTGGCGTCGGAGGAGCTCCAGGGGGCCCACGAGGTAGGAGGCGCGCCCTAGGGGGGGGGCGCCCCCACCCTCGTGGACAGGGTGTGGGCCCCCTAGTCTTCATCTTTGGCAAGGATTATTTATTATTTTTAACTAGATGTTCTGTGGAGTTTCAGGTCATTCCAAGAACTTTTGTTTTCTGCACACATAAAACAACATCATGGCAATTCTGCTGAAAACAGCGTCAGTCCGGGTTAGTTCCATTCAAATCATGCAAGTTAGAGTCCAAAACAAGGGCAAAAGTGTTTGGAAAAGTAGATACGACGGAGACGTATCATTGGCAGAGATACATGGAGGCATATGTGGCTCCCACATAGGGTCGATAGCCCTTGTCGGCAAGGCGTTCCGGCAAGGTTTCTTCTGGCCCACCGCCCTCCAGGATGCGACAACACTAGTAACCAAGTGTGAAGCGTGCCAGTTCCATTCAAAGAAGCTTCATCAACCAGCTTAAGCCCTTCAAACGATCCCTCTCTTCTGGCCATTCTCGGTCTGGGGGCTCGACATACTGGGCCCTTTCCCCCGTGCTATCGGGGGCTTTGATTACTTGTACATTACAATCAACAAGTTCACAAAGTGGCCAGAGGTGGAACCAGTGAGGAAGGTGACAGCACAGTCCACCGTCAAGTTCTTCAAGGGACTAGTCTGCCGTTTTGGTGTGCCAAACAGAGTCATCACCGACAACGGCACGCAGTTCACAAGCCACACCTTCATGTAGTACATTCAAGACCTCGGCAGCATGGTCTGTTTTGCTTCCGTGGCACACCCCCGGAGCAATGGCCAAGCAAAGAGGGCGAATGTTGAAGTGTTGCGAGGCCTGAGAACAAAGACCTTTGACAGGCTGCACAAGAGTGGAAGGCGCTGGATTGATGAATTGCCGGTGGTTCTTTGGTCGATCAGGATGACGCTAAATCGAGCCACCGGTCAGACACCCTTTGCCCTAGTTTATGGGGCGGAGGTAGTTCTCCCCACGGAACTCATATACGGGTCACCTCGAGTGCTCGCTTATGATGAGCTTGAGCAAGAGCAGTTGCGGCAAGATGACGCGACGCTCCTTGAGGAAGATCGCCTTGAACTGTGAGAGCAAAGACGCTACCAAAGAAGCCTTGCGCCGCTACCATAGCCGCAAGGTTCATGCCCAAAGCTTTGAGGAAGGCGACCTTGTTCTTCGGCGTGTTTAGTCGGCCAAGAATTCCAACAAGTTGACACCGAAATGGGAAGGCCCTTATCGGGTAATATGAGTCACCAGGCCTGGCGCAGTCTGCCTGGAGACCGAAGATGTTGTTTCGGTGAGCAACTCCTGGAACATCGAGCATCTTCGCAAGTTTTACCAATAAGGCGCAGCTTGCTGGGCCCCCTGACAAGCCACCTTTCATACAAGAGTTGCCGGCAAGGTATGTAACCCTTTGTACAAAGCCAGGCGCAGACCCTGAGCACAAATAAACTAAGTTATAGCATGCATGCTAGGTCGAGTCTCTTCCTTGGTTAGGGTTGATAGTGCTTAGCGGCGGCTAACCCCTAGCCTAGAGGTCGAGTGCGCGTGTCTCTGTTCTTTTCTCTCCTCCTTTGGTTCGCAGGGCACATGGGCACTTCTGCTGAGCTACTTGGAAGAAAGGGAACGGACCGGCGTCCCGGCCCCGGCAAACCAGAGTTGCCGGGGGCTGCAAGTACAAGGATCCAACCACGACAAGACAAGGTTGCCTGGGGCTGCAGATCCAAATAAGTCTTTCATCCTCTGTCATGCATTTCGGTACGGAACTGGGGTATGTGAAACCTCGTTTTATCTCCAGGCTACCGTGCTCTTCTATACCTAAGGATTATCTCCTGGGTCCGGATTTGGTTGTAGTTGCGGCGGCAAGGAGATAGAACGAGGAGCCTAAGCCCACTTCATCCTTGCCTTCGCCAAGGGCGCGAAAATGGTCGAGCGAAGTAAGGGGGGACGACAAGGCCTATTGCCGCGCGAAAAACGTTTATCTTAAATAGTAACAAGGATTCGCTCCTTGTCGCGGGGTCCACCCACGAACGAAAAACCCGGCAAACATCCCTTTTTCATTAAAAATATCCCACACAGGTACAATCCGTACGGAATGAAAAACATGAGCAAGGGGATTACAAGTTCTAAATTTAACGAAGGCACTACAAGAAATATGTCAACTAGTGACCTTCTATCAGTGACCCTGGAAGAATTGGTCATAGATCTATGACAATTTCAGACCAATTGGTTAAAAGCTGTTCGAGGGTATCCAAACCCTAAACCATTGCGACCATTTTGGTCAGAAAGGTCATAATTTCCTTACACGAAAAGGTCATAAAGCAAACAGCGCTAGTCCTCTGCCTTATTTCTAGTTGTTAACGACCAATATAGATGGTCATAGCCTTGTAAATTGTGGTGGGTTGCTATGACTAGGCGCCACCTCATCAGTTTTGCCTATGTGTCATGTCCATGTGGAAGTTTCTGCCCTAGGTTGTGAAGCAACCTATATTTCTGTCATTCCTAAAATTCCCAAAAAAACCTCATAAATTCTTGGTCATATCTTCTTCAAATATGTAAAACATTCCTTGCCTAGTTCAAAAATAATTCAAAATATTCATTTTCCTATTCTGTTCAGAGCAAAGACTTTGTGAAGGAAGTACCACTTTGGCATGTCCAAATGGTATCCATTTTCTCTGATGCTTTCCTATGCCCAAATAACCATCCTCCACCAAATGCCAGCTCAATCCATTCATTATTTTGAGCCCATCTTCAACATTCAGATTTATGTCCAAAGTGTGGTAGTTTGTAAAGCAAGTACCACCTAGGCTCCTCCTTTTGAGGTGAAAATTTGTGAAGACGGTCTTCTTAGTAATCGATCATCCTCAGCCAAAACTCACGCCCATTAGCCATGTGCATTTCCCGTACCGCAAATTAAACACTTGGCTGCTTATTCATGTTTGAGCATCGATCGGTCTCCTCGTGAGAATCTTATGTTGTGATTTTCTTCCTAGCACCTACCTGGGGAGTGCCCAACCCACTAGACATACCTAGGCCGCCCAGAACACATGGCAACGCCACGGTCCCTTGGTGACCACCTTGGCCGGGCATGCGAGCTTCTGGCAGCTCTGAGTTGGGGCCCTCGGCCACCGTCCAAACCTCGATGTCTCGCCATCAAACCATGTATTTCTGATTAAATAGATACTTATTTACCTAGAAATTATTTTTGGAAAAAATAAAGAGCAAACTATGAGGCAGCTGCAGTTCAAATTTGACCCGCTTCCAACTGAATTGACGGGAATTTGTCTTTTTCACTAGAGGTGGATCAAAAAATTTGACACCCAACCATTTTGTCAATTGTGCATTATATATGTCCTAGTATTTTATAAAATTGATTAGGTCCAATTTTGCAACAATTATTTGGTAGTTCCTTCACAAAAAAAACCTCCTTTTGTGCACTCGAAAAATGAAAAATGAATTTTCCGTGCAAAGAAAATGAAAACTTCCTTAGGCAACATTGTTTGGAATACCAATATGCACCCTCGTGCACAATATGAGATCATTTGAACAAACTATGCCATGAATGTGGCCATAAGATTGATCATTTGGCTTGAAAGCCATGAATCTTCACGCATGATAGCACATTTCTGAGAACACTGTATTAAAAAAAATACAGTAGTACAAGTTTATTATTTATCCTGGAAATTTGCTCACATAAAATCACACAATGCGAAGGTTTTCCAATTTTTGATTTTTTGAATTTTTATGCCCGTTTCAAAATGCGGTCAAACTACGGGCTTGACCGTTCCTAGCTAGTGGTTGAATCTTGGAATTTTTTGGTGTTTCTCTGATTAAATAGGTACTTATGTAACTAGAAATGATTTTTGGAAAAATAAATAGCAAACTATGAGGCAGCTGCAGTTCAAATTTGACCGGCTTCCAACCTAGATCCATGGAAATTTGTCTTTTTCACAAGAGGTGGATCAAAACTTTTGCACCCAACCATTTTGTCAATTGTGCATTAAATATGTCCTAGTATTTTAGAAAATTGATTTGGTCCAATTTTGCAACAATTATTTGGTAGTTCCTTAAAAAAAACCTCCTTTTGGGCACTCGGAAAATGAAAAATGGTTTTTTCGTCCAAAGAAAATGAAAACTTCCTTAGGCAACATTGTTTGCCATTCCAATATGCACCCTTGTGCACAATATGAGATCATTTGAACAAACTATGCCACGAATGTGGCCATAAGATTGATCATTTGGCTTGAAAGCCGTGAATCTTCAAAGATGATAGCTCATTTCTGAGAACACTTTTTTAAAATAATTGCCGTATTACAAGTTTGTTATTTTTCCTGGGAACTTGGCCACATATAATGACACAATGCAAAGGTTCCCAATTTTTTTATTTTTTTTGAATTTTTTATGCCCGTTTCAAAATGCGGTCAAAATGGCGGGAATGACCGTTCCTAGCTAGTGGTTGAATCTTGGAAAACTTTTGTTGTTTATTTGATTAAATAGATACTTATGTACCTAGAAATGATTTTTGGAAAAAATAAATAGCAAACTATGAGGCAGCTGCAGTTCAAATTTGACCCGCTTCCAGCTGAATCGGTGGGAATTTGTCTTTTTCACCAGAGGTGGACCAAAACTTTTGACACCCAACAATTTTGTCAATTGTGAATTAAATATGTCCTAGTATTCTATAAAATTGATTAGGTCCAATTTTGCAACAATTATTTGGTAGTTCCTTCACAAAAAAAACCTCCTTTTGGGCACTCGGAAAATGGAAAATGAATTTTCCGTGCAAACAAAATGAAAACTCCCGTTGGCAACATTGTTTGGAATTCCAAGATACACCCTTGTGCACAATATGAGATCATTTGAACAAACTATGCCATGAATGTGGCCATAAGATTGATCATTTGACTTGAAAGCCATGAATCTTCACACATGATAGCTCATTTCTGAAAACATTTTTTTAAAATAATTACCGTATTACAAGTTTATTATTTTTCCTGGTAACTTGGTCACATATAATGACGCAATGTGAAGGTTTTCCAATTTTTTGATTTTTTTGAATTTTTTATGCCCGTTTCAAAATGCGGTCAAAACGGCGGGAATGAATGTTCCTAGCCAGTGGTTGAATCATGGAATTTTGTTGGTGTTTCTCTGATTAAATAGATACTTATGTACCTATAAATGATTTTTGGAAAAAATAAAGAGCAAACTACGAGGCAGCCGCAGTTCAAATTTGACCCGCTTCCAGCTGAATCGGCGGGAATTTGTCTTTTTCAACAGAGGTGGGTCAAAACTTTTTACACCCAAACATTTGGTCAATTGTGAATTAAATATGACCTAGTATTTTAGAAAAATGATTTGTTCCAATGGTGCAACAATTATTTGGTAGGTTCTTCACAAAAAAAGTCATTTGGGGCACTCGAAAAATGATTTTTTTTGTGTGCAATGCAAATGAAGACCACAAAATCATCATTGTTTGAAATCCTAAGATACACATATGTGCACAATATTGGGTCATTTAAACATACAACATGAGGCTAATATGTTGAGTGTTTACCCAAAATAAGAGGTTAAAAAATATAAAAGAGACAAAAGAAAGAAACACAATTACATAAGCTGGATTTTGATTGGTGGAACCATGTATGACACAGATCGATGACATGGCAGACATCCTACCATCCATTGCTAGCAATCCCACGTCCATCCATCCATCCATCTAAAGAAAGGAGAAAAAAACCCACCGCACCCACTCCTCGTCCTCGCGAACCCTACCCAACCACTCATCGCTTCCTCCCCTTCCCATCCCCTCCCCGCCGCCACCTCTCTCCCCATCCCCTCCCCGCTGCCACCACAGACCTCGCCTGTCGCCACCGTGCACCAACCTCCCCTCCCCTTCCTTCCCTACCTACGTCGTCCGCCTCCATCTCCGTGTCTGACCGCACACAAACTCCCTCATCCTTCTCTGTTAGGGTTAGGGTTCCCGGTCGGAGCGGAGCGGCGCGGCGCGGCGCTGATGGGATGGGTACCTGACGGATGGAGTTGGAGGAGAAGAAGGAACCCGACGTCTTCATCAGCCAACACCAAGACCAGCCTTCCATCTTCGACGCCGACGGATCCGCGAGCGACCACCCAGGATCTGCGGGCACGGCGGCGCCAGCGGCTTGGTCCACGGTTGGTCCCTTGCTCCCTGTTGTTCTCTGCGTGTTTGGTCCGCGGTTGATTTCCGGTCGCCCTTGGGCGTTTACTCCGTCTTGGTGTACACCAAGGGGACCCAAATCGCCATCTGGTGGTTCGAGAAGCCGATCATCTCGACGTCTGTGCAAGACCCAACCCAACCTGGTGGAGAACACCTCCTAAGCTGGGATTGGTAACGTTCTCCTATTCTTGATTCCTCTTTACCGATCGGATCGTGATTTATTACTTACCTGGGAGCCAAATCCATGATTGGGAGGGTCCAATTTTAGTTGGCCTTGTTGATGTTCTTCAAGTCTAGCATCTGAGAGGATCAGACACGTGCAGTGATTAATTTTCTAGCTACATGTGGTTGGGGTCTGGTACAAGTAAAAGGGCTTTGGCATTTGTTCATTGAGCATATCCTGTAAGTGTGGATCAGAACGGGTCGTGCATATAGCAATTTGGACAGGTTTATGGGGTCTAGTACATGCAAAGGGTTGTGGGTTGTGGCATTATCATTTCTGAGCCCTGTAATAGGATCTGACTAAACACCTAGCCCACCTTGCCTGGTATGCTTGTATCTGCTACATGTTGTTTTCATCTTGATAGCTAGCAGCCTAGCAGCATGAAATTTGATTATGAAATCTCTATATGCTGTATAATTAATTGGGTCAATCTCGAATTTGTTGTGAATTGTAAGATGCTTTGAGTAAATGTTTTTTTTCCTTCTCGCGTGTAGGTGGTCAGGTGAGATAGCAAGCAAAGGTTCAGTCTGTTGGATTAGGATGGCGAGCTGCTGATTCGGGTTAACCAGGGGCAAACTGTGGCAATATGATTTCTGCCTGACCCTCCAGACTGTGGGGAAGCAGAGTCGGCCGCTGGCGGGGAACGTGGGCAACGACTAGATCGTCGTCCTCTCCAAGCGAAGGGGACAACTCAACTAGGTCTGCAGCTAACTCAACTTGACCCTGATGTTGTTATGATTTCTGTAGTAGAAGCATGTTAAGAGACTCGGCTGTATTCATGGAGGTGCTTAAATATGTTCTGCTTAGCCTTAGGGCATGACTAAGGCATGCCATATGTTCTGTTTGAAGTCACTTCCAAATAATCTAACCATATCAGCGGCTTCAGTAATTATATCATTATTGCCTTGTTTTGAGACTTGCACAAAATTACTTGTTGGCCAATATTTCAACACAGAATGCTGAATCAGGATGTGAAGTGATTATATGGGTTTCTAGGGTTCTATTGACTAAATCCTATTATTAGTATAATTTTTTGTTCAACACTTGAATATCCTGCTAGCATGTTCATCCGAAATTACTAGATGGTTTTTGTCTGTGCAAGTGGCTTAGCATAGTAAATTAGTATACTTTTTTTATATCCTGCTAGCAAATGATTATTAGCACAGTTGAGTTCTAGATTTGTTTTAAGGGTGTGTGTGAGGGGGGGGGGGTACACTTTTAGGCCTTTTTTGCTCCAATCGTGATTTCTAGATTCTGGCCTTAGGATTTGTCAAATGTTCCAAGTTCAGTTTTCACTAGAAATACTGTTGGTTGTAAGTACAGCAGTGCAAGCTATTCAATAATGGCAAATCTGCTGGTTATTAGCCATCTCTGGTTAACTAGTTATTTGAGTGACAGTAGGGCGATAAATTACTGTAAAATGCTTAAAATGTGAAGCTCAGTAACACTTGACAAGCATAATATACTAATATACTGTACATTACTAGTAGAATACTTTTGCTCTCATTACAGTGCAAGCAATTCAATAGCAGGGAACACAATTACTTAACCATCTCTGACTAATCTGCCATTTAAAAAGCATTATTTAGTAGGGGAGGGGTGGGTCTATTATTGTGCAACACTTGAATTCTTAGCACTGGCTAAGCATAATATATTTTTACTAATTCGTGTGTTTTCTGCTGTCTTTGAGAATATAAAAGAGCTCAAGTGCTTCAGTTGTCATTGATGTCTGTTGTTTGATTTGTCAAACCCCAAGTTCAATTTTCACTAGGAATATAGTTGCTCTTGTCAGCGTGCAAGCAGTCCACTAATGTGAAATCTGCAAATATTTTACCATCCCTTACTAATCACCCATTTAATGGTTTAACATAGTGCATACATATATTTTATTAATTATCACCTCTTTTGGTGTCTTAACTAATAGTAGCAATATATACAGTATATATGTCAAGTATCCGATTCACAGACCAACTAGTGAACTGAAGCGCTTGTTCTTGTCGACGCTGCTGTTGTTGCAGGACATGAAGCAGTGCAGCAGCAGCCAGTTTGCAAGGATGCTCAAGATTGCTGTCTGGTGCCTCACATCTCCTGAAAAGCACTTCATCACCTATGGCCGTTGGTGGCTGCACTACATCACGTGCAGCCGCGAGTGCGATGCCAGGCTCGTCGTGCCCATGGGGGAACAGGTGAGGCCATCGGATTCTGTCGTCATCGTTGGCGTATCACATATTTTTTTTAATTTCCTGGTGTTGTTCTGTTGGCTCGTCTCAGTAGGATTCAGTTTGGTGAGGGTTGACATGATTGGTGATGCTGTATTATTGTGTCTGTTTGAATTGTGTCTGACTGCTCAAACGATGCTCATAGCGTTTACATTAGCCTGCGTTACAACTCATTTTTTATTTAAAGAACAACCAAGTGGCACAGTGGTTCTACTTCTCATAAATTGACAGAAAGGTTCTAGTATGTTTTCATTTGCAAGTAAAACTTGACCTTCTTTTAGTTGAGTGAATATGTTTCTGATATGGAACGTATTTGTTTTTGTTGCAATGCATGAACAAGTCGGTGGTCAACTCATGAGCATTTTTCCATATGGTTTAATATGCAGACAACAAGAGAGCTAGTGATGCTATGTTAAAATTAATGTGTACTTGTCAATTCTAGCTTATATTTGTGTCTTGCGATCCTGTTCTAATTAATGTGTATACTACAAGCCCTTGTTTTCCTGTCTTAATGCATGCACAAAAGTCCAGTTATCTTCCTCAAAATTGTTCGTCCATTTTTCAGTTTCTCAAATACAAAGTAGCTTGCTCCTTTCAGTTCATGCATTTTGTTCATAACCATTTTGTTTTATAACATGCAAATGATTGCCTTCATTCGTGTTTTGACGTGAGCTCTAGGCCGAAGTTGGAAGAAGCAAGGCATGCAGGACCTAGGCATGCATGCATGCTCTCTTATCCCTCCTGCTCCTAGGGAGATGCATGACTGTTGTTGTAATGTTGGCCTTGGAATTTGGATGTACTGCTGATTTTGCTGAGGATTTGATGTATATGTCCTTGCTAACTTATTATTCAAATGTTGGGAGTTATGTACATATTCTTAGAATAATATTGTTTACCTGAAATGCATTTCTGTACTGGAAAATATATTGGCATTGAATCTGGTTTGTGGAATGGTACCTGACTTGTGGGACCCATTTATGAAAATAATTTGAGCAGTTTTGAAATTTCTGTCAAGTGGGCCCAATGTGTGAGATGATGACAAGTGGCACCCATTTGATTGGTGGGATCAACTCTAAAATATAATGGGCCAAACACTGTTAAAAGGCCATGGCCCAGAAAAAAACAAAAGGTCAAATTGTTGGGCTTGGCCCATGAAGTCAACCAAAAATAATAGGAAAAAATGTAGAAAGGCTGAATTGTTGGGCTCGGCCCATATAAAACACCTAATCGGACCGGGCTGAATCTTGTCAACGACCTTTTCAATTGGTCGTAATTTTGCCACGTTGCATTGCCACGTCGGATCCGGCGTGGCACAAGCAGACAGCCAAAGGACCAAAACAAAAGGTCATGGGTTCAACGACCTTCTATTTTGGTCAGAACGTCTCGACCTTCTCACGCAGAAGGTCGCTATAGTCAGTTAACGACCCTCAGCTTTTGACCTTCTATTTTTGGTCAAAAAAAGGTCGCAATTGAAAAACAATGACCTTTCAGTGACCAATAGTCAAGGTCACAAGTTGACATATTTCTTGTAGTGAGGCCCGAAGGCTTACAAACTAAACAAGAGATGAGATGCCCGTAATCCCTTTCTTGTCCCTCTCCTTAGGAGGCAGGTCAAGAAAGCGAAAGGGCAAAAGGGGCGCCTAGGTGAGCTACGAGCAGCAGAAAGCACCAAGAGAACACCTTGGTGGCCACCCAAGGGTGGACCGGTGATGACGGTGCCGGGAAAGGAGCTGGAAGATGAGGCGGCAGGACACTGGACACGCGACGAAGGCGTTGGTGTTCATGTACTCCGATTTGACGGCCTCGCCGCCCGCCCTCTTCCTCTTCCGTAGCCTCCCGACGCCAGCCGCCCAAGGAGACGGCCCCGAGAAGTTCAAGGAGTGATACGTCTCCAACGTATCTATAATTTTTGATTGCCCCATGCTATATTATCTTCTGTTTTGGACATTATTGGGCTTTATTATTCACTTTCATATTATTTTTGGGACTAACCTATTAACTGAAGGCCCAGCCCAGAATTGATGTTTTTGCCTATTTCAGAGTTTCGCAGAAAAGGAATATCAAACGGAGTCCAAACGGAATGAAACCTTCGGGAATGTGATTTTTACAACAAACATGATCCAGGAGACTTGGACCCTACGTCAAGAATAAAGGAGGAGGCCACGAGGTAGGGGCGCGCCTACCCCCCCCCCTCAGGGCACGCCCTCCACCCTCGTCAGCCCCCTGTTGCTCCATCGACGTACTCCTTCCTCCTATATATACCTACGTACCCCCAAACGATCAGATACGGAGCCAAAAACCTAATTCCACCGCCGCAACCTTCTGTACCCACGAGATCCCATCTTGGGGCCTGTTTTGGAGCTCCGCCGGAGGGGGCATCCATCACGGAGGGCTTCTACATCAACACCATAGCCGCTCCGATGAAGTGTGAGTAGTTTACCTCAGACCTTCGGGTCCATAGTTATTAGCTAGATGTCTTATTCTCTCTTTTTGGATCTCAATACAATGTTCTCCCCCTCTCTCGTGGAGATCTATTCGATGTAATCTTCTTTTTGCGATGTGTTTGTTGAGATCGATGAATTGTGGGTTTATGATCAAGATTATCTATGAACAATATTTGAATCTTCTCTGAATTATTTTATGTATGATTGGTTATCTTTGCAAGTCTCTTCAAATTATAGGTTTGGTTTGGCCTACTAGATTGATCTTTCTTGCAATGGGAGAAGTGCTTAGCTTTGGGTTCAATCTTGCGGTGTCCTTTCCCGATGTGATGAGGGGCGGCAAGGCACGTATTGTATTGTTGACATCGAGGATAACAAGATGGGGTTTTTTATCATATTGCATGAATTTATCCCTCTACATCATGTCATCTTGCTTAAGGCGTTACTATGTTTTTATGAACTTAATACTCTAGATGCATGTTGGATAGCGGTCGATGTGTGGAGTAATAGTAGTAGATGCAGGCAGGAGTCGGTCTACTTGTCTCGGACGTGATGCCTATATACATGATCATACCTACATATTCTCATAACTATGCTCAATTCTGTCAATTGCTCAACATTAATTTGTTCATCCACCGTAAAATACTTATGCTCTCGAGAGAAGCCACTAGTGAAACCTATGGCCCCCGGGTCTATCTTCATCATATTAATCTTCCAACACTTAGTTATTTCCTTTGATTTTTACTTTGCTTTTTATTTCACTTTGCATCTCTATCACGAAAATACCAAAAAAATTATCCTATCATATCTATCAGTTCTCACTCTCGTAAGTGACCGTGTAGGGATTGACAATTGAAAGTGCAACTATCCCTAGGTGGTTTTGGTAATTCCTAACAACATATAGCTCATTGAGCTAACATCATTCCAAGATGAATATTTCAGGAAAAGCTCAATGGATGGCATGGCATGGATGAGAAAATTGGATCCCTCGAAATGCTAAGGAGAAAAGGATTGGCTCAAGCTCAAAAGATCAAGACTCTACATTTTATATTTTAGTGATCCAACATCACATTGAGTCTATAGGAAAAGCCAATACTATCAAGGAGGGATGAGGTTTTGCTTAATGAGTTTCTTGCTCTACAGTGCTTAGTGATATGCTCCAAAACCCTCAATTACTTTATCATATCCACATATGACCTAAACCAAAAATCAAACTCGGCCCTACCGATTCTTTCTACCCGTCGCCACCGAGTTCAGATGTCATAGCCACTGCCACAAAAACCCTAGGCAAATCATTCTCACCAATAGGGATCTCGGTCTCAGCGAGATGGGATTGTAATCTCTCTGTTTCCCTTCGTAACGTTTCGGTACCACCGAGATGAGCGATCGGTCCCACCGAGATTGCAATGTAAACTCCCTGTTTCCTTTTCGTAATATTTCGGTCTCACGTAAATGAGCGAATCAGTCCCACCGAAGTTTACTGACCAACTCTCTGGTTAGCTTATTACCAAAATCGGTCTCACCGAAGTTTGTATGTCGGTCTCACCGAGATTAAGTTATGCCCTAACCCTAACCATATCGGTCCTACCGAGTTGCATGTCGGTCCCACTGAAAATCCTAACGGTCACTAGATTTGTTAAGTCGGTCCGACCGAGTTTATCAATTTGGTCCCACCGAGTTTGGCAAGTTGTGTTTAACGGTTAGATTTTGTGTGGAGGCTATATATACCCCTCCACCTCCTCTTCATTCATGGAGAGAGCCATCAGAGCAAACCTAAACTTCCAACTTGCTGTTTCTGAGAAGGAACCACCAACTCATGTGTTGAGGCCAAGATATTCCATTCCGACCATATGAATCTTGATCTCTAGCCTTCCCCATGTTGCTTTCCACTAAAATCTTCTTTCCACCAAATCCAAATCCTGTGAGAGAGAGTTGAGTGTTGGGGAGACTATCATTTGAAGCACAAGAGCAAGGAGTTCATCATCAACACACCATTTGTTACTTCTTGGAGAGTGGTGTCTCCTAGATTGGCTAGGTGTCCCTTGGGAGCCTCCGACAAGATTGTGGAGTTGAACCAAGGAGTTTGTAAGGGCATGGAGATCGCCTACTTCATGAAGATCTACCGCTAGTGAGGCAAGTCCTTCGTGGGCGGCCATGGTGGGATAGACAAGGTTGCTTCTTCGTGGACCCTTCGTGGGTGGAGCCCTCCGTGGACTCACAAGAACTGCTACCCTTCGTGGTTTGAAGTCTCCATCAACGTGGATGTACGATAGCACCACCTATCGGAACCACGACAAAAACATCCGTGTCTCCAATTGCGTTTGAATTCTCCAAACCCTTCCATTTACATTTCTTGCAAGTTGCATGCTTTAATTTCCGCTGCTCATATACTCTTTGCATGCTTGCTTGAATTGTGTTAAGATTGCTTGACTTGTGCTAAGATAGCTAAAATCTGCCAAAGACTAAAATTGGGAAAAGGATAAGTTTTTATTAAGTCAAGTAGTCTAATCACCCCCCCCCCTTCTAGACATACTTTCGATCCTACAAGTGGTATCAGAGCTTTGGTCTCCATTTGTTTTGATTTCCATAGATTTTGGTGGTCATAGCCTTGGTTTCACAACCTAGGAGAGTATGGCGTCTAGCGAGGGAAATTATCACCGTAGAGGTTCTTACTTTGATGGTACTAATTTTGCTAGTTGGAAGCATAAGATGAAAATGCATATTCTTGGACATAACCCCGCCGTTTGGGCTATTGTGTGTATTGGCTTGCAAGGTGAATTCTTTGATGGGAGAGAACCGAACCATGAAGCTACCACGGAAGAGTTGAAGATGCTGCAATACAACGCTCAAGCTTGTGATATCCTCTTCAATGGATTGTGCCCCGAAGAATTCAACAAAATCAGCCGTCTTGAGAATGCAAAGGAAATTTGGGACACTTTTATTGATATGCATGAAGGTACCGACTCCGTCAAGGAATTCAAGTTGGATGTGATCCAAAGTCAACTTGACAAGTTCAAAATTAAGGATAGTGAAGGTGTCGCTGAAATGTACTCTAGGCTTGCTCTTATCACAAATGAGATTGCGGGCTTAGGAAGTGAAGAGATGACCGACAAATTCATCATCAAGAAGATCCTAAGATCTTTGGACGGAAAATATGATACCGTGTGCACATTGATCCAAATGATGCCCAATTACAAAGATCTCAAGCCAACGGAAGTCATTGGAAGTATTGTTGCTCATGAGATGTCACTCAAGGATAAGGAGTAACTTCACAACAAATCAAGTGGTGCTTACAAAGCCTCATGTGAAGCCCCCACATCATCAAGTGAGAAACAAACCTTCAATGTAGAATTGAGCTTAATGGTGAAGAACTTCAACAAGTTCTACAAGAATAGAAGCAAATAGAGAAGCTCCAAGTCAAGGTCCTACAATGACAAAAGATCTCCAGTCGAGAGCGCAATTGCTACAATTGTGGAAGACCTGGACACTATTCTAATGAGTGTACGACACCCTACAAAAGAAGAGAAGATTCTCCAAAAAGAAGAAGTAGAAGAGAAGAATCACCACCAAGAGAGAGAAGGAGTAGAGATGATCGTTATGAACGAAGACCCTCACGGAGAAGCAAGGATTCGGAAAGGAGGGACAAGTCATCAAGGAGATACACAAAACGAAGACATCAAGCTCATGTTGGTGAATGGGTGTCCGGCTTCGACTCCCACAATCACTCCGAGAGAAGCTATCAGTCCGACTCCGAATGTACTCAAGATGAAGGTGTTGCCGGTCTAGCACTTGTGTCAACCAACTCCTATGACATATTTGATTCACCAAATGAAGGAATTGGAAGATCCTTCATTGGCAAAGGCCCAAAGGTAACACACCCTGAGTATGTTGATTTCAATAGTGATGAAGATGACTTGTTAGGTGATGATGATTTACTTGTTGACAACTCTAGTGATGAATACTATGATGAAACGTCAATTAATCATGCTAATCAAGATAAAACGAATGACAATGATAAGGAGAAGATTGAGCTTCTAACTAAAGAACTAAACACTCTTAAGTTAGCTCATGAAACTATCTTAGAAGATCATCGAGAACTTTTAAGGACTCATGAGAAGTTACGCTTCGAAAAGCTCAACCTTGAGCAAGATCATGAGTTCTTAAAGGCAATCAATGATGATCTTCGTAAGAAAAGTTCTTCTTACATTGCCAAGCATTTACTCTTATCTACTTACATGCCTCAAGTCAAGTCTAGTAACAAGAAAAAGAAGGATTCTTCCTCTAGTAGTAACAATAATCATGCTAAATCCAATGTTGAGTAGTTCTCATGATTCCACTAATGATTCTCTTAGCCAAGTTACACTTGAGCAAGAAAATAGCTTATTGAAGGGAGTTATAGAGAAAGGTGTTTACAAGAGCCTTGCCAGGAGTAAGCAATTTGAGGAAATTGTACACAAGCAAGGAAGGCACCGGAAGAACCAAGGTGTTGGTTTTGAACGAAAGTTCAATGCCAATGGAGTTGAGTGGGAAGAAGATCAATATCCCAAGACGAAGTTTGTTCCTCAACAAGAGAAGTATGATCCTGCTTCCTTCAAGGGGACACAAGCTCAAGATGATCTTCCACCACAAGACCACAAGCAAAAAGACAAGGACAAGCTTCAAGAGGAGATTGATGCATTTGAAGAAGCTCCTAAGGCCTTGGTCAAGTGGGTTCCCAAGACTACGACAAGTTCTACTTCATCAAGTACGACTACAACTCCAAGGATTCCCATCAAGATGATGTGGATCCCAAAGAAGAAGAACTAGAGAGTTCTTGAGGGTGGCTCCGCCAACATATTTCACTCATATCATTTTGGCAACAACAAGTGCAATCAACTTCCACATCTTGCACTAGTTCGAGTCACAAACCCTCTTGTTGGTAAGACAAGGGACAAGGTAATCTAATGCTTTCATAGACATCATCTTGTGTGTGCATCACTCTATGTCTATGGATATCCTTGTTTGTTCCTTGTGGGACTAACCTGTGTAGGTATTGAAAGTGCAACTCACTCCAAAGGATTGCTCCAAATGATCTTCACAACATTGAGCATCCATATCTTCAACACCAACATGAAGTCATCATCGACAAAACCCAAGGTTAGTTCATCCCTCTAAGGGGGGATCTCACATCTAGGGGGAGATTAACTTTAAGAATTGAGTCAAAGCAACTCTAATGGTGTGAACACATCAATGCATTATGTAAAAGTGGTAACCCCACTTGAGCTTAAACGATGAGTATGACCTATGATCAAATGTTCTCATTTGACTCCTAAGTCAATATACTCATATATAGATGACCTAGTCATCGCCAATTGTTTGATAGATGCTAGAATTGTTTGTGCATGCTTTGTCACATATTTCATTTGTCATTTTATTGTGTGAGCATGTTGGTTGCATAGTTTACTCATTCGAGGACATCCACTTGTTGTTTTGATTGATTGGTTTCATTTTCTTTTGCCAAGTGGATGGACAAGAACGCCTAAGAACCTTCTCTAGGTATCTATGCTTTTCTCGTCTCAAACTCTATTCATGCTACATCACAAAATTTGATCAAGTCAGATTCGAACCACTCTGTGTGAGGAGCACTCGGAGTCCCCGATTTGTCATAGACTTAAACTTACAAAACTTCTTTGTGCGTTTCGGTCTGACCGATTCCTCCATTTCGGTCATACCGAGATCACTAAGTCGATCTACTTTCAATCTCGGTGCAACCGGTTTGAACTTTTCGGTCACACCGAGTTGCTGTAACTGTCAACAGTTATGCATCTCGGTGCCACCAAGTTGTTCCACTCGGTCACACCGACAGGGTCGGGCTATATATACTCACGGGAAAAAATTTGGAAACTTTCTCCAAACCCCTTCGCCACAAGATAGCTCGCTCTGCCTCCGTGGTCTTCGGATCGTCCTCCTCGTCGCCAGCCGCCTCCGTCGGCTGGTCTCCGCTTACCGTCAGCGAATTCACCCCACCGCTGTGCCGCCAGAAGCGAAGTTCATCGCCAAGCTAGGGTATGGACTCGATCATAGTGCTATCCCCGTCCGATTCCTAGCACATTGTGTTCATCATGATTCTTGCCACGATTGAAACTATTCTATCCAGTCAAAACAATCCATAGTTTAGAAGTGAATTGAAAATTTAGGGTTAGGTTTCCGCCGAAACCATCTCGGACCCACCGAGTTGCAGAACTCGGTTCCACCGATTCGTCTAAGGCCATTGCTCAAGTGATTCTCGGTCTGACCGAGAATTGCAAATCGGTGTAGCCGAGTTCAGGACTTTGTGAAACCCTAGCAGTCTCGGTGCCACCGAATTGTGACTCGGTCTGACTGAGTTCACTAGTTTAGGTTCCAAAAGCTGCTTCGGTATCACCGAGTTTGCAAATCGGTTGATCCGAAATGCTTTCTGTGGAAAACTAAAACTAAGTTTTTGACCCATTCTTTTGCAAAAACCTCTGTATTTTGTGATGCTCATCCACTCTATCTCATCTATATCTATTCACAGTGGTCTGCAATTAGGTGCAACATGTCTGATCAGAGTGACAGCCATAACAAGTCAGAGGAGAAGATTCAAATGAGTGAGGGCACTAGTCCCTCTAGCAGCTCTGATGAGGGTAGCAGGAGCACTCCTAGCAAGTTACCCAAAGCAGCCACCAGGACAAGGAAGAAGAGAACCTCATAATCTGAGGATGAAGACTATGTGGCTGTTGAGGATAAGGCCATTTCCAAGAAAAAGGTGCTCAAGAAAGAATATAGCTCAGCTGCAGCAACTAAGCCAGGTCTGAAGACCAAAAGGCCAGCAGGAAGACAACCCATGTCTAAAGCCAGAGCCTCCACTCAAGCACCATTGGAATTTGAACCCAAAGAGGCTGCTGCTGAAGGTAAGAAGAGGAAGGAAAGGGTCAAGAAGACCATGGCCAGAGTTATTGGAAAGCCTTCCATGATGGAAGAAGAAGAAGAAGAGGTTGTCGCACCAAAGACCCAAGGCTCAGAAGCTTATGGGTGATGCTATCAGGACAGGTGCTGCATCATCAAAGCCCAAAGAAGCACCCAAAGCTGCCTCCAAGCCCAAGATTGCACCAAAGAGGAGTACTAGAAACATTCCAGCTACTGAGAAGAACAAGGCTCCAATGCCTGAAATTGTTGCTGAGGAAGAAGATGATGAGAAACATGTCTTGAGAAAGTTGAAGCCAAAAATTCCATATCATAATGATGCTCATCCTGTAGCTGAGAACATGAAGATCAGGAGAGACTCAGGATTGAGGCTATGGAGAGAGTCAGATCCATATGCCACCAGAAGAAGAACTGCTGTGGATTACAGGTTCCATACCAAGGAACAACATGACTTCTATGAGACAATTTTGCTTGACAAGAAGCCAATAGTGTGTGACATGAGGTGGGTGGACTGGACCTACATGAAGGAGAATGAGGAACACTATCCTGGTGTGTATGATAGTTCCAGTGCATGTGGAGTTTCATACTTTGTTGGGCAGAAGATCACAAAGTGGAATGAGGAGCTCATAATGCAATTCTACTCCACAGCACACTTCTATCCAGATGGCAGGATAGTATGGATGTCTGAAGGTACTAGGTACCAATCATCTATTGAAGAATGAGCAAATCTGATCAATGCACCTAAGGAGGAAGAGGATGACTTGGATGTCTATGCCAAGAAGAAGATAGATCACAACTCTATGGCACATATGTACAAGGAGATCCCAGATGATGCAAGCACAAGCTAAGAAGGAGAAGGCCAGGACAGAGAAGGCTGCAAATATGCCAACAATGGAAGAGGCATCTCAGTACTTTTTGAAGAGCAAACAGGATCAACTTGGCTACTTGATTGCATCCACTCTGAGGATTGAGAAGGGGCTGGCTACCTTAACTCAAAACAGGAGAGCTTGGAGAGGATCATGGAGCAGAAGTTCTATGACATGGATGTGAGGGTCACAGAGATCCAGTCCGTTGTTGAGCAACTTCAGGATGATATGCAGGAGAGGAAGGGCAAGTCAACCACTAAGGCATTTGCCAGAGTGCCTAGAGCTCAGAGATCAGCTGCAGTGCCAGTGACAGACACCAGAGCCACTTCATCTGCACCAGCTACAGCTTCAGTGCCACCAGCTCCAGCACCTACACCTCCAGCTCCATCTACATCAGCAGATGCTTACGTCCTTGGCGTTCTGTCTACACCACCACCTGAAGATCAAGCCTGAGAGTCGATCTAGTGCTATGCGTTTTCTGTGAACTTTTTGGTAACTTGTTGCCAAAGGGGGAGAAAAATGTATAGATCATATGCTTCGAGAGAGAGTGTTGCTTTTTGTTCTCTCTTGCTTTGGTGGTTGAACTTTATTTGCTTGTTTGAGATACATTATGTCTGTGTGATACCTGGATGATCATGTGTTTGATCATATGCTACATTTATGCTTGTTGGATGACATTATCTCGTTTATCTCTATATGATCATTCACTTTGCTTGGTGATGAGTGCATGTATTCAATCATTATCATTTTGAGCGCTCCACAAGATGTATGTGACATGGAAGAGTTACCCATGAGCCTAACTCCTTGTGCATTTACAGTCCAAAGCAAATCTTAAACTATGCACAAATTTAGGGGGAGCTCTTGCTTATCACATACTTCTCAAAGCGACAATGTTTTTCACTTTTATTATCATTTGTCGAAGCTTTGATCTATATGTTGTCATCAATTACCAAAAAGGGGGAGATTGAAAGTGCAACTATCCCTAGGTGGTTTTGGTAATTCCTAACAACATATAGCTCATTGAGCTAACATCATTCCAAGATGAATATTTCAGGAAAAGCTCAATGGATGGCATGGCATGGATGAGAAAAGTGGATCCCTCAAAATGCTAAGGATAAAAGGATTGGCTCAAGCTCAAAAGCTCAAGACTCTACATTTTATATTTTAGTGGCCCAAGATCACATTGAGTCTATAGGAAAAGCCAATACTATCAAAGAGGGATGAGGTGTTGCTTAATGAGTTTCTTGCTCTCTGATTGCTTAGTGATATGCTCCAAAACCCTCAACTACTTTCTCATATCCACATATGACCTAAACCAAAAATCAAACTCGGCCCTACCGATTCTTTCTACCCGGCGCCACCGAGTTCAGATGTCATAGCCACTGCCACAAACCCTAGGCAAATCGGTCTAACCGATAGGGATCTCGGTCTCACCGACACTACTAGAAAAAGGCCTACTAATGGCGCACCAGTTTTGCCTACTAATGGCGCATCACTGGTGCGCCATTACTAGCACGCCATTAGTAATTTTTACTAATGGCGCACCACTGGTGCGCCATTAGTATCTGGTATACTAGTATAGGCCACAGTGCGCCATTAGTATAGGCCACTAGTGCGCCATTAGTATATGCAACAGTGCGCCATTAGTATTTTTGAATTTTGAAGGCGGGAAAATAGTAGTGGCGCACCGTCTAACCCCCACCGTGCGCCATTCCTATTTTTGAATTTTGAATTTGGATCTGGATCGTGATTTTTTTGCCCATTTTTTGCTAGTTTTTTTTGCTCGTTTTTTGGCATAATATTATTTCAAATTTTGTTCTTTTGTCGTGTTCTTTTGCCGGAGAGGAGGAGGAGAAGGTCACCGGAGAGGTGCTCGCCTACATCGCCGGAGAGGAGGAGGAGGTCGCTGGAGAGGAGTTCACCGAAGCATCGAAGAGGAGGAAGGAGAAACCATGAGGGAATGGGAGGAGAGGAGGGAGGAGGAGCTCACCGGAGAGGAGGGAGGGAGGAGAAACCGTGAGGGGAGGGGAGGGGAGGAGAGGAGGGAGGAGGAGGTTCCCGGAGAGGAGGAGGAGGTCGCCGGAGAGGAGGAGGAGGTCGCCGGAGAGGAGAAGGAGGTCACGGAGAGGTGTAGAAGGAGTGGAGGAGAGGAGAGGTGTAGAAGGAGTGGAGGAGAGGAGAGGAGGAGATGGAGTGGAGGAGAGGAGAGGAGGAGATGGAGTGGAGGAGAGGTGGAGTGGAGGAGGTGCGCGCAGCCATATATACGACATACTAATGGCGCACCATGGGCCGGGGCGCCATTAGTAACTTTTTTTCGTTTTTTGACTTATATGGAATTTTGCAGGCGGGAAGATACTAATGGCGCACCATGGGCAGGTGCGCCATTAGTAACTTTTTTTGACTTATTTTAAATTTTGAAGGCGGGAAGATACTAATGGCGCACCATGGGCAAAAGTCGCCATTAGTGAGTTTGAATTTTTTGGATTTTTCTCGCCTCTCCGGATCTTAAAAGCCCCGTATCTTTTTTCTGTTAGGTTTTTGAGGATTTTGAAAATGTTTAACGGGTTCCCGGTTAAATTCGGATGTAAATTTTCGAGTAGATGATTTTTCATATAAAAAACTTTTTCATCCGAGTTAGTATGCAAAAGTTATGCCCATTTTTACAAATTCTCGAGAGATTTTGCAAATGAAGTCGAAATTCATATTTGCAAATTTTCCCAACAACTAGACCACATATCACATGGGAAACTTATTTTCTTTATTTTTTTGACATTTTCATCATTTTCTTTTATTTTTTAAAACTGAAAAGGCGATCCACGGGGGGTGCATTCGTGGAAGTGGTGGTTGTTACTACTGGCGCACCGTGGGTTGGTGCACCATTACTAGTTCCACTAGTAATGGCGCACCACCCACCTGGTGCACCATTACTAGTTTTGAAAATAAATGAAAAAATTGATATATTTTTGATTTTTTGAAAAAACTTAGTAATGGCGCACCAAAGGAAAGTGCGCCATTACTAATTAAACTAGTAATGGCGCACCGAGACATGGCGCGCCATTAGTAACCAATTTTTTTTTATTTTTTTTTACTTTTTTTTCAAAACTACTAATGGCGCACGACGGATGTGGTGCGCCATTACTATGTCAATTAGTAATGGCGCACTATGCATTGGTGCGCCATTAGTAAAAAAAAATGTTTATGTTTTTTTTCAAAACTACTAATGGCGCACCGCACACCAGGTGCGCCATTAGTAATATATTACTAATGGCGCACCAAGACATGGTGCGCCATTAGTAATATATTACTAATGGCGCACCAAGACATGGTGCGCCATTAGAATATAGTAATGGCGCACCACATCACAGGTGCGCCATTAGTAGCCATTCCATCTATAGCCCTTTTTGTAGTAGTGCGAGATGGGATTGTAATCTCTCTGTTTCCCTTCGTAATGTTTCGGTACCACCGAGATGAGTGATCGGTCCCACCGAGATTGCAATGTAAACTCCCTGTTTCCTTTTCGTAACATTTCGGTCTCACCGAAATGAGCGAATCGGTCCCACCGAGTTTACCTGACCAACTCTCTGGTTAGCTTATTACCAAAATCGGTCTCACCGAGTTTGTGTAATCGGTCTCACCGAGATTACGTTATGCCCGAACCCTAACCATATCAGTCCTACTGAGTTGCATGTCGGTCCCACTGAAATTCCTAATGGTCACTAGATTTGCTAAATCGTCTCAACCGAGTTTATCAATTCGGTCCCATCGAGTTTGGCAAGTTGTCTGTAACGGTTAGATTTTGTGTGGAGGCTATATATACCCCTCCACCTCCTCTTCATTCGTGGAGAGAGCCATCAGAACAAACCTACACTTCCAACTTGTTGTTTCTGAGAAGGAACCACCTACTCATGTGTTGAGGCCAAGATATTCCATTCCTACCATATGAATCTTGATCCCTAGCCTTCCCCAAGTTGCTTTCCACTAAAATCTTCTTTCCACCAAATCCAAATCCTGTGAGAGAGAGTTGAGTGTTGGGGAGACTATCATTTGAAGCACAAGAGCAAGGAGTTCATCATCAACACACCATTTGTTCCTTCTTGGAGAGTGGTGTCTCCTAGATTGGCTAGGTGTCACTTGGGAGCCTCCGACAAGATTGTGGAGTTGAACCAAGGAGTTTGTAAGGGCAAGGAGATCACCTACTTCATGAAGATCTACTGCTAGTGAGGCAAGTCCTTCGTGGGCTTACGACCATGGTTGGATAGACTAGGTTGCTTCTTCGTGGACACTTCATGGGTGGATACCTCCGTTGACTCTATAAACAGTTACCCTTAGTGGGTTGAAGTCTCCATCAACGTGGATGTACGATAGCACCACCTATTGGAACCACGACAAAAACATCCGTGTCTCCAATTGCGTTTGAATTCTCCAAACCCTTCCCTTTACATTTCCTGCAAGTTGCATGCTTTACTTTCCGCTGCTCATATACTCTTTGCATGCTTGCTTGAATTGTGTTAAGATTGCTTGACTTGTGCTAAGATAGCTAAAATCTGCCAAAGACTAAAATTGGGAAAAGGATAAGTTTTTATTAAGTCAAGTAGTCTAATCACCCCATCTCTAGACATACTTTCGATCCTACAACAACCCCTTATCGCGTTGGTTGCGAGGATTTATTTGTTTTGTGTAGGTGCGAGGGACTCGCACATAGCTTCCTACTGGATTGATTCCTTGGTTCTCAAAAGCTGAGGCAAATACTTACGTTAATTTGCTGCATCACCCTTCCCTCTTCAAGGGAAAACCAAGGCAGTGCTCAAGAGGTAGCAAGGAGTTGGCCCCTCCCTGGCAAAACTCCACCGGAGGAGCGGCCAGGTGCAGATGTTGCTGCTGCCGCACCCGCCCAGGCGCGGGGCGTCCGACGCCTAGTCGGACTCGTCCCCTTCATCTGCCCCACTGTCCTCCTCGTCACTTTCGCTCGAGGAAGAGCTTCCATCGTCGGAGTCTCCGTCGGAGGAGCTCTCCACGCAGCACTTCAGGCGAATTCCAAAATCTCCGAAGACCTTGACGGGGAGCAACCCGTCCTCCATTAATTTGAAGTAGAGGACGAGCCCCGCCGTCAGGCTGTGGATGCGAGCGAACGTCTTTCATCGACGGCGGAGGTACATGACCCGAGGAGCCGGGAAGTCAACGTCGACCCGCGTGCCCCCATTCCCACAGCCCCTCATGTGCAACCTGAGGGTATGGGGCGGGTCACGCTCCATCTCCCGAGCAAATGGGGCGGGAAGACGAAGACGACGACATGGAGGCCGGCGCAGCCTGATGATGAACTTGCGGGGCTGGTCTCCAACGTGGCCCTCCGTCGGGAAAGGCATCATTTGCGGGGGCGAGGCCGGCGCGCCGCCCCGTCCTCCTCTTCCCCGAGCACCACCACCTCTGCCATGGCTTCGCCAACGACCTCGCCCCCTCCCCCTTCCCCTTGCGGCCGGCTCCACCACCGCAGGCTCAGGAGGAGGAGGGACGCGCTGTCGAGCGGCGACCCTCGCCGCCACCATCGAGGGACCGGGGTTCCCTTTCTCCATGGCGGATGAGAGGAAGAACCAGAAGAAGGAGGAGATAGAAGATAGAAGAATGCGAGATGCCATCCCCCCTTCCCTCTCCTTATAAAGGGGCAGGGTGGGGGCTCGGCCACCCCGCTCGGCTAATCCAGCCACCAGAGGTGCATGGAATCGACACCGACCCGCTGCCCCAACCAGCAACGGCCCAGTTTCCCGTCTCCACTGCTTGCCACCCCAGGCGCATGGAGGACGCGCGACGAACATGCAGAACCGAGGGGACGGGTGAAGCGACCTCTCCCCACCCCGTGATCATGGGGTGTGGACGCCTTGAAGACCGCGACCCGGCTCCACTCAGTAAATGGGTCGCGCCTTTACGCCTCTCCCTCTTCATGGGGAAGACGCGAGCCGCCCCTGTATCATGATGTGACGCATGCCTGCGGAAACCGCCCCACGCATGCCGCCCACGTCACGCACGCCCCCTTTCCACGTCACGCTTTCAACGCAGGTCGTGGGGAAGCGCAACGGACGAAGAGTTATTGCGGTAAAAACCCGCCCCGCCTGCCCGTGCACTGTTTTGGGCCTGGCCCAACAACGTGTCGCGCTTATGTGTGGCCCAGGCCCGGGGGCTCCTGTCGGTGTGCAAAAGCAGGGGCTCTCCTTTTGACCCCTTTACTTGTGCACGGGCAGTCAGAGCCACGCGCCGCGGCCACACGGAGCAGGGTAAGGGAGGGAAGCCCGAGAAAGCCGAAGTACAAGACAGCCAAGGCAACGCCAAGGCCAAGAACACAAAGAAGCAGAAGGACGAAGCAGGCTCCCCCGGCGAGACCCTTGTCAAGCAGCCTCCGCCCCGACAAGGCCCTTGCCGGGGCGGCTCGCCCACACCACCGGAGTGAGCCACCCTCGAGCCCACGGGTTCCAACTCAACCAACCACGTTGGAACTAGGGCTCTTGAGGCACCTCCATGGTGGCATGCAGATCTTTGTCAAGAACAAGGAATATTCAAGATCAGATGAGGATTAAAAGACAACGGTCCTTGGCAAGGTCCTTGCCGAGGAGGGCCACAAGACCCCCGGCAAGATCCTTGCCGGGGACGATAGTCCGCCACGGCAAGACCCTTGCCGGGCCACCCGACAAGGCCCTCACCGAGGACACCAGCAGGGCCACTTCCAGACCCGCACCAGCCAAGTCTCCATCGCCATTCAAGATGCATCCAGCCCAACCAGTCAAGGGCAGGCACCTGCGTGGCAACATGCAGCTTCCAGGCCAACTCAGCAGGCGCCTGCGTGGCAGCATGCAGATCTTCGTGAAGACCCTACCACCGCGCCACCTCAGCTGCCTGCCTGCCTACATGGTGTCGCATGCGCCGCTGGCCAGGGCGCCTGTTGAACCGAGGAGGAGCAGCGACGGATGGGACGGGCCTTGCTCCCGTCCCCGATAAAGCTAGGGGACACCTCAGCGGCGCATAAAATGCATCTTGTCCTGTAATACGAGCGATAAGCTCGTAGCACTGTACGCCTTTCCACCTCCTGTGTGCCACTGTGGCAGCCCCTTTCGACTATAAAAGGAGGCCCAGGGCATACTGGAGAAGGATTCGGCTCTTTCGAACCACGTGCTCACCACAGCTAGTTCGAGAGCTCAAGAACTCTCTGAAATACAGCCACCAAAGCAGGACTAGGGTATTACGCATCCTCGCGGCCCGAACCTGGGTAAACGATCCTTGTGCTTACTACTAATCCTGCTCTTCTCGCAACCCTGCACCCCGGCAACCGTAGTAGGGATTCTCGTGATCCCATAGGTGTCGTTCCACACCGACAGAGCCAATGTGTCTAAGGCAAACTGCTGCATTAGTGGGTCCAGTTGGTCTTACCACTTTGCAGAAAGAAGCAGTCACTGTTTGCGCTACATTACACAAGGAATGATCGAGAAGCTTTACAGAGTATTAGTAGACGCTGGTGACATGACTAGTCTGCAGAGATGGCTGCTTTACTTGTGGTTCGGAGGAACACTGGGCAAACAAGTGCCCAAACAAGTACCAAGAAGCCAGGACATGACTCCAAGTCTGTCAATGTCACTCTAAGCAACAATGATGGGGCATCTGGGTATGGTAATCTTTTTACCGTACTTTCAGTTTGTTAGTCCACCGATTGGTGGGTTGACACTGGGGCCAATATTCATGTGTGTGGTGATGTGTCTTTGTTTTCTGGCAGCATATAAATACGAAATCCACAGGGATGCTCAGCTTGATTTTAGTGGAACTACACAAAATGTTCAGATGGTTCGTGTCCTCCATAATAATACTTCATCGTGCACAATACATAAAATGGTTCTCTAATCATTCGTTGTCACCTTGAGCCACCGGACTATCAGATGACAAAACCCTGCCCGTTCCACAATCATAGGCATTACATATTTTGAATGGAAAAGCTTGTCAAAGTTGACATTAGTTTAATATATTGGAATTGGAAGACCTTGTCAATTTTTGCTGATTGATGTTAGCGAGAAGACATGCATTTGATATTTTTGAGTGGGACGCCCTTTGCTGTGAGCAACGTCGATCGTTTCTTCCTATTCCTGTCTTCGGTTCAGAAGTAAATATTTACTCTGCTGAGATGCATAGTCACATGAATGTTGACTTATGTAAGATATTTTAAGAGTTTGTTCTGAATATTGTCTATGTAATGACATGCCTTGTGTTTGATTGCAAAGTTGAGCTTGGAATGTTGTGGCATGCAGTATCACGCGTTGTTCACCGTGCCTCCTGAGAATAATGCTTCGTATTGTTTTGCATGTCCATCTAATGCCAGTGATTTGCTTGTTAGGAAGATCATCCTCTTTTGTTGTTTCTGTGCTTAGGAAGTTCGTTGTCTTATGTTTCATTCATAGCCTATACGACAAGTCGGGTAGGTTAGACGTGAAACCATATGATCTTCCGACCAACTCATTATCTTAGGCTGTGATTGGATCGTCGTTTTAAAACCAAAACCGTTTGTAAAACTGACGCTTGTAAATAAAAGCAGATGGTCTCGGGCGAAGCGCTTGGTTGGTCGATTTCGACTAGTAAAATATACACCGGTCTCTCAAATTACATGCGTAACCCGCCGGTTTTACTTACAGACCTCGGGCCCTCGGTTTCATTACGCCTGTATTTTACACGTTGTTTCCGATGACGAGTAAATTACACTTGTATCTTAATACAGTTGTGAAATAAACAAGAGCTCCCAAGCGCGGCCTTACCATTTCATGTCGTCTCAGTCTCTCGAAGGTGCTCATAGGTGTCCGATGATCCTGGCTTCCTGAATGAGCAGCGGGCGCTGTATTAGACAATCCGTAGGGCCCGCGAGGCCCTCTCCGTCGTCCTTCGAGTTGTTGCGCTCGCCGTGGCGCCGAGCACTGTTAACATGGTCAATGAACATGAGGATTCAGGAGATGACTTTATTTTGCCTGGTTGACAGTAGGGACCCACTATGGCCATAGCCGTACGTACGCAAGTGCCTCCTTATTATGTACAACTATGTTTTTTTTTGCTTCCTCCTCATTTCCTGACATCACGGTCCCTCACCATTGTCAACCTATGTAGTCAATAAACGAGAGAATTGCACAAGGTGCGGCCGACAGCTGGGACCAAGCAGCTCGAGCAGTATTTGTGTTTTTGAGGCGTGAGCATTGCATAGTTTTTCTTGGCGATGTTTTCGTTGTTGTTCAGAGGATAGCAGGGTATTAACTGGGCGGGCTGTGACCCGTCTAGCCCAGGACAGATATCCAGCCCAGATATTAATTTTTTTCAAGATGAAAATGGCTAGCCCAAATTTATACGCTTTTTTTGAGGAATACCTGTGCAAGGTCAACTTGTTATTCTCCGCTCACTGGCTGCAAATCTTTCCTAGGAGGGATGCATTAGGCTTAACAGAAAAATAGGCTTTAAAAAATAATAAATGTGATGTAATTATAAAAACTGGGCAGTAACTATAAAAAAATGCACCAAGCATGGAATTAGTTTACAAAAAATTATTTACGGATTTTGAAAATCTTAATTTTTAATTGTTGCGCGCGCAATGTTTCGTTAGATTTCTACGTAATACAAATTTATATTTAATCTGACTAGAAATTTCGGGATAAAAATATTTCGGATCCCATCAAAATGTGGGAAATTTTATTGAATTTTGTCTTGGACGGTTGGTTGAAATTATTAATCGTTGTGCTAGCTAGAAAATGGGATGTACTTTTAACAAACTATAAATGGGCTGTAGTAAATTCCATAAGAATTGAAAAATGGGTTGTACATTCTTACAAATCGCAAATGGGCTATTAGTTCTCTCCCACACACTTGTGGGCCTACTAAGTTGACGCGTCCCCTAAAAAAAGAAGTTGACGCGTATGCAAGGCTTTGTCAACTTATTATAGTCAACACACGGTTCTAGCAGCAGTGGCCGTTGGATGTCCATCCAACGAATGCCGTGCTTCTTCTTCAATCTCGGATATTGTAGCTTCACCTGCCCAAAAAATGATTCCTCCCCCTGACATCTGGGGCACACCATTTTGAAAGCTGACCTATGGGCCTACTAAGTTGACGTGTACCAAGGGCTTTGTCAACTTAGTCAATATGAACGATTCTAGCTGCAGTGACCGTACGATGTCCATCCAATGGCCGTAGTGCTTCTTCAACCTCTGGTCTTCTTTCTCCAGCCGCCCAAAGCAGCGCCGGTCGTGCCGCGTGCTCCTGCCTCCCGTGACCGACTGTGATGCCGCAGAGGCCTCACCGCCCCCTACTATTCCCACCGCTGGCCAGGCCATCCCTCTACTCACCCACACCCTCTGTTATTCCACGGCGACGGCAGCCTCACAACGCAGCCAAACCAGTGAACCCTTGTACTCCTCTCTGCGCGGGCTTCCACTGCCGCGTCTACCCCAGCTCCGCGTCATCCCCGGCTCCGTGTCATCCCCTTCCTAGGCCTCGCTGTCGTCCACCGCCCTGGTGCTCTCGGTGCAGCGTGGTCAACGTGGTCATGGAACGGCTTCTATCGGACGTGGCCTGTACATGGAGAGGCTGACAGCTGGGTCCACGACGGCAGCAAGGAAGTGCCTCCTTATTACGCGGAAAATAATGATTCCTCCACCTGACAGCAGGGACCCACCGGACGGGCGACCGTATTTCACGAAAAAACGTTTGCCCCTGACTGCTGGGACCCGTTGGACGGTCCACCGTATTGCGCGAAAAAAACTTTCCCCCACTGTCAGCTCGGACCCATCGGAAGTGCCTCCTTATTACGCACAAAAAATGGATACTCCCCCTACTGGTTGGGACCCACCTGGTGGGAGGCTGACTTGTGGGCCTACTAAGTTGACGGGGACGGAGTGCTTTGCCAACTTAGTCAATATGAACGATTCTAGCTGCAGTGACCGTACGATGTCCATCCAAAGGCCGTAGTGCTTCTTCAACCTCTGGTCTTGTTGCTCCAGCCGCCCAAAGCAGCGCCAGTCGTGCCGCATGCTCCTGCCTCGTGGCGGGTCAGGTGCCGCGTGAGGCCTCACCGCCTACTATTCCCACCATCGCTGCCAGTTCGCTGCGACGGCAGCCTCAAACCATAGCCGAACAAGTGAACCCTTGTACTCCTCTCCGCGCGGGCTTCCACTGCCGCGTCTTCCCCGGCTCCGTGTCGTCCCCTTCCTAGGCCTCGCCATCGTCCACCGCCCTGGTGCTCTCGGCGCGGCGTGGTCAACATTGTCAAGGAACGGCTTTCATCGGATGTGGACTGTACGTGGAGAGGCTGACAGTTGGGTCCACGGCCGCAGCAAGGAAGTGCCTCCTTATTACGGCAAAATAATTATCCCTCCACCTGACAGCGGGGACCCACCAGACGGGCCACCGTATTTTGCAAAAAAAACGTTTCCCCCTCACTGCTGGGACCCACCAGCTACATCTTCGCACGCAAGGAAGTGCGTCCGGGCAACAAAAACAATTCACCCCCTGACTGCTGGGACCCACCAGCTACATCTTCGCACGCAAGGAAGTGCACGGCGGTCGGGACCCACTCGGTCGAAGCGTGCGTGGCGTTGTCATTCTAGTCGCGAATGTGTACGCATATACCGGTCGATGTAGAGGCGCCGCGACGTAGCATGTACACGCACGCACATCGCCAGGTGCAAGAAAGTAACACGGCCATGTACGCATTACATACGGGCGGGGCCTCGAACGCCTACTCACGCGCACGTGCGGCCAGGGCTCGTGTACATGGCTGGGTCGGAACGGAGAAACTGCGTCGTCGTGTTCATGGGGAGCCAACCGGCTGGGTCGGAACAGAATGCGTCGTCGTGTTCATCGGGAGGGCTTGGACGGAACAACCGATGGAAACGAGGCCTGGCGTACTACAGAACGGAGGAAACAGCCTTGTGTTCAACCGGCCACGTTCGAAATGGGATCCTGTTCACTGGGAGGGGTCTGGCGTACCGCAAAACGGAGGAAATGGACCTCCTACGGTCGAAACGGGGGTCTTGTTAACCGGGAGGGGTGTGGCGTACCACAAAACGGAGGAAACGAACTTGTGTTGGAGCGCTACGGTCGAAATGGGGGTCCTGTTCATCGGGAGGGGTGTGGCATACCGCAAAACGGGAATCCACGGGATACTGCTCATTTCCACCGTTGACCCCCTCCAGCCTCCACTTGCCATCGCTCATCCACCGTCGACCTCCTCCACCTCCACCGCGATCGCTCATCCACGGGCTCCTGTTCATCCAGCCTCCACCGCGTGCTACTCCACCGGCCATCGCTCAACCAGCCCTCTCCATGGGCTCCTGTTCAACCACCCCTCCACGGGCTACTGCTCATCCCCGCCTCCACCATCTATCGCTCATCCTACCCTCCACGGGTGGTCCTGTTCATCCCGCCCTCCACAGGTCCTGTTCATCCAACCCCAACCGCTCGATCGATCGTGGTCATGTTCATCCAGAGGCAACACCACGGGTCCTGTTCATCCACCCCCACCGGAACTGTTCATCCAAACCCCCAAAGAACGCCACCGCTCATCCAGAGGCAGCATCGATCGGCTTCGCTTAGCAGCGGCGATGGCGAATCGCCGATCGGGTTTAGTTAACAGCCATCGATCGACGATCGCCGGGTTCGATGAACGCCGTAGTTCGCAATCGCCGGGTTCGATTAGAGCCCAACGCCTTGCTCTCGGGTTCGATTAGAGCTCAACGCCGCACCCACGCGGCGTGCGTGTACGCGAGAAACGCGCATCGCTCGGCCCCGACCACCCACCATAACCGGGAACACCCGGATATTTTCCTCGCCCTCGCTTCTACCACGGTTTTTTCCATCATGGGCGGCCCAAAGAATGTCATGCAGCCGCGTCTCCGGCCCGCCCAGGACGAAAAGCCCATTTTCTGTCATGAATTTTTGTCATAGAAGTAGGAGCCCACATCTATGATGATACCGGGTTTTGTCACAATTATCGTCATAGAAGTGTCAAAAGTATGACAGAATTTTTTTTCATTCAGTCCAAAATGTCACGGATGTGTCTTTTTTTTTGTAGTGATGCACCTGCGAAGTTCGCACCAACTTTCGAGGTGAGAAAGGACAATGCACGGTACCAAAGAGGCTAGCAATGATGGAAGGGTGAGAGTGCGTATAATCCATGGACTCGCATTAGTCAAAAAGAACTCATATACTTATTGCAAAAGTTTATTAGCCCTCGAAGCAAAGTACTACTACGCATGCCCCTAGGGGGATAGATTGGTAGGAAAAGACCATCGCTCGTCCCCGACCGCCACTCATAAGGAAGACAAACAATAAATACCTCATGCTCCAACTTCGTTACATAACGGTTCACCATACGTGCATGTTACGGGTATCACAATCCTCAACACAAGTATTTCTACAATCCACAACTACCCACTAGCATGACTCCAATATCACCATGTTTGTATCGCAAAACTATTGCAAGGAATCAAACATATCATATTCAGTGATCTACAAGTTTTATGTAGGATTTTATGACTAACCATGTGAATGACCAATTCCTGTCATCTCTCTAAATAGATATAAGTGAAGCAAGAGAGTTTAATTCTTTCTACAAAAGATATGCCCACGCCTAACAAGTATAAGTGAAGCAAAAGAGCATTCTACAAATGGCGGTTTTCTATGTGAAGAGAAACAGGCAATCCAAACTTCAAATGATATAAGTGAAGCACATGAAGCATTCTATAAAGCCAAGGACTATCTCATACCAGCATGGTGCATAAAAGAAAAATTGAAAACTAAATGCAAAAGACGCTCCAAGATTTGCACATATCGCATGAACGAAACGAACCCGAAAACATACCGACACTTGTTGAAGAAAGAGGGGATGCCTTTCGGGGCATCCCCAAGCTTAGACGGTTGAGTCTCCTTGAATATTTACTTGGGGTGCCTTGGTCATCCCCAAGCTTAAGCTCTTGCCTCTCCTTCTTCTCCTCACATTAAGACCTTCTCGATCATCGAACACTTCATCCACACAAAACTTCAATAGAAAACTCGGTAAGATCCGTTAGTATAATATAGCAAATCACTACTCTAAGTACTGTTGCAAACCAATTCATATTTTGTTTTTGCATTATATCTTCTGTAGTATAACTTTTCCATGGCTTAATCCACTCATAGAAATTGATAGTTTCATCAAAACAAGCAAACTATGCATTAAAAACAGAATCTGTCTAAAACAGAGCAGTCTGTAATAATCTGAACATTCACCATATCTCTGTTGCTTCAACAATTCTGCAAAACTTAGGAAAAATAAAAAATTTGCATATAAAGACAATGCAAAAAGTTTCAGAACCATTTGACATTCCAGTAAAAAATGAAAAATCGCGCATTACAGCCAAAGTTTCTGTCCTGCACCGTACAAACCAACAAGCATTGTAAACATCCTAAAGGCAAACCTTGGAACATTATTTTTATAATACAATGGAATTGTACAAGGGGATAATTATTTTTATTGAAATGTTTTTGTAATTAAGATTCACAAAGTTTCCGTGAGCATGAACAAAGTTCCAGGAGCTCTCCCACTTCAACAATGCTTGTCTTTCTCACTTTCACTTCCCTTTTTGAAAAAGTTTTGGGTTTCCCTCTTTTTTTTAAACTATATAAAAGCACTCAACAAAAATAAATGACTCTCTAAAACTTCCAGGTTGTCTCCCTGGCAGTGCTTTCTTTGAAGCCATTAAGCTAGGCATATAGTGCTCAAATAATGGATCCACCCGGATCCCAAGGTATATCAAAGCCAATTTTAATTAACAATGATTTGGCATTTAGTAGTGAGCACAAAGCAACATATTTCAAGCAATGACGAAATCTAACTCTCTTCCTATGCATCGGCATGTGTAACATCCCAAATTTTCAATTTGGAATGTTATACATAGATCATCACTTGCACATCATATTTTATTGCATTTTAGCTCGATCCTAGCAATTTCACGCAACTCAAGGACCCATGTAGAGAGTTGGAGATTTCGTATTTTCATATTTGAGTTTTCTCAAATTCTGAAAATAGGATCATTTGATTTTATTTATTTTATCTCCAATTATTCCTATTGTCAAAATATGAGAGAGGGAATAAAATGACTTTCCCAAAATAAAGGAATATTGAAGATTTAATTAAAAAATCAAAAAAGATTTTTATTTGGAGTTTTTCGCTATTTTATTTGAATTTAGGAAAAATGCGCGTTTTTCAAAATTGCATTTAGGCTCCAAATAAATGTTCATCTTGTCCGGCTTGATTCTAGAAGCCGGGGAAAATTTATTTCGGGATTTTTGGAGTGCATTTAGTATTTCTTTCGTTAGTTTTTCTGCGCGTAATTATTTAAAAAAACGGAAACCGACCTACGGGCCGTGTTAGGCCCGGACTCCTCGGGACTTTAAATAGCGCCCCGGGCCGACCCCGCCCTTGCCCAGCCTCCGCCCCGCGCCCGCGCCAAACCCTAACCCTAGCCGTCGCCGCCGCCCGCCGCCGCCCGGCCGTGTCAGCCGCCGCCGCCCGCTTGCCGCCACGAGCCGCCGCCGCCCATCCCGCCACCCGAGCCGCCAAGGGGCATCCCGCCCCGCCGCCTGTTTTTCCTAGAAAACCGTTCGGTTTTCGCCGGTTTTCGTCGGTTCTTTTAGTTTTTCGTTTTTTTATTAGATCGGTTTTTTCGGTTTAGGTTATTTAGCGAGCGTTCGCTCGTTCGTTCGTTTGAACGAACGCGTTCATCGTTTAGATCCAGATAACGAGCGTTCGTTCGTTAATCTGTTCGTCGTTTTTCTTTTTCTCGGATTTATTTCGTGATTTTTCCGATCGTGATTTCGATCCGATTTTCGATCTAGTATAACTTTTCGCTTGCTTATCTAATCAGCGATTCAAGCGCCTAGAGTTTCGTCTCGAAACCCTCTTTCCGAATAATCAACGCAAACAAGTTTTTGCTACTGTAATATTTGACTTAGGTCCAGATTAGTAAAACGAAGCCTGTTTCTTTCGTCGTTTGACTTTCGTTGCTTCGTTCGATTTGTTTCTTTTTGCAAACCGGAGTTCTTAAGTTGAACTTTCTGGTTAGGTCTTTAGTTTGGGTTTTACCTATGCATTAGATGAGTAATTATTGTATGCTTGTTTGTTTGCGATAGAGTACCCGGAGTGCGCCGCTTGCTACTTCTAATCTCTAGGTTTTGCGGATCATCAACAAGGCAAGTAACACTTTGATCATACCCCTTTTCATACCCAGATTTTATGCATTAGATCAGTCCTCAAACATTGCATGACTAGGATCTAATTAAATTGTGGATTTTGGGAAAGTAGTTGTGGTAGCACCTATTACCTGTTTTATTATCAAACCCTTGGGAGTTACTTCTACGTTTGCTTATATTGCGATGCTATGCTAGTAGACGTGGATTGGGTGAGTGTATCCATGACAGACGTGAGATTGTTAATTAATGGTTTATTTAAGGTGGCAACTTAAACACACATCTGGGTGAATTGAGGTACCTGGGTCTTCCAGGATTGCCTGTTTCTTTTCGGACCGCCACCCAGGCTCAAAGGGATCATGATATTATTCATGCTAGAAACTTCCGTGTGCAACCACAAGCTACTACGGGCTCTAGCATAGTTGACTAAGTCGTGCGAACTCTTACAGTGGTAGACTAGCTGATGTAGGGGATGTAGGTTGGTACGGTCTACCCTGCTCGTAAGGTGCTAGCGCTTACGAAGACTATGTCTCGGTCATCCGTTTCTCAAACATCATGTAGTGCGAGAAATCAAACGGAGGAGATCGAGTCTTATGGGGAAAAGTGCACAAACCTCTGCAGAGTGTATCAAACTAATCATGGTTAGCCGTGTCCCCGGTTATGGACATCTTGAGTATCTAGTACTTGGATATCATGTGAATCTCATCATGTTACTCTAATTAATGTTGTTGGGTTTTTAATTGATGATACTTAATTGGGATTGAGAATGCTGTCAACCATTCTCAATGTTCAACAACCACCATGATAGTTAAATAAAATTTATTCCTTTGCAGTAGGGAAAATTTGGCTTTACGCAAAAACTGTAACCATAGAGCTTTCCACCAGCCATATATGCATGTAGTATAGCATTACTCTTTCATATTGCTCTCTATGTGTTACATTGCCAGCATATTCCATGTGTCAATTGCTTTCGAGCTGCAACGTTAATGTTGCAGACTTTTCAGACGACGAGTAAGGTGCCTTAGGTCATGGTTCTATACTCAGTGATGTCGTTGGAGTTGATGGACTCGCTTATCTTCCAGGCCTTCCGCTGATATCGTTATTAGATGGCCTTAAGCCATATTTATTGTAATAAGTTTTATTTTGAGACATTCGATGTAATAAGTGTGTGATTGCTACTCTGTTATAAATCCTTCAAGCATCGTATGCGTGTCAAGACTATCGATCCAGGGATGACACTGATGCACAGAGATCAAACTGTTTGAGGTCTGGTCGCTACGAGATGGTATCAGAGCACACGCTGACTGTAGGACACGACCACTAAGCTAAAACCCTAGATCACTACTCTTTCTTCTCATTTCTGACTCCTCATCCTTTCTACTCTTTTAGGATGGCGGATGCAAGGAACAAGTTCACACAACCGGATGAAGATACACCCTTTGGATGCCACTTGAAGGAAGTCACTAGATACCTGAACATCGGACTACCAAGCTTCACCGGGACCTACAACACCACTTTACCCGAAGAGGAGCGCTGAAGATTCAAGTTCAAGTTCCAGGAAGGACATTCGCACTAGTCACGGAGCCCATAGAGTTTTCCTTTGATGCACCAACCTGGAGTCTAGGAAAGAGCATGGCAGCCCACATCACCATGGGATGCATTGGAGAAGTTTACCGCAATGATCTCAAGGGTACTATTTACCAGATTTGTGGGCGCAGA
Organism: Aegilops bicornis; assembly: GCA_021605145.1. NCBI lineage: Eukaryota > Viridiplantae > Streptophyta > Magnoliopsida > Poales > Poaceae > Aegilops > Aegilops bicornis. Next base: position 630,527,417 of record CM038675.1, on the reverse strand, counting down.
GATGAGCAATGGGAGATGATCAGCACCAGGAGGGATAGATCAATCGCAGCATATATCCAGGAGTTAAACCAGCACATCCGACGTCAGAGAACCGGATGTCTTGGCGGGCATGGAGGATCTGCAGAAGGCCTTGACCAAGATCAAGGAGCTAGAAGAAGAACTCAAGGCTACACGTGAAGATTACATGGAAGAAATTGAAGTGCTAGTGGAGAAGAATGACCACTTAACCAGGAAGCTCGGAGTTTTCATGGGAGACCCCACACCAGGAGGAAATGATGACGATTCCACCTGCCCGAATAACTATATCATCATCGACGACACCGACTCAGATCCCGACGATAGCGATGATGACTATGTTGATGAAGCTGGAGCGGATATCATGGAGTCTTCATCGGAGCAGTTTTTCTAGTTGACCACCATAACAGTAGTAGAATTCCCCCCATTGTATTTAGTTTAGTCCAAGCACTTTTGTAACGATAGATAGACCGTTGTATGCCCTTGTTTGAATTGATTGGAGTGATTTTGTTTGCATTTGTCTCATGTGCATATGGGTAGTGTTTCCTCACTAGACCTCATTCTATTCTATTTTCTCATCATCTCTAACACCCTCAGATGCCTCCAAGATGCGACACCTGATTTGTTTTCCCACCAGAGATCACTTAGTTGATTCAGCAGCAGAATGCTTTGATTCAAACACTGGTACAGAACCAGGGCAACAAAAAGAACAACAACAACAACAACAACAACAACAACAACAACAACAACAACAACAACAACAACAACAACAACAACAACAACAACAACAACCCACCACCACCACCACCTGTTGACCATTTGACTCATTTCTTGAGGCTAAATCCGCCAGTGTTTTCCAGTAGCACCGAGCCGATTGATGCAGATGATTGGCTCCGCAAGGTTGGAAGGGAGCTGGCCACTGCAGGATGCACAGATGCGGAAAGAGTGCGTTTTGCCACACATCAGCTTGATGGACCTGCAGCATCATGGTGGGATAATTACACAGCCACACACCCTATTGACACTGTCACATGGGATCAGCCAAAGAAGCTTTCCGTCTTGCACATGTTTCAGCAGGAGCTATGGCCATGAAGAAGCGTGAGTTTCGCAACTTACGCCAAGGAGGATGCAATCAGAAGCCAAGATGTGGAGGACTTTAGTAAGTTAGCACGTTATGCCCCAGATGACGTTGCTACAGATGCAGCTAAGCAGGAGAAGTTTCTGGAAGGACTGAATGATGAGCTGAGCATGCAGTTGATGGTAGCCATTTTCAATAACTACCAGGAGTTGGTAGATCATGCTCTTGTGATTGAAGGGAAGCAGCAACAGATTGACAACCGCAAGAGGAAGTATGGATAGGGGAAGTACAATTCTGGAGCTCAGCAGAAGCTACGCTTTACCCCGAAACCGGGAGGACAATTTCAGCATACCCATGGAGGAGGTAGCTCGCACAATCATAATGGTTCCAAGAATGGGAACGGGAACGGAGGAAGCATCGGACAAAACCGCACCAACCCGTCAACCCCAGCCAAGAGAGACCTGAGCCAAGTCACTTGCTTTAAGTGTCAGAAGATTGGACATTATGCAAATGAATGTCCCGAAGCCCAAAATGGAAATGGCAATGGAAGCTCAGGGAAGAAGCCGAACCCTTTCAACAGGGGATGTGTGAACCACGTTACCGTGCAGTGAGGTTGAAGCTCACCGGATGCGATAATAGGTAAGTTTTTGGTTAAGACATTTACTGCAGTTGTTCTTTTTGATACTGGTGCATCGCATTCATACATATCAAGGGGATTTGTGGATAAGTTTAAATTGCCAACCCAAGCCCTTAGGTCACCCATGCTAGTAACTTCACCTGGAGCAGAATATATGGCCAGTTTGTGGTGTGATCGATTACCATTAAGGATTGGTACCTATTTGTTTCCCTCGGACCTAATAGTTTTGGAATCGCAATGATTGGATGTGATATTAGGCATAGATTGGTTATCGAAGTATGGAGGGAACATTGATTGCGCCGTCGATTTTTCTTACCACCCCAGAAGGAAGAAGAATCAATTATGTGTCACGGCATGAGCCGAGGAGGACACAAGTAAACTCCTTATCAGGAGTTGTGCAGGAGGAAGTACCCGTGGTGAAGGATTACCCGGACGTGTTCCCAGAAGAGTTGCCAGGCATGCCACCGGATAGAGACATTGAGTTTTTGATTGAGTTGTTGCCAGACACAGGGCCGATATCTAAGAGATCGGATGCCCTCATAGGATTTGGAAGAAAAAAAGAAGCAAATTAAGGAATTGTTGGACAAAGGTTTTATTCGCCCAAGTTCTTCGCCTTGGGGATCGCCAGTACTTCTAGTGGAGAAGAAGGATGGATCATTGAGAATGGTTGTTGATTACCGAGGATTGAATGAAGTGACAATTAAGAATAAGTATCCGTTGTCGATGATCAACGACTTGTTTGACCAATTGCAAGGAGCTAAGGTATTTTCCAAGATCGATTTGCGATTAGGATACCATCAGTTAAAGATACAGGAGCAGGATATACCTAAGACGGCTTTTACCACCAGGTACGGGCTTTATGAGTATACCGTTATGTCATTTCGGCTAACTAACGCACCTTCCTATTTCATGAACATGATGAACAAGGTGTTTATGGAGTTTTTGGATAAGTTCGTCGTGGTGTTCATTGATGATATTTTGGTCTACTCGAAGAATGAAGAAGAGCATAAGAAGCATTTGTGTTTAGTACTTGAGAAGCTCAGAGAACATCAGCTATATGCTAAGCTTAGCAAATGTGAGTTTTGGTTGAAGGAAGTTGGATTTCTCGGACATGTTATATCTGGAGAAGGAATAGCAGTGGATCCCACCAAAGTTGTCACTGTGACAAACTGGGAAGCACCAACGACAGCTTGGAGAGATCCGAGTTTTCTTGGACCGGCAGGATACTACCGAGATTCATTGAGAATTTCTCAAGATTGCGAAGCCTATGACGGAGTTATTAAAGAAGGATACCAAGTTCAAATGGACTGAGGAATGAGATGCTAGTTTCCAAGAGTTGAAGAAACGTTTCGTTACCTCACCGGTTGTTGATTCTCACGGATCGGCGCCAAGGATTATGAGGTGTATTGCACGCTTCACGCCGAGGACTTGGAGCAAGTGCTTATGCAGGAGGGAAGAGTTGTTTCAGATGCTTCACGACAACTGAAACCTCATGAGTTAAATTATGCCACCCATGATTTGGATTTAGCAGCCGTAGTGCATGCGTTGAAGACTTGAAGACATTTCCTCATTGGAAACCATTGTGAGGTGTACACAGATCACAAGAGTTTGAAATACATCTTCAAGCAGAAGGATTAAATATCAGGCAAAGGAGATGGTTGGAGCTCATCAATGATTATGATGTGAGATTGCATTATCACCCCGGAAAGGCTAACGTAGTAGCAGATGCGTTGAGCCGCAAGAGCCATGTCAACACACTAATAACCGGAGGATTACCAAAGGAGTTAGCCGAGGAATTTCGAGAGCTATGTTTGGAGATAGTTCCGAGAGGCTATGTAGCGGCATTGGAGATACAATCTACTTTGATGGATAAGATCAGAGAAGCTTAGAAAACGGATAAGGAGATTGCCTCTATAAAGGAGAAAATGAGCAAGGGAAAAGCTAAGGGATTTTGTGCGGATGAGCACGATACCCTATGGTTTGAGGACCGCATTTATGTGCCTAGTGATCCGGAGATCAGGAAGTTGATTTTGCAAGAGGCCCATGATTCACCTTATTTGATTCACCCAGGAAATACCAAGATGTATTTGGATTTGAAGGATACTTTCTGGTGGACCGGAATGAAGAAGGATATCGGAATATGTAGCAGTTTGTGATGTATGTCAGAGAGTGAAGTGATACATCTCCAACGTATCTATAATTTTTGATTGCTCCATGCTACTTTATCTACTGTTTTGGACTATATTGGGCTTTATTTTCCACTTTTATATTACTTTTGGGACTAACCTATTAACCAGAGGCCCAGCCCAGAATTGCTGTTTTTTGCCTATTTCAAGTTTCAAGAAACATAATATCAAACAGAGTCCAAACGGAATGAAACCTTCGAACGTGATTTTCTCACCGAACGTGATCCAGAGAATTGGACCTCACGCCAAGGAACAACAGAGGCGGTCACGAGGGTGGGGGCACCCCCTAGGGTGCGCCCCGCCTCGTGGGCCCCCTGCTCCACCGACGCGTTCTCCTTCCTCCTATATATACCTACGCATTCCCAAATGATCGTAACAGGAGCCAAAAACCTAATTCCACCGCCGCAACTTCCTCAGATCCATGAGATCCCATCTTGGGGCCTGCTCGAGCTCCACCGAGGGGGCATCCACCACGGAGGGCTTCTACATCAACACCATAGCCTCTCCGATGAAGTGTGAGTAGTTTACTTCAGACCTTTGGGTCCATAGCTTGTAGCTAGATGGCTTCTTCTCTCTTTTTGGATCTCAATACAATGTTCTCCCCCTCTCTCGTGGAGATCTATTCGATGTAATCTTCTTTTTTTGCGGTGTGTTTGTTGAGACCGATGAATTGTGGGTATATGATCCAGATTATCTATGAATAATATTTGAATCTTCTCTGAATTCTTTTATGTATGATTGAGTTATCTTTGCAAGTTTGGTTTGGCCAACTAGATTGGTAGTTCTTGCAATGGGAGAAGTGCATAGCTTTGGGTTCAATCTTGCGGTGTCCTTACCCAGTGACCGAAAGGGTTGCAAGGCACGTATTTTATTGTTGCCATCGAGGATAACAAGATGGGGTATTTATCATATTACATGAATTTATTCCTCTACATCATGTCATCTTGCTTAAGGCGTTACTCTGTTTTTAACTTAATACTCTAGATGCATGCTGGATAGCGGTCGATGAGTGGAGTAATAGTAGTAGATGCAGAATCGTTTCGATCTACTTGTTTCATACGTGATGCCTATATACATGATACCTAGATATACTCATAACTATGCTCAATTCTGTCAATTGCTCAACAGTAATTTGTTCACCCACCATAGAATACTTATGCTCTTGAGAGAAGCCACTAGTGAAACCTATGGCCCCCGGGTCTATTCTCATCATATCAATCTCCATCACTTTTATACTTGCTTTGTTTTTACTTTGCCTTTTACTTTTCACTTTGCATCTATATACCAAAAATACCAAAATATTATCTCTATCAGATCTCACTCTCGTAAGTGACCGTGAAGGGATTGACAACCCCTAATCGCGTTGGTTGCGAGTAGCTATCGTTTTGTGCAGGTACGAGGGACTTGTGCATGGCCTCCTACTGGATTGATACCTTGGTTCTGAAAAACTGAGGGAAATACTTACGCTACTCTGCTGCATCATCCTCTCCTCTTCAGGGGAAACCAACGCAAGCTCAAGACTTAGCAAGAAGGATTTCTGGCGCCGTTGCCGGGGAGTCTACGCAAAAGTCAACATACCAAGTACCCATCACAATCCCTATCTCTCGCATTACATTATTGCCATTTGCCTCTCGTTTTCCTCTCCCCACTGCACCCTTGCCGTTTTATTCGCCCTCTCTTTCCCAATCTCCTCCTCTCTTTTCCGTTTGCCTTCCCGTTGCCATGGCCGAATCAAAAAGAACTACGGGTTTTCTCCCGAGCTCTAGTGCCTTGGATAACCCCTCTATCATCTCTAAGCTCATAAATAATGATGCTATAGAAAGACCCACCGGGGTCTCCAATGAGAGCTTGAATAATTTTGATGAGGATGACTCTGGAATTTTTCGCTATTTACTTGATGAATCTTTAAAAGATGCTTGGGATAGGTTACTTAGGATTCGGCTGATATGTGCCACAATATCAAATTGAAATTTACTTAAAAGTTTTTATGTTGGCTTGCCCGCTTCCTTTAAACAAGTTTTAGATTCCATCTGTGAAGAAGGTTTTCTTGAAGGGGATGCTATAGATACCTATGAAAGAATGAAAACTATATTTGGGCATCCCATGAATGATAAGGTTGAATCAACTACCCTCTTGTGCTTTTACCAAAATGAAATTATTAGAGATGAAGTCTAGTTTAGAGGCAAATTTCTGTAATGTGCTTAATCATACTTCTTCCATTAATGGCCATGTGCTTAACTCAAATAGAAGAATGAATGCCATAGAAAGGAGATCCTCCTCTCCGAGTACCAAAGATGACAATACCTAGATCTATTCTTGCTTTTATGCTTAGCTAGGGGCGTTAAACGATAGCGCTTGTTGGGAGGCAACCCAATTTTATTTTTAGTTTTTTGTTTTTGCTTATTTTTAGGAATAAATAATCCATCTAGCCTCTGTTTGGATGTGGTTTTATGTTTTAATGAGTGTTTGTGCCAAGCTAGACCTATTGGATCTTCTTGGATAATAGTTATTTGATCTTGCTGTAATTTCCAGAAACTTTGCGCTCAGTGCCCGAATTGTTAAAAATCACCAGAATGTGATAAAATACTGATTCCAATTGCTTCTGATCAATAAACAAATTTTCCAGGTCTTCTAATTTTGGTAGAATATTTGGAGTTCCAGAAGTTTGCGTTAGTTACAGATTACTACAGACTGTTCTGTTTTTGACAGATTCTGTTTTGCGTGTGTTGTTTGCTTATTTTGATGAATCTATGGCTAGTAAAATAGTTTATGATCCATAGAGAAGTTGGAATACAGTAGGTTTAACACCAATATAAATAAATAATTAGTTCATTACAGTACCTTAAAGTAGTCTTTTGTTTTCTTTCTCTAACGGAGCTCACGAGATTTCTATTGAGTTTTGTGGTTGTGAAGTTTTCAAGTTTTGGGTGAATTCTTTTGATGGATTATGGAACAAGGAGTGGAAAGATCCTAAGCTTGGGGATGCCCATGGCACCCCCAAGATAATCCAAGGACACCAAAAAGTCAAAGCTTGGGGATGCCTCGGAAGGCATCCCCTCTTTCGCCCACTTCCATCGGTAATTTACTTGGAGCTATATTTTTATTCACCACATGATAAGTGTTTTGCTTGGAGTGTCTTGTATTATTTGCGTCTTTACTTGTTAGTTTACCACAATCATCCTTGCTGTACACACCCTTTGAGAGAGCCATACATAAATTGGAATTTGATAGAATACTCTATGTGCTTCACTTATATCTTTTGAACTTGATAGTTTTGCTCATAGTGCTTCACTTATATCTTTTGAGCGTGATAATTTTTGCTCTAGTGCTTCACTTAGATCCTTTAGAGCACGGTGGTGGATTTGTTTTAAAGAAACTATTGATCTCTCATGCTTCACTTAGATTATTTTGAGAGTCGTTAATAGCATGGTAATTTGCTTAATGTTAATATACTTGGTATTCAAGATATGTGAAACTTTCTTTTGAGTGCGTTGAATACTAAGATAAGTTTGATGCTTGATAATTGTTTTGAGATATGAAGATGGTGATATTAGAGTCATGCTAGTTGAGTAGTTGTGAATTTAAAGAATACTTGTGTTAAAGTTTGTGATTCCCATAGCATGCACGTATGGTGAACCGTTATGTGATGAAGTCGGAGCATGATTTATTTATTGATTGTCTTCCTTATGAGTGGCGGTCGGGGGACGGCGATGGTCTTTTCCTACCAATCTATCCCCTAGGAGCATGCGCGTAATACTTTTCTTTGATAACTTCTAGATTTTTGCAATAAGTATATGAGTTCTTTATGACTAATGTTGAGTCCATGGATTATACGCACTTTCTCCCATCCTTTCACTATTGCTAGCCTCTCTAATACCGCGCACTTTTAGCCGGTATCATACACCCACCATATATCTTCCTCAAAAAAGCCACCATACCTACCTATCATGGCATTTCCATAGCCATTCCGAGATATATTGCCATGCAACTTTCCACCGTTCAGTTTATTATGACACGCTCCGTCATTGTCATATTGCTAGCATGATCATGTAGTTGACATCGTATTTGTGGCAAAGCCACCGTTCATAATTCTTTCATACATGTCACTCATGTTTCATTGCATATCCCGCACATCACGGAGGCATTCATATAGAGTCATATTTTGTTCTAAGTATCGAGTTGTAATTGTTGAGTTGTAAGAAAAATAAAAGTGTGATGATCATCATTATTAGAGCATTGTCCCAAGTGAGGAAACGATGATGGAGACTATGATTCCCCCACAAGTCGGGATGAGGCTCCTGACGAAAAATAAAAAAAAAGAGGCCATAAAAAAAGAGAAAATGCCCAAATAAAAAAATAAAAAATGAGAGAAAAAGAGAGAAGGGACAATGTTACTATCCTTTTACCACACATGTGCTTCAAAGTAGCACCATGATCTTCATGATAGAGAGTCTCCTATGTTGTCACTTTCATATACTAGTGGGAATTTTTCATTATAGAACTTGGCTTGTATATTCCAATGATGGGCTTCCTCAAATGCCCTAGGTCTTCGTGAGCAAGCGAGTTGGATGCACGCCCACTTAGTTTCTTTTGTTGAGCTTTCATATACTTATAGCTCTAGTGCATCCGTTGCATGACAATCTCTACTCAATCACATTGATATCTATTGATGGGCATCTCCATAGCCCGTTGATACGCTTAGTTGATGTGACACTATCTTCTCCTTTTTGTCTTCTCCACAACCACCATTCTATTCCATCTATAGTGCTATATCCATGGCTCACGCTCATGTATTGCGTGAAGATTGAAAAAGTTTTGAAAATGTTAAAGTATCAAACAATTGCTTGGCTTGTCATCGGGGTTGTGCATGATTTAAATATTTTGTATGGGGAAGATGGAGCATAGCCAGACTATATGATTTTGTAGAGATAACTTTCTTTGGCCATGTTATTTTGAGAAGACATAATTGCTTAGTTAGTATGTTTGAAGTATTATTATTTTTATGTCAATATGAACTTTTGTCTTGAATCTTTCGGATCTGAATATTCATACCATGATTAAGAAGATTTACATTGAAATTATGCCAAAGTATCACTCCGCATCAAAAATTCTCTTTTTATCATTTACCTACTCGAGGACGAAAGCAGAATTAAGCTTGGGGATGCCTCGATACGTCTCCAATCTATCTATAATTTTTGATTGCTCCATGCTACTTTATCTACTGTTTTGGACTATATTGGGCTTTATTTTCCACTTTTATATTACTTTTGGGACTAACCTATTAACCGGAGGCCCAAATTGCACTGTCGTTTTTGCATTTTTCAGTGTTTCGAAGAAACAGAATATCAAGCGGAGTCCAAACGGAATGAAACCTTCGGGAACGTGATTTTCTCACCAAACGTAATCCAGGAGACTTGGACCCTACGCCAAGGAACAACAGAGGCGGTCACGAGGGTGGGGGGCGCGACCCCACCCCCTAGGGCACGCCCCCCTGCCTCGTGGGCCCCCTGTTGCTCCACCGACGTACTCGTTCCTCCTATATATACCTATGTACCCCCAAACGATCAGAACAGGAGCCAAAAACCTAATTCCACCGCCGCAACTTCACCTGTATCCACGAGATCCCATCTTGGGGCACATTAGGAGCTCCACGGAGGTGGCATCCACCACGTAGGGCTTCTACATCAACACCATAGCCTCTCCAATGAAGTGTGAGTAGTTTACTTCAGACCTTTGGGTCCATAGCTAGTAGCTAGATGGCTTCTTCTCTCTTTTGGATCTCAATACAATGTTTCCCCTCTCTCGTGGAGATCTATTCGATGTAATCTTCTTTTTGCGGTGTGTTTGTTGAGACCGATGAATTGTGGGTTTATGATCCAGATTATCTATGAATAATATTTGAATCTTCTCTGAATTCTTTAATGTATGATTGAGTTATCTTTGCAAGTCTCTTCGAATTATCCGTTTGGTTTGGCCAACTAGATTGGTAGTTCTTGCAATGGGAGAAGTGCATAGCTTTGGGTTCAATCTTGCGGTGTCCTTACCCAAAGGATGTAAAGGGTTGCAATGCAAGTATTGTATTGTTGCCATCGAGGATAACAAGATGGGGTATTTATCATATTGCATGAATTTTTCCTCTACATCATGTCATCTTGCTTACAGGCGTTACTCTGTTTTAACTTAATACTCTAGATGCATCTTTGGATAGCGGTCGATGAGTGGAGTAATAGTAGTAGATGCAGAATCGTTTCGATCTACTTGTTTCGGACGTGATGCCTATATATATACATGATCATACCTAGATATACTCATAACTATGCTCAATTCTATCAATTGCTCAACAGTAATTTGTTCACCCACCATACAATACTTATGCTCTTGAGAGAAGCCACTAGTGAAACCTATGGCCCCCGGGTCTATTCTCATCATATCAATCTCCATCACTTTTATACTTGCTTTGTTTTTACTTTGTCTTTTACTTTTCACTTTGCATCTATATACCAAAATACCAAAAATATTATCTCTATCAGATCTCACTCTCGTAAGTGACCGTGAAGGGATTGACAACCCCTAATCGCGTTGGTTTCGAGTAGCTATCGTTTTGTGCAGGTATGAGGGACTTGTGCGTGGCCTCCTACTGGATTGATACCTTGGTTCTCAAAAACTGAGGGAAATACTTACGCCACTCTGCTGCATCATCCTCTCCTCTTCAGGGAAAACCAACACAAGCTCAAGACGTAGCATGAAGGCAGAGCATCAGAAGCCAGCTGGATTGTTACAAACATTGCCGATACCCGAATGGAAGTGGGAAAATTAGGCATGGATTTTATCACAGGATTGCCCAGGACTCGTTCGGGCTATGACACGATTTGGGTTGTAGTCGATCGTTTGACGAAGGTAGCTCATTTCATTCCAATAAAGACTACCTACGGCAATGCCAAGTTGGCGAAGATATACATGACCAGGATCGTATGTCTACATGGAGTTCTGAGGAGTATCATATCATATAGAGGAACCCAGTTCACCTCATAGTTTTGGAATCAGTTGCACGAAACTTTGGGAACCAGGCTAGCGTTCAAGATGCCTTTTCATCCGTGAGATGATGGACGTACCGAGAGAGTCAATCAGATTTTGGAGGATATGCTGAGAGCATGTGCATTGGATTATGGATCAAGTTTGGATGACAACTTGCCATATGCGGAGTTTTCTTATAACAACATCTATCAAACTAGTTTGAAAATGGCCCCTTTCGAAGCCTTGTACGGAAGGAGGTGCAGAACCCCATTGTTGTGGGATGAAGTTGGAGACCGCCAGCTGTTTGGACCAGATTTGATTAAGGAGTCTGAACAGAAGGTGAAGTTGATTTGCGATAGGCTCAAGGTAGCCCAATCTAGGTAGAAGAGCTACGCGGATTCTAAACCTAAGGAGACAGTTCACGAAGTCGGAGATAGAGTCTATCTTCGAGTATCTCCACTTCGAGGAGTTAAGCGCTTCGGAGTTAAAGGAAAGTTAGCACCATGTTTTGTGGGACCATACAGAGTTTTGGAGCGCATGGGAGAAGTTGCTTACAAGTTGGAATTGCCCGAAGGATTGTCAGGAGTTCACGACGTGTTCCACGTTTCCCAGTTGAAGAAGTGCCACGCAGAGATGGCTGATATACCTCTGAGAGATACCGTGCCACTAGAAGCGATTCAGTTGGGTAATGATTTGACCTACGAGGAGAAACCAGTCAAAATTATCGAGGTTGCCAGCAGAGTCACTCGCAAAAAGGTTATCAAGTTTTGCAAAGTTCAGTGGAGCCGCCACACCGAGGATGGAGCCACCTGGGAGCGAGAGGAATATCTGCTGAAGGACCACCCTCACCTATTTTCTAGCCAACCCAAATCTCGAGGGCGAGATTCATCTTAAGGGGGTAGGTTTGTAACATCCCAAATTTTCAATTTGGAATGTTATACATAGATCATCACTTGCATATCATATTTTATTGCATTTTGGCTCGATCCTAGAAATTTCACGCAACTCAAGGACCCACGCAGAGAGTTGGAGATTTCGTATTTTCATATTTGAGTTTTCTCAAATTCTAGAAATAGGATCATTTGATTTTATTTATTTTATATACAATTATTCCTTTTGTCAAAATATGAGAGAGGGAATAAAATGACTTTCCCAAAATAAAGGAATATTGAAGATTTAATAAAAAAATCAAAAAAGATTTTTATTTGGAGTTTTTCGCTATTTTAATTGAATTTAGGAAAAATGCGTGTTTTTCAAAATTGCATTTAGGCCCCAAATAAATGTTCATCTTGTCCGGCTTGATTTTAGAAGCCGGGGAAAATTTATTTCGGGATTTTTGGAGTCCGTTTAGTATTTCTTTCATTAGTTTTTCTGCGCGTAATTATTAAAAAAAACGGAAACCGACCTACGGGCCGTGTTAGGCCGGACTCCTCCGGGGGCTTTAAATAGCGCCCGGCCGACCCTTGACCAATGACCGCTCGCGCCCGCGCCAAACCCTAACCCTAGTCGCCGCTTCATCGCCTTCGCCGCCGCCGTCCCGCCGCCGAGCCGAGGTTGACCCCGCCCCGCCGACGGTTTTTCCTAGAAAACCGTTCGGTTTTCGCCGGTTTTCGTTCGATTTTTTTAGTTTTCGTTTTTTTATTAGATCGGTTTTTTTTCCGGTTTAGGTTATTTAGCAAGCGTTCGCTCGTTCGTTCGTTTTAACGAACGCGTTCATCGTTTAGATCCAGATAACGAACGTTAGTTCGTTAATCTGTTCATCATTTTTCTTTTTCTCGGATTTATTTCGCGATTTTTTTGATCGCGATTTCTGATCCGATTTTCGATCTAGTATAACTTTTCGCTCGTTTATTGGAATCAGGCGATTCAAGCGCCTAGAGTTTCGTCTCGAAACCCTCTTTCCGAATAATCAACTCAAACAAGTTTTTGCTACTGTAAAATTTGACCTTGGTCCAGATTAGTAAAATGAAGCTTGTTTCTTTCGCCGTTTGACTTTCGTTGCTTCGTTCGATTTGTTTCTTTTTGCAAACCGGAGTTCTTAAGTTGAACTTTCTGGTTAGATCTTTTGTTTGGGTTTTACCTGTGCATTAGATGATTACTTATTGTATGCTTGTTTGTTTGCGATAGAGTACCCGGAGTGCGCCGCTTGCTACTTCGAATCTCTAGGTTTTGCGGGTCATCAGCAAGGCAAGTAACACTTTGATCATACCCCTTTTCATACCCAGATTTTATGCATTAGATCAATTCTCAAACATTGCATGATTAGGATCTAATTAAATTGTGGGTTTTGGGAAAGTAGTAGGTAGCACCTATTACCTGTTTTATTATCAAACCCTTGGGAGTTACTTCTACGTTTGCTTATATTGCCATGCTATGCTAGTAGACGTGGATTGGGTGAGTGTATCCATGACAGATGTGAGATTGTTAATTAATGGTTTATTTAAGGTGGCAACTTAAACACACATCTGGGTGGATTGAGGTACCTGGGTATTCCAGATTACTGTTTCTTTTCGGACCGCCACCCAGGCTCAAAGGGATCATGATATTATTCATGCTAGAAACTTCCGTGTGCAGCCACAAGCTACTATGGGCTCAAGCATAGTTGACTAAGTCGTGCGAACTCTTACAGTGGTAGACTACCTGATGTAGGGGATGTAGGTTGGTACGGTCTACCCGTTAAATGAGGTGCTAAGCGCTTACGAAGACTTTGTCTCGGTCATCCGTTTCTCAAACATCATGTAGTGCGAGAAATCAAACGGAGGAGATCGAGTCTTGTGGGGAAAAGTGCACAAACCTCTGCAGAGCGTATCAAACTAATCATGGTTAGCCGTGTCCCCGGTTATGGACATCTTGAGTATCTAGTACTTGGATATCAAGTGAATCTCATCATTTTACTTTAATTAATGTTGTTGGGTTTTTAATTGATGATACTTAATTGGGATTGAGAATGCTGTCAACCATTCTCAATGTTTAACAACCACCATGATAGTTAAATAAAATTTATTCCTTTGTAGTAGGGAAAAATTGGCTTTACGCAAAAACTGTAACCATAGAGCTTTCCACCAGCCATATATGCATGTAGTATAGCATTACTCTTTCATATTGCTCTCTATGTGTTACATTGCCAGCATATTCCATGTGCTGACCCGTTTTCGGGCTGCAACGTTCTTGTTGCAGACTTTTCAGATGACGAGTAAGGTGCCTTAGGTCGTGGTTCTATACTCAGTGATGCCATTGGAGTTGATGGACTCGCTTATCTTCCAAGCCTTCCGCTGTTATCGTTATTAGATGGCCTTAAGCCATATTTATTGTAATAAGTTCTCTTTTGAGACATTCGATTGTAATAAGTGTGTGATTGCTACTCTGTTATAAATCCTTCAAGTAATCGTATGTCAAGATTATCGATCCAGTGGATGACATCGATGCACGAGAGATCGACTGCTTGAGGTCCTGTCGCTACAAAGATGTCATAAAAGAACAATTCATGCACATAGTAAAGGCCAATGCATAGTATAAACAATTTCTTGCAATTTTATCGTGTTGGAAACATAGGGAGGTGGAGATATAGTTCCTCTCCCATAATAATTGCAAGTAGGAGCAGCAAGCACATTCATATTATATCTATCAAAACCATCATGTGCAACGGTAAAAGGTAACCCATCAATATAATCCTTAATAAGTGCAAACTTCTCCGATATAGTGTAGTCGGGAGAATTCAAAAAGATAATAGGACTATCATGCGTGGGTGCAACAGCTACAATTTCATGTTTAACATAAGGAACTATAGCAAATTCATCTCCATAAGCATAATTAATATTGGCATCTTGGTCACAAGCATAGCAAGCATCATCAAAAAGGGATATTTCAAAAGAATCCAAGGAATCATAACAGTCATCATAGCGATCATCCTTCGGTAAGCACGAAGGGAAATTAAACAATGTATGAGTTGAAGAGTTACTCTCATTAGAAGGTGGGCACAGGTGATCAATCCGCTCTTCCTCCTTTTGTTCTTCGCTCTCCTCATCTTTTTCATCCAATGAGCTCACAGTTTCATCAATTTCTTCTCCCATAGACTCCTGCAAAATATTAGTCTCTTCTTGGACAGCGGAGACTTTCTAAATGCATCAATATCGGCATTGTATTCATAATTCTGATAGCAATATTTAAGGATAGCTAAATTTTCAGGTCTATAAACATCATCATAAGATTTTCACACTCTTTAAATATAGATTCTAATTTCATAAGCAACCATAAAAGCAACACATTCTTCTATTTGTTCCACATCATAGTAATCATATATACCTCTAGCATAAGAAGCCAAGATATCATTATCATTAAATTTGCATGAAAAGGGAAGGTGTGGAGACTTCATCCTAGAGCAACAAGTATAATCATATCTCAAGCATAGTTGCCTAGCATCCACTTCAACATATGAATTTGATCCCATAATAGTTTCCCTTTTTGAGTCAAGCGATAATCCCTAAAGTATTCACGTTGATCCAACGTGTCTCCCGTTACCAAATTGAATTGGGTTTTCTCAGGATTATCATAGTAGTACATAATATCTATCACATAACAAGCATCGAGGGTTTTAGGAGGTTCCCCATCTCCACGAGCAGCAAGTACACCTATTTTTTTTGGTATTTCGTGTTCCATATCCATAACTAAAGATAGAGAACAACTTAGAACAACAAATAAAATCTACTTAGTGATAAAGCAAACAAGCACACACGAGAATATTCACGCCACGCTATGACTCCCCGGCAACGGCGTCAGAAAAAGGTCTTGATAACCCACAATTATAGGGGATCAATTGTGGCCTCTTTTGATAAGTAAGAGTGTCGAACCCAACGAGGAGCTAAAGGTAGAACAAATATTCCCTCAAGTTCTATCGACCACCGATACAACTCTACGCACGCTTGACGTTCGCTTTACCTAGAACAAGTATGAAACTAGAAGTACTTTGTAGGTGTTGTTGGATAGGTTTGCAAGAATATAAAGAGCACGTAAAAAAAGCTAGGGGCTATTTAGATAAAGACACAACTAAGTTAGTTTTAGTAGAGAGCTTTTTGTCACGAGAAAGTTATTTGTCCCTAGGCAATCGATAACTAGACCGTAATCACTATTGCAATTTTATTTGAGGGAGAGGCATAAGCTAACATACTTTCTCTTCTTGGATCATATGCACTTATGATTGGAACTCTAGCAAGCATCCGCAACTACTAAAGATCATTAAGGTAAAATCCAACCATTGCATTAAAGTATCAAGTCCTCTTTATTCCCATACGCAAACAACCTTACTCGGGTCTGTGCTTCTGTCACTAACGCCACCCACCATAAGCAAATCATGAACATATTGCAAAACCTACAGCGAGGATCCCACACGCTTGCGCGACATGGAGAGCACCATAGGACAGCACCAATAATAAAACATGCAACTCAAACCAATCACGATCATCAGTTAACCCATAGGAGAAAACGGATCTACTCAAACATCATAGGATAGCCATACATCATTGGGAAATAATATATAGCGTTGAGCACCATGTTTAAGTAGAGATTACAATGGGTAAAAGAGGGGTTACACCGCTGCATAGAGGGGGGCAAGAGTTGGTGATGATGGCGGTGAATTTGTTGGTGAAGATTGCGGTGATGATGATGGCCCCCCGGTGGCACTCCGGCGCCACCGGAAGCGAGGGGGAGAGAGCTCCCCTCCTTCTTCTTCTTCCTTGACCTCCTCCCTAGATGGGAGAAGGGTTTCCCCTCTGGTACTTGGTCTCCATGGCATGGAAGGGGCGAGAGCCCCTCCGAGATTGGATCTGTCTCTCTGTCTCTCTCTGTTTCTGCGCTCTCAAATCTGGCCTTTCACCGTTTCTTTTATAACCGGAGATCCGTAACTCTGATTGGGATGAATTTTGGACCTGATCTCTATTCGGAAATTAGCTTTCTTGCGGCGAAAGAAGGGCTCCAACCTCCTAAAGGGGTGGCCACGAGGGTCCAGGGCGCGCCTGATCCCCTGGGGTGCGCCCCCTACCTTGTGGACCCCTCGGGCATCGTATCGCGTTGATTCTTCTTCCCAAAAATCACAAATATTCCAAAAAATATCTCCGTCAGTTTTTATCCCGTTTGGACTCCATTTTATATGGATTTTCTGCAAAACAAAAAACATGCAACAAACAGGAACTGGCACTAGGCACTTGATCAATATGTTAGTCCCAAAAATAGTATAAAAAGTTGCCAAAAGTATATGAAAGTTGTAGAATCTTGGCATGGAAAAAGCAAAAATTATAGATATGATGGAGACGTATCACCATCTGACAAGGGTTATGATAAAATCGTATAAAATTTTCTGCGCAATCAGAGTTACGGATCTCCGGGAATTTAAGAAATCGTGAAGGGCCAGATCCGGGGAACGCGAAACAGAAGAGAACATAGAGGGAGATCCAATCTCGGAGGGGCTCCCACCCCTCAGCTGCCATGGAGGCCATGGACCAGAGGGGGAACTCTCCTCTCATCTAGGGGGGAGGCCAAGTAAGAAGAAGAAGGAGGGGGGCTCTCTCCCGCTCTCTCCCGGAGGCGCCGAAGTGCTGCCGGGGCAAGGATCATGACGGTGATCTACATCAACAATCGTGCTACCATCAACACCAACTTTCTCCCCCTCTATGAAGTGGTGTAACACCCCTTCTCCCCACTGTAATATCTACTTAAACATGGTGCTCAACTCCATATATTATTTCCAAATGATCTATGGTTATCCTATGATGCTTGAGTAGATCCGTCTTGTCCTGTGGGTTAATCGTGATCTTGGTTGGTATGATTGTATATTTTATTTATGGTGTTGTCCTATGGTGCCCTCCGTCTCGCGCAAACGTGAGGGGACCCGCTGTAGGGTGTTGCAATACGTTCATGATTCGCTTATGGTGGGTTGCGAGAGTGGCAGAACCTTAAACCCGAGT
Organism: Aegilops bicornis; assembly: GCA_021605145.1. Lineage (NCBI taxonomy): Eukaryota > Viridiplantae > Streptophyta > Magnoliopsida > Poales > Poaceae > Aegilops > Aegilops bicornis. The sequence goes on along the minus strand of CM038675.1, from coordinate 630,509,531 downwards.
AGGTGGGCTGTTGTGTATGAGATAAAGAGGACCCGATACTTAATGGAATGGTTGGGTTTCATGACCTTAGTGATCTTTAGTAGTTGCGCATGCTTGCTAGGGGTCCAATCATAAGTGCATATGATCCAAGTAGAGAAAGTATGTTAGCTCATGCCTCTCCGTCATATAGAATTGCAAGAATGATTACTGGTACTTGTTATCGATTGACTAGGGACAAATGACTTAATTGTTGACAAAAGCTATCCACTTTTATTACCTTGCAATTTATTCGTAGTTTTATTCTCGCAAAGTACTCATAGTTTTATTCTTGCAAAATAGTTTCATACTTGTTTAAGGTAAAGCAAACGTCAAGTGTGCGTAGAGTTGTATCGGTGGTCGATAGAACTTGAGGGAATATTTGTTCTACGTTTAGCTCCTCGTTGGGTTCGACACACTATTTTATCGCAGAAGGCTACAAATGGTCCCCTACACATGTGGGTTATCAAGACCTTTTTCTGGCGCCGTTGCCAGGGAGCAGTAGCGTGTGGTGAATATTCTCGTGTGTGCTTGTTTGCTTTATCCCTAAGTAGTTCTATTTTCTGTTCTAAGTTGTTCTCTATCTTTAGTTATGGATATGGAACACGAAACACCAAAAAAATTAGTTGTACTTGCTACTCATGGAGATGGGGAACCTCCTAAAACCCTCGATGCTCGTTATGTGAAAAATATTATTTACTACTTTGATAATTCTGAGAAAACCCCATTTAACTTGATAATGGGAGTAATGTTGGATAAACGTGAATACTTTAGGGATTATCGCTTGACACAAAAAGGGAAACAATTATGGGATCAAATTGATATGTTGCATTGGTATGCTTGGAATTTATGCCAGAGACATGATTATACTTGTTGCTCTAGGATGAATGCTCCACACCTTCCCTTTTCATGCAAATTTTGATGATAATGAAACCTTGGCTCCTTATGCCAATGGTAGATATGATTACTATGATGTGGAACGAATAGAAGAATTTGTTGCTTTTAAGGGTGCTTATGAAATTGAATCTTTGTTTTTAAAGTATGAAGCTTTTGATGATGATGTTTATAGACCTGAAAATTTTGCCATCCTTAAATATTGCTATGATAATTATAAGTACAATTCCGATATTGATGAATTTATTGAGAAAATCTCCACTGTCCGAGAAGAGACTAATACTTTGCAGGAGTCTATGGAAGAAGAAATTGATGAAACTATGAGCTCATTGGATGAAAAATATGATGAAGAGAGTGAAGAACAAAAGGAGGAAGAGCGCATTAGCTACCCATGCCCACCTTCTAATGAGAGTAACCCTCCAACGCATACATTATTTAATGTCCCTTCATGCTTACCAAAGGATGAATGCTATGGTAATTGCTATGATCGCGTTGATCCATTGGAAATATCCCTTTTTAATGAACTTGGTGCTTGCTATGCTTGTGGCCAAGATGCCAATATGAATTATGCTTATGGATATGAACTTGCTATAGTTCCTTATGTTAAGAATGAAATTGTTGCTATTGCACCCACACATGACAATCCTATTATCCTTTTGAATTCTCCAAATTACACTATATCGGAGAAGTTTGTTCTTATTAAGGATTACATTGATGGTTGCGTTCTACAACTACACATGATGATTTTGATGAATGTAATATGCATGTGCTTGCTGATCCTACTTGCAATTATTATGAGAGAGGAACTACATCTTCACCTCTCTATGTTTCCAATATGATATAATTGCACCAAATAGCTTATACTATGCATTGGCCTTTACTTGATGTGCATGACTTGTTCTTTTATGACATGCCGATGCATAGGAAGAGAGTTATACTTTGTCATTGCATGATATATGTTGCTTTGTGCTCACTACTAAATGCCAAATCATTGTTAATTAAAACTTCGATATACCTTGCGATCTGGGTGGATTCATTACTTGAGCACTTTATGCCTAGCTTAATGGCTTTAAAGAAAGCGCTGCCAGGGAGACAACCCAAAAGTGTTAGAGAGTCATTTTATTTTGGTGTGTGCTTTTATAAAGTTTAAAAACAAAAATAATGTAGAGAGGAATTTAAATACTTTTTCACAAAAGAGAAGCGATTGGAAGTTATGCATTGGAGAAGTGAGGGTCGACCTTGAACACTTGGGTTCATGCTCATGGAAACAATGTAGAATTTTTCATGAAGATTCTCACAAAAATAATTATCCTCTTGTACAATTCCATTGTGTTATAAAAATAATGTGCCAAGGTTTGCCTTTAGGATGAGTAGATTCCTTGTTGGTATGTGCAGTGCAAAAACAAAAACTTTGACTGTAGTGCACGATTTTACATTTTTTACTGGAACGTCGAAAGTTTCTGAAACTTCTTGCAAAGTCTTTCTTTACAAATTGTTTATTTTTTCCAAATTTTTGAGAATTTTTGGAGTACCAGAAGTACGGTGAATGTTCATATTACTACAGACTGTCCTGTTTAAGACAAATTCTGTTTTTGATGCATTGTTTTGCTTGTTTTGATGAAACTATCGATCCTATCTGTGGTATAAGGCATGGAAAAGTTATAATACAGTAGCTACAATGCAAAAACAAAATATGATTTGGTTTGCAACAGTACTTAGAGTAGTTATTTGCTCTATTATACTAACGGATCTTACCGAGCTTTCTGTTGAGTTTTGTGTGGATGAAGTGATCAAAGATCGAGGAGGTCTCGATATGAGGAGAAGGAGGAGAGGCAAGAGATCAAGCTTGGGGATGAACAAGGCACCCCAAGTAAATATTCAAGGAGACCCAAGCGTCTAAGCTTGGGGATGCCCCGAAAGGCATCCCATCTTTCTTCAACAAGTATCGGTATGTTTTCGTCTTTGTTTCATTCGGGTGATATGTGTAAATCTTGGAGCGGCTTTTGTGTTTAGTTTTTACTTTTATTTTATGCACCATGCTGGTATGAGATAGTCCATGGTTGATTTGTAGAATGCTCATTGCACTTCACTTATATCTTTTGAGTATGGATTTATAGAATGCTTCATGTGCTTCACTTATATCATTTGAAGTTTGGATTGCATGTTTCTCTTCACATAGAAAACCGTTATTTAAAGAATGCTCTTTTGCTTCACTTACATTTATTAGAGCATAGTAATTTTGTAGAAAGAACTAAACTCTCGTGCTTCACGTATATCTATTTAGAGAATCAATAGGAATTGGTCATTTGCATGGTTAGTCATAAAATCCTACATAAAACTTGTGGATCACTGAATATGGTATGTTTGATTCCTTGCAATAGTTTTACGATATAGAGATGGAATATGTGGGAGGTACTAGTAAACGGTTGTGGTTAGTAAGAATATTGGTGTTAAGGCTTGTGATTCCCGAAGCATGCACGTATAGTCTCTCATTATGCTATGAAGTTGGAGCATGATTTATTATTGATTGTCTTCCTTATGAGTGGTGGTCGGGGACGAGCGATGGTCTTTTCCTACCAATCTATCCCCCTAGGGGCATGCGTAGTAGTACTTTGTTTCGAGGGCTAATAAACATTTGCAATAAGTATATGAGTTCTTTATGACTAATGTGAGTCCATGGATTATACGTACTCTTACCTTTCCGCAATTTGCTAGCCTCTACGGTACCATGCATTGCCCTTTCTCACCTCAAGAGTCGGTGCAAACTTCGCAGGTGCATCCAAACCCCGTGATATGATACGCTCTATTACACATAAGCCTTATTATATCTTCCTTAAAACAGCCACCATACCTACCTATTATGGCCTTTCCATAACCATTCCGAGATATATTGACATGCAACTTCCACCGCTTTCGTTTTGATGACTTGAGCATTCATTATCATATGGCTTTGCATGATCATATAGCTGACATAGTAGTTGTGGCTCAGCCACCGTTCATCATTTTTTATACATGTTGCTCTAGATCATTGCACATCCTGGTACACTGCCAGAGGCATTCATATAGAGTCATATTTGTTATAGGTATCTAGTTGTAAACTTTATTTCTTTTGAGTTATAAGTAAATAGAAGTGTGATGATCATCATTATTCATTTTTAGAGCACTGCCCCGGTGAGGAAAGGATGATGGAGACTATGATTCCCCCACAAGTCAAGATGATGCTCCAGACAATGAGAGAGAGAAAAAAGAAAAAGGAAAAAATAAAAAAGGAAAAAAGGAAAAATAAAAAACTAAAAAAACAACAAAGATAGAAGGGGCATGCTAGTTCCACACTTGTGCTTCAAAGTAGCACCATGTTTTTCATATGGAGAGTCTCCTATGTTGTCACTTCCATATACTAGTGGGAATTTTTCATTATAGGATTAGATACACACCCACTTAGTTTTCTTATTGAGCTTTCATACACTTATAGTTCTTAGTGCATTCGTTTCATGGCAATCCCTACTCCTCACGTTCATATCAATTGATGGGCATCTCCATAGCCCGTTGGTTAGCCGCGTCGATTTGAGACTTTTTTAATTTTGTCTTCTCTGTATTTACCCCTATCATCATACTCTATTCCACCCATAGTGCTAATCCATGGCTCGCGCTCATGTATTGTGTGAGGGTTGAAAAAGCTGAAGCGCGTTAATAAGTATGAACCAGTTGCTCGGCTTGTCATCGGGATTGTGCATGATAAATACTTTGTGTTAAGAAGACAGAGCATGACAAGACTATATGATTTTGTAGGGATAGCTTTCTTTAGCGTTGATATTTTGAAAGACATGATTGTTTGTTGGGATGCCTGAGTATTGATGTCTTTATGTCAAATTATAGACTATTGCTTTGAATCACTTATGTCTTAATATTCATGCCATGATTAGATATATGATCAAGTTATGCTAGGTAGCATTCCACATCAAAAATTATCTTTTTTATCATTTACCTACTCGAGGACGAGTAGGAATTAAGCTTAGGGATGCTGATACGTCTCCATCGTATCTAAATTGGTTTATTGTTTCATTCCAATATTATACAACTTTCACATATTGTTGGCAACTCTTTATATGATTTATTGGACTAGCCTATTAAACCACTGCCCAGTGTTGGTTCCTGTTTGTTGCATGTTTTTTGTTTCATAGAAAATCCATATCAAACAAAGTCCAAACGCGATAAAAATTTACGGAGAATTGTTTCGGAATATATGTGATTTTTGGGAGGTGGAATCAATGCAAACGGGGGCCCACAGTCTCCAAGAAACACCAGGGCGCGCCAAGGTGTCCTATGCCCTCCTCGTAAGGCGGTTGGGGCCCTTCTTCTAGCGCAAGAAAGATAATTTATGGAAAAAATCGTGTAAAAATTTCAGCGCAATCAGAGTTACGGATCTCCGGGAATATAAGAAACTGTGAAGGGCCAGATCCGGGGAACGTGAAACAGAAGATAACAGAGAGAGAGATCCAATCTCGGAGGGGCTCCCGCCCCTCTGCCGCCATGGAGGCCATGGACCAGAGGGGGAACTCTCCTACCATCTAGGGGGAGGCCAAAGAAGAATAAGAAGGAGGGGGCTCTCTCCCCCTGTCGGTGTCAAAACCGGAGGATCTCGGATAGGGGGTCCCGAACTGTGCGTCTAAGGCGGATGGTAACAGGAGGCGGGGGACACAATGTTTACCCAGGTTTGGGCCCTCTTGATGGAGGTAATACCCTACTTCATGCTTGATTGATCTTGATGATATGAGTATTACAAGAGTTGATCTACCACGAGATCGTAGAGGCTAAACCCTAGAAGCTATCCTATGGTATGATTGTTGTTGTCCCATGGACTAAACCCTCCGGTTTATATAGACACGGAGGGGGCTAGGGTTACACAGAGTCGGTTACAAGGGAGGAGATCTACATATCCATATTTGCCAAGCTTGCCTTCCACGCCAAGGAGAGTCCCATCCGGACACGGGACGAGGTCTTCAATCTTGTATCTTCATAGTCCAACAGTCCGGCCAAAGGATATAGTCCGGCTGGCCAGATACCCCCTAATCTAGGACTCCTCAAGAGCCCACAGAACCAGGCTTCAATGACGATGAGTCCAGTAGCTTGATTTGTCTTGACATTGCAAGGCGGGTTCCTCCTCCGAATACTCCATAGAAGATTTTGAACACAAGGATAGTGTCCGGCTCTGCAAAACAAGTTCCACATACCACCATAGAGAGAATAATATTCCACAAATCTAATCTGCTGACGCATTTGGTAACATGACATCACACCACAGCCCGGTCATTATTCGAACCGTTTTTCTCAACCAGCCTCGTCGCATATTGCGAGGCGGTTTCCTTGGCACGTCTTGTCGAAGCAGAGACCGTGTCCCCTTATCACGGGATTATCATCAATACGGACGTGGGTAACCCAACCGCGCCACAATTGCGGCGCTTGGGGAATAAGCGAGTTTACTAGGCAGGTGGGGGCGTACAGTTTCGTCCGCCCTTATAAAGGGATAAGGGTTCACCCTTTTCACCCACGCCTTCTTCCTCCTTTCTCATCCATTCTCGCGCACTCGAGCTCCAACAGCCAAGTTTGCGTCTTTCTCCTCAAACCGTTCCCAGCATGTCCGGAGCGGGAGGCAAGTGGATGAAATCCTCCGTCACGGAGGAGGACATCAAAAAGCTGCGGGAGCCGGATACTTGGCCTCGGATATCGCGCATTGGCAGCCCAACGCGGGGAAGATCGTCCCTACCCCGGAATCTCATGAGAGGGTAGTTTTTCTCACCCACTTCGTCCGTGGACTGGGATTTCCTCTCCAACCGTTCGTCTGCGGCCTCATGTTCTACTATGGGCTGGACTTCCATGATCTGGCCCCAAACTTCATCCTCAACATCTCGGCCTTTATCGTCGTGTGCGAGGCCTTCCTCCGCATCCGGCCCCACTTCGGCATGTGGCTGAAGACCTTCAATGTTAAACCGAAGGTGGTGGGTGGCCAGCAAGCGGAGTGCGGAGGTGCCATGGTGGGAAAAATGCCTAACGTCACATGGCTCAAGGGCTCCTATGTGGAGATCATAAAGGGGTGGTAATCGGGGTGGTTCTACATCACCGAGCCACGCGACACCAACTGGGTGGCAGCCCCCGAGTTCTGATCCGGAATCCCCATGCGGCTCACCTCCTGGAAAGAGAAGGGCATGTCCTGGGGTAACCCGGTAGAGCTGACCGGACTCCAGACCTGCATCAAGAACATGATGAACAAGAAAATCAAGCTCGTCAACGTGGTCTAGGTCATGCTCTTCCGCCGGATCCTCCCGTGTCAACAACGGGCATTCAATTTATGGGAGTTCAACCCGGCCCAGCACCAGACTCTGCGCGAGCTCTTTGACACGACGCACAAGGACGTCTGGAGGGTGCTGTTCAAGGGCGCCGAGGTGCCCCCTTCCCTTACCGAGGACCGCGGACTCAGCGCACAGCGCCATGCCAGTTCGGTAAGTTCTTTTATTCCTTATAGGGTATTTATTATCCCTAGTTTAATCATGTGCGGGATCTAAGCCTCCATGCCTTTAACAGGACTGGGTGGATGATACGTCCATTTTGCATCATGCTTTTATATCGATATTTATTGCATTATGGGCTGTTATTACACGTTATGTCACAATACTTATGCCTATTCTCTCTTATTTTACAAGGTTTACATAAGGAGGAGAATGCCGGAATTTGGAATTTTGGGCTGGAAAAGGAGCAAATATTATAGACCTATTCTACACAACTCCAAAAGTCCTGAAACTCCACGGAAGTCATTTTGGGAAATAATAAAAAATATCCAGCGGAAGAAGTTCACTAGAGGGGGCCCCACCTGGCCACGAGGGTGGGGGGCGCGTCCTACCCCCCTAGGCGCGGCCCCCTACCTCGTGGGCCCTCTGATGGCCCTCTGATGCCCATCTTCTGCTATATGAGGTCTTTCGTCAAGGAAAAAATCAGAAGCAACCTTTCGGGACGAAACTCCGCCGCCACGAGGCGGAACCTTGGCGGAACCAATCTAGGGCTCCGGCAGAGCTGTTCTGCCGGGGACACTTCCCTCAGGGGGGAAATCATCGCCATCGTCATCACCAACGCCTCTCATCGGGAGAGGGCAATCTCCATCAACATCTTCACCAAGCACCATCTCCTCTCAAAACCCTAGTTCATCTCTTGTATCCAATTCTTGTCTCCAAGTCCGGGATTGGTACTAGTAGGTTGCTAGTAGTGTTGATTACTCCTTGTAGTTGATGCTAGTTGGTTTATTTGGTGGAAGATCACATGTTCAGATCCTTTATGCATATTATTACCCCTCTGATTATGAACATGAATATGCTTTGTGAGTAGTTACGTTTGATCCTGAGGACATGGGAGAAGTCGTGCTATTAGTAGTCATGTGAATTTGGTGTTCGTTCGATATTTTGATGAGATGTATGTTGTCTAGCCTCTAGTAGTGTTATGTGAAGATCGACTACATAACACTTCACCATTATTTGGGCCTAGAGGAAGGTATTGGGAAATAATAAGTAGATGATGGGTTGCTAGAGTGACAGAATCTTAAACCCTAGTTTATGCGTTGCTTCATAAGGGGCTGATTTGGATCCATATGTTTCATGCTATGGTTAGGTTTACCTTAATACTTTTGTTGTATTTGCGGATGCTTGCAATAGAGGTTAATCATAAGTGGGATGCTTGTTCAAGTAAGAACAACACCCAAGCACCGGTCCACCCACATATCAAATTATCAAAGTACCGAACGGGAATCATATGAACGTGATGAAAACTAGCTTGACGATATTCCCATGTGTCCTCGGGAGCGCTTTACCTATTATAAGAGTTTGTCTAGGCTTTTCCTTTGCTACAAAAAGGATTGGGCCACCTTGCTGCACTTTATTTACTTTTGTTACTTGTTGCTCGTTACAAATTATCCTATCACAAAACTATCTGTTACCACTTATTTCAGTACTTGCAGAGAATACCTTGCTGAAAACCGCTTATCATTCCCTTATGCTCCTCATTGGGTTCGACACTCTTACTTATCTAAAGGACTATGATAGATCCCCTATACTTGTGGGTCATCAGTGGAGACAGCGGAGCAGATTGACTGTACAGCCCGCCTGCCCGAAGATCCAGCGGATGCTCTCCTAACAGAGATGCTGGCTCCGGCACCTTATGAGGTGCCGGAGAATAAAGCCAAGAAGAAGGCCATGGGGACCCGAAAGGGTATCCGGCGTCAGGTGATATCGGACTCATCGTCCAATAACTCCGAGGCGCACTCCTCCCATGAAGACGAGGAGGAGGAAGAGGAAAGTTCTCCCCCCCCCCCAGCCGGGGGAGACAAGAAGAGGAAGGCCTCCCCAACCAGGGAGGCCGAAGGGTCTAAGAAGGGAAGGACTCTCCTTCCGGACTGCTCCACGACAGCCACCCATGGCGATGACGAGTGGTTGCTCAGGGACAATCCCCTGGCGAAGTCTTAAGTATCTGGATTCCATTGTAATTCATGGTATGTTTTATTGCACTACTTCTCATCACGCCGAACATGATCGTGCAGTCCGCCCCGAGCCCGCATCTTCGTTTCTTCGTCGGATGGTTTTTTGGACTTGTTGGATATGAATAGCGGTTCACTTCCGACCGCCTCTTCCCCTCGCCCTACGGACAATGCCGAGGTGTTGTCTCAGAAGGCATGAAGCCGAGGGGAGGTAGTTCTGGAGGTGCCTCGAGGCGAACTTCCAGACCCTGGGCGCAAAGGGGGCAAGACTCCCGTAGGCTCCAAGTTCGGCCCCCAGCCGGACACTGCACCGGAACCTCGAGTGGTTCCGGACTCCGGCAAGCGACCCCCTGCTAAGAGGGGCAAGCCGCCCGTGCCGGTGGCCCCTGTCCATCCAGAGGCACCGGACAACTTGCTGGAAGCGCTTCGCGGCGCTTCCATCGACGAAGAACACCGCACCATTATGAGTGCGGTGATTGAGAAGGTTCAGTACGCCAAGGACGGACTGACCGAAGCTTGCGCCAGCCTTCTAACAGGCTTTCAGGTAAGTAATCAAAATATAGGAAAATATTACCGCATAGACAGTAGCCCCTAATGCTCTGTTTGGCGTTCGTGAAGAAAAACCGAATAGAGGATCCAATAATAACCACAAGAGTCTAATCCGAATATGTCTATATGCGTATGCAAGCGTCGCTGCTGGCCGCCGCCGCACGTACTGCGGAGGTCAATGCCCTGAAGCAGGACCTTGAGCGGTCCGAGGAAGAGCTGGGCCTTACCAAGAGGCAGCTTGAGGAGAGCAAAGGTTAGCAATACCTTGTCTATATATTAGAAAGAAAGTTGGTTGCAAAATAATAGGATCATCATGAATGTGCCAGGGGCCACGACAGAAGCGGCGACCCTGAAAAAGGCGCTGTCCGAGGCCGAAAACAAAGCGGCCAAGGAGCGCATCGAGCGATAAAAACAAGAGGCCCGAGTAGGCGAGGTGCAGCAAGAGCTCCATGCTCTCGTGAAGAAGCACGAGTCCTTGGAGCTTAACTCTAAGATGCGAGAGTCCGAGCTTGCAAAGGCCCTCGAAAACGCAAAACATGCCAAGGCCGAAGCCCAGAAGGCCCTCTAGGAAATTGAGGCGGTTAAGAAGATAGCGGCGGGCGAGGCATTCATTATGCAAAGCAAGTACGTGAAAGAAGATTTCCTTTTAATTACCCGAGTTCAGAGCTCTCCAGGAGCGTTCGCAGATCTTCCCTGCAGTGTGTCTGATGCCGCGGAGTTCTACCGGGCCGAGGAGGGAAACTCGACGGAGAAGTTGTTCTGGTCTCGATATCGGGACCGAACACCCGATGCCTTGAGCGACCAGCTAACAATCGGTCGAGCTCCACAAGGTGGCCGAACAGGCCATGAAGGGCCTTATAGTCCGGATGTGGCCTGGCGATCCCCTTCCCAACAGCTCCTTCGGTCTGGTGAGGCGGCTTGTGGATGCCTGCCCCCGGTTTAAAGTCATCAAGCGGTCCATCTGCATCGAAGGTGCACGCAGGGCCTTTGCCCATGCGAAAGTGCACTAGGCGAAGATGGACGCCGAGAAGCTGGTGAAGGAGGGGCCGCCGCAGGGCAAGGAGCATCGCCACCGCGAAATGTATTATGACGGTGTCACTGAAGGGTGCCCGCCTTGTGGCGGAGGAGTGTACCAAAGATGTAATTTTGAATGAACGTGCTCATGTGATCCTTTAATGTGAAAACTAGTTCACTTGCGCTTATGCAACGCTTTTGAATTTAAAATATTACCTTCGTGCGGCCGTTTATCAAATCTGAGAGTTGGCGATCGTTAAACTTCGCCCCCATGCAACTAGTAATCTTTGGGGTGTTCGGGGTAAATCTGAGCACTCTTTTTCCCATTTTTGGGTCCTCCGAGGGAGGTGCTCAGCGCAACGAACCAAGCAATCAGACTATAATGCTTTATCACTCTCACTTAGCCATAGAAGTCTACAATTTTAAATTTTGGCGAAGCCCCTAGTATTCGAAAGGCCGAATTTGGGGCGCTATATACGCCTAAGTTGGACAAGGCCGACTCCTCGCCCGAAGCGGAAAAAGTCTTTAAGGACTTGAGACCTCTCGAACAGCGACCAGCTCTCGCCTCATCATGACAGTCAGTTTTGGCTTTCTCTACTGAGGTGCTCGTCCGGAAGAACCAGGACACAATCGCAGTAGTTGTCCCAATGCTACCTTAGCCGATATAGCGGAACGTAAGGTACCAAAACATGGGAGCTGGGCAAACCCAACTATTGACCCAAGACATAATTCGGAGCTGATAATGCTATAAGTTCGGGGTGCAGCACTGTCGAAAGTGTTCAGACTTCTCACGCCGTATTATGGGGTATCTGAAGCCCACAGGCGTCTTTGGTACATACCGAGAATGTACGGGTGCTAATTGTCGTAAATAAACATATATAAACAAGAATAGATAATGCAATAATAGACTAGTGATGTGCATCATTTATTCAAAGAATACATCGAAGCGTACTGATACAAGTAGTGCGATAAGCAGAAAATAAGACTATTTGACATGTCCTATCCAAGGGCAAGCTACGGACTGGTATTTAAAACAGGTATTTCACTCGATATCAGAGACCACCTGGGGATTCCATTGTACGATGTAGCTTCCTTGGTTGTTGTATTATGTGTCCGACAATCGCACTACCGGATAGGGCTTCCAGAGAGTAAGGTCCTGAAAGAGAGAAAATGATAGAGGTATTCAGCCCCTACGGCGGTTGAGCCGCACTATGGGACGTGCCATGGTCGTGCCCCCGCCTATGCCCACGGTATTTTCAATGCATAATTATGTACGTGCGGTACGGATTTCGCCGTTCGACTGGGACTAGGGCGGGGGCCGAATTGCTAGGCGAGCTCTGAATGTGCCTGGCGATCCTGTTGCAGGTTACTCCGGACTCGCTTGACGGTGTCCGGGGGCTTTATCGCCGAATTGGTGGATTGCCTTAAGAGGTTGCTTTGTGCTTCTGCTGCGAGGGCCGCAGTGTGCTCCTCCATGCGGAGCGAGCGCTTTGTGTTTCCATTGACTGTTATGACCCCCCTAGGTCCTGACATCTTGAGCTTAAGGTATGCGTAGTGCGGTACCACATTGAATCTTGCAAATGTGGTTCGCCCGAGCAGTGCGTGATAGCCACTGTGGAACGGGATGATATCGAAGATTAACTCCTCGCTTCGGAAGTTGTCCGGAGATCCGAAGACCACTTCCAGTGTGATTGAGCCCGTGCAATGGGCCTCTACACCTGGGATGACGCCTTTAAAGGTCGTTTTTGTGGGTTTGATCCTCGAGGGGTCTATACCCATTTTTTGCACTGTATCCTGATAGAGCAGGTTCAGGCTGCTGCCGCCGTCCATAAGGACTCGAGTGAGGTGAAATCCGTCAATGATGGGGTCTAAGACCAATGCGGCAGATCCTCCATGACGGATACTAGTGGGGTGGTCCCTGCGATCGAAGGTGATCGGACAAGAGGACCATGGGTTGAGCTTTGGGGCGACGGGCTCCATCGCATAGACGTCCCTTAGTGCACGCTTCCGTTCCCTCTTGGGGATGTGGGTTGCGTATATCATGTCCACATCCTCACTTGTGGGAGGAACCTCTTCTGTCCTCCCGTGTTCGGCGGCCGGGGCTCTTCCTCGTCGTCACTATGAAGCCCCTTGTCCTTGTTTTCGGCATTTAACTTGCCGGCCTGCTTGAACACCCAGCATTCTCTGTTGGTGTGACTGGCTGGCTTATCGGGGGTGCCGTGTATTTGACACGAGCGATCGAGTATGCGGTCCAAACTGGACGGGCCCGGAGTATTTATTTTGAATGGGTTTTTCCGCTAACCGGATTTAGAGCCACTGAATCCGGCATTGACTGCCGTATCCTCGGCGTTATCGCCATTGTTGCGGCACTTGTGTCTGCTGCGTCGTGGTCTGCCGTTGCTATCCTTGGTGTCCGAAGTGCCAAGGTTGCTTGATATGTTGTTGATGCGAGCCAACCAGCTATCCTCTCCCGCGCAAAAGCGGGTCATGAGTGTCGTGAGGGCTGCCATAGACTTCGGCTTCTCCTGGCCGAGGTGTCGGGCGAGCCATTCGTCACGGATATTATGCTTAAATTCCACTAAGGCCTCTGCAACCAGAAAGTCGACAATTTGATTTTTCTTGGTTAGGAACCGTGTCCAGAATTGCCTGGCCGATTCCCCCGGCTGCTGAGTTATATGGCTCAAGTCATCGGCATCTGGTGGTCGCACATAAGTTCCCGGGAAGTTGTCAAGGAATGCATTTTCCGGATCCTCCCACAGCCAACGGAGTCTGCTGGCAAGCTATTCAGCCAATGCCGAGATGGTCCTTTAAGTTTTAGTGGGAGGTACTTGATGGCATGTAGATCATCACCGCGGGCCATGTGGATGTGGAGGAGGAAGTCCTCGATCCATACCGCGGGGTCTGTTGTACCATCATATGATTTGATATTTACGGGTTAAAAACCCTCTAGGAATTCATGATCCATTACTTCGTTAGTGTAGCATAGGGGGTGTGCGGCGCCTCTGTGTTGGGCTATATCACGACGCAGTTCATATGAGTCTTGTCTGCTGTGTTCGGCCCGGCCAGATTTACTTTTACTATATCCAGCATGACGGTCGTCATACCGCGTAGGTGCACGCCCCCGTGATCCGTAGATCAATCTTGCGTGTTTTGCCCTGTTTTCCAATACGTCTCGCAGGTCCCGCGTGTTGCCCCGTGCCTTGGTATTTTTGTTTGAGTGGCGGCGGGGTGCAAGCTGAGCTTTAGGCTGAAATGCCTCTCTGTCTCGGCCATGAGGTGGCTGATCAGCCGCGTCATACGCTGGTGATGTAGGTTTCAATGCTTCCTCCTCAAGTCGGGGTAGCAACATGCGCTTTGGGTAACCCTTGGAGGGGCGTTCGAGTTCATATTCCTCGGCCGCAAGGACTTCAGTCCATCTGTCTGCTAGAAAATCTTGATCAGCTCGAAGTTGTTGTTGCTTTTTCTTCAGGCTATTTGCTGTGGCTATAAGCCGGCGCTTAAAGCGCTCCTGTTCGACGGGATCCTCAGGCACGATTAATGCTTCGTTGCCGAGACTCACCTCGTCTTCGGAGAGAGGCATGTAATTGTCATCCTCCGCTTCTCCATCTGCTGCCTGCTCAGGAGGGCTGGCTTGTTCGTCCTACCGCTCTAAATCTTGCTGGAGGGGATTGTCGTCGCCTTCGGCACTATCCGGAGTGTTATTATCTCTGACGTCGGTGCTTGGGTTGCTTCTTGGAGGGGTCATCCTCCGCTGTCTTATCGCCATTGCCTTCTTTGGGTGTATCCACCATGTATATATCATATGATGAGGTGGCGGTCCAGTGCCTTGTGGGCAGTGGTTCCTGTTCATCTCCTGCATCGTCTTCCATACCATCGATGTTTTCGGAGTCAAAGTCGAGCATGTCGTTTAAATCATCGACAGTGGCTACTAAGTGGGTGGCGGGTGGGGAGCGAATTTCTTTATCGTTCGCATCCCATTCTAGCCGTACATAGTTCGGCCAAGATTCTCCTGACAAGGAGAGATACCTTAACGAATTTAGCACGTCGCCGAAGGGCGAGTGCTGAAAGATGTCCGCGGAGGTAAACTCCATAATCGGCGTCCAATCGGATTCGATGGGAACGGGCGCCGGCGGCTCGGAGTCTGTGGCTGGGGACGAATCCAGTAGTTCGGCATCACAGCTCTCATGAGGAGTAAAGTCAGTATTCGGCTTGATCACCGCTCAGAGTGCGGCCTCCATGGCGGGGTCTATCCGCCCGTCCTCGGATGGTGCAGTTTGCTCCGGATCGAGGGCCAGAGTGGTTGAAGGTGTGATCACCCGAACACTGTCCGACGGCAGAGCTATATCATGCTCGTCTTGATCGTGCGGCACACCTGGCATGGGCTCGAATCCGTCGAAGATCAAGTCTCCATGGACGTTGGCAGTGTAATTCAAGTTTCCGAACCTGACCTGGTGGCCAGGGGCGTAGCTCTCGATCTGCTCCAGATGGCCAAGCGAGTTAGCCCGCAGAGCGAAGCCCCCGAATACAAAGATCTGTCCGGGGAGGAAAACCTCACCCTAGACCGCATCGTTACCGATGATCGAAGGAGCCATCAAGCCTTACGGTGACGGAACAGTGGAACTCCCAATGAAAGCACCAATGTCGGTGTCAAAACCGGCAGATCTCGGGTAGGGGGTCCCAAACTGTGCGTCTAAGGCGGATGGTAACAGGAGGCGGGGGACACAATGTTTACCCAGGTTCGGGCCCTCTCGATGGAGGTAATACCCTACTTCATGCTTGATTGATCTTGATGATATGAATATTACAAGAGTTGATCTACCACGAGATCATAGAGGCTAAACCCTAGAAGCTAGCCTATGGTATGATTGTTGTTGTCCCACGGACTAAACCCTCCGGTTTATATAGACACGGAGGGGGCTAGGGTTACACAGAGTCGGTTACAAGGGAGGAGATCTACATATCCGTATTTGCCAAGCTTGCCTTCCACGCCAAGGAGAGTCCCATCCGGACACAGGACGAAGTCTTCAATCTTGTATCTTCATAGTCCAATAGTCCGGCTGGACGGATACCCCCTACCCGAGATCCGCCAGTTTTGACACCAACACCCCCTCTCTCCCAGTGGCGCCACAGTGCCGCCGGGGCAAGGATCCTGACGGCGATCTACATCAATAATCTTGCTTCCGTCAACACCAACTTTCTCCCCCTCTATGCAGCGGTGGAACACCCTTCTCCTCACAGTAATCTCTACTTAAACATGGTGCTCAACTCCATATATTATTTCCCAATGATCTATGGTTATCCTATGATGTTTGAGTAGATCCGTTTTGTCCTGTGGGTTAATCGTGATCTTGGTTGTTATGATTGTATATTTTATTTATGATGTTGTCCTACGGTGCCCTTCGTCTTGTGCAAACTTGAGGGGCCCCATTGTAGGGTGTTGCAATACGTTCATGATTCGATTATGGTGGGTTGCGAGAGTGACAGAAGATTAAACCCGAGTAGGTGGGTTGTTGCATATGGGATAAAGAGGACTTGATACTTAATGCTATGGTTGGTTTTCACGACCTTAATGATCTTTAGTAGCTGCGGATGCTTTCTAAGGGTCCAATCATAAGTGCATATGATCCATGTAGAGAAAGTATGTTATCTCATGTCTCTCCCTCATATAGAATTGCAAGAATGATTACCGATACTTGTTATCGATTGCCTAGGGACAAATGACTTTCTTGTTGACAAAAGCTATCCACTTTTATTACCTTGCAATTTATTAATAGTTTTATTCTCACAAAGTACTCATAGTTTTATTCTTGCAAAATAGTTTTATACTTGTTTTAGGTAAAGCAAGCGTCAAGTGTGCGTAGAGTTGTATCGGTAGTCGATAGAACTTGAGCGAATATTTGTTCTACCTTTAGCTCCTTGTTGGGTTCAACACTTTTATTTATGGAAGAAGGCACGATCCCCTACAATTGTGGGTTATCAGTTGTCCGCGTCACTGGAATGAGAAAGAGGTCCGGCTAGCACAAGGATGACAGACTCGCCTTGAGCCCGACAACATATATCGTGTGGCAAAGGGAACAGAAGTGTGACATGTTGTACAGGTTCGCCAACCGGCTTCATTGTCTACTTGGTGGTTGGCCCGCCTTGCTAGAGGCCGCTACCAGCCGAGTAGGTCGGAGGTGATCCGACCTGCGACCAAGCCGACTTGAACCTAAGGGGTCATGTGCTTAAGAGAAGGAACCCGTGAGGCCCGATCCGACTCCACGAGTCAGATGTGATCCTACTCGGACTCGGATCCAGGCCAAACATACTTTGGGCTTTAGGACCCGTGCGAGGCCCAAGAGTTGAGCCCACGACGGATGCATATATATAGTGGTGTGCAACACACTTATTAGGTTGATCACTTCGGCACCGAAACTAGGGCTTTGCATGTGTTGCAACTAGCCACCTCCACTCGCCGCCGACTGTGTGATCGGACCTAGCAGTTCATCGCACGCTGTTCCTCCTGCATGCGCGGATATCGTTAGAGGCGGTGCACTTACGCCGCTTCGGCGAACCAGTACGTGGGATCCGATGACCGGCTGTTCGAGGGAGATTGGACGAGGAGGAGACGAACCCCGCGAATGCGCTTCCCCAACTCTACTTCCGCTGTATGGCACTGCGCGTCTAGTGATAATGATCCGGGATCCATCTCTGTTAGCATGTTCCTGGATGTTCTGCGGGTAAGAATTTTTAATTTGCAGTGGATGCATCCTATCGTAGATCCCAACACTTAGTTGGTTCATGGAAACCAAGCAAGCGTCATTTCAGGCCAAAACATTGTTGAAAACTTCATCTTCGCGGCTGACCTAACTAGCACTTGCCACTCCTGGAAAACCCGACTATGGTCTTTAAGTTAGACTTTTAGAAAGCCTTTGATTTTGTCTCTTGGGTTGCGCTTGACAAAATTCTCAAAGCTAGAGGCTTCTCTGCTACCTTCCGTGGTTGGGTCTCTAACATTTTGTGCATTGGGAAAACAGCGATCCTCCTAAAAGGCACACCAAGAAACTGGATTACCTGCCGGAATGGCCTTAGACAGAGTGACCCATTATCTCCCTACCCTTTCTTAATAATCGATGATCTTCTTCAACAGCTCATCCTACAATCTCAAGATCTTCGAAACCTTCACCACCCCACCTACTCTCATCTACCTCCCACAATGCTACAGTATTGCCGATGACAATTGCGGCCGCAACTGCGGCCGCTGCATCCTCCCTCAAAGTAATTGTACATAAATTTTCTCTTGCCACGAGACATACAATTAACTTATCAAAAACTACGTTGGTCAGTTTCCATACTGACCCATATGTGGCTACTGCCATCTCCGACGCCATGGGTTGTTATCGCTTCCTTCCCGCAAACCTACCTAGGCCTACCTCTCTCACCTCTATAACCTCCTGTCGGATTTCAGGTTCCGACAGACCCTTGAGGTTCGAACACTGGGGTGCGCACAGAGATCTTCCCCCTACCAGCACACACGAGGATGGATTGCGAGGGATCTAAACCATGAACGATGAACAACACAAGAGACACAAGTTTTATACTAGTTCGGGCCACCGTTGTGGTGTAATACCCTACTCTAGTTTGTGGTGTGGTGGATTGCCTCAGGGCTGATGATGAACAATACAAAGGAAGAACAGCCTCGCGAGAGTCTGTTCTTGAGCTGGTGCGATGAACTGCTTGGGTGAGTTCGATCGCCTCTTTCTCTCACTCTGCTAGGGCTCTATCAGATCGATCTTCTTCTCTACCTTGGTGGTGGCTAGTCCTATTTATAGAGGGAGGCCCTGGGCCTCTTCCCAAATAATGAGCAGGAAGGGCGCTAACAATTGTCCATTTTGAAGGGGAACATCTAGTACACTTATCCTGACTAAAGTTGGTCTTCGGCTGCCAAAGGCTCTAATGGTGACGCCGTCCTGGGCTCCACGATGACCTCCATCCTGCCGTTCTGCTGGTCTTGGTCCTGTTGCACCGAAGCGGTAACCTTTGCCTGATGCCTTGGCCTGTGCTTGCCTCCTTTGCACCAAAGGGGAAATGAGGATACTACGCGGGCTGGCGCCCGCCTGGCGCCCGCCTGGCCTTGATCGTCATGGCTTGCGTCATAGGGCACCCTCGCGAGGTGCCCTGCCTTGATCTCTCCGCCTCCTCGCGAGCCTGCCTGACGAGGCCGCTCCTGAGGTAGGTTCCTGTCGTCCGCCCCGCGAGGCTTGGCCCCTCGCGAGGGTCTTGAGCTTGAGCTGATGAACCTGGGCCACACTGGGCCCCCACTTTAGCCACGCCGCAGGCCGCAGGCAGGCAAGTCTGGGGACCCCCATTCCCAGAACGCCGACAGTAGCCCCCGGGCCCAAGGCGCGCGAGGACTTGGCTTAGCAGAGAAGCGAAGGGGCAAGTGCGAAGCACCGCGGGCCCCAACAGCCTGCGGCCTTGGTCGTTGTGTGGCGATTGGCTGGTCGTGGGCGTCTCCACTTCCCCACGATGCCTCGGCAACCGCATGACTTGACAAGTCCCTGCATGCAGAAATGGGTCATGATTACCTGCCATCGTGGAGGCCGACGGTTGGCCTCCTCCGGCTATAAGTACGGAACGGCACGAGCCCTTCCGGCCCATCTCTTCTTGCTTCTCCTTCTTCCCCATGGCTCCGTCAAAGAGGTTCTCGGCCACAGAGAAAGGCCCGCCAGGTAGAGCCTGACTCTCCCCCGGCCAAGCGCGGGCGAGGCCGTCCTCGCAAGCATCATGTGGCTCCCGCAGCGGCTTCCCGCGGCCATGGAGGCGATCTCCTGCGCGGTGATGGGCGCCAGGCTGTCGATGTGGGGCACGCTACGACCGCGCGGCCTCCTAGGCCGCGCTTCCACTTGGCAGAGGTGCTGCCGGAGTTTGTCGTGTGGTCGGTGGAGCCGACCAGCACCTGGCTCCAGCTTCCCCGCTTCCTTTTAGGTGAACTTCCGGCCGGCGCCCGGCGGCTCGCTTCAGCGGACGGTTGCTGCATCCGGGCCTCCTGGGCTTCGCTGGAGGTCTCCGCCACCGGGAGTGTGGCCCTGACCCGCGGCTGGCAAACGTTTGCCCGCGCGCATGGTCTAAGCCGGCGGTGCACCCTGCACTTCAAGTTCGACGGCGATGCCACCCTCTACGTGAGGGTGTTTGGAGAAGACGGTCGCCGCGCCGGGTGCTGCCCAGAAGACGATGACCACGGCCGTGGACCCAGCCCCGGGGATGATCGGGACGAAGATGACAGCGCGCGCGTGGTTGGCGGCGCTCGGGGCTCGTCGAGCTTCGGCGGCTCTCCTTCGGGCAGCAGCTCCTCCAGTGGTGGCCGCGACCAGCCTCCGCGCCGTCGCGCCCGCCTGGAGGGAGGTAGCGGGTCAGCCCGCCATCACGCCCCAGTGAAGCGCGAGAGGGAGTCTGCCTGAGCTCCGGAGGCAGTACAAGCCTTCGCCGCGAGTTGGTGCCAAGCGAGTCGTGCCTATTTTGTTCTTCTCCTTTTCCTGCGCAAAGAGACAGTAGTGTAGGGCCCCGCTGGGGTGTGCTTGAACTGTTGATGTTAATTATCGTACTGTTTCCGCTATTTATGTATTATGCTTTTGTGCCACACGCTGCTGTAGAAATTACTTAGCTCGGGGACCTCGCGGTCTTCGCTTCCCGAGGCCGAGGCCTCGTCGAACGCTTCATGTCCTGCAAAGATTAGTCAGGAGAGGTAGCTTCCGGCCTCAGTTGTGGAGGCGACCGACCCATGTCCTGTGTTCGTGTCATGGTGCCCGTGGGGCACGTACTGGGAGGGGTGCTCCCATAGTGGACCCGGCTAGGGAAGCCTCAAACGATGAGGGCAGAAAACACTCGCGAGGGTGCCCGCGCCGCTCCCTCGCGAGACTTGCGTGAGAGAAATCAAGGCAGGAGAGCGAAAAAGACACAAGCCAAAGACGACAACAACTTCAATAAAACTTCAAATAGGAATGAACAAGCCAACTACAGAAAGCAAATGAAAAAGCCGTGTCCGGCACCTAATCTAGTCTTCGACGTCTTCTCACCGGTAGCAGAGCTAAGTGCTGCCACTAGGCGTGGGAGGGAGCCCAGGGCACGAGGCCGGCGCTCACGAGACTCCGGGCGTGTACAGCCCCAACTCATTATTACGTGAGAGTGTCACGGGTGGCGAGCTTCACAGGCATTGGCCTTCTTCACAGGCTCCGGGCCTTTCTTGGGGAAATGAACTTCACATGCGTTGGCCTTCTTCACAGGCTCCGGGCCTTTCTTGGGGAAATGAACTTCACAGGCTCCAGGCCTTTCTCAGAAAAATAAGCTTCACAGGCGTTTGCCTTCTTCACACGATCTGGACCTTTCTCAGAAAAATAAGCTTCACAGGCGTTTGCCTTCTTCACAGGCTCTGGGCCTTTCTCAGAAAAATAAGCTTCACAGGCATTTGCCTTCTTCACAGGCTCTAGGCCTTTCTCGAGTAGAACTTCCGGAGATCTTTGGATGTTCCACGCGTTCGGGATGGGCGCCCCTTCCTGAGTCTCCAAGCGTGCAAAGCCGGGCCTGGAAACATGAACAACTTTGAACGGGCCCTCCCACATGGGAGAGAGCTTATGCAACCCTTCCCTGGAGAGGACCCGTCTGATCACGAGGTCCCCTACCTCAAGAGTCCTGGGGCGGATGTTGCGGCAGTGGTATCAGAAGCGCTGTTGATACCTTTGCTGCCAGCAGCAGCCTCTCGACGATGCTCCTCTCCCGGACGAGATCCGTCCCCGCATGGCGTCTGCTGCGCCTCGTCGAACGCCAGGACCCGTGCGGAGCGACGCCTGACCTCGTGAGGGAGGACGGCTTCTGCTCCGTAGACGAGGAAGAAGGGGGTCTCGCCAGTCGACTTGGCCCCGGTCGTGCGGATGGACCACAACACAGACTAGAGCTCATCGTGCCAGCCCCTGCCGCAGGCCTCCAGCTTCTTCTTGAAGGTCCTGGTCTTGAGGCCCTTAAGGACCTCCGCGTTGGCTCGCTCGGCCTGGCCGTTGCTCCGAGGGTGCGCCACCGAGGCGTAGCATATCTGCGTTCTAAGGTTAGCACAGTAACTGTTGTCGGTGATGATGCGGTTAGGCACCCCAAACCGGCTCACGAGGCCTCTGATGAATTTGACTGTAGAGCCTGCGGGGATGGTGCGGACAGCTTCCACCTTAGTCCACTTGGTAAATTTGTCCACGACGACGTAGAGGTAGTGATAGCCTGGCGCTGAGGAACGGGCCTGTAATGTCCAGCCACCAAACTGCGAATGGCCATGAGAGGGGTATAGTTTGCAGACCTCCCGCCGGTGATAGATCTGCTTGGCATGAAATTGGCGAGCCTCACAAGCCTTTACCGGCTCAATCGCATCGGCCTTGAGCCAGGCTGCCAGAACCCCATCAAGGAACGCCTTGCCAACGAGGGTTCACGACGATGAGTGGTGCCCACAGTCTCCGCCGTGTATGTCTTCCAGCAATTCCTTCCCTTGCTCTCTGGGAATGCAGCACAGGGACACGTCATTCGGCCGCCTCCGGTAAAGCTCTCCATCCCTGATGCAGTAGGCCGTGGCTTGCCGCGCCACACGCTCCGCCTCCTCCTCCTTCTCCGGTAGGGTCCCCTGTGCCAAGTAGCTCTTGAGCTCCATAATCCAGCACCCCTCCTGAGGTTCAAATGCCAGGAGCAGCCGCGCTCCTGAGGCCGGGCCGCAGGCCGGGGCTCCCGAGGCAGGTGGCTGGGGGAGCTCCTCCCGAGGTTGCGCCGCGCTTGATAGTGACGGTGCCGCCGAGGGCCTGAAGAGTCGCTCCTCGAAGACGCCAGGCTCCTGAGGCAGCCGCCTAGACACTCTCTTGGCGATGTCGTCCGCCTCTTGATTGGTGCCGCATGGCACATGCTGCAGCTCCAGTCCCCAGAACTGTTTCTCCATCTTGCGAACCTCCGCGAGGTAGGCTTCCATGTGCTCGTCCTTCGGCTCATATATCTTGTTGGAGAAGTTGACGAGGAGCTATGAATCGCCCTTGATGATGAGGCGCTTTACCCCCAAAGCGATTGCGGCTCTCAGGCCTTCATATTCTGCTATGTTGTTGGAGACCTTTTCCCCATGCTGAAAACAGAGATGCACGGCGTAGTAGAGCTTGTCCTGAGTAGGGGATACGAGCACTGCACCGGCCCCCGCGCCATGTCGGTAGAATGCCCCGTCGAAGTACATGACCCAGCCGTCCGGTGCTTTGCTCCCCGGAGAAAGCGACCGGTCTTCGCCTGCTTCGAGGCCAGGTGCCTCCATCCATTCTGCCACGAAATCTGCCAATATGGCCCCCTTGATGACTCTGGTTGTGCTGAACTCCAGCTGAAATGCTTGCAGTTTGATGTTCCACTCGGCGACTCTTCCAGCTGAGTTGGGGCTCCTGAGCACCCTCTCCAGAGGGTATCTTTGAGGCGACCTTGATGGGATGACCACGGAAGTAGTGTCGCGGTTTGCGTGAGGCTACCAATAGCGAGGAGGAGCTTCTCGGGCATGGGGTACCGTGCCCTTGCGTCCCGCAACCTTTGTCTTGACGAATGCACCGGGTGCTCGACGAGAGTAGGAGTGCTGACGAGGCCCGTGCCCTCCGGAGGTTCTGATGCCTCCCGAGGCGATGGAGCCCCCAGCGCTTGGCCGCCGAGTGCGGCCTATTCGGCTCTAGGGGCATCTTCCTGCTGAGGCTGGTCTGCGTCTACGGGGGCCGAGACCTTCGCGAGGCCTTCTTGGTCCTGTGCTGCTGCGGCCGGGGCCATGGCCGGGCATGGCGCAGCCTTGATCTGGCGCTCTTCCTGAACCGCCACTAGGGCTGCGCTGGCGGAGTAGGGTGTGGCGGCGAGGTAGAGCACCAGGGGCTCAAGTTGGCGTGGCGCGACCATCACAGGAGGGCTGGTAAGGTACCTCTTGAGTTCTTGGAATGCCTTGTCGGCCTCTTGATCCATTCAAAGGGCCCTTCTTCTTCATCGGCTTGAAGAATGGCGTGCTCGTTCTCCCGGCTTGGAGATGAAACGTCCTAAGCGCAGTCCACGCCCGGTGAGTTTCTGCATTTCTCTGAGGGTCTTTGGCGGGCTCATGTCTTCGACTGCCTTGACCTTTTTCGGGTTGGCCTCGATGCCCCTATGGGACACGAGGAAACCCAGGAGCTTGCCCAAGGGGACTCCAAATACGCACTTCTCCGGGTTGAGCCGCAGGTCCACTTTTTCGAGGCTCGCGAAGGTTTCTTCCAAGTCATGTATCAGGGTTTTGGCCTCCCGAGACTTCACCACAATGTCATCGACGTATGCCTCAGCATTCCTCCTGAGTTCTCAGCCCAAGGCGATGTGCATCAGCCGCTGAAAGGTCGCGCCTGTGTTGCGCAACCCAAATGGCATGTAGGTATAGCAGTACACTCCGCACGGGGTCAGGAAAGCCGTTTTTCCACGTCTTCTAACGCCATCTTGATCTGGTGATAGCCTGAGAAGGCATCCAGGAAGCACAGCAGGTCACACTCAGCGGTGGAATCGGCGATCTGGTCAATGCGAGGAAGCGGAAATGGATCCTGTGGGCAGGCTTTGTTGAGGTTGGTGAAGTCGACGCACATACGCTCCTTTCCCCCTTTCTTTGGCACGACAACTAGGCTGGCCAGCCAATCCGGGTAGCGGACCTCGCGAATAACCCCTGCTGCCTCCAGCTTGCGGGTCTCTTGGACGATAAAGGCTTGTTTCTCTGTGGACTGTCACCTCGCCTATACGCTTCACGGCGCGCGTTGGGGCACACGTTGAGGTGATGCTCAATCACGCCCCTCGGGACCCCCTTGGCCAACCGATTAGGCCCCATGCGAACACCTTCTTGTTTGCGGCGCAAGAACTTTACCAAGGCCTCCTCCTGCTCGGGTTCGAGGTTTGCACCTATGGTGAAGGTGGCGTCGATGGACCCGTCCTCATGGTGGTACCTGCTTGGTTTCCGCCTTGTTTTGAGTGAATAATCGCTTCTTATTGGATGGCGCAGCCCCCCTTGGGCTCGGGAGGCGTCAACGCCCGGTGGAGTCGTCTTCTTTGCGGCCGCTTTAAAAACATGCTTGAGCGCCTGCAGTGCCTCTCCAGTGTTTCCCGACAAGGTAAGGACGCCGCTGCACCCAGGCATCTTCATGAGATTGTATGCGGGGTGAGTTGCTGCCATGAACCGAGCCAAGGCCGGGTAGCCGAGGATGGCGTTGTAGGGGAGGCCGATGGGGGGCGATGTCAAAGTCGATCAGCTCTGTGCGGAAGTTGTCGCGGGTGCCGAAGGTCACTGGGAGGCGAATTTGTCCCAATGAAGCGGTGGAGCTGGCTCCGACTCCGGAAAAAGGCCTGCTGGGCTGGAGCCGCTCTGGTGGCACGTGGAGGCGGCTGAAGGCCTCCACGGAATGCATGCTGAGACCGGCTCCGCCGTCGATGAGGGTCCTGGTGACTGCCACTTCACAGATGGTGGGGGTGCACAGCATCGGGAGCGCACCCGATCCGGCGGGGTTGGAGGGGTGATCGTCCGAGTTGAAGAGCATGTCGGCCTCAGGCGCCACCCAGCCCGGCTGTGGCTCTGGCGTTGGAGGCGGCGATCTAGCGGGTGAACGACTTGACGTGGCGGCTCGAAGGCGGCGCCAGTGAGCCGCCCAGGAGAGCTGCGACGACCGGGGGCGCCGGCCCAGCGCGAGGGGCGAGGTAGAGGTCGCGCAGCTCCCCCCCACAGGTCTGCTGCCCGTTCCCCACCGTGCCGTTGGCGGCGTTGGCGGTAGGCGATGGGGAACGGCGGGGGCGTCCGCTGACGGGAGCCGTCTGGGCGACTCGAGCGGTGCGATCAGCCCGACGCTCGGGCGAGCTCGGCGAGCGTCGGCCATGGACACGACGGAGAATCACACGCGACCAGCGGAGGAAGGATTCCGGAGCACCCCTACCTGGCATGCCAAATGTCAGATTTCGGGTTCCGGCAGACCCTTGAGGTTCGAACACTGGGGTGCGCGCAGAGATCTTTCCCCTACCAGCTCACACGAGGATGGATTGCGAGGGATCTAAACTATGAACGATGAACAACACAAGAGGCACAAGTTTTATACTAGTTCGGGTCACCGTTGTGGTGTAATACCCTACTCTCGTTTGTGGTGTGGTGGATTGCCTCAGGGCTGATGATGAACAATACAAAGGAAGAACAGCCTCACGAATGTCTGTTCTTGAGCTGGTGCGATGAACTGCTTGGGTGATTTCGATCGCCTCTTTCTCTCACTCTGCTAGGGCTCTATCAGATCGATCCTCTTCTCTACCTTGGTGGTGGCTAGTCCTATTTATAGAGGGAGGCCCTGGGCCTCTTCCCAAATAATGAGCGGGATGAGCGCCAACAATTGGCCATTTTGAAGGGAACATCTAGTACATTTATCCTGACTAAAGTTGGTCTTCGGCTGCCAAAGGCTCTAATGGTGACGCCGTCCTAGGCTCCATGATGACCTCCATCCTGCCGTTCTGCTGGTCTTGGTCTTGTTGCACCGAAGCGGTAACCTTTGCCTGATGCCTTGGCCTGTGCTTGCCTCCTTTGCACCAAAGGGGAAATGAGGACACTGCGCGGGCTGGCGCCCGCCTGGCGCCCGCCTGGCCTTGATCGTCATGGCTTGCGTCACGGGGCACCCTCGTGAGGTACCCTGCCTTGATCTCTCCGCCTCCTCGCGAGCCTGCCTGACGAGGCCGCTCACGAGTAGGTTCTGTCGTCCGCCCAGCAATCTTGGCTCCTCGCGAGGGTCTTGAGCTTGAGCTGATGAAGCTGGGCCGCACTGGGCCCTCACTTGAGCCACGCCGCAGGCCGCAGGGAGGCAAGTCTGGGGACCCCCGTTCCCAGAACGCCGACACCTCCTTCCAACACCTTCATTACTGCCCATATCTAGGTGATCGATTTATCGTCATGTCGGTTGTACCTTGACTCGTTTCTCACTTACTATATGTCTTTGTTTCAAATTCCCAAAAAGCTTTTAAAATTTATTGATGCCCTGTGCAGAGACTTCTTTTGGGTTGGAGAGGAATTTTGCTCTGGAGATCAGTGCCTAATCACTTGGAACAATGTTTGCTTGCCCAAAAAAATTGGTGGTTTAGGTATGAAAAACTAGCATGTTCAGAACAACTGTCTACTTATGAAGCTTGATGTTAAAACCCTGTCTAGTTCTTCCCCCCTGGCTAGACTGGCTAAGACTGCAGCACCCTAACAACCTTGTGTCTCCCTCTTCCAACACCACCTTTCTATGTAGAACCATATCACACCAAATGCCAACCCTGCAAAATATTACTTTTGTTCTTACAAACTGCGCCTCAAACACTTACTTTTGGCTCGACACTTGGTTGACTTCTTCACCGCTCGCCACCACTTACATCTTCTCCCACTCTCTGGTACAACTAGTTCGAGTGGCCAATATTATGCGTTTCGGTTTGTATTCTAACCTGAGAAATTGTCTCACACTTTCTGTCGAGCAAGAACTTGTTTCGCTTTTGGTTGTTTTGCAGGATTTCTTGCCGACTACGTCTGAAGACCAAAGGATTCCTTGTAAGGGCCATAACTTCTCCACCAAGCAAGCATACAACGTGCTCATGAGCAGGCCCGAACTTGTCCTAATCGCTCCTCTCATTTGGCGGGCTCATGTACCAAGGAAGCTAAAAGTGTTTGCCTGGTTACTCTTCAAAAATGGGCTCAACACTAGGGCCAACCTGGCTCACAAGCACATCATCACCAAAAATCTCTCCCCTCGGTGCCATCAACATTGTTGTTCATCTTATTCCCTCAAGATGCTCGAGTCTGGCAGCGGGTGGGCATTACTCCATTGACAAGTGATGTATCTGAGCTTTAGGACGCTGATCTTCGGACCTACCTGCCCACCAAGTCGTGGCATTTGGTGCTGCTTACCACATTTTGGAAGATCTGGGCTGCTCGCAATGATATGTTGTTTAGGTCCATCGACCAACATTCTGTAATAACCCTTAGACTCATCATCTCAGACCTAGACCTTTGGTCACACCGATCTTTGTTTGTGAGTGACATGGAGGACGCTTTTTCGTGGCGTTCCTACCTTTCTGCACGATCTCTCATGCCCTTGTAATTCCGCTGTGTGGGCAACCTTTGAGTAATACACCATTCAGGTGGGCGAGCCAGCCCTCACCCCCTCCATCCCCCATATTGATTGTCAAAAAACAAACAGTTTTGCTAAAGCACATCTAGATGTGCTCTAAGTATTGCATATCTAAGTCATATATCATTGATTTTATGCTAAGATTCGTGCAAGCATTTTTTTGTCTTTTTTTCTTTTTTTTCTTCTAATTTGATTAAGTCACTTAGATATGCAATAGCTAGCACATCTAGATGTGCCCTAGACAGACTAAAAACAATTGTCATTCACCTATATTCTTTGCTAATTTTCGCCATTAGAACCAACACCTAAGGGTAGGCAACTCTTTCAACTAATTAGCTTATGCGCGATCCTTATTCTACTGATTGGGTATTTGAAACACCAACCATGCACTACAAATGTCCATACAAGAGCCTCAATCAGTACTTTCCCACCAGCGGCGGGATGCTCTGCTCGTTCCTGAAGTAGTCCTGAGGATCAACCTTGCCCTTGGTAATGGCGAGTCTTTGAAAGTTGCCCTTGAAGTACTTCTCGCCCCAGATCTTGCCGCTGTTGTAGATTGAGATGTCGTTCACCACCTCGTTCCTGCCGAGATCAATGTCCCTGTAGTTGGCGTATGCCTGCCTGGGGTTCTTGCTCACGTAAGGCTCCATGAACTTGTACATGTCCTTGCTCCACTGCAGCGCCGTGGCGCCGCCTGCTTCGGCGAACCAGTAGCTAACGTACTGGATGTTGAAGAGGACGCCCTTGCGGTGAGGGAACGGCGTCGCCGCTTCGGGGGTGGCGCTGATGGTGGCGCCATAGGGGTCCATGACCATCATCCCCGCTCCGGGCTTCACGAGCCAGCCGTATAAGATCTGCGCCCACACAGGCTTGGGGACGGGCTGGTAGACGTAGTCCGACTTGTATTCGGCGAAGGGTTTGAAGCTGTTGTTCCGGTTGAGGAGGTCGACCAGGGTGGCCTGCTTGCCAAGGTGGATGAAGGGGATGGTCTTGATCCAGGGCATCTCGTTGCAGTGCGAGGAGTTCATGCCAAGCTCGGGGAATTTGCTGCTCATCAGCGGCGTCAGGGTTTTGCAGGTGCCCAGGTACATGGCCTCGAACGTCGCGGTGTCCCCCATAGCGAGGATGCGGATCATGAGGTCGGCGGGAAGGGCCGGCGCGACCAGTTGCCACTTGTCGATGAGGTCTACGGCGCCTTGATTCACTGTCTTGGGGATCTTGAACACGGTCACGGTAGGAGGCACCGGCAGGAGCTTCACCTGCCACGACACCACGATGCCGAAGCTCTCTCCGCCGCCGCCCCTGACGGCCCAGAAGTGGTCTGCGCTCATGGAGCTCTTGTCGAGCAGCTTGCCGTTGGCGTCGACCACCTTGACGTCGATGACGTTCTCGGCGGCGATGCCGTACTTGCGCAGCAGCATGCCGAAGCCGCCGCCTGCGAAGTTACCGCCGACGCCGATGGTCGGGCAAACGCCGGCCGGGAACGCGAGCACGAGGCTGTTCTTGGCGATGGCGTAGTAGAGCTCGCCGAGCTGCGCGCCAGAGTCGACCCACGCCGTGCGGGCGTAGCCGTCGACCGACACTGCCCGCATCTTGTTGAGGTCGACGACGGCGAACGTCTCGGGTTTCTCGGACCGGTACGACAGGCCCTCGTAGTCGTGGCCGCCGCTCCGCACGCGGAGGCGGACGCTGTGCCGGCGTCCGCACACCACCGCGGACTGGATGTGGGAGGCGTTGGTGGGGGTGATGATGTAGAGCGGCTTCACGTTCTGCGGCGACGACCACCGCGAGTTCCTGATGGTCTGCGCCAGGACGGTGGGGAAGGCAGGCGAGCTCTTGGCGTAGAGGAGGCGGGCCGGTATCTCCTTGACGAGGCATCCGAAGAAGTCGTCCTTGGCCGGCACCGGCGCGTAGGAGACGGCGGCGTGGCAGGACAAGGCGCAGAGGAGGAGCACCAGAGCGAAGGCCCTCGAGCTCGCCATTGTAGCCGATCGAGCTTGGGTTGTCTTGGGTGTGTACATCAGCGAGAGGACATGTAGTGGCTTATATAGGAGGCAGCGGACGCGAAACTCTCGTCCCTGCCCTCTGAGTCCCCACCCTGCAAGCCCGGATCCATTGGGGACTGAGCAAGCTCACCTAAACTTGGGATGTTTAGCCTTCTTTTTTGTTCTTTCTTTTTTTTTTGTGATCAGGAACGCTTAGCTGAGTGATGGCCAGTGCGCGATGTGGCGAACTGGCATCGCGAATTCGAGCACCGCCGCGCGTTTGGTCCAAGAACACAACTGTCGGGACTGCATTAGTTCCCTTGTTTCAGGCGCGAAACTGCAGCAGCGTTTCTTCCGGGAGCCTCAGTTTAGGGGATGCATTTGTTTCTTGAAAAGTTACTGGAAATCACGCTCACTCGAAAGTGCCGGAGTAGCTGCAGCCGGGCACCCTAAACCCGCCTCAAACATTTGGGTGGCATATCCGGGCCGATTATAAAATTTTCATCCAGACGGATGCCTCAAACGTCCGGACTAACAGGTACCCCTCATATCCAGCTCAAACAAAGAGCGGATATGGGAGCACTCGGTCGCGTCCGCCACGTCGGACCCGGCCCATGCTGGCCCACCTAATCCGACATATATTCCTCTTCATCCGGTCGTCGGACTAAATCCTAACAACTTCACTCCGCCACCCAAGCTCACCTTCGATGGTTTCCGGTCGTCTCCGGCATGGCGGGCAATGGATCCGCGTCCTTCACCTCTAGATTCATCGACTCCGAACTCATCCCGCGCGGCCCCGAGGAGGAGATGGCCGTCTGGCGGGAGGAGACCCGTGCCCGGCAGCGCTCGGGCTCCTTCTATCGGGAATCCATTACGTCCACCCAAATGACGCATGGATCCGGCGCTAGGTGTGACGTCGCTGCCTCCGCTGGAGGCGGTGCGTGCCGCTTGGCGTCCGAATGTTGTGGCAGCCACACAACCCCTCCTTTGGCACGCCGAGCATCGGGACACACCATGGGCCTCGTCCGACGAGAACATGGTGAAGGAAATATGCCCTAGAGGCAATAATAAAGTTATTATTTATTTCCTTATATCATGATAAATGTTTATTATTCATGCTAGAATTGTATTAACCGGAAACATAATACATGTGTGAATACATAGACAAACAGAGTGTCACTAGTATGCCTCTACTTGACTAGCTCGTTAATCGGAGATGGTTATGTTTCCTAACCATAGACATGAGTTGTTATTTGATTAAGAGGATCACATCATTAGGAGAATGATGTGATTGACATGACCCATTCCGTTAGCTTAGCACACGACCATTTAAGTATATATTGCTATTGCTTTCTTCATGACTTATACATGTTTCTATGACCATGAGATTATGCAACTCCCGTTTACCGGAGGAACACTTTGTGTGCTACCAAACGCCACAACGTAACTGGGTGATTATAAAGGTGCTCTACAGGTGTCTCCGAAGGTACTTGTTGGGTTGGCGTATTTTGAGATTATGATTTGTCACTCCGATTGTCGGAGAGGTATCTCTGGGCCCTCTCGGTAATGCACATCACTTAAAGCCTTGCAAGCATTGCAACTAATGAGTTAGTTGCGGGATGATGTATTATGGAACGAGTAAAGAGACTTGCGATAGCGAGATTAAACTAGGTATTTAGATACCGACGATCAAATCTCGGGCAAGTAACATACCGATGACAAAGGGAACAACGTATGTTGTTATGCGGTCTGACCGATAAAGATCTTCGTAGAATATGTAGGAGCCAATATGAGCATCCAGGTTCCGCTATTGGTTATTGACCGGAGACGTGTCTCGGTCATGTCTACATAATTCTCGAACCCGTAGGGTCTGCACGCTTAACGTTACGATGACAGTTATATTATGAGTTTATATTATTTGATGCACCGAAGGTTGTTCGGAGTCCCGGATGAGATCGGGGACATGACGAGGAGTCTCGAAACGGTCGAGACGTAAAGATCTATACATTAGACGACTATATTTGGACATCGTAAAGGTTCCGAGTGGTTCGGGTATTTTTCGGAGTACCGGGGAGTTACGGGAATACGGGGAAGAAGTATATGGGCCTTATTGGGCTTTAGGGAAGAGGGAGAGGTAGGCCGCGCCCCCCCCATTGACTAGTCCGAATTGGACTAGGGGGAGGGGCGGCGCCCCCTCCTTCCTTCTCTTCCCTCTTCCCTTTCCTTGACTCCTACTCCTACTACTTGGAAGGGGGGCGGGGGGGGGGGATCTGTGACGCCCCAAGACCGACGATCCAGAAGACTTCCATATTTTGATACCTCCGTGTGTTTTTATTTGTGCTTGCTCTATTTATTTTTGCATGGCATCATGTCATCATGCCATCATATCATTAATTTTAAAACTCATCTAAATAAATTGTATGGATCTTCGATCCATTTAAATCGAGGTAAGGGTGACTTCTCTTTATAACATATCTTCCAATATTAGGGAGCTTCCATTGATTTGGAAATCACCATAACACACTTGCAAATAAATCCCAATGCCTTTGTTATCTTAATTCTTGGTCTCCAACATTGCCCATAATTTCTTTCATCATTTTCCGGAGCTCCACCAAAAATATCAACATTTTTGGACCTTCCTTTTATCAAGTCCTAGTTCAAACCCATTTGAATTAAATTCAAATGAGTTTGAATTTAAATCTTTCAATCATGGCCCTTCTATTTTTCTTGGTTCGAGCTCATTTTTGTGAGTCCGGGAAAAATACCCTCCTGCTCAAGCTCCACTCCTAACCCCTCCTTCTTTTCTTTCTTAATCTCTGTTTTTTTTCTCTTTTCTTTTAGTAGTGAGAGAGAGCCCAGCCTAGCAGCCTTGCAGCCCAGCCAGGCCTCTGGCCACTTCTTTCTCCACCTGGGCCGACCCAACCAGCCTCTTAGGCCCATCCGCAGCCCAGCCGGTGCCCCTCTAACCCTAGCCGCAGCTCTGCCCGATCCCCTCGATCCATCTCTCTCCCTCTCGGTCCCTGCCCGCCGCCACACACCGCATCGACAGGGAGAGCCCAGCGCTCGATCCCCTCGCCTCCCTCCTCTCGATCTCTCCCTCTCCCTCGCTCGTGCCCTCCATCGCCGCCCGACCTCCTCCTCGCCGCCTCTGGAGCCCCTCCTCTGCCTCGCCTCCTTGCCATGGCCGCGTGCCACTCGAGCCAGCAGGTCGCCGCCCTGCATCGCCGGGCCTTCTCTGCTGCCCTCCGCCTCGCCAAGTTCCGTGCCCAGCCTCCGCGTCGCCGGAGACCTGTGCCTGTCTTGCTGCCTGCTACATCTCCACCGGCGCCATCAGTCCCCGTCGCCCGGCGCTCGAGAGGAGCTCCTCGGGCACCTGCGCCTCGTCCGTCGTCCTCTGCGCCCAGCCGAGAGCCCCAGCGCTCGTTCCCTCCGTTTGGCCGGAGTTCGTCGGAGCCCCAGCAGCCGCGCCGCCCTGTGGCTTTGCCTCCCGCAACCCCGCGGCGTCGCCTTGCCCTTGTCCCGCGTTGCCTCTGCCAGCCCTGTGCTGCTGCTTCCACCGCCAAGACGCAGCCTCGACCCGGCGTCATCCATCTCCTAGCAACCGCGTATGTGCAGCACCACCAAGTTTTGCCTCTGTACACTCATTGGGGTTGACCGTGGACGTGTGCCTGGTGTTACTTGGATTCGTCAGGGCGCCAAGACCCGAGGCTTTTCGGTGTTGCTTTGTTTTGGAACGCCAAGTACCACGACGACCGATGCATAGTACCACTACGATTGCCGTGTACATCTACCGTCGCCCGAAGACACGTGTACCACGAGCAAGTTCGATCAACCGTGGATCACCAAGTTCCACTACGAGATGTACAACTACCGCCGCCGTTGATTCGACAAGACAACGTGTACCACTACTTCCACTACCGTCGCGAGAACGACTACTTCCCCTACGACCCGTGAACGACTACTTCCCTAGACGATTTTGAACCGCCCCGAAACGCACGCTTCAAAGGTATAACCCGAGACGACCGCGATGAGATGCCCTTGCATGTATGAGATGTACGATATGTTTGCACCGTGCCCGTTTGTCCTTGCAAGTTCCTCCTCGTTTGCCATGCCACCGTCCCGTGGGAACCCGGAATCCGGGAGCACCCCACCATCCTTGCATGACACGCATCCACACTTTCTTTTGCACCGACATCTCAATCAAGTTACCGGAACCGATATGTTGCCGTGGCATCATTTCCGGATTCGCCGCCGTGGCACCCTTTTTGTTCCGCCATGGTGACCAAATGCTTCATATGATGCTCATGTCAACATTTTCATAAAATTGCATAAAACTTGTATATGTCATCCGCATCATGATAACAACATTTAAATGTTTAAAACTATTGTTGCATTAAATTGCTAAATGCATATGGGGATTTACCGGATTTGTTGTTTTTATGTCCGGCCCCATTTAAATTGTTTAGATGGCATAGTTTTGTTATACTTCACCTCTTGCCATGTTAACCAATATTTAATATTGTTGAGTACCTAATCGGGAGTGAACTAAATAATTGATGAGGTGTTTAAGTCAATATGCAACTTCGTTGCATATTGGGCTCCATTAACTTGTAGTTTTGTTTGTACATATTGCCATGCCATGCTCATTAAATCGGACATGCATCATACTTGATTGTGCATCATGTCGTGTTTATGTGATGGTTGTTTACTATGTTGTTTGCTTCTTTCCGGGTTGCTTCTCTCGTTAGCTTCGGTTTCGTTCCGGAGTTGTGAGGATTCGTTCGACTATGTTCGTTTGTCATCTTCATGGACTAGTTCTTCTTCCTTGCGGGATTTCGGGCAAGATGACCATACCCTCGAAATCACTTCTATCTTTGCTATGCTAGATGCTCGCTCTTTTGCTATGCCTATGCTCTGATGCCTATCACTTTCTTATCATGCCACCCATATTGTCATGTCAGCCCCTAACCATCCTTTTCCTAGCAAACCGTTGATTGGCTATGTTATCGCTTTGCTCAGCCCCTCTTATAGCGTTGCTAGTTGCAGGTGAAGATGAAGTTTGTTCCTTGTTGGAACATGGAGATGTTGTTCCTTTTTGGAACATGTTTACTTGTTGGGGATATCACAATATATATCTCCTATAATTAATGCATCTATATACTTGGTAAAGGGTGGAAAGCTCGGCCTTATGCCTGGTGTTTTGTTCCACTCTTGCCACCTAGTTTCAAATCATACCGGTGTTATGTTCCTTGATTTCGCGTTCCTTACATGGTTGGGTGATTTATGGGACCCTCTTGACAGTTCGCTTTGAATAAGACTCCTCCGGCCAAAGGCCCAACTTTGGTTTTACCATTTGCCACCTAAGCCTTTTCCCCGGGTTTTCGCGAGCCAGGGTCATCTTTATTTAACCCCGGGCCAATGCTCCTCGGCGTTGGTCCAAACTAGAACCACTTGCGGTGCCACCTGAGGCAACTTGGGGCATCTTCGGTTGCCGTCGTAGTGTTCATCCGGATGTGCCACGAGAACGAGATATGTGCAGCTCCTATCGGGATTTGTCGGCACATTCGGGCGGCTTTCTTTGGTCTTGTTTTATTCTTTGTCGAAATGTCTTGTAGTCCGGGATTCGAGATTGATCGGGTCTTCCGGTAGAAGGAATATCCTTCGTTGACCGTGAGAGCTTATAATGGGCTAAGTTGGGACACCCTGCGAGGTATTATCTTTCAAAGCCGTGCCGCGGTTATGAGGCGAGATGGGAATTTGTTAATGTCCGGTTGTAGAAAACCCGAAGTTGACCGCAATTAAAATACACATCAACCGCGTGTGTTACCGTGATGGTCTCTTCTCGGCGGAGTCCGGGAAGTGAACACGGTGTTGGAGTTATGTTTGACGCAAGTAGTTCAGGATCACTTCTTGATCGCTACTAGCTTCATGACCATGCTTTGCTCCCCTTCTCGCTCTCTTTGCGAATGTAGCCACCATATATGCTAGTCGCTTGCTGCAGCTCCACCTCACTACTCTGTCTTTCCTATAAGCTTAAATAGTCTTGATCTCATGGTGTGAGATTGCTTTGAGTCCCGTGACTCACAGATTCTACCAAAAGCGATTGCAGTGCCGGCGATGCCGGTGCGGGTGGCGCAACCGAGCTCAAGTGGGAGTTCGATGAGGAACGTGGTCGTTACTATGTGTCTTTTCACGATGATCGATGGTGGAGCCCAGGTTGGGACGATCGGGGATCTGTGTAGCATTTGGGGTATCTTCTTTTATTTTGGTTCCGTAGTCGGACCTTGAGTGTATTACGGATGATGGATGTTTATTTATGTATTGTGTGAAGTGGCATTTGTAAGCCAACTATGTACCTCTTTCCCTTATGTATTACATGGGTTGTGTGAAGATTACCTCACTTGCGACATTGCTTTCAATGCGGTTATGCCTCTAAGTCGTGCTTCGACACGTGGGAGATATAGCCGCATCGGGGGCGTTACAGGATCCTACTCCCGGTGGGAGTAGGACTCCTCCAGGGCGCGCCATAGGGGCCGGCCCCCTCCCCCCTCCTCCACTCCTTTACATACGTGGCCGGGGGCACCCCATAGACACAACAATTGATCGTTTGATCTTTTAGCCATGTGCGGTGCCCCCCTCCACCATAGTACACCATTACAAAAAAAAATACACTTCCGTGATGATACGTGTTTGTCACAGTAGGTCGCGTTTTTTTTCATGCATGTACATCCATGACAAATTTATGACAGAATCAAGATTGTCATACATGTCTTTGTCGTAGAAGTGTTCCATGACATTACCAAAATTATCATCATGGAAGTGTCCACTTCCATGACGATAAATCGTAGCGTCCGCAGAAGTGCTTTCGTCAAGGGTGACCGACACGTGGCATCCACCGTAACGGAATGCCGTTAAGCTATCGGGTCGGATTTTGGATCCGATAACCCGTTAACAGCCCTGACCAATGGGAAATTTCCACGTGTAAAATTCTGATTGGCCCAAGGGAATAACTGTCAGCTCGTCAGTGGGCCAGATCTCGCCCATCCATTGGAGGAAACATGCCTATGATACGTCGAGACGTGGCTGGGCCCAATAGAGGCCCATATAGGTTAAAAAGGCCGGCCCAGTCAAAGGCCCGTAGAACTTAATCAGGTACTAGTGGGCCAGCCCAATAACGGCATGCTTAATAAAGGCCCATTTACGGCGAAGCGGATCTGCACGTTAATTGTTCGCCCAATATTTGGGCCATTTATGACCGAAGCGGATCTGGCCCGTTAATTGTTTGCCGAATATTTGGGCCCAACTACAGCCTAGTGACTTTCGGCCTGTTAGAGGCCTGATGTAGACATGGGCCCATTTCAGCCCGGTGTAACTTTCTGCCTGGGAATAGCCCGTGCTGCCCATGGGCCATATATGGTCCGACGGGACATCGAACCCACTAACGGCCTGTGCTAAAGGTGGAAACAGTTAAGCCCAACGTGACTTTGGGCCTGTTAAAGGCCTGTCGCGTAATTCAGCCCGTTGATGCATGTACTAAGCTTTCGGCCTCTTAAAGGCCCATGATATCAGTGGGCCAACCAAGGCCCGAGATATGTTTCGGCCTTGTAACGGCCCGTGAGCTAACTGGGCCCAAAATGGCCCGGTCTACATTTCGGCCTGCTGAAGGCCCGTCGACGACTAGTGAAAATTAAGGCCCAACATGAATTTTGGCCTGCTAAAGGCCCTTGGTTTCATCTCGGTAATGTAACGCCGATACAATATTCAGCCTGTTAATGGCCCAACGCTACCTGGGCCAAACTAAGTGCTAGGTCGACAAAAGGCCCAACTAAAATATAGGCCGGTGTAAGTTTGGGCCTGGCGCAATGTGTGAAGGCCCCAATCATTCGGGCCCGAGAAAGACGCAGTCGGCCCAATTGTGGCCCGCTAAAACCTGGCCCATTAGAGTCGAATGTTTGATGCAGTCGACTACATCCGATTGTTTTTAGATAGCGAATGATGGCGGTAACTAGTAGGAATTAAGAACAAACCTACTCTATACAATAAAGAAATTACGGCATAGTAACTAAGAATAAACCTACACTATACAATAAAGGATTTAAGGTATATTACATCCTTTGGGCATCGAAGTTCGCCACCGGTGATCATAAAAGCGCCTGAAGAAGCAGATTACAAAAGCGGGCACCATTGCAGCGTAACAATAATATCTTGAACCGAGACCACTTCCAAGACAGTTCAAGAAAGGTTAGCCTTGCGAGGAAAGCTAGCTGCGCCAATTTCTTGAAGCAAAGGCTGTGAGACCGGCCTAGCATGTCGGTCATAGCTTCAGTGTAGTTTTTAGCGATGAGGTTCTCATTGGTGTTCTCCGCAATCTTTCTTAGAGATAGGACTTCAAGTCGAAGTTGAGTTGCAGTAATGCCTTTACGCTAGAACTTGGGGCCGAAGAAGTCGAACTGATTCCGACAACGAATTATGTGAGCTTGTCATTGCTAGTCTCAAGTAACTTGAACCTTTGCATCAAGACAAGACTTTGGGGTTGTCTCGCTATCTTCAAGATGTTTTGCCTTCTTTGCTGCAATATATGTTGGGTTTGTCTCACGACCTTGACAGACTTGTGCATGCCATCGGGCATATCACCTGAAACAAAGCAGAGAGATGACAAGTTTGCACGTGTATAAACAAAGATGATAACTGTTCTGTCAATTGTATCCAATTTCAAATTAGAAAATAAAGAGTAAGTTCAAAATATCAATAGCATAATTTGGCATTGTTCATAATGCGGGGAGCTTCACCACACTCTTTGGATTACCATGTCAACATAACAAGCATAGATGAAGGGCAAAGAAAATCATTGTATCTATTTTGGATAATGTGCATGGCATGTTGTTCATATCATCACCACATCAAGAAGATAAAAGCGAGGAGATGACAAGGTGCAAACGTGGGCTGCTTCACCACACACTGGATTATAGATCCACAAAAACAAGCATACATATAGGGAGTATTAAGAAATGTGCATGGTATGAATAAGGATTTGGTTTTACAAGTAAAACTTAGAACTTACGGTTCTTACGAACATGCATTTTGGTAGAAACAACAAACTAAACAGCAGTAAACAATAGGGAGTATGAGCAAATTAAACAGCAGTTGAGGATAAAGGCTTTAGAAGGACTGACTTACATTAACGATTAACACCGGCTTTATAATGCCCTTCTCCATGTCAAGGGAAGGATAACTCAAGAATTTCAACCTGAGAATGTTCTTCATAAGCATTGCTGTACTCTACATTTTGTAGAGAGTAATTATAGATATGATAATCTTTGGAAGGGATAGAGGATAATGAAGATAAGATGCAGATTGATGCTACATAATCAACTACCAATCCACAGAAGTAGGCTGTTAATGTAAATGCAGTGATAGACCACGTTCGGTCCTTACAAGAGGATTGCGAGCTAAACCTCTTCAAAAGCATTGGGTAGATTCTAAATTTATGTAACAGTCCATACGGATCTTATAATGTCCACCATATGGACGATTACGAGGCTAACATGTGTAGTGATGCTACATAATCAAACAGCTATGAAAGTAAGTATAGTCATACAGGGCAAGAGGTACTCACAACAGCAATGCAGTGTGCAGCATAGTTGTGAGATTCTGTGGTCCCTTGAGAACGGATGTTCTTCTGCTAACCGTTTTCGTACAAGTGAGACATTAAGGCAAATGCAGAAATGTAGTTCAAATTGTGATGTGATATCATAGACGGTACCTTACGCTGCAGCCGTGACCAATGTGTAACAAGATTATTCCAGTCACCGTCGGATAAATGTAGCACCGGAGACTTTATAGAAATTTCGTTCAGAGGCTTGCCATCTAAGTGCGCTTGCCTCAGGTAGGAACGATACTTCATCAATGAGTGCTTGAAAAGCGCAACCAACCCTTGCTCGTCATGACAATCCAGTTTGCTCCTCGCCTATTTAAAAGAATGAAATCTTGTGTCTTCTGTCAGCAGAAACATATGCAGTAATGACCATGAATTACATTAGTACATTACATACGCGTAAGTTGGGAAGAAGACTTGAAATTGTTCTGTGTCTGTGGTATAATCTTTCCATGAAGGAAAGATGCGCACAAAGTTCCTGACAACAACATAAGCTTCGTCTTCTAAAGCGGGAAGAAATGGAGCAGGGTCCTATTTGCTGCAATTGGGGCTCTCTACGGTTCGAAAAGGGATTTGGCAACTGGATTTGGTGTTCTCTCTTTCTTTGGAATGGGGGTTTTGCGTCGTCTGCAGTGGTGCTATGTCAAGCGGCATAATCATCTTTGTTTGCTGCAGTTTGGGTCTGCTGAGTTGGTGCATCAGAAATTACCAGTGTAGTAGTGCTAGAGTCTGCTAGAGTTGGGGTTTTTTGTGTGTCAGGTGATATTGCAACTACACCTAATGGGCTATTTGATTTATCGGTGCCACTACCTTTTCCAAATACTTTGCTTGTGCTCCTCCATGATCGACAATCGCCCTCTTCCTTTTGAGCGTCGATACACAAGAACAACATTTGAATGGATAAATATGGTATGATGACGGATGGAATATGTCTTTGAAAATGGATAGGAAGCGGCGTATTCACATACACGATGTGTAAACTAAGCTAATGGTAGTTCAACAAAGTAGAAGCAATGCAAAGCATCAGTTGCAAGATATGTGCGAGCAATGTAACCTTCGAAAGTTAGAGCAAGTACCTTGATGGGTGAATAAGATATTGCATCTTCCTCTGACTCCTCCACTAGGGAGCTACATTGACTTAGGTATCCCTCTAGCTCGGAATCCTTTGTTAGGATCATATTACGAGCATGAATCAGTAGGTGGAGAGCGTTTGCATTGCATTGCATCCGGACTTGATTTAGTCCCTTAATGCCAAGTTTGTGAGCCATGGCATTGTTACGCTTTATTCTTTTCATGCGCGCAAGCTCATAATCATTATGATCTTTGTTCAGAATTTGAGATTCATGAAAACATAAAAGGTAGTCGATTACCTATGGAATGCATTGCAGTTCAAATCGGAGAGTGTCTCCTATAAACCCCTGCATATGCAAAGTTCACCTCCCCAACCGTCTTGACGGACCACACACGTAAATACAAACCCCTTATGTCTCTATAACAGTGTGCACACATTTCAAAACTGAAGTAGGAACATTAGAATCATATGAAATTCGTATTTGAACAAATAAACTAAGCAATTATGAGTGGTGTAATGTTTAGCTTCAAGGGTGGAGTGTTGGTAGTGCGACATAAAGCAAGTAGGCAGATTGTATTCCATGTAAAAGATCGAAACCTATTTAAAAGCTGGAAATGACAGTTTCTTTCTATACAATGCAGTGTTCGTTATCCACACATGATGGAAGAGATCACATAGAGAAATACTATTCACACATGTCTACGGTTCCAGTATTTAGAAACAGGGTGGTCCACCCTAAAAGAATATTGACAACAAATA
This sequence comes from Aegilops bicornis, assembly GCA_021605145.1. Classification (NCBI taxonomy): domain Eukaryota; kingdom Viridiplantae; phylum Streptophyta; class Magnoliopsida; order Poales; family Poaceae; genus Aegilops; species Aegilops bicornis. The sequence goes on along the minus strand of CM038675.1, from coordinate 630,467,926 downwards.
TGACAAGGCAAGCATAGATGTAGTGAATCAATCATTTACTTGTGAGCTTATTAGGACAAGTATGCAGAATTATAGCTGCGAAGAGACCGTCAAAATATGAATGAAGAAGTTTGTCTAGCACTTATTGTTTTGCAACTAATCGGCGTGAATAATTGGATATTATATCGAATGAGTAAGAAAGACAAGTAAAATTGTCAAGAAACACGGCTTGCGGTAGTAATGCAGGTCGATGTCACTCGACCAACAATCCAAAATGACTAGTTTACATTTCCTAGGGCCGGAATCTTGAAAACCACAGTGAACTTTAGAGGTACTAAAGATTACCAAAATACATCTGAACCATTAAGTGTAGGTATGCTTGAGCACACAACAAACCCTAATGACAGTCCTGCCCTAATGAGTAATGAATCAATTAGAAAATGGGTGATGAGGAGTGGTCTTTGAGTGTTAAGGGCGTATGTCGGGATAAATCGGGTTGGCTTGGTGGGTCTTTGCACGCTTTGAGCCTGAGCAATTTGGGAAGGTATGCAATGGCCTTTTGGGCAGCGGTGACGCTGTTGGGAGAGCGGCTCCTGGCCTCCTGTTTGTCCGGCGTCTCCTCCTAGAGTCATGCCGTCCGGGGACGGCAAGTCGCCGGCGAGGTAGGCGGTGAAGCGATAGAGATCAAAAGCCTTGCAGAGCAGAGGAATCGAGCACAGGGCGACCCAAAATCCAGGGTGGGCGGCCCACCGTGGGCACCTCAGAGATACACACCCGAGCGGCGAACATGCATTTTCGAAAATAATTTAGGAACATTTAGCTGACCAATTAAACAACTCTGTTTTAAAAATATCATATTCGTATTTGAACAACTAAGCTTGTTTAGCTTGATGGCTGGAGTAGTGTTATTATGACACGAAGCACGTATTCTGATTGTATAGTGATCATAAATGGGGGAAACTCTAAGCATATTTTTTTTGGCAAAAGAGGGTTTCCCCTCCGATTTCTATTAAAGAAACCACCACGGAACCAACATGATCAATTAAACCCTAAGCATGATCAATTAAACCGTATTATGGCTATGCCATGGCAGATTTGAAGTTGCAAACCAAAGAAATGATATTTAGCATCCATTGTTTGCTTCGAACTAAGAACTAAATTCTAGGAGCTGAAAAGAAAGTAGAGTAACCAAGTTAAGATCTATTTTCTGGTTGAGATCAAAACGTTGAGGAGATATGAAGTACCACCTCTCTTGCGGCGCCGTCTAGGCATCGGGGGTGCGATGGCTGTCGGTGGCGTTGAAGCAGATCTGCGACGGTAGACGGGTGCATTGGAGGATAAGTCCCGTTGCGGTTAAAGAGAAGGTCGTGTGAGCGGCCCCGGCAAAGAGGACGACGGCGCCGATGAAGCGAGAGGACGCGATGCAAGGCTATTAGTCCGTCGTCGTGGATGAGAAACGACCATCTCTAGCAGTGGACGACGCGGTCTTGGTAGGCGCTCTGGCATGGTGGAGGACGGTGGCGATGGATGTGGTGGAGGACGGCGGCGATGGATGGGGTGGCGGGCGGAGGCTGGTGTGGGGATGGGGTGTTCTAGCGCGGACGGTGTATGAATGGGAAATGGAGGGAGAGGTACGAGGAACCATGTTTTTGGGGCCGCTTATGCGAAATATGGGAAAGATTCTGAACTTAGCCCCATTTAAAATTTGGACGTCTCGTCGGTTGGGGATAGGACGGTAATCTCGCATCTCGCCAATATTTGCCAGGCGATTTCAAAGCGAGGAGAGGGTGGTTGGTGCCGATGGTTGGCGCCCACGGTGTATGAACGGGGATGACAGGTAGGGCGGTTGTGTCACGTCTGAGTGAAGTTACAAACCTTCCCTTATTGAAAATATTTGCCTAAATCGATTTCGGCCGAGTCGAATTTGTTTTGCCGCCCACCGTGTATGAATGGGGAAATGGAGTGAGAAATAGAGGTCTTTCGGACAAGCTTGAATCAAATGTGTTTTGCCGCCCATGTTTGGCGCCCACCATGTCGGAATGGGCTCAGAGGCGGTCGTGTCACGTCTACTTGAAGTTACTAACCTACCCCTATTGAGAGCAGTGGAAATCGGGCCGATGGATTATGCATGTAAGGGGTAGACAGTAATTTCCATCTCCCAAACACTTGGCTTGAGGCGGAGCGGCGTGGGAGTGGACATTTTGCCGCTTCTTTCAAATTTTGGGACAATAAGCATCCACGTTTACCCTGGCAACTAAATTCAAATCCATTTTGTATTCCTATACGAATCTTTATAAATCATTCTATGTCCTTTTATATATCTTCAAAAGCACGACAAAGATGTATTCCACTGTCATATATGAATATGATTTACAAATGCCGATACTCGAATTCGAAGCTAGAATCCGGTTTAAAGTGAATTGAATATTTGGAACACTTTATGTCCAACTCAAATGTCACACGCAGCATAATGTCTACTCCCATTTAGATATGTACACAAGCGATGTATCAAGATTCAAATACCGAGTCAATCAACCAATAATGTACACAACTAACAAACATATAAACACTTATATAGTATATGGATCAATAATATCAACTAACATACATAAGCCAGGCCGATGTACTTTTTTTGGCTACAACATCATCCTTTTTTTAGCCAGCATCTTGGCCCTTTCCGGTGCGTGCCACTTATGGTCCATCTTTACTACTACTATTGCTGAATGCACATTCAGCCCAATTGGCATATTTGTAGGTCCTGCACAAGAATCCAAATGAAATGTCTCCAGTCTTATCAATTAATACTGAGACTTGTGCTCAAATAAAATTACAAAACAAAAAAAACAATTATTACATGATCTCTAAAACAAATGGTTTGATTGATTACATGAACAGACAACACAAATGTTATTCAACTATGGAAAGAACATTTCACCTATGATTTACCAAGTAGGAATTTAATTTCCTTTTTTCCTTCAGGACCTTAACAATCTGGTCAGTCTCAGCTTGCTTTGCTTTGAAATCCACCAAATATTTAATGGTTGTCTTGAGTACTGCTTGTGATTGTGATGTTTGCTTCCTCAACATGTCAACTTCATCTAAGAAGAATCTCTTTCTACCACTAGTTTAGCCTCTAGAGCATCAACAGTTGGCAATTCATAATGCACGATTGGGCCGGTGCCACTGTTGTGGGATGATGCAACGTCCATGGGGACCTCGCTCTTTGATCTTGGGCTAACCTGTTTTGCCATTAAAGTTTCGATTGGATTCAGAAAAGTTGAAGTTAGCAAAACATCTCAATCGGGAGTTATAACGACAAACCAGTTAAACAAACAAGGAATGAAAGAGTTTCAATTGGATGCTTTGAAAAGTAGTTATTAACATCATTGTAACCCATTTGTTGCAAAGACAATGCGATTAAACAAACAAGTAGATATTTAAGTTAAGGCAAGCAGATAATTCTTAACAGCAAGTATCAAACACATAGATAGGCGCGGTCTACAATATGATTAACGAGGTTGTGCCATTATGTAATCAGTAGCAAACTAAATTAAGCCAAACAACGTAATTGAACAATTTTGCAATAAGTGGCTAACTAAAATTCCGAGAAGCGGTAACTAAACTTACGGTAGTTCTTTATGCAGGCACACTACAACTTCTTTTTCGCTTACAAGGTTATGCGAAGGAGTCCATGGCATCAATTGCTTGGATCATGATCCCAATACTTCTTTCTTCCCACCTTTGCATGGGTAAGTCGAATGGTTAATCTGGTAAGATGGTGCGTCCTTGATATGTTATATGAGGGCGTGTAGTCGGACTAGTTGTAGCCAAACACATCACTGGCTTTTCTTGTATATTTCATGCGATTACTTTTGGCATATCGAGATCTAAGCAATCTACAATAGGATGAAAAGACTGGCATCCTTCACATTATTGGTGAACTCAGTTCATAGAAACAAGCAATTCAACCATTCTGTGGGTAAAACAAAAGAGCCACTGGAATATTTTTCACCATCCAATCATACTGCATAAAAAGGCGGCGCCACCATAGGGGCTGGTATGGCGGCCGCCTCGGTGGTGGAAAGTGTGCACCTAGTTTGAGTCGTCCGGGTTATTACGCTAGTTTTGTTCGTCCCAACGCACGAAAGCGAAATGTAAAAATGAAGAAAAATGTTTCAATTTGGATGGGCCAATAACATAAGTGCAAGGCAGGCCCTATAAGCGAGGCTCATGGCCCAAACGGCGCCTCCCATATCGATCGACAGCAGGAAAAATCCCAATTCATTCGCTCCATCCTCCGATGCGGTTTGCTCCTAACCTAGCCACCGCTGACAGACCGACACATCACTTCCTTGCGCCCTCGTTGAAGAGGCGGTCACGAACTTCAAGCGAGCGGAAGTATAAGAAGATGAAGATCCAACCACGGATGTAGCTTTGCATGGGAGGCGTGGCGGCAACACGGGCATGGCATCGAGCTTGCATAAGCAGACGGTCGCGACTTGCAAGAGTAGCATCGCATAGCAGTAGGTACATCACATCCCTGATTATATCTAATTCAACTCTTGATTTCGGCCAATAGTTAAACTGACGGTGTTGTAAAACTGCTTGTATGTAGGGAATCTATGAGAAAATGAAACCAATTTCTACTTATTTTATAACTCCCCCAATCAATCTTGAATCGGTGAATCGATGTATCTAATCAAGTTTCCGGTGCAAACATACAAGCTCATGTTGTTCTTGAGCACGAAGTATCTAATGAACATACTGCTAATGAAGGATTTGATGCAAACATTTTACATGCTCCTGGTGATGAACATATAGTGTCTAATGAGGGATCTAATGCAAGCATTTTGCAAGCTCATTGAAGGATTTAGTGTCTAATGATGATCTACTATGTTGAGAGAGACATATATTTGCAGCATTGATGACAAGCAAATTATAGTGCATTTTCATATCTTGAGGAAACGTGTAACGCCCCAAGACCGACGCTCCAGATGCCTTCCATGTTTTGCGTGTCAGTTGTGTTATTTATTTGTTTGTTGCATTCATCATCGCATCATTCGCATTGCATCGACACTCTGTTGCCGTCATTGTTTTCAAACTTGCATTGCCTCATAGTTGCCGCGTCCCCCCCCCCCTTGCTTTTGTTGACCGTTCCGAGACCAATCTTGTTCTTCGTTTTCCCTCTTGCCTAAACCGGAGTCTCTTTGCACAGTGCATCGACCCCTTGCCCGTGTCCGAAACTTCCCGAACTCGAACCGGACTATCGTTACCGTTGGGTCCGGATCATCCCCAAACATCTATAAAACATCTTCGGTTTCTTATTTGGACATCCTACCCTATATTTTCCGAGCCGTGCGATTACGATCGTAGGGACGTGATAGCCCCTACCCTAATCTCATTGCGGTATAAATAGTGGACAACCCTAAAATCTAGGGACCTGTCCCATCCTCCCAGCCGCGCCGCCACTCCACCAAATCCCCATCGGGATCCATCCCTCCCCAACCATCGCTCGCCACCTACAGCCTCCAGATTCCCTCGCTCGATCGTTGAAGACCTTCCCAAGTTGAGCAATATCTCTCTTCAATCCTTTTTCAACGAGAATAAGTAGTATGCCTAATCCGTTGCTTGTCATCAATCTAAATTGGTGAAGGATACGCATAACATAATTCTTGTTCTTGTTTCATCCAAGTGATTGATTCATTCTTAGGAGTTCGTAATGGTATCAATTTCTCGGTTCTAAGTTGTTCATCTCTTCTTTCCGGAGTTTGTTCATCATATCACATTCTCGGTCCGAGATGCTTCATCTTTTCTTTCCGGAGTTCAAAGTTTTCTCGGTTATATCATTTCAAAGCTTCTTCTTATCCTTTGCAAGGCTTCACTTTGTGTTGTCAACTTCTCTTTCTTTCTATCATCCTTTTGTTTACCGGAGTTCTTCATGGAGGCTCTACATGGTGGTTCGTCAAGGATTCATTTTTTCTCGATTTGTCCTTCAAGTTTCTCTCGGAGTTAAGATCCGCCAAGCTATACTCTAACATAAGCATGGTGCTCAACACATGTTTTGTTTGGAGGAGTTCAAGCATTCTTCATCTTGCATTCCGAAGTGCAATTCTTTCTACCTTATCTTTTGAGATGGTGTTATGTCATTTTGACAGTTTTCTTCATGTTTCATGATACACAAGTTCAGGAATGAGATATTTAATCCCATCTTCTTCTTCCTTGGACTTATCTTGGTATAGATTTCACCTAAAGCATTCCATTGGGAATGTTGCTCTTTCCGATGATTACCTATGATCCAAGTTATCTCTCTATCATCTTGGTGGAAGAAGTTTTCTATCTTTTCTAGCTATCAATCAAAAAAAAATCCGTGAGTGGCAGGTTGTCACCTCATAATTTGGGATGTCTCCATAAGCCCACGAGGATCATATCCTTTCGTTTTGACCTTCCAACAACTCCGTTCTAACCTTCTTGCAAGGATGCTCTCTCAAATTCACTTGATGTAGAACATGTTGTTTTTCTTATCCGTTCTTTTCATTGCATTCTTTCATTTCTCTAGGAGGCATTGTGATGTTGCTATTTTCACCCATCATCTCGTTTTGCCAAGATCAAGTTCTTTTCGTGCTTATCCATTTAACCTGAGTGTTGGGTCTATCATTCCTCTTTTAATCAGAGTCTCATCCAAGTGCTTTCATTTTTCCAAGCTCATAGTCTATCCCTTTCCTTTCCAACCGGAGTGTTGTCGTAATTGATCTTTATCATTACTTGTACATCTCGTTTCAACCGAAGTGGTTGCATGTACTTCTCGTCCATTGTTCTCGTCATTCATAGCTTTGCAAACTCAAAGGTTCACATGGTGTTCCTTGTTTCTCTTTTCTACTGGTGTGCTTTCATATTCCTTTTGATCCGTTAAGTTCTTATTTCCATGTCTTTCAACCTACAAGGTTTTTGCAATGTTCACCTCCGTCGTGTCATTTCTTCAAGCGTTGCGACCTCTCAAGGTTCGTGGTTTCAATCGTTTGTCGAATAAGCAACTTTCTTTTACCTCTTCCCTTTCCGTTTCTCTTCGGTGCCATCCTTAGATCTCGGGACGAGATCCTCTCGTAGTGGTGGAGTGTTGTAACGCCCCAAGACCGACGCTCCAGATGCCTTCCATGTTTTGCGTGTCAGTTGTGTTATTTATTTGTTTGTTGCATTCATCATCGCATCATTCGCATTGCATCGGCACTCTGTTGCCGTCATTGTTTTCAAACTTGCATCCCCTCGTAGTTGCCGCGTCCCCCCCTGCTTTTGTTGACCGTTCCGAGACCAATCTTGTTCTTCGTTTTCCCTCTTGCCTAAACCGGAGTCTCTTTGCACAGTGCATCGACCCCTTGCCCGTGTCCGAAACTTCCCGAACTCGAACCGGACCATCGTTACCGTTGGGTCCGGATCATCCCCAAACATCTATAAAACATCTTCGTTTTCTTATTTGGACATCCTACCCTATATTTTCCCAGCCATGCGATTACGATCGTAGGGACGTGATAGCCCCTACCCTAATCTCATTGCAGTATAAATAGTGGACAACCTAAAATCTAGGGACCTGTCCCATCCTCCCAGCCGCGCCGCCACTCCACCAAATCCCCATCGGGATCCATCCCTCCCCAACCATCGCTCGCCACCTACAGCCTCCAGATTCCCTCGCTCGATCCAGCGCCTCCCCTGTCCCTCCTCGATTCCCACCGAACCACCCAATCAATCCATCGATCCAACATCGTTGATCCGTGTCCAGGAGCTCTTGCCCGAGGCGCCAAGCTTCCCTGCCTCCACGAACACGAGCGCCCATGGCCTTGTGCCCCTGCTGTCCTAGCAAAAACAGCAACAACCTCGCAGGAGTCGCCACCGGGGCTTCAGCCATGCCCGTGCCCTCCTCCACGCGCTGCCCCGCCGGACCTCTCCTGCATGCTGCCTCTGCCCCGGTACACCTTGCCTCTGCCGTCTCCAGCACCGCGCCGGCGAGCGCCACCGCCGAAGCTGCTTCACCCCTTCACCATCGAGCACCATGGCCGGCCTCTTCTTTCCATCCGTCGCCGCGCCTTCGTCGCCTTCAAGCAGCAGCAACGCCCTCATGCCGATCGTGGCCTCATCGGCTCCGCACCCGGCGACCAGAACCAGCAGGACAGCCGCGTCCCCCCTCTGTTTCCTTTTCGTCCTTTCTTTCTTTTCCTGTTTCTTCTCTGTATCTCTCCTCTCTGAAACTCTCTCGCAACCTGTACATGTTCACAGGAGTACATCCCCGTTGCCGGTCCTCTTCCGCAGCACCCCGGCGCCGCCACGCCTCGTTTTGACCCGATCCGGCCGAGATCGACCCCGCCGCCTCGGATCCCTGCGACCCCAGTTCGCCGTCGTGCCGCCATGCCGCTGACCCCTGTCGAGCTGCTCTGCTTCGCCCGCTCGTCCCCGTTGACCCGTTCAAGCGCCAGCGTGGCCAGCCTCCTGGGCCGCAAGCGCGCATCAGGCCAGCGCCTCCTCACCTCGCGGCTGGCCCGCAGCCAGCGCCAGGCCTCCTCTGCTTCGCTCGCAGCCCAGCTGCCCAGCGCCTCCCCAAGGCCCAGCGCGCCCCTCCTGCAGCCTCCCCTCCAATCGGGCCTTGGCCCAGGGTGAGCAGCCCCCGTCCCCTCTCCTGTGCACTTTTGGGCCGACCAGATTCGGCCCTATCCATGTTTTTTTTCCACGGAACGATATTGCTATTTTTCCAGGAGTCTACAGATTTACAGAAAAATGCCATCATATTAAAGTGTTAATAAGTAATCCTCCATGCATCCAAATTAAACATGTCATATATGTAAAATGATTAGAATTTCATCTAGTTTCATAATATTCCACTTTCATCCATGTTTACAATGCTTAAAATGCTGTTTGTTTAGATTTGTTTAAATGCCATGTTAAAATGATTTATTTCATAACTAAATAACCGTAGCTCCAAATTTAACAAACTTTATATGTAAATGGGGTAGAAAAATGCATAGATTAACATGGTGCACTTTATTTTTTCTGTTTAACAACATTAAAATTGTGTTTAGGGCAGAACAGTTCCAAATCTAAAATATGCACATGAGGATTCTGGGACTTGTTGTTTGTTATTTCGGCCTCATTTAACTTGCCTAAATAGTTAGTCTACTTATGCCTCATCTCTTGCCATGTTTAATAACATTTAATATTGTTGGGTACATAGCAGAGAGAGAAACTAAATAATTGATGTGGTGTTTTGTCAATATGCAACTAAATGCATATTGAGCTCCACTTAATTTGTAGTGTTGTTCGTTGCACTTTGCCATGCCATGCATATTTAAACGGACATGCATCATACTTGGTTGTGCATCATGCCATGTTTGTGCTTGTTGGTTTACCATGTTGTTTGTTTGTTTAGGGTTGCTTCTCTCGTTAGCTTCGGTTTCCTTAGGAGTTGTGAGGATTAGATTCGACTACGTCCGTTTGTCTTCTTCATGGACTCGTTCTTCTTCCTTGCGGGATTGCAGGCAAGATGACCATACCCTCGAAATCACTTCTATCTTTGCTTGCTAGATGCTCACTCTTTTGCTATGCCTATGCTACGATGCCTATCACTTGCTTATCATGCCTCCCATATTGCCATGTCAAGCCTCTAACCATCCTTTCCTAGCAAACCGTTGTTTGGCTATGTTACCGCTTGGCTCGACCCCTCTTATAAGCGTTGTTAGTTGCGGTGAAGATGAAGTTTGTTCCTTGTTGGAACATGGAGATGTTGTTCCTTGTTGGAACATGTTTACTTGTTGGGATATCACAATATATCTTATTTAATTAATGCATCTATATACTTGGTAAAGGGTGGAAGGCTCGGCCTTATGCACAGTGTTTTGTTCCACTCTTGCCGCCCTAGTTTCCAGTCATCTGGTATTATGTTCTCGGATTTTGCGTCCCTAACGCGGTTGGGTGATTTATGGGACCCCTTGACGATTCGCTTTGAATAAGACTCCTCCAAAGAAGGCCCAACCTTGGTTTTACCATTTGCCACCTAAGCCTTTTCCCTTGGGTTCTGCAGACTCAAGGGTCATCTTTATTAAAACCCCGGGTCAGTTCTCCTTCGATTCTTTGGTCCAAACCGAGTGATGTCCGGCGCCCGGCAATCGTGGTCTATGCCAACCCGACGTCTGGCTCATCCGGTGTGCCACGAAGCGAGATATGTGCAGCTCCTATCGGGATTTGTCGGCTTTGTCTGGCGGCTTCTTTGGTCTTGTTTTATTCTTGCCGAAATGTCTTGTAGCGGGATTAGACCGGGTGATCGGGTCTTCAGGGAGAAGGAATATCCTTCGTTGATCGCGAGAGCTTATCATGGGCTAAGTTGGGACACCCCTGCGGTATTATCTTTCGAAAGCCGTGCATGATTTATGAGGCGGATGGGAATTTGTTAATGTCGGTTGTAGAAAACCCAAAGTTGATCTTAATTAAAATACATCAACCGCGTGTGTAACCATGATGGTCTCTTCTCGGCGGGCAGGAAGTGAACACGATGTTGGAGTTACGCTGACGTGGGTTGTTCTAGGATCACTTCTTGATCATAGTTGTTCGTAGATGCTTTTGCCTTCTCTTCTCGCTCTCATTTGCGTATGTTATACACGGATATGCTAGTAAACTTGCTGCGGCTCCACCTCACTATCTTCTCCTACCCATAAGCTTAAATAGTCTTGATCTCGGGTGTGAGATTCTTTGAGTCCCCGTGACTCACGGATACTTCAAAACCAGTTTGCGGTGCCGATGAAACCATGCGGTGGCGCATCCGAGCTCAAGGAGGAGCTCGATGAAGATCTTGTTCATTGTGTTGTTTCGTTTGATTGATCAAGAGTGGAGCCAGTGGGGACGATCGGGGATCTGTGTAGCATTTGGGGTAGTTTTCTTTTATTTTGGTTCCGTAGTCGGACCTTGATTGTATATGTATGATGTAATGCTTTACTCATGTATTGTGTGAAGTGGCGATTGTAAGCCAACTATGTATCTCTTTCCCTTATGAATTACATGGGTTGTGTGAAGATTACCTCACTTGCGACATTGCTTCCAATGCGGTTATGCCTCTAAGTCGTGCTTCGACACGTGGGAGATATAGCCGCATCGAGGGCGTTACAAAACGTCGAGGCCATCTACCAGAAAGTGCTCGTATCATGACAACATAGCATAAATACTTTTCTAATCTGTTGTTTTGAAACTATTGGCATACTTGTGCAGGATAGATATATTGATATGCAGTTATGCGCCTTTGGTTATACGTGCAATTACACTTCAATATTTTCACCCGGAGAACAAATAATTCAAGCGGTGCATGCACCATGTCTCGTATTCCTTGTACACCATGTTGCATTTTGTGTTTTTGGTGCTTGCATCATTTAGTGTTTATAATCTGAACTACTTTGGATCATTAGCTGGTTTTCAAAGTGCATGTAGCTTCACATTTCTCAAGTTATGTTGATTTCGAGTGCAATTGCCTTCGTATTTTTAAGTTAAATATTAGCCTGGTAACTTGAATTCGTGGATCAGCCACTGCACACAAATCATACACGAATGCCAGTACGAATTAAATGAAATGCAAGGACTTACGCTAGCTCGTTGTACATGCTCACTGCAGCTCTTCTTGCGCTTGGGATGTACCATGTACAAGCCCATGTTACCACTTGCTTGGATGTGCAGGCCTTGTGCTCCTTGCATCCCCCTCTGAATTTTTGACACGGCGAATGGTTGATCAAATAAGAGGAATCGACCTTGATGTTGTCTTGGGAGGATGTGTACTTACAAGGTTATCTGGTGTGCATGATGTGTACCGGAATCTGTGTAATCCGTCATGCTTCGCTAAAAAATGGATTTTCTTGTTTGAGATAATATCTCCGGAAGAAATAAGAGTTAAAAGTCGAGTTGCATAGGCGTGTAAGCTAAGAGAGCGGTGAAAGGATACCCAAACATCGTCGGAGCGATTGCACAAGGGAGTGATGTGTGGATACCTAGTTCGGGCGGCGTTTGTGCATGCTCGCCTAGCTAGAGTCGTGTCACTTGAGCCGTTGAGGGTGATCTTATTTGGCGTTGGCTGGCAGCGCCGCAGATGCAGATCTTGAGTGGCGGCGGGCGCTTCTGATAGTGGGCAAGACCGTTGGTGAAGCTCCAACGGCCTCGAAGCGGAGGTGCGACGATGTGCTCGGTGAAGTAGCTCCGGTGGTGGGAGGCGGCGTCGGTGAAAGCGCACTGATGCGGTGCAACTTCGGTGTCTGTGAGGCACGTCGGTTCTGATGGCCGGCGTTGTCGGTGGACCACCGGTCTGCGGTGGGCGAGGCGTAGATGAGGTAGCTCCGGTGCGGTGGTGTAGCGCGACCGTCGTCTTCGTCGTCGTCGTCCAGCTCTGAGGTGGGGAAAGTGACGAGACGAGGGGCGATTAGAGGGATGGCGGCGTATTAGGGATTTGAGCAATCTGGGCGCGGAAGGGGACGGTGGAGAAGAGAGATTTTGCGGCTGGAATTGGGGCCGCCGGATATTTCAATCAAAGCGTGGAAGCGAACTTATATTGTCGTCGTCCTTTTTTGGGGGAGGGTGGGTGGGCTGGGTGCTACTGCGTCCGTCAGGACACCAGCGACCCTGCCAAGCGGGACTATGCTTGATTGCCTTAAGGCACACGCCTTTGTGTCCATGACATGTGGGCCCAACAGGTTGCTAGCCCACATGTCGGTCACTAAAGGCGATTGCCTTTAAAACAGCGGCGGCGTCCACCCGACGATGCTAGTCTCGCACTGGTGCGCCTACATTTGAGAATGCAAAGCGAATCTTCTTTCATTTGCAAAGCGAATGTAAGTATTACCATGGCCGTGTTTTCCTTGCAATAATTAGTCATTGACGAGATACTCCATCCGTTCACTTTTGTAAGTCGTTTTGCACAACTTAAAATGAACTGCTTTGCACATTATGCAGAAATGTCTTCAAGGTCTTATAAAAGTGAGCGATTGGGAGTACTATAAATTAATTAATGAGGAGTTATTTGAAAAAAATTGAAATGGTACCCACGCTAACGTGGATTAGAGTGTGTGTCACATAATTAGTTATTTGAATTAGAGTGTGTGTCTCGAGTAGTTAGATTTTTGAATTAGAGTGTGTGTCACATAGCGATCTCAAATTCTAACGTGGATTTCGCATTTCACTGTATCCATGCTACTTTTTTAATACAAATTCATATGTATATGATGAACACCATGGTAGTGAGAAAACTTTTCGATGGATTCAAACATATGACCTACAAAATAGCACAACAAATTGAGTCAATGTCAACTTTTGAAACTTAGTATGGCACAAATTGAAATAATTACCCGTATGCACTGGTCCTCGGTTCAAATCTTACAATGTACACCGAATCAAAACATTAATATTAAGTCTCGTACTATGTACATTCAAATGTTGTTTTATCCCCCCCCCCCGCTTTAAGCGCTACATACTTCCTGTATCGATCGATCTTCCTCTCCTAACCACCTTAGGAAGCTATCGGTTTCCAACACACGTTCATTCTTTCTCTCCATGTGTCGATCTCTAAGTCTCTCAACTACACAACCCCTTTTTCCACTCCGTTACCAAATGTATTTACCTCACACACCCGCCATTGCACCCCATGCCGAGCTCTCTCTCTCTCTCCCCCTCTCCCTCTCACCCTCTCGCGCTAAATACATGCATTGCTTATCTAGCCCCCCAACCTCTCGTGCGCACGCAAGCACGTTGTATATCTAGAGTCAACGCCTCGAGGCTGTCTCACTCTTTCTTCCGCACGGCGTGAGCCACACTCGCTCAATCTCGCTCTCTTTATGTGAGTCTCGTTTAACCTCGTTTTCTTTCACACACAAATGATATATCTCCCTCTTCGGGCCTCGATCGACACACTCTATACTCTCTCACGCAGATTGTCTATCTAGGTCAGTCCATCCAAGCCGCCGCCACTCTTTCGACCTCATGGTGGGCCACGATCACTCTCTCTCTCTCTCTCTCTCTCTCTCTCTCTGTGTGTGTGTGTGTGTGTGTATGTCTCGATTGACCTCGCTCTTTCTCAGACAAAAACGATATATCACCATGTTTGAGCCCAATTCGACCTATTCACATTGTATAGTCTCTCACGCACATCGTCTATCTAGGTCACTCTCTCCAATCCGTCTCACTCTTTCGATCGCATGGCGACCCTATGTGATCGGTTGACCTTGCTTCCTCCCACGCACAAAATATATCTACACGTCTGTGACTGGATCATATCTCAAGCTTTATCTTACAACCCTCACCCTTGCCAAAAGCTCAATCGGACAATATCTCTCCAGAGCATATATATTTGTTCAATGAATGTCAGACCACACTCACTTTGTCTATCTATCTATATGTCTCTCGATTGACCTTGCTTTCTCACACCGTATCTTCCACGCATTGAAGCTACTACCTCTCCACCCCTCATAAGCCGGAGCTATTTACATTGCGAGGGGCACTCCAACCTTGGATTAATTTGTGTAGGCCTTTATTCTGGTCGGTTTAGATTATATTTTCATAGCATTCGGCCCACAACTACTCCAAACACCGTTGCAACCCACGCAACTCCCCTAGTTGATTTCCCTCTGGCTCGGTCATCGCCTCTCTCGCACGTCCTTTCTCGCCTTCAACGTCGCACCATGGTATTATTGAAAAAACTACACACCGATAGTCCACTTGGAATGGAACAAATTTCGACCCACAAATTAAAGTGCTACAAACTACACACCGAGGGGCCCACATGTCATGAAACAAATTTGGACCCATATACAAATTAAAAAATAAAGGACGAGGATCGAACATGCGACCGGGCCTTCAAGCCGCACCTCAATAGGCAACATACGTAGAATAGCAATGTTTGTTGTACCCCCTTTGTTCACATAATGTTGTTATATTACCACAGCCTAATTAATGGATAACATGTAATATTATTTTTAGTACTATTCAGCTTCACTTCTTGGTGGGTTCCATGTGTGCTCTCTCGCTCTCCTCCCCTTCTGCGTTTAGGCACGCGGACAAACAGGGAAGAACTTGCGAGGCGATGTTGCCGTTGACCATATCTGGGCCGCGTTCACAAGTCACAACACCAGTTTCACGTACTAGCAGCACTAGTCAGTGTGTACGTGCAATGCACGTTAATTTGGAAGTATATGAAGTGCATGCGGATATTAACTAATAGGATATTATTTGCGTGTTGTCATGTGATAGCACTATTTTTGGCATGAAATTAACTGCATGCTAAACGTGTTGAGCGCTCGACATTGAAGCAGTCTAGGTCGTTGGATGACAAAGAATACATGTGGCTTGATGACATTTTGTATTTAATTTGATACGGCTCTAGCAGAACATTCAATCGATCAAACCATACATTTTGTTCAGTCTGACTCCGACTTTAAATTATACGACGATCGATATAAAATAAACGGAAATGATAAACGTTCAGATTTTAAGCATGGCAATCCGAACGTTTTCATGGAAAATTTAGATTACGCAGCGGCGGCGCGGGGCGTCTCACGGTGGGAAGCGGCTCCTCTGCGATTGCTCTATGTGTCGTCAGACCGCGGCCAAGCGGCGGCGGTGGCGTCTTCTTGCCCGTTGTTGGCGTACTCCACGGGCGTTGGCCTAGCTTCAAGGAAGGCCAAAATGTTACGGACTTTGGAGCGAAGTCAGCTGGCGGGAGGAGGCGACTAAGCGTTGGTGCAAGGAAGCGGTCGACGGCGGCCATCCATGCGGCGAGAACGCGGCACCCGCCGCAGGGGCAGTGCTTTGTCAGCGGCGGCGAAGACATTCGTGTGCAGCGAACGCTGGCGAAGCGCGCCGCGTCGATGCACTTCGCAGCGCATCTGTTGGCAGTGCCACGGGCACCGGCTGCGACCATGCGGGTCGATTGCAGCGAAACGCGGCGGCAGGTGCGAAGCGGCGTGAAAGTCGGCGGGGACCTCGTGGAACCCCGTGGCATCAAGCTCGGCGACAATGTGCGGCTCCCGGCCCATCAATGCCGCGAGGATGGGTCTTTGGCCGGTCGGGCGATGGGAGCGGAATGGGGCGGGGAGACGAGCGTGGCGTCTTCTCGCAAGGCGAGTTCAAGCTCGTCCCAAAATTTATGTTCTTGAGACTCCGGTGGGTGTCTTCCTCGGAAAGCAGGAACACTAAGGGCAGACCATCGTGATGCGGCATTGTCGTACGTTTAGGTCAGGCTAGTTGGAGGTAGACGACAGGAGAATCAGAGAGGAAGAGAGAGGATTGTAGTGATACCGGGTAGTGCGGGGTTGATTTTAAAGCTAGGCGCGGCGACATTAAAAGTGGGAGCGATTGGGGCGACGGTGGGCGGCGGAGCTCTGGTCAAAGGCTCGCCTCGGTGAGTCTGCCTGGTGATGCTGCTTTCATGAGCCTCCTCGACAGCCCGGCCTTGCGATGCGCTCGCATGCCTCCGTCGACTCACACGCTTCTTTGGGGCGGCACTGCCGATGAGAAGCGGGGACTCGTGGCCGCACGTAACGCATACGGTTTCAATAGTGAAAGCGTTAAGCCTTAACGTGATAGGTCTTTGTTCCAAAATACCTTGGCTCTTCATTTGTGCAACTTGTCATAAGCAGCTTGTCTCGAATTGAAGAAAAACTTACGAAGTAATATTTGTGCCATATCACGTGACCATGCTTTCGATTTCAAGAATTTATGCTCACTTTTGGATTTTCTGAAATTTAAGATCCAGGATTCGAAAAAAATATCATAACATGCAGCATGCAATAAATTTACAAGCCGTACATCAGTCCAGTTTTATTTCTTAATAAAGTATTTAGTCAAACAATTTTCATAGTTAGACTTCAGACAAGTTATATATGCAGAGTAGAAGGAAAATCCCTCCGTACCAGTGCATTGCCTGATATATTAACTCAAGTACTAGGCATGAACAAACGGGCTCAATTCTGTGCTCATCCTAGTGTAGTAGTTGTAGTACTAGGCAATGCTGTTGACGGGTGACCTTGACGAGCGGCGACCAAGGGAATTGAACCATGCTCGGCACGGTAGGTAACATTGTCTAGTTACTAAAGCATCCCTCCGTTGTTCATCGGTAGTCATTATGGACCGGTGACATGATGGGAATTTCCTAGGGCTGGAATTCTGGCCGCCAGATATTTCGACTTGAAACGCTGAGGCTCGACTGGTTGGGGTTGCCTAATGTGCGTACCACGCATGCCACTGAAGGACACGAGCCCGGTTTTTTTAGGATCAACACGAGCCAAGGTCTGGCTGGTACGCCGTTGGGTCCTACCATTCGAGAATAGAAAGGAACCTTTTAAATTGCCGAACGAATCTATGTGTATTACAATACCATATTTTCCTTGCAAATACTAATCTCGACGTGGTAATTGATTTATGACGAGTTGTTGAATTAGAGTGAGTTAGTGATATAGTTATCTCAACGTGGATTTCACATTTCATGGTATCCCTAGTAAGTTTCCTATGCAGATTCAAATTTAAAAGATGAACAATACGAAGGTGAGAAAACTTTGTGTGTATCAAGCATATGACCACACACACAGAGAGACACACACGCACGAACACAACAACAATCCAATAAGTATAGTGCATCTATTTTTCCAAACCATGCATGTATGACACGAATAAATACTCCTTCTATTCCTAAATACTAGTCTTTTAGAGAGTTCAACAAGTGACTACATACGGAGCAAAATGAGTGGATCTGGACTCTAAAATATGTCTATATACATCCGTATGTGCCAGTCCATTTGAAGCCTCTAAAAAGACTAATATTTAGGAATGAAGGGAGTAAAATGTAAGACATCCATGGTCCTTGGTTCAATATTTAAAATGAACATGAAACTGAAACATGAATATTAAGTCTAGTACTACAGTACATGCAAATGTTGTGTTTAGGTGGAGCTATGATTGTCGGGGGTCAACCCCTCGACCTTAGATAAAATTGTGGAGCTCTGTTTAGGGTTGTTTAGATTATATTTGTCCCCACCCTCCCAACCACCGATTGGTTGTGCACCCCCCACCCCTCATCCCCGGGAGAATATCATGTGCCCCCATACCTTAGATGCTATATGCCGATAGGAGTTGCTTGGAGCTTGTAGATCTGAGATATAGCAGCTCACATGACGTGTCTTAATATTTTTGCAGGAAACCTTGATGAGTTTGAGAATTGCACACAATTTGTTGTACAAAAACTACTTAGATGCCCTTTGATCCCATATCCAACGACCTCGAAGCTCGTATCACCGTAGCATGTAAGATGAAGGAGGACATCATATTCTCCTGTATGCAAGAATATCATGTGCTACTACACCTTAGATGCTTTGGAGATACAAGCTCTTCGGAGGTGTTGGATTTGTGACCCAACACCTCCTCGGTGGTTCGAATGGTTTTTTGCAGAAAATCCCCAAAAGAGTTCGGCCACTGCTTACAAGCACAAAGACTGCTCAGATGCCATTGGATCTTAGATCAAACAACCTCCAAGCTCGTATCACCGTAGCATCCAAGCTGCGATAGCACCTTATGTTTTCTCGCACGGGAGAGTATGAGGTGCTCCCAAGACCGTAGATTCTATGGTGATACGAGTTCACTGAGATCTAACGGCCCACAGTAGGAGGTTTGAATGTTTTTGCAATATACGGCTGATAGAGTTTGGGAAATGCGCAGAAAGTACAAGTACTACGCATGTGCCATCTGATCACTGATCATATGACCTAGATTCTCATATCACCGTAGCGGGTAATTAAGCTACGGGGAGCACCTAATATGAGCACCGGATAGCCGTTGGATCGAAGATGCAGCGGCACACACGAGGCCTGAATGTTTTATTTGCAAAAAAACCATTGGAGAGTTTGGAAATTGCGCATAATTACATAGACTACTCCCAAGCCATTGGATCTCACTTCCAACGGTGTAAAAACTCGTATCACCATAGTATCTAAGCTGCGGGTTGGATGTGATATTCTATGCCGCTGTACTTTTTGTTCAGAACTTGCAAAATACGTGTAACTCGTGCGTTACTTGTCTAACCGCTAAAGTGTTTGTTCAAAAACCCATCCTACACTGAAATATCGGAACAACACACGGGGTCCCACCTGTCATTAATCAAATTTGGACCTAAAACTAACAAATGTGAAAGACGAGATTCGAATCGCAACCTGGACTACAAAGCATAAGTCGATAGCCCGAAAAAGCGAACGGTTGTTGGCTTTGTCCCATAATTTGATTTTATACAGTACTTGCGTTGAGTAGAGTAGAGGAGTGCCTCGTCAACACGTGCATGACCGTTGTCTCACTTCTTGGTGGGTCCCGTGTCCGTGATCTCAATCTCTCTTCTCTCCATCGTCTAACCTTTGCACGGGCACACACGAAGAGCGGCGCTAGCTTGCCGTGGTGTTATTACAACTAAAAAAAGCTTGGAAAATAGAAGAGCCGCCTAGAACAAGAGACGTTGTGGCTGGTCGAGACGGAGCTAACCACATCTATCCTCTGTGCCATGTTTGCATGATGAAGCTGTGTGGCTAGTGGGGTGTTTTCGACCGACTGGCTAGGTCCTGAGGTCGAACCATAGGTACTACGTCTGATACAGTATATTTTGACACGCACATTTTTCCTCCGTGCCAAGACGTGGCACACCCTACCGTGCGGTTTCGGGGTCCTCCCGGGTTGTGCACGCATATATTCTTCCTGATGTGGGACGCCCTACCGCGCATTTTCTGGGTCCTCCTCGGTCATAGCACCGAAGCAAGTAAATGAGTCGTCAAATCATGAAAGACCACATTTCCCGCCGAGTACATCAGTGAAGCACGGTGGCTAGCTAGTTGGGCTAGTTCGACCGATTAGCTAGGCCGCCGCCACATTTGTTTTTTCACCCCTTTTGTATCTACTTGCTGGCATGTAAATTTAAATATCCACCCATGGCGTTGCTTTCTCGGTGTTTGGGTGCGGCAGGATTTTTAATTTTTGATTGACGGGAGCAAAGCGGCAGGATTGTAAATTTTTGATTGGCCGGAGCGGTAGCGGCAGCAATTAGTCATGATGACTCCGCCAGTAAAAGCCCACTGCTCCCTGATGTGAGAAGTCGTCGACTGGTGTTTTACCGTGGTGAAAACCAAAAGATTCCCCACTCCCTCCGCCTTCCCGTAGATTGCATTGCCTTTCAGCCGTTTGTCCCCCTTTGCTTCCTCTCCCCATTGCTTCTACCTGGTGCCATGGCGGCGCAGCAGATCACGGAGTCCAAGGTGAGGCGCCTGACACATGAGCTCCATGCCAAGGATGCGGAGCTCAGGGCCAGGGCGTGGAGCTCCGTGAGCTCAAGGAGGAGAGGAGTGCCATGCTCCTCCGTTATGTGCGGGAGTTCACGGAGCTTCAAAAGTGGCGCCCACCACAAAGATGCTCGAGGCGTCGGCAGCTGCTGGCCGCAGAAAGCGTGAGATACGATAGGCCGTCGGGAGCGGTATGAGCGCGGCGGGCCGATCGTGACGAGGTCCAGATCGCCTCGGCCACTTGGTGAACCAAGTTGCCATGCATCGTGTTGCGGCTTGCGATGCCTACCGTCGTGCTGGCCGCGACGATGCCGGGCCGTTAGGCTAAACCCGTTCGACCACCCGGTCGACTTCAACGAGCCGCTTGCTTCTCGACCTGGTCTCCTTCTTCACTGTATCTCCGAGGAGTTGAGCCGTCTCGCTGCGATGGTGGAGGCTGAGCTGGACAAGGAGGGTTGCGGGCTGCCGTCGCCGTTCTTGGGGAATCCTTTCGAGGCTCCGTCACCGAATCCATTCGTGCCATTGGGCGCCGTCTTTGTGAGCTGGCTCCCGTTGGCCGGGACGGGCTCTGTGGGCGGTTGCACCTGCATCACCAACGTCGTGCGCCTCGAGAAGCGAGGGACTTGGTGGTGTTTAGGCGCCCTTACATGGGCATGTCCATGGCTCGGTGCAACATGACCGTTGGATCAAACTCAAACGGTGCAGATCAGTCACTGTAGCGCAAAGCGTGTGGGTGTGTTTGGTTGCATTCTCATCTCAATATATTTGTGTCCTCTTCGTGTATTTTTGTCAACCTACTAGTGTGGACTCCTGCACCCTTCATGCACTCGCCAAACACCCAAAAGTGGGTCGAGAAGGAACTTTTGCTCCCATCCCGTGCACCCTTCATACACCCCGCCTAACACTATTCATGCTTCATATGGTTCATGTTTCGTGGAGTCTTTGTAGCACCGTACTCTCCGTCTTATGTGGACCTAGTTACATTAACATTGATCTCACCGTTCATTCTCGACCAGACAGTCAAAAAGCGGTACTATGTTACATATAGGAGTAGTTGACATGCGCACAATATCATTTGTTATCGTCATATCTTACTACACTAGCAACAAGATTGTGTAGTACTAACGTATGAACCACTGCACATGCCTAGTAGTAGGAGCACCGTATGTTCCATTGGCTGCCGTGTTTACGCACTCCTCCGTCAGAAGAGTGGAAACGCTTGTCAGTAATCATTTTTTCTTCGTAATGAAAAACAGTGGACACGCTCTACCGTGCGGATCCTCCTCCACCATGCACTAAATTACTCACTTTCGCCGACGTGTGGGATAGCCAAAGACTGGGTCCACCAGCCATGCACTAAATTACTCCGTAGTAGAGTGACGGTAGACTACCCCGATCGAACCGCCGCAAGAATGCCCAATGAGCTGCCAAATCACAAAACCCCTCCTTTCCAAAGCAGTAAGTTGGACGGATGAAGCAACCATCATTTCACTATTCTCTCTCAGCTTCCTCTCTTGAAGAAAACCCCCACTCGCTTCGCTTCTCCCTCATCTCGTTCCTCCTTTCACTCTTCTCTCTCAGCTTCCTCTCTTGGATGGACGCCGGAGCACCCCACCGAGACTACCGCAGACAAGCTCAAAGCCATCTCCCTGTTGAAGCCCCCCTCTCCGGGATCCCTCATTAAGCAAGTCCAGGTAATGTCTCTTGTTGACAATATTTTTCTCGATCTTGATCGTGTTTTTTCATCTAACACACGATTACTAATCTTTGGTAGTACAACTTCTGGGTGATCTTGCATGTGATTTTAGTGTGCCAAATGACGATTCTAAATTCCTCTTTTGACCAAAACATGCGAGAGGTTGACACTGATTTCTTATAGATTACTTTCAACTATTTTCTCGTCCCAAATTTCTTGTCTTAGATTTGTCTAGATCCGGATGTATCTAATACTAAAATGTGACTTGATACATCCGTATCTAGACAAATCTAAGACAAGAATTTTGGGACGGAGGGAGTATTTTATGAACATCAATGCTACCTTTTAAGAGGGTATATTTGCCTCAGTAACTTGTGTTATGGATATTGCATGTAATTCCTCTGCTCTCATGCCTTTTGAAGACATGTTCTAGTGTCTTTGTTCACTCATTTCTGTGCGTATATGTAGTCATATATGGAGTATAATATCGAAAATCATCTTATATTTCTGAACGGAGGTACTAATAAAATATGGTTTCTGTTTGAATTAGAACCAGGTCCGCGGTGGAGATGAAGTTCTCAAAGTCATGCCGTGTGAACTGGAAGACTGATGATGAGTTCTCTTCTGAATTATCCATTTGTTGTGTCCTTGTCGCCACGTGTCCTGAACTAGTGTTTTCCTGTAGCATTGTTGTCAGGCGTGTTCTCGAGGCTGTACTTGACCACAACAATTTCCTTGTTGTGCCTTCGATTACGAAGGGTGTGGTTCTTGTAAAGCTTCCCAATAAATCTGATGCGGCCTATCTTCATCATCATGTTTATGAGTGGAAAGACCACTCTGTTAGGTTCTCCAAGGTTGACAAGATGGTGATGGTGCATGTAGACATCTCACACGAAGTCCATGGCCTAGTCAGTTATGCGGGTTTCATCCCGTAGGTCGGTGGCAAGAAATAGTCCGTAGAGTTCAGTTAGTGCAACTTTACTTGTCTGTAGTAAGTACTATTGTTCAGTACTTGATTTGTGTTTGTGAACCCTGTATTGTTTATTAGTACTGCCGCTTTTGGTGTGTGGTCAGTCCTGAGAACGGTCTATGTTAATGTCTGTCCACTCAATTTAGTCTGTATATTTTGAAGTATCCAGATCATATTTTTTGTGAGGACGGTTTATCAATTATGGTTACACTCCAATATCTATATGCATTGCAGGGTTTATCACACACACCAGGATTTCCAGTCCCATGGATGTTCGGTCCATACAATTTGTCACGACCTTTGGACTGTCCTGCTTGTGGGAGTAGGCGGGGCCCCTGCATGCCATGCGTAGTTGGACGATCAATCTTCTGTTTAGTACTTCAACATAGTGATTTCTTGGTAAGGATTCGCTCGTGTCACATCAAGTAAATCTTATTGATTTACTGTCTAAATCTTATTGATTTAATGTCATGTTTTCTTTCTTTTCCTGCAATTTTACGATGCATGTTTTGCCATGTGACATTCTTCACGTAATAAACTGTTTGGTTTGCTCTCGATGGCTATTTTTGCAGGTTTCACTTCTTATGTCGTGTCGATACGAAGTCACCGGTCCATCACTTATATTATCGGAAAAAATTGGATCACCGTTGTCTGAGTACAAGCTAAATCCCTATGATGAACTGCAGTTTGGTTTAACAAAAACGCCACAATTAGTCCTTCTCGCGTTTAAAAGAAATGAAGAAAAAACTGGATCATGGTCACGGATCCTAGTCAAGTTAGAAAGCTGATCATAGCAGACCAGACACGATCGCCGCTATCTTGCACAGATCGATCACCGGCAGTTGCTCTAGCACTGACAGCGGCAACAGCTCAGTCTGATCCAGCGGAGGATTGGGCACCGACCGCGTCAGCGGATCACCGATCTCTGGGAGGATCGGGCATCGATACCGCACCTGCTCCGACACCGGCACCGGCTCTACAAGGAGCACCATCTCCGCAGCAAAGCAGCGGCTTCGACACCTGCACCAACACTTGCACTTGCATCTGCTCCAGCCCGTGCGGTTGCACAGCAGAACTAGGCTGCAGTTCGCACTTCATATACCAAAGTCCTTACAAAAACCGACATGTCCACCTTCTTGGTAAGCATTGGCCGCCCAAGTGCTTCGTTCTTTTTTCTTTTCATGTTGTTTCACATGATTCACTATGTTGATCTAACTGTTTGGGTATGTCTTCTTGTTTGCAAACAGAGAATTCCTAGAGCAACGAGGGAGTCGTTCAACAATCCGGGGGACCGCGGCCAAGTTTCTCTTACCATGCGCAACCTTGGTGTGAATGAACCTGCTCAATATACTGTAAGTACAAAGGATGGTCGCATGATGATTGATGCTAAAGGATGGTCAAGGTTCAAATCTAAATAATATCTTGCGGTAGGGGATGATGTCAAAATCGAACTTTCTCGGCAAGGAGAGCTGGTCCAAATCAACTTTGAAATTCTTCAGTAGCAGCACGCAACTACCGAACTGATCTATCCTCCGAGAGTGTAACAAGTGTCCTGTGTGTATAAGTAGTACGACAGTATTATTTATCACATGGTATATCGTTGATAGAATTGCAACTCTGATTGCTGGTTAGGAACTGTCGTTCGATTTCATTCCAACAGCTGTCGTGCTTTATTCAATTTTGTGTATTCTCCTTGCGACAGCATCTAAAACCAGCGCCGTACCGATCGCTTGCAATATGAAAAGCGCTGAGGTAGAACACATGGGCCCCCAAACATGCAGGGTCGGCCTGCAGCCCAAAGTCCAGAACCGTGAGCCTATCTGAGTATTATATTCTAAGCTGAACCCCCATAAAAAAAGATGAACCCCCATAATGTTCGTGCGTTGCAGAGGGATTATATTTATCTGCAATGTGAGACTGTGATATAATTGTTTTTTATATTTCTTTACATAGGTTGTATATCTCTGTCTATAATTATATTTATGTGTATCTTTTTAATCCTTTCTTTCTACTTCCTTTTGCTGATATGTGGGGCAACCGGCAACGGGGTCCATGTGCCATATGCACAAATTAGAGTGCACAACTTCACGGTAGACACACCCCGGTCTTAGCGCAAAGAATGCCCAATGAGCCGTCAAATCACAACCCCCTTCCAAATTTTAAGCGAAGTCGGACGGACGAAGCGGCGATATTTCACTGGGCCTGAATCCCCTTCTCCCTCGTCTGCTTGTTCAGAGAAAACCCCCTCACAGCGATTGCATAGGGTTTTCGCATGGAGAACCAGGTACGAATCCATCCCCGATAAATCCAAGTCCCTTGGTCGCAGGTAATCCTAGGATGGCAGCCGCCGCCGTTGATGCATTTTTCTTCCTACTGATTCTAGTGTGTTTCATTTGCAGTGCCCAAAGTGCGAGTACCCTACAGGTTTCTGCGCCCTCGAGACGCCACACTTGTTCCTTCTCATCATAACACAAAGATTTTGAAACGCGCATACAGTGTGTTCCTAGAAACCTCTTTTCTATCCGGAGGGTAGGTTTTTTTAACGATTCTGTGTTCTCATATTATTTTTCCCTGCAGTGTATTATTTGCTCTGCCAGAACACATGTACTCAAGATGCTCGGCCTTGCCATAACTGAATACACTAGTTTAATGGTCACAATGAAGACAAGCCATGGATATAAGTTCTGAGTTGGGTTCATGAACTAAGAAGATCACTGCTTTTTTTATGGCCGAACTTGGATAAACTTTCTCAAGTGTTACAGACTGAAAGTTGGCGAACGAATGTTGATGGAAATAGCAGAACCTGGTCTCATCTTCACTGGGACCTTCCACCCCTACGTCGTTCCAATTGTTCATCCATGTTAGTTTTGTATCTGGTTCTTGCTTGTTGCCTCGATTACTTCTTAATCCACCTATTACATCTAACTAATCACAATTTAACTTTAGAAGTAGCAACGAATCTCTCACGAAGATGCTACTTCTAACTAATATTTTCTTATAATTGGTAGCACGTGTAGGTTTTTTCAGAGTTAAGCAGTCTGCTCGTTTGTTACTCTGTAATAACTCGGCTGTTACTAATGGCACTGAAGTTGACTGGATCGACATCCACAAGTTCCTACACTTTACTTGAGGTCCTTGTGGGGCGTTTAAATGGTGAAAGGCCACGTGGGATATGTGTGCCACTGTTGCACTCGTTGAACAGGTCCAACTGTGTCGAGAAACTTATGGTACGAGTTGTTTTCTGTTATATATGTTGTTCATAAACTATTGCTTATACACAGTTTTACACCGTGATCTTCTTGAAACAGAACTGCCGAAGTTCTATTGTTCCTATACGGATGCTCGACCATGGTCGGGTCAGACTTGCGCTTGGTCACAACATGATGTTTATGTCGACCTACTCAATTCCCTTGGAGGTGAAAAGATACTTATTCATGGGTGGTCCCAAATAATGAAGGCCCGTCCATCTTGGAGAATAGGATGTAAGATTATGTTCATGCTTTTCCATGGCTCTAAAGCGAATATCCTGTTTATTGACCATGTTGCGAGATGAAGCCGCTTTCAGAAGGTTGTGGATGCGCGGGGTGGCGCCTGGGCCTTGTCCTGGTGAAAGATCGAGGATGTCGCCTAGAGGGGGGGTGAATAGGCGCTTTAAAATAATTACGGTTTAGGCTTGAACAAATGCGGAATAAACCTAGCAGTTAATTTGTCAAGCACAAAACCTAAAACAACTAAGCTCACCTATGTGCACCAACAACTTATGCTAAGCAAGATAATCAACTATGTGATAGCAAGATATATGACAAAGAACAATATGGATATCACAAAGTAAAGTGCATAAGTAAAGAGCTCGGGTAAGAGATAACCGAGGCACGCGGAGACGACGATGTATCCCGAAGTTCACACCCTTGCGGATGCAAATCTCCGTTTGGAGCGGTGTGGAGGCACAATGCTCCCCAAGAAGCCACTAGGGCCACCGTAATCTCCTCACGCCCTCACACAATGCAAGATGCCGATATAACACTAAGGGACCCTTGAGGGCGGTCACCAAACCCGTACAAATGGCAACCCTTGGGGCGGTCACTTGTACCCGTCAAATTTCTCGGGGTGATCTCCACAACCTAATTGAAGACCCCGACGCTTGCCCGGAGCTTTACACCACAATGATTGAGCTCCGAACACCACCAACCGTCTAGGGCGCCCAACCACCCAAGAGGAACAAGCTCAAGGGCACTAAGCACCCAAGAGTAATAAGCTTCTCAACTTGTAACTTCCACGTATCACCGTGGAGAACTCAAACCGATGCACCAAATGCAATGGCAAGGGCACACGGAGTGCCCAAGTCCTTCTCTCTCAAATCCCACCGAAGCAACTAATGCTAGGGAAGAAAATGAGAGGAAGAACAAGAAGGAGAACACCAAGAACTCCAAGATCTAGATCCAAGGGGTTCCCCTCACATAGAGGATAAAAGTGATTGGTGGAAATGTGGATCTAGATCTCCTCTCTCTTTTCCCTCAAAAACTAGCAATAATCCATGGAGGGATTGAGAGTTAGCAAGCTCGAAGAAGGTCAACAATGGGGGAAGAACACGAGCTCAAAAGGATAAGGTTCATTGGGGAAGAAGACCCCCTTTTATAGGACCTCCCGAATCCAACCGTTATGTGCTCAGGTCGTGCACAAGCGGTACTACCGCTTGGAGGAGTGGTACTATCGCTTAGCACGGTCCAAACAGCCCAACGAGAGAGAAAACACAAGTTTTTGGTCCCGAGCGGAAGTAGCCACGGAAGTAGCCGCGGTAGTACTGCTCCAAGCGGTAGTACCGCTCCCAAGAGCGGTAGTAAAAAATTGCTTCAGCTCCTGTCCGCTGTAGTACCGCTCCAGCCTTTTTAGAACACCAAAACTGACACAACTTCTGCAAACGGACTCCGAATTCGACGAAACCAAGTTTGTTGGAAAGCTAGCAACAAGGGCTAACACAATCTTGATAGAAATATCAATAAGAAGCAAATGAGAAAAGGCCCAAAAGAAAATGGTGAGAACCCTTCCTCGGATAAGACCGGTAAAACCTCCAACACTGAAAACATCAAAGAAGACGGATGCAAACTCCGTTTTTGATGAACTCAAGCTTGTCATCAAGTTGACCATAAGCTCTAAGACTCACAAAGAGAACCAAACAACAACCAAGAAACATGATGCAAGGATGCAATGGTTTGAGCTGTCGACGAACGATACGATCAAGCTACTCACTTGAGAGCCCCCCTTGATAGTACGGCTATCGATCCTATAACACGGTCTCCCAACTACCACCATGAGAACGGTAAAATAGAAAACCTATCAAGGGCAAACCTTTGACTTGCACATGATCCACTTGAGCTAGATGATGACGATCTTGTCCTCCTCAAGATGGACCACCTTTCTTGATTGTGTTGGGTCGATGGAGACTAGATGATTGCTCCCCATACTCCACTATGGGTGAGCCACTCTTCGGCACATCTTCACAAGTCCATTGACACCACAATGGATGGCAAGCTTCAAGCACTTGATCTCTTCGTGATGCTCTACTTGAACTTGCACACAACAATCTTGATGATGATCACCACTTGATGTCATCCTCTCCATGGGTTGAGTGATATATTCCTCTTGACGCAAGCCCATGAACACGTACCTAACCCCACATAGAACTCTCACATAGACCATGGGTTAGTACACAAAGCACAATGGATAATGCTTACCTTGCCATGGAATCACTTGATCCCTCTCGGTACATCTTCTACGCTTTGTGAGTTGATCAACTTGATTCACTCTTGACTTAGTCTTGATCAACCTTGAATCTTTCCAACTCTCTTCATTTGGATGATGTCTTGAAGGTAAACATGAATGATCACACAATCTTGTTCTTCAAGACCTGCTTGCAATAAGCTCAACTCTCACATGACCAATCTTTGGATAATTCCATAATAGCACCTTGTTCAACACAAACTCTCCCTGAAACCAACACATGTACTCCAAGAAAAGCCTATGGACAAAACCTTCAAATATAACTCTAGGCAACCATTAGTCCATAGAGATTGTCATCAATTACCAAAACCAAACATGGGGGCACCACATGTTCTTTCAATCTCCCCCATTTTGGTAATTGATGATAATCACTTTCAAGAGAGTTTATATAAGGAATTATGCATCACCATGCAATGCAACAACCAATGATGCATGAGAAAGAGATGCAAATGCTTAGGAACAAAACCAAAGCAAGAGGAGAGAATTCTCTAAACTTCTCCACAAAACTCTCTGAAACTTCTCCCCCATTGGCATCGATTGCCAAAATGGGAGAAAAGCTTAGTGGCCAATATAAATTGTGTTCCTCCATAATTTGTGTATTTCTCAACAAGAGAGTGGAATGCAACACACAAGTGTGACGATAAATACTAGGAGGAAAACAAACTATATTTAGGCCGAGAGCTCACAAAAGAAAGATATGCCACAAAGACATAAGAAAGAGAGAAACAAGCAATCAAGCAATCAAAAGATACCAATTGAAGCAAGCAATCAACGGATATCAATTGAGACAACTAGACCAATGATCCTACGAGCCACATGAATAAAGGATATTATGATAAGAGCAAAGGAGTGATCTAAAGAAACTAGAGAATCTCCCCATGATTTGTGCACACATAAGAATTTTTTGTATTAGGATACCAAGTGCACAAAATAGGATCATAGCTCCCCCAAAATCAATAGAAACTTACAACAAGTGCAAGTGAGCATATAGGAAACAAAGCCTAGTACTTGCAACAAACACATGGTTGAGCAACAAGTAAAAGAGGCAACTTAAGAATGGTCTCAACCAAAAAGATGTGTGTGAGTCAAGGCAATGCACTTGAGAAGACTAATGTACGTATGAGCATTGAGCATCAATAAAGTCTTGAAAGAATGAGGCACACGGTGCAAGGCCTATCATTCCCACACACACCCACTAGCAAATGGGTTCACAAGCTCACTAAAAAGATAACAACAAAGCTTGCCACAACCCATGGTGAAGATAGAAGATGAAAGCCTCATCAAGATGAGGGATACCAATTAAGATGGCAAAAGCCTCAGAGAGATAAGCACGAGGAAAATAATCTTCACCACACAAGAGTGCATCAAGATGCAATGACATAAGACACGCACTCAAGGCAAAAGCTTTCACGGAGCCACCAAAGAAATAACATAAGGAAGACAAGGTGGACGTGAAAGAAAGGATATCATATAGAGATGTAGTTTCTCTCAAGTGTATAAGGTTCCGTGTAGATGAAATCATGATGATATATATCTACAAAGAAGGATGTACACCCAAAATAGCTACAACATGAAGGAACAAGATATCCAAAAGGAAGTCATAGATATACCAATAAGATATTTGCTTGGAAGCATAGCACATGGCTAGATATGGTCTTATTGTATATAAATGAATTCCTACCACACAACCATCAAAGACATCACAACTAGCAACATGAGATCATCGTTGAGATGCTTTGAGAAAGGAAACAAGTATCACAAGATGGAATGAATATCATGCCAAGATGCAACCTACACAAGGTTGAATGCAAGAAAAGAATGCATGAATAGATACCATTACGAGATATCATTGGAAGGATGTAGAAGAAACCAATTGAAGGTAATAGATAGTAGTTCATTGAGTATCCTAGCTTGACTCCAATAAGCACATGGTGACACCACCTTCCTTGTGAGTGAGCCGAGCATCCAATGCATCTCCAATTTTTCCTAGAACAACACAAACAAAATGGTACCCAAACTCATTGGGACCAAAGCGTTAGAAACACCAACAATACATAGGACATACTCCACATAAATATGTGCATATAGATATGGAAATGAAATTCATGCACATCTCATCCAATTTGAGACTTGGTGGAGTTTCCCCTATATATTGGGTCAAAGAGAGAAAGCATGCCAAGGAAACTACATGAAGTTAATATGCATGCTCAAGACTTTCAAGAACCGATACAAAAAAAACAAGGAAATACCAAGTGAAAAGAATACCAAAAGGAGAAATCATCACCTGGAAGATATCATTAAAAGATACATCAAGGAATGAGATATCCATTGGAACCCACAAAAAGATATCAAACTCCCAAAAGAGAGGATGGTTCCAAACAAACCAAGTTCTCTACAAAGTTTCATGATGGCACAAGTACCAAAAAGAAACGGCTTGTCATTCACCAACCCACACTTAAAATGGATCACAAGTTTAGTGTTTTATAGAAAATAGGATAGCTCCCCCACGAGTTGTGCATTATAGAGAATTTGCATTTGAATACAAAATACACAATGTAGGATCACCACGTTCACTATATCAAGGAAAACACTAGATAAGAAAACTGCAAGATCCTCAAGTGGCACGAAAGGCAATAGGAGTTGACACAAACTTGGCAAGAGATAAGGCAAAAAAAAGCAAACGCCAACGTGAAGATGATCAATAATTTCTACCACACATAAGTGAGTACCAATTGTCAAAAGACAAGAATTATTCGGAAATAATTCCCGGTGTTAGATAGCAAGGATATACGAACTCATATTCACACCAAACACAAGAAAATTGCAACTTGTAGAGCTAACATGCCACCTAGGAACAAGATAATTTACAATATCAATTCTAGGTGACAATATCTCAAATGTACACATTTTCGAGGCTAGTAATATACACATAGAATATTACTCCCCCACAATGTGATACCAATTAAAGATAGACAAGAGGCAAAATAAAGATCCAACACAAGATAATTAATGGACAAATTTGAATTTGAATTTCTCATGAGAAGACATACCACATAGAGACTAGATAATCTTGAAATATCAATACTAGATGGTATTACTCATGTACACACATTTATAGGATAGTGAGGTGCACAAAGCACATCACTCCCCCATAATGGGATATTCCATTAATCTCTCACAAGAGCCAACTAAGATACAAACAAGATGCACAAAGGCTCAACGTACGACACACATGTATATGAAGTGCAAACCAACATACATAAACTTGATTACTCAAGATAAGAAATTTGGAGACACAACACATACAAACACATGCAAGGAACAAAACCAAAACATGCAAAGGGGCAAGTAACTTTCAATGTAAACAATTTAAGTACAAGTTACCGCAAGGAGGCACATAGGATATAAGATAGAAACTTGATAACCCAATTGACTTGGCTTGAGAGAATAAGAATGATGAAGTCCCCTTAATTCTTCATAATGTAGCCAAGTCTCCAATGACATCCGTCAACACCTATTGATCAAGTATGAGCTAGTTGGTCCCCAACCAAGTTGGGTCCTAAGAGGTTAGTCACAATAGGCTTGGCTACCCAAATGGTTCTTTTCTTGACACCACTTTGACTACCAACAAATTTGGCAAACACATTGCCAACCTTATCCTTCCCAAGAGAATAGATATCATCAATTAGAATAGGGTTGGATAAGGTACCATTCGTGCATGAAGAAGCGACGTGACCTTTTTCACGACACATGTAGCAAACGTCTACTCTTCACTTTCTTCTCACTTGATTTCTCAACTTGAGAAGCATTAACTTGAGTCTTCTTGGGAAGAGGACTTTCTTCAACTTGAGGTTGAGCATGAGAATGCACTTGTAGCCGCTTCCCTTGTTGCTTGTCACTAATGGCCTCTTCTTCAATGGGCAAGATCTAACATGGTGCCCTTCAATTTGGCACTTGAAGCAAATAATCTTGGCCAAATTCTTGACGTGTTCTTGGCCCTTCTTCTTGTTCATCTTGGACTTCTTCTTGTTGGAGTTGAATCCAAGTCCACCTTTGTCATTGGGGGATTTTTGCACATTCAAAATATTGTTGAGTGTGGATTTCCCTTCTTGACACTTTTCCAAGTCTTTCTTCAAAGAAGTGACTTGGGCCTTGAGCTCTTTGATTTCCTCAACATGGTTAGTATCAACACAAGTACTAGAGGAAGTATAAGCTTCATCATTGGAGCAACAAGTCAAGGAAAGCAATTCATCACAAGATGTACCAATGTTATGCATAGACGAATTACGAGGACTAGCACAAGGCAATATAGCATTTTGACTAAAAGTAGTGCTAATGTCCACATGCGGCTCACTAGATGTTACCTTAGCAATCATAGCCTCATGAGCTATTTTTAGCACATTATGGGATACAAGAAGATCATCATGAGAGCTAGAAAGCTTTTCATGACTTTCTTCCAATTTCCCATAATTGCTAGATAGCAACTCAAGTTGAGACCTTAGCTCAACATTCTCCTTTAAAATGGATGCTTCACAAGAAATAGAGTTAGTAGCACAAGCATCATCATTAACAACAAGAGGAGAAGGCAACTTGGCAAGCTCTTTTAAATAAGAAGCTTCAAGTTGAGCATGAGACTCAGTGAGTTTGATGAGCTCACCCTTGATGACCCTTGAGCCATTTCCGAGGTGCTCAAAATCCTCAAGGAGTCTAGCATGAGAAACTTCAAGATTAGCATTTTTAGTTTCAAAAACATTGGCCACCTCAAGAGCTATTTTTTCTGAAGAATACCCAATCCTGGCCTACTTATTTTTCTACGCCCTGATGGGCTGCAACTCTTTCAAGACGCCTGCAAATCTTGAAAGTAATATGAAATGGGTTGTAAATATAAAAACAGATGACAAATTGGCAATTACTTTATAATTTCTGATTTTTTCACATTTTCAGATTCCTATTTCACTAGGCATTAACCTAATTTAAATATATCTTCAAAGTACTTTAAATCTGGCTCAACATTTCGGTATTAAAAATAGTTTGGAACCCACAGAAATATGCGAAATTGGCCCTGGCCAACCAAAAAAAGACTGCAATAAATTGCATAAGAAGTTGCCATGAGCTATATATAAATTATTAAAAAGAGAGGGAGTGGTCTGACTTGTGGGCCTGTTTAGTTGACGCGTATGCAAGATTTTTTTAGTAATTATATACGTCAACAAACGATTCTAGCAGAAGTAACCGTTGGATGTCAATCCAACGGCCGCCGTGTTTCTTCAATCTCTAATCTTCTTGCTCCAGCCGCCAAAGCAACGTCGTCAGGACCGCTTTGCTCCGCCTCCGTGGCCGGGTGTCTTTGCCAGCAGCCTCAGCGCCCCCTACTACTCCCACCGCTGGCCAGGGCATCCCTCTACTCACCCACACCCCATGTTATTTTGCGGCAACGGCAGCCTCACACCGCAGCCAAACCGGTGAACCCTCGTACTCCTCTTTGCGCGGGCTTCCACTGTCGCGTCTTCCCCGGCTCCGCGTCGTCCCCTTCCTAGGCCTCGCCGTCGTCCACCGCCGTGGTGCTCTCGGCACGGCGTGGTCAATGTGGTCAACGAACGACTTCCATTAGAAGAGTACTGTACGTGGAGAGGCTGACAGCTGGGTCCACGGCAGCCGCAAGTGCCTCCTTATCACGCGGAAAATAATTATTCCTCCACCTGACAGCAGGGACCCACCGGACGGGCCACCAGTATTTCACGAAAAAAACGTTTTCCCCTGACTGCTGGGACCCATAGGACGGGCCACCGTATTTCGCAAAAAAACGCCCCCCCCCCCGCTGCCAGCTCGGACCCACCGGAAGTGCCTCCTTATTACGCACAAAAAAATGAATACCCCCTGCTAGCTGGGACCCACATTGGTGGGAGGCTGACTTGTGGGGCTACTAAGTTGACTGGGACGAATGCCTTTGTCAACTTTAGTCAATATATGAACGATTCTAGCTCCAGTGACCGTACAATGTCCATCCAACGGCTGTAATGCTTCTTCAACCTCTCGTCTTCTTGCTCCAGCCGCCCAAAGCAGCGCCGGTCGTGCCGCCTGCTCATGCCGCCCGTGGCTGGCTGTGATGCCGCGGAGGCCTCACCGCCCCCTACTACTCTCACCGCTGGCCAGGCCATCCCTCTACGCACCCACACCCCTTGTTATTCTGCGGTGACGGCAGCCTCACACCGCAGTCGAACGAGTGAACCCTCATACTCCTCTACGCGTGGGCATCCACTATCGCGTCTTCCCCGGCTCCGCATCTTCCCCTTCCTAGGCCTCGGCTGTCGTCCACCGCCCTGGTGCTCTCGGCGCGGCGTGGTCAACGTGGTCAAGGAATGGCTTCCATCGGACGTGGATCAGACGTGGAGAGGCCGATACCGTGTCCACGGCCGCAGCAAGGAAGTGCCTCCTTATTACACGGAAAATAATGATTCCTCCACCTGACAGCTGGGACCCACCGGATGGGCCACTGTATTTCACGGAAAAAACGTTTCCCCCTAACTGCGGGGACCCACCAGCTTCATCTTCGCACGCAAGGAAGTGCGTCCGGGCAAAAAATGATTAAGCCCCACGCTGGGACCCACCAGCTACACCTTCGCACGCAAGGAAGTGCGTCCGGCAAAAATGATTCCCACGACTCGGGACCCACCGGCTACATCTTCGCACGCAAGGAAGTGCGTCCGGCAAAAACGATTCGCCCCACATTGCTGGGACCCACCAGCTACATCTTCACACGCAAGGAAGTGCACGACGGTCGGTACCCACCGGTCGAGCGTCACGTAGCATTGTCATTCTGGTCGCGAACGTAATGCGTACATACTGGTCGTAGTAGAGGCGCCGCACGCAGTCGTAGTAGAGGCGCGCACGTAGCATGTACACGTACGTACAGCGGCCAGGGTGAAAGAAAGAAAATACGGCCACGTATGTGTACATACGGGCGGGGTCTCGAACGCCTACTCGCGCATACGTACGTCCAGGGCTCGTGTACATGGCTGGGTCGAAACGGAGAAACAGCGTCGTTGTCGTGTTCATGGGGAGGCAACGGAGTGCGTCGTGTTCATGGGGAAGCAACGGAATGTGTCGTGTTCATCGGGAGGCAACGGAACGCGTGGGAGCCAACCGGCTAGGTAGGAACGGAATGCGTGGTCGTGTTCATCGGGAGGGCTTGGACGGAACAGGCGATGGAAACGAGGCCTGGCGTGCCGCACAACGGAGGAAACGGACCTCCTACGTTCGGAACGGGTCCTGTTGATCGGGAGGGGTGTGGCGTGATACGTCTCCAACGTATCTATAATTTATGAAGCATTCATGCTATTTTATTATCTGTTTTCAATGATTATGGGTTTTATTATACACTTTTATATTACTTTTGGGACTAACCTATTAACCGGAGGCCCAACCCATATTGTTGTTTTATTGCATGTTTTAGTATTTCGAGGAAAAGGAATATCAAACAGAGTCCAAACGGAATGAAACCTTCGGCAGCGTGATTTTTTGGAAGAATATGATCCGGGAGACTTGGAGTTCATGTCAGAAGATCCTCGAGGAGGCCACGAGATAGAAGGGCGCCCCCCCTACTGGGCGCGCCCCCTGTCTCGTGGGCCCCTCGAGCACCCCTCGACCGACTTCTTTTGCCTATATAGTCCCATGTACCCTAAAAACATCCACGGAGAAGATAGATCGGGAGTTCCGCCGCTGCAAGCCTCTGTAGCCACCAAAAACCTCTCGGGAGCCCGTTCCGGCACCCTGCCGGAGGGGGAACCCATCACCGGTGGCCATCTTCATCATCTCGGCGCTCTCCATGACGAGGAGGGAGTAGTTCGCCCTCGGGGCTGAGGGTATGTACCAGTAGCTATGTGTTTGATCTCTCTCTCGTGTTCTCTCTCGTGTTCCCTCTATGGCACGATCTTGATGTATCCCAAGCTTTGCTATTGTAGTTGGATCTTATGATGTTTCTCCCCCTCTACTCTCTTGTGATGAATTGAGTTTCCCCTTTGAAGTTATCTTATCGGATTGAGTCTTTGATTTGAGAACACTTGATGTATGTCTAGCCGTGTTTATCTGTGGTGACAATGGGATATCACGTGCCACTTGATGTATGTTTTGGTGACCAACTTGCGGGTTCCGCCCATGAGCCTATGCATAGGGGTTGGCACACGTTCTTGACTCTCCGGTAGAAACTTTGGGGCACTCTTTGAAGTACTTTGTCTTGGTTGGATTAATCTGAGATTGTGTGATGCATATCGTATAATCATGCCCACGGATACTTGAGGTGACAATGGAGTACCTAGGTGACATTAGGGTTTTGGTTGATTTGTGTCTTAAGGTGTTATTCTAATATGAACTCTTTAATAGATTGATCCGAAAGAATAACTTTGAGGTGGTTTCGTACCCTACCATAATCTCTACGTTTGTTCTCCGCTATTAGTGGCTTTGGAGTGACTCTTTGTTGCATGTTGAGGGCTTGTTATATGATCTATCTATGTTATTATTGTTGAGAGAACTTGCACTAGTGAAAGTATGAACCCTAGGCCTTGTTTCCTATCATTGCAATACCGTTTACACTCACTTCTATCATTAGTTACCTTGCTGTTTTTATATTTTCAGATTACAAATACTTATATCTACCATCCATATTGCACTTGTATCACCATCTCTTCATTAACTAGTGCACCTATACAATTTACCATTGTATTGGGTGTGTTGGGGACACAAGAGACTCTTTGTTATTTGGTTGCAGGTTGTCTGAGAGAGACCATCTTCATCCCTCGCCTCCCGGATTGATAAACCTTAGGTCATCCACTTGAGGGAAATTTGCTACTGTCCTACAAACCTGTGCACTTGCAGGCCCAACAACGTCTACAAGAAGAAGATTGCGTAGTAGACATCAAGCTCTTTTCTGGCGCCGTTGCCTGGGAGGTGAGTGCTTGAAGGTATATCTTTATATCTTGCAATCGAATCTTTTTGTTTCTTGTTTTATCACTAGTTTAGTTTATAAAAGAAAACTACAAAAAAATGGATTTGAGTTTGTCTCATGCGCTTCATCTTTTTAATATCTTTCGTGAGAATGATGGAAAGGAAAATTGTGCTCAAGTGCTAGAAGAAGAATGCATTAGAATGTTTGGCACTAAATATTTATATGATGAGCATCATTGCAATGTCGTTAGTATGAATTCCTTGAATATCCATGATGCTAATGATATGCAAAGCCACAAGCTTGGGGAAGCTATGTTTCATGAATATGATATTTTTTGTCCCCCAAGTTTTGATATGCAAAGTTGTTATGATGATAGCATGCCTCCTACCTATGATGATAATATTGATGAAATTGGGTTCGGAAGAGTGTCAACTTTAGGAAGTAGTGATCCCACTATTTTGGAGGATGTTTAATTTTATTGTGATGATTATGGAAGTGGATTTGGAAGAGTGTCAACTTTATTTAGTGATTCCACTATCTTGGGAGAGGTTTCAATCGATTATGATGAGAACGAAGTTGCTACTTATGATGATTATTGTGATGAAACTTATGCTATAAAAAGTAGTGATGATTATATTTACAAATCTTGTCATGATTATGATTACCCTTTTTCTGAACATTACTCTTTTAATGTGGAAACAATTTTTAGTGTTCAAGTCTCTTATGATACTCCCACTATTCCGAATGAGAAGAATTTTGCTTATGTGGAGAGTAGTAAATTTTCTATGCTTGTAGATCATGAAAAGAATGCTTTAGGTGCTGGTTATATTGCTGAATTCATTCATGATGCTACTGAAATTATTATGAGGGAGGAACATATGCTTGTAGGAATTGCAATAATATCAAGTTTCCTCTCTATGTGCTTAAATTTTTGAAGTTATGCTTGTTTTGTCTTCCTATGCTTGTTGATTATTGTTCCCATAAGTTGTTTGCTCACAAAATCCCTATGCATAGGAAGTGGCTTATACTTAAATGTGCTAGTCATATTCTTCATGATGCTCTCTTTATGTTTCTATTCTTATCTCTTATGTGAGCATCATTGAAATCATCATGCCTAGCTAGGGGCGTTTAACGATAGCGATTGTTGGGAGGCAACGCAACTTTATTTTAGTTTCTTGCTTTTTGGTTCTGTTTAGGAATAAATAATCCATCTATCTTCTGTTTAGATGTGGTTTTATGTTTTAATTAGTGTTTGTGCCAAGTAGAACCTTTGGGAAGACTTGGGTGAAGTCTTTATGATCATGCTGTAAAAAAACAGAAACTTTAGCGCTCACGATATTAGCTAGAACGTTTTACTGGAAAGTGATATTTAGTATATCCTTTTTGCAGATCATTAATACACAAATTCCTCAGGTCCACCAATTTATTTTAGAATTTTTGGAGTTCCAGAAGTTTGCGTTAGTTACAGATTACTACAGACTGTTCTGTTTTTGACAGATTCTGTTTTCATTGTGTTGTTTGCTTATTTTGATGAATCTATGGCTAGTAAAATAGTTTATAAACCATAGAGAAGTTGGAATAAAGTAGGTTTAACACCAATATAAATAAATAATGAGTTCATTACAGTACCTTGAAGTGGTGTTTTGTTTTCTTTCGCTAACGGAGCTTACGAGTTTTCTGTTAAGTTTTGTGTTGTGAAGTTTTCAAGTTTTGGGTAAAGATTCGATGGACTATGAAATAAGGAGTGGCAAGAGACTAATCTTGGGGATTCCCAAGGCACCCCAAGGTAATATTCAAGGACAACAAAGAGCCTAAGCTTGGGGATGCCCCGGATGGCATCCCCTCTTTCGTCTTCGTTCATCGGTAACTTTCCTTGGAGCTATATTTTTATTCACCAAATGATATGTGTTTTGCTTGGAGCGTCATTTTATTTTGTTAGTATTTGCTTGCTGTTATTTAGATTAATTTTTTTCATCTTTATTTTTAATAAAAAAGTCAAGGATAGCCTTTGCCATACTTATTTTGCTAGTATACATGTTGCTGTTTGAAAACAGAAAGTTAACCGCTGTTGAAAAAATTCCCTAGAAAATTAAGAGCATGATATAATGTTGAAACCTTTTGCATAATGAGCTCTGATAAATTTAGTACAGCGGGAATTTTATTTCATAATTTTTGGAGTTAGGTAAGTATGATGAATCTTGCATTCTTTACAGACTGTACTGTTTTGGCAGATTGTTGTTATGTCATTGATTGCATATGTTTGCTTGTTTAATGGTTCTATTTGAGGATAGGAGTATTAAATATGCAGAGGAATTTAGTATGCAATGTTTAATAATAATTTTAGTGATTTGTTACAGTAGAAAATGATAAGGTTTTGCATTGGTTTATACTAACCTATCTCACGAGTTCTTGTTGAGTTTGTTGTGGATGAAGCTTTTGAGAAATAGATAAACCATGATATGAGGAATTAAGGAGACACAAAAGTTCAAGCTTGGGGATGCCCAAGGCACCCCAAGATAATATTTCAAGAAGTCTCAAGCATCTAAGCTTGGGGATGCCCCGTTGGGCATCCCACCTTTCTTCTTCAACAACTATCGGTTAGTATCGGTTGAGCCTAAGTTTTGCTTCTTCACATGAGTTGTGCTATCCTTGCAATGTCATTTTATTTTGTTTTGCTTGCTGTTTGAATACAATACCAAGATCTGAAATTCTTTAATGAGAGAGAGCCTTCGCATAGTTGCATAATTATTCAGCTACTCATTGATCTTCACTTATATCTTTTTGGAGTAGTTTGTCATTTACTCGTGTGCTTCACTTATATCCTCTGAGTAAATTGTTGAATGAGTTGATTGTCATAAATCTGAAATTATATATGCCTCATTTGCTTATCCCATGGGGGGTAATGACTTCACGTCTAAGAAGTAGAGGTTGTAAATTTATTGAAGGTTAGCAAGCGTTGCATTGGTCATTTGAACAATTCATGAAAGAATATTGAAGGAAGAGAGATTTCATATATAAATATACTATCCTAGACATCTTTTATAGTTGGGAGCACTCATTAAATATGACATGCTAAAGAGTTGGTGTTGGACAAGGAAGACAACGTAATGGTTTATGTTTTCCAACATCTCAGTTAAAGTACATTGTCATGGATCATTCAAACATGTTGAGCTTGCCTTTCCCCCTCATGCTAGCCAAAAATTCCATGCACCAAGTGGAGATACTACTTGTGCTTCCAAATATCCTTAAACCCAGTTTTACCATGAGAGTCCACCATACCTACCTATAGATTGAGTAAGATCCTTCAAGTAAGTTGTCATCAGTGCAAGCAATAAAAATTGCTCTCTAAATATGCATGACTTATTAGTGCGGAGAAAATAAGCTTTGTACGAACTTGTTATGGAAGTAATAAAAGCGACGGACTGCATAATAAAGGTCCATATACAAGGGGCAATATAAAGTGACGTTCTTTCGCATTAGTATCCAACCCTAAAAGCGCATGACAACCTCTGCTTCCCTCTGCGAAGGGCCTATCTTTTACTTTATGTCTTTTACTTTTATGCAAGAGTTAAGGTGATCTTCACCTTTCCCTTTTTCATTTTATCCTTTGGCAAGCACTTTGTGTTGGGGTGATCCTGATATATATACCCAATTGGATGTAAGTTAGCATGAACTATTATTGTTGACATCACCCAAAGGTGAATACGTTTGGAGGCAACATTATAAGCCCCAATCTTTCTCAGTGTCCGATTGAAACTCCATAACCATTAGTATTGCGTGAGTGTTAGCAATTGTAGAAGACTATATGATAGTTGAGTATGTGGAGTTTGATATTCCTGAAAATAAGATGAATTGCAATTGTTTGAATGACTAAGAATTAAGTTTGCTAGTTTTCAAGAAAGTTTATGGTCTATGCTTTGACATGTGAATTGCTTGTTACTTTATCGTGAGAAGTTTTATGAGATGAACTACTGTTATGACATATTATCAGGCTATAAAAGGTGATTGAAATTATCATTGATCAAACTTGTACACCTTCTAGCATTCACACTTCATAAATTCTTTCTTTATCATTTACCCGCTCGAGGACGAGTAGGAATTAAGCTTGGGGATGCTGATACGTCTCCAACGTATCTATAATTTATGAAGCATTCATGCTATTTTATTATCTGTTTTGAATGATTATGGGCTTTATTATACACTTTTATATTACTTTTGGGACTAACCTATTAATCGGAGGCCCAGCCATATTGCTGTTTTATTACCTGTTTCAGTATTTCGAGGAAAAGGAATATCAAACGGAGTCCAAACAGAATGAAACCTTCGGCAGCGTGATTTTTTGGAAAGAATATGATCCGGGAGACTTGGAGTTCACGTCAGAAGATCCTCGAGGAGGCCACGAGA
This sequence comes from Aegilops bicornis, assembly GCA_021605145.1. Taxonomy (NCBI): domain Eukaryota; kingdom Viridiplantae; phylum Streptophyta; class Magnoliopsida; order Poales; family Poaceae; genus Aegilops; species Aegilops bicornis. Next base: position 630,425,852 of record CM038675.1, on the reverse strand, counting down.
TAGGAGGGCGCCCCCCCTACTGGGCGCGCCCCCCTGTCTCGTGGGCCCCTCGAGCACCCCCCGACCGACTTCTTTCGCCTATATAGTCCCACGTACCCTAAAAACATCCACGGAGAAGATAGATCGGGAGTTCCGCCACCGCAAGCCTCTGTGGCCACCAAAAACCTCTCGGGAGCCTGTTCTGGCACCCTGCCAGAGGGGGAACCCATCACCGGTGGCCATCTTTATCATCTCGACGCTCTCCATGACGAGGAGGGAGTAGTTCACCCTCGGGGCTGAGGGTATGTACCAGTAGCTATGTGTTTGATCTCTCTCTCGTGTTCTCTCTCGTGGTCCCTCTATGGCACGATCTTGATGTATCCCGAGCTTTGCTATTGTAGTTGGATCTTATGATGTTTCTCCCCCTCTACTCTCTTGTGATGAATTGAGTTTCCCCTTTGAAGTTATCTTATCGGATTGAGTCTTTGATTTGAGAACACTTGATGTATGTCTTGCCATGTTTATCTGTGGTGACAATGGGATATCACGTGCCACTTGATGTATGTTTTGGTGGCCAACTTGCGGGTTCCGCCCATGACCTATGCATAGGGGTTGACACACGTTCTTGACTCGCCGGTAGAAACTTTGGGGCACTCTTTGAAGTACTTTGTGTTGGTTGGATTAATCTGAGATTGTGTGATGCATATCGTATAATCATGCCCACGGATACTTGAGGTGACAATGGAGTATCTAGGTGACATTAGGGTTTTGGTTGATTTGTGTCTTAAGGTGTTATTCTAGTACGAACTCTTTATTAGATTGATCCGAAAGAATAACTTTGAGGTGGTTTCGTACCCTACCACAATCTCTACGTTTGTTCTCTGCTATTAGTGGCTTTGGAGTGACTCTTTGTTGCATGTTGAGGGCTTGTTATATGATCTATCTATGTTATTATTGTTGAGAGAACTTGCACTAGTGAAAGTATGAACCCTAGGCCTTGTTTCCTATCATTGCAATACCGTTTACACTCACTTTTATCATTAGTTACCTTGCTGTTTTTATATTTTCAGATTACAAATACTTATATCTACCATCCATATTGCACTTGTATCACCATCTCTTCGTGAACTAGTGCACCTATACAATTTAGCATTGTATTGGGTGTGTTGGGGACACAAGAGACTCTTTGTTATTTGGTTGCAGGGTTGTTTGAGAGAGACCATCTTCATCCTACGCCTCCCACGGATTGATAAACCTTAGGTCATCCACTTGAGGGAAATTTGCTACTGTCATACAAACATGTGCACTTGCAGGCCCAACAACGTCTACAAGAATAAGGTTGTGTAGTAGACATCATGGCGTACCGCAAAACGGAGGAAACGGACCTCCTACGGTCGAAATAGGGGTCCTGTTGATCGGCAGGCGTGTGGCTTACCGCAAAACGGATGAAACGGACCTCCTACGGTCGAAACGGGGGTCCTGTTGATCGGGAGGGGTGTGGCGTACCTCAAAACGGACGAAACGGACTTGTGTTGGAGCGCTACGGTCGAAACGGGGGTCCTGTTTATTGGGAGGGGTGTCCACCGTCGACCTCCTCCAGCCTCGACGGGCTACCGTCGACCTCCTCCAGCCTACACGGGCTCCTGTTCATCCAGCCTCCACCGCACGCTACTCCACCGGCTACTGTTCAACCACCCCTCCATCGTCTACTGTTCATCCAGCCCTCCACACCACGGGGTCCTTTTCAACCACCCCTCCACGGGCACCCCTCCATCATCTACTGTTCATCTAGCCCTCCACACCACGGGGTCCTGTTCAACCACCCCTCCACCGTCTACTATTCATCCAGCCCTCCACACCACGGGGTCCTGTTCATCTAGAGGCAAACGCCACCACTCACTGTTCATCCAACCCCCCCCTCCCCCGCAACACTCACTGTTCATCCCAGAGGCAGCATCGATCGGCTTCAATTAGCAGCAGTAGCGAAGGAATCGCTCGATCGGGTTCAGTTAACAGCCATCGATCGATCGCTCGGGTTCAAGAACGCCAGAGTCAAGGTGCAATCGCCGGGTTCGATTAGAGCCCAACACCTCGCTTCGGGTTCGATTAGAGCCAACGCCTCGCACACCTGCAGCAGCGTCGTGTACGAGAGAAATGCGCATCGCTCGGCCCCCGACCTCCCACGTAACCAGGAACTCCCCGAAATTTTCCTCCCCCTCGCTTCTACCATGGTTTTTTCCGTCATGGACGGCCCAAAGGATGTCATGCAGCTGCGTCTCCGGCCCGCCCAGGACGAAAAGCCCATTTTCTGTCATGATTTTTTGTCATAGAAGTAGGAGCCCACCACATCTATGATGATACCGGGTTTTGTCACAATTATCGTCATAGAAGTGTCATATGTATGATGGAAAAAAAATTAGCTCGCCCAAAATGTCACGGATGTGTCTTTTTTTGTAGTGATCCTATTTTTCCTTTCCTTCTTCCCTTTCCTTCTCCAATTTGTCCAGCCCATATGTAGGCGCACCAGCCCCTTTGTGGCTGGTGTGTTTCCCTCTTGGCCCATTAGGCCCATATAGCTTCCCGGGGTTGCCGGAACCCCTTCCTGACCTTATGTACGTGCACTTACCCCAGAACACTTCTGGTGTCCGAATACTATCGTCCTATATATGAATCTTTACCTCTCGACCATTTCGAGAATCCTCGTCATGTCCGTGATCTCACTTTAGTAGAACTTCGTGATGAACTATAATATGCAAGGGATAACGGAAACGATTCCCAAGCTCTTCGTGATGCTGAAATTGACGAAGGTAGAAATCAAGAAAAACATCAAGTGTTGATGGTGACAAGACCACTAGTTTCAAGAAAAGGGCAAAGGGAAGAAGGGGAACTTCAAGAAGAATGGCAAGCAAGTTGCTTCTCAAGTGAAGAAGCCCAAGTCTGGTCCTAAGCCTCAGACTAAGTGCTTCTACTGCAAAGGAACTGGTCACTAGAAGCGGAACTGCCCCAAGTATTTGGTGGATAACAAGTATGGCAAAGTAAACAAAGCTATATTTGATATACATGTTATTGATGTGTACTTTACTAGTGTTTATGGCAACCCATCGGTATTTGATATTGGTCCAGTTGCTAAGAGTAGTAACTCGAAACGGGAGTTGCAAAATGAACAGAAACTAGTTAAGGGTGAAGTGACGATGTGTGTTGGAAGTAGTTCCAAGATGATATGATCATCATCGCACACTCCCTATACTTTCGGGATTAGTGTTGAACCTAAATAAATGTTAATTGGAGTTTGCGTTGAGCATGAATATGATTTGATCATGTTTATTGCAATACGGTTATTCATTTAAGTTAGAGAATAATTGTTATTTTGTTTACATGAATAAAATATTCTATGGTTATACACCCAATGAAAATGTTTTGTTGGATCTCGCTCGTAATGATACACATATTCATTATATTGAAGCCAAAAGATGCAAAGTTGATAATGATAGTGCAACTTATTTGTGGCACTGCCGTTTAGGTCATATTGGTGTAAAGCGCATGAAGAAACTCCATGCTGATGGGCTTTTGGAATCACTTGATGCTTGCGAACCATGCCTCATGGGAAAGATGACTAAGACTCTGTTCTCCGGAACAATGGAGCGAGCAACTGACTTATTGGAAATAATACATACTGATGTATGCGGTCCGATGAATGTTGAGGCTCGCGGCAAGTATCGTTATTTTCTGACCTTCACAGATAATTTGAGCAGATATGGGTATATCTACTTGATGAAATATAAGTCTGAAACATTTGAAAATTTCAAAGAATTTCAGAATGAAGTGGAGAATCATCATAACAAAAATAAAAGTTTCTACGATATGATCGCAGAGGTAAAATATTTGAGTTACGAGTTTGGCCTTGATTAAAACAATGTGAAATAGTTTCACTACTCACGCCACCTGGAACACCACAGTGTAATGGTGTGTCCGAACGTCATAACCGTACTTTATTAGATATGGTGCGATCTATGATGTCTCTTACCGATCTAACACTGTCGTTTTTGGGTTATGCATTAGAAACGACTACATTCACGTTAAATAGGGCGCCATCTAAATCCGTTGAGACGACACCATATGAACTATGGTTTGACAAGAAACCTAAGCTGTCGTTTCTTAAAGTTTGGGGTTGTGATGCTTATAAGAAAAAGTTTCATCCTGATCGGAGAAATGTGTCTTCATAGGATACCCAAAGGAGACAATTGGGTACACCTTCTATCACAGATCTGAAGGCACGATATTCGTTGCTAAGAATGGATCCTTTCTAGAGAAGGAGTTTCTCTCGAAAGAAGTGAGTGGGAGGAAAGTAGAACTTGATGAGGTAACTGTACCTGCTCACTCATTGGAAAGTAGTTCATCACAGAAATCTTTTCTGTGACTCCTACACCAATTAGTGAGGAAGCTAATGATGATGATCATGTAACTTCATATCAAGTTACTACCGAACCTCGTAGGTCAACCGAAGAGAGATCCGCACTAGAGTGGTACGGTAATCCTGTTCTGGAGGTCATGTTACTTGACCATGACGAACCTACGAACTATGAGGAAGCGATGATGAGCCCAGATTCCGCAAAATGGTTTAAGGCCATGAAATCTGAGATGGGATCCATGTATGAGAAAAAAGTATAGACTTTGGTTGACTTGCCCGATGATCGGCAAGCCATTGAGAATAATTGGATCTTCAAGAGGAAGACGGACGCTGATAGTAGTGTTACTATCTAAAAAGCTAGAATTGTCGCAAAAGTTTTTCGACAAGTTCAAGGTGTTGACTACGATGAGAGTTTCACGCTCGTATCTATGCTTAAGTCTGCCCGAATCATGTTGGCAATTGCCGCATTTTATGAAATCTGGCAAATGGATAATCAAAACTGCATTCCTTAATGGATTTATTAAAGAAGAGTTGTATATGATGCAACCAGAAGGTTTTGTCAATCCTAAAGGTGCTAACAAAATATGCAAGCTCCAAATGATCCATCTATGGACTAGTGCAAGCATCTCGGAGTTGGTATATACGCTTTGATGAGTTTATCAAAGCATATAGTTTTATCTGAGACTTGCGGTGAAGCCTGTATTTACAAGAAAGTGAGTGGGAGCACTACAACATTTCTGATAAGTATATGTGAATGACATATTGTTGATCGGAAATAATGTAGAATTATTTTGCAAAGCATAAAGGAGTATTCGAAATGAGTTTTTCAAAGAAAGACCTCGATGAAGCTGCTTACATATTGAGCATCAAGATCTATAGAGATAGATCAAGACGCTTGATAAGTTTTTTCAATGAGTACATACCTTGACAATATTTTGAAGTAGTTCAAAATGGAGCGAGTCAAAGAAAGAGTTCTTGCATGTGTTACAAGGTGTGAAATTGAGTAAGAGTCAAAGCCCGACCACGGCAGAAGATAGAAAGAGAATGAAAGTCATTCCCTATGCCTCAGCCATAGGTTCTATAAAGTATGCCATGCTGTGTACCAGATCTATTGTATACCCTACACTGATTTTTGGCAAGGGAGTACAATAGTGATCTAGGAGTAGATCACTGGACAACGGTCAAAATTATCCTTGGTGGAATAAGGATATGTCTCTCGATTATGGAAGTGACAAAAGGTTCGTCGTAAAGGGTTACATCGATGCAAACTTTTGACACTAATCTAGATGACTCTAAGTCTCGGTCTAGATACATATTGAAAGTGGGAGCAATTAGCTAGAGTAGCTCCATGCAGAGCATTGTAGACATAGAAATTTGCAAAGTACTTACGGATCTGAATGTGACAACCTGTTGACTAAAATTATCTCACAAGAAAAACATGATCACACCTTAGTACTCTTTGGGTGTTAATCACATAGCGATGTGAACTAGATTACTGACTCTAGTAAACCCTTTGGGTGTTGGTCACATGTCGATGTGAACTATGGGTGTTAACCACATAAAGATGTGAACTATTGATGTTAAATCACATGGCGATGTGAACTAGATTATTGACTCTAGTGCAAGTGGGAGATGAAGGAAATATGCCCTAGAGGCAATAATAAAGTTATTATTTATTTCCTTATATCATGATAAATGTTTATTATTCATGCTAGAATTGTATTAACCGGAAACATAATACATGTGTGAATACATAGACAAAGCGAGTGTCACTAGTATGCCTCTACTTGACTAGCTCGTTAATCGAAGATGGTTATGTTTCCTAACCATAGACATGAGTTGTCATTTGATTAAGGGGATCACATCATTAGGAGAATGATGTGATTGACATGACCCATTCCGTTAGCTTAGCACACGATCGTTTAAGTATATATTGTTATAGCTTTCTTCATGACTTATACATGTTTCTATGACTATGAGATTATGCAACTCCCGTCTACCGGAGGAACACTTTGTGTGCTACCAAACATCACAACGTAACTGGGTGATTATAAAGGTGCTCTACAGGTGTCTCCGAAGGTACTTGTTGGGTTGGCGTATTTCGAGATTAGGATTTGTCACTCTGATTGTCGGAGAGGTATCTCTGGGCCCTCTCGGTAATGCACTCACTTAAAGCCTTGCAAGCATTGCAACTAATGAGTTCGTTGCGGGATGATGTATTACGGAACGAGTAAAGAGACTTGCCAGTAACGAGATTAAACTAGGTATTGAGATACCGACGATCGAATCTCGGGAAAGTAACATACCGATGACAAAGGAAACAACGTATGTTGTTATGCGGTCTGACCGACAGATCTTCGTAGAATATGTGGGAGCCAATATGAGCATCCAGGTTCCGCTATTGGTTATTGACTGGAGACGTGTCTCGGTCATGTCTACATAGTTCTCGAACCCGTAGGGTCCGCATGCTTAACGTTACGATGACAGTTATATTATGAGTTTATATGTTTTGATGTACCGAAGGTTGTTCGGAGTCCCGAATGAGATCGGGGACATGACGAGGAGTCTCGAAATGGTCGATACGTAAAGATCGATATATTGGACGACTATATTCGGACATCGAAAAGGTTCCGAGTGGTTCGGGTATTTTCGAGTACCGGGAGTTACAGGAATACGGGGAAGAAGTATATGGGCCTTATTGGGGTTTAGGGGAGACGGAGAGGCAGGCCGCGCCCCCAATTGACTAGTCCGAATTGGACTAGGGGGAGGGGCGGCGCCCCCTCCTTCCTTCTCTTCCTTCTTCCCTTTCCTTGACTCCTACTCCTACTACTTGGAAGGGGGGGGGGAATCCTACTCCCGGTGGGAGTAGGACTCCTCCAGGGCGCGCCATAGGGGCCGGCCCTCTCCCCCCTCCTCCACTCCTTTATATACGTGGCCAGGGGGCACCCCATAGACACAACAATTGATCGTTTGATCTTTTAGCCGTGTGCGGTGGCCCCCTCCACCATAGTACACCTCGATAATATCAGAAGCGGTGCTTAGGCGAAGCCTGCGTCGATAGAACATCATCATCGTCCACCACTGTCGTCTTGTGAAACTCTCCCTTAACACTCGGCTGGATCGGAGTTCGAGGGACGTCATCGGGCTGAACGTGTGCTGAACTCGGAGGTGCCGTGTGTTCGGTACTTGATCGGTCGGTTCATGAAGACGTACGACTACATCAACCGCGTTGTGCTAACACTTCCGCTTTCGGTCTATAAGGGTACGTGGACAACACTGTCCCCTCTCGTTGCTATGCATCACCATGATCCTGTGTGTGCGTAGGAAATTTTTTGAAATTACTATGTTCCCCAACACATGGCACGGCGTGCCCGCCGTGCGAGGTGGTGGCGGACGTCGGCGAGGTGGAGTTGCATTCTCCGGCGCCCCGTATGGTGCAGCAGTCCGGGCACCACAACCGCGTCGTGGTGGATTTCCCCGGCTCGACCCAGGACGGATCCATCATAGATCTGATGTCAATCGGCTCCATTCGGGTTCCGGGCTTCGGCGAGGAAGAGTAGGGCATGAGAGACGGCGACGCCTTGAGTCCCGTGAGCTGGCTCGTGTCCCATGCCCTACTCTACTGGTCGGTGACCGGACCAACACTCTAAGGGGCGCAGCCGGCCGTTAGACATGGGCACGGCGGAGCCAGATGAGCGGAGCAGCGCCAGACGAAGCTCTGCTCAAAGATCGCTGCATTTCATGTAATAATATGAATCTGAGATTTCTAATTTGAGGTATCCGGATGTGGAATCATTTCTCGAGGCGTGACCGATCACTTTGTCATGAATGGCATTAAGCAGCGTCCATGAGCGTTTGGGTGGTCAGATTTGTCCGTCGCGGCTGTAGATGCTCGAACGTTCATTGGAGGGGAAGGTGGGCGCATTTGTTTCTGGAAAAGTTACCGCATTCGCTCATGCTTAAAGGTTGTATGTGAATTAATAAATTTAGTTGATTTTAATTAAATAATAATAATTTAGTAGTAGCTTGTGAAAGTGAAATATATGAGGCCAATCTCAGTGCACTATATATTTTATATCTAATAACATTAAATACTCCGTTCGTATTAAAATATAAGACATTTTTGTAGTTTAATTTAACTGCAACAATGTCGTATATTTTGGTAGAGAGGGGTATATGTTGACATATACCAGCCACACACACACACACACACACACACACACACACACACACACACACACATATATATATATATATATATATATATATATATATATATATATATATATATATATATATAGTGTACTACTTCCTTTGTGCAGGTGCATTAGAGCATCTCTAGCAGACCCCTTAAAATCGCAAACTGCAAAACTGGGATATGGGTTGAAAAAAGTGCATTTTAAGGGTTCATTTTAGCTACGGCTGAACAGATACTGTAAAACAAACTATAAAACTGGAATAAAGAGCTCCTTCCTCCAGTCCGGCCGCTGCCGCCCCTACCCTCAGCCGGCCATGCCGGTCGCGTCCAACCCCGTCGGCCGCGCCCCCATACATGAGCCATGCCGCGTCGCTCGTCGGCAGCGCCACATCGCTTCGTCGGCCGTGCCCCACCCTTGTCGGCCACGCCCCACCACCGCGTCGGCCACGCCCAGCCTCGCCGACCATGACCCGTCGCCTACGTCGTCCGCGCCCAGCCACTCCCCGCCGCCTCCGCTGTCCGTGCCTTACTATATTGCCAGCCGAGTCGTGCCCCTTTGCCTGCCGTGCCGGAAGGATTCCGGCGGCCATGCTGAGGTCATGGGAGGCCACGACTATGTCGAGCTCGTCCAATTCGAACCGGCGGCGATCAATTGCGGTGCCTAGCGGCCTTTTCCGGCGTGCGATGATGAATTCCGGCGAGTTTAGGATGGATTCCGGCAAACTCCGCGGCGGCGTGTTTGCTCCGATGAGGTTTGACTGGTATACGGGCCCCCCTAGATTGGGCCTTCCAACCTCCAAAGATAAGGGTTTCGGGTGTGCATTTGCGGTGGCCCTTAAAATTTTTACGGGTTGGACCACTTTTACGGTTTCTGTTCTGGAGACTTTTTTCGCCCAAAACTGTAAAACACAGGATTTTTATGGGTTTGACCACTTAGGCGGGGTCTGCGAGAGATGCTCTTATGCTCTTAATGCGCCTCGACGACGCAGGGAGTACCTAAAACAATCCTTATTTTATGTCTTTTTTTTGAAAAAGAGGATGACCCCCGGCCTCTGCATCTCGGAGATGCATGCGGCCATTTTATTGATTATTCTCGAGGACCTTACAAAGTAGAACAACACTATGCCTGAATCCGCCATCTTGGCAACATCTGCCGCTACTCCTATCCACATGATGAAGGGGTGCAAGCTGGGCCACATACCCAGACCTCTCACCTAAACCTAACATCTAAAGCCGGAGGCCCCGACCAAGCCATCTGCCGGGTCCGGGGCTCAAACCGGTCCGACGCACGCACATGTGTCGTCGCCGCCATCTTCCACTGGTCCATCTTCAGAGCAGATTGAGGTGACAACCTTGGCAGGTCCTCCGCCATCGACGCCACCACGATGCCAAACGGCGACCTCCACCTACGCGAGCCTTGGCAGGTCCTCCGCCATTGACGCCACCACGACGCCAGCCGACGACCTCCACCTACGCGAGTCCATCTCCAAAAAACGGACGTAAATCCATGCTAGGATAGGGCCGCACCACCGCCGTCGCCCACCACCCACAAGCGCCACCCTACCCCGAGGTTCCCAAAGCGGCGCCTTCAAGAAGGGAACGGCGCCGTGAGTGCCGCCGCCCAACAAAGTTAGGGCTTTCGCCCGAGACCTAGGGAAGGTGAAGTGAGGAGATCAGTCCATACCGACGCCTCAAGGAGGGAATCGCGCCGCAGCGTCGCCGTCGGCGCGGCCGGTCATGGCCGGCCAGGGATTTCTCCCGAACTAGATCCCCGCCACCAGCAGTGCCTCCTGTACAGAACCGGCGATCAAGAGGAAGCGTGGCCCGACCAGACTGGCCCGCACGCCGAACAGGGGAGGCGCCAGATCGCGCGCACCGACCGCCGCAGAAGCCGCCGCCGGCCGCCAACGACCATCGGATCCCGCTGCCCGCACGACCGGGACACCAGATCCACTACCCGCACGGCTGCTAGCCGGCCGTGCCTTGCCAATGGAGCCGCCGCTCCAGATCCAGGGTTCCCCACGTAGATGTAGGGCAACCGGGGCCCCGCCGCCACCATCCATGGCGCCCCGAGCTTGCCCGCGGCTACCTCAGGCGGCGGCGAGGAAGGAAAGAAGGGGGGGTTGAGGAGGAGGGGCGGCTAGGGTTGGGAGGAGGGGCGGCTGGGGTGGGAGGAGCTTTAATGTCTTTTGTGAGCGAAAACTTGTGAGATATTTTGTATTTGATGCTGAGATCTATATCTAGATTAAGATATACGTCACTATATATATTCTCATTAAATAGGGTGTCACATTAGATTTTTACGAAGCCATACTAAAGTACAAATATTGGGAGTGCTCTAAGCAATATGACTTGATGCATAGGCACAACTTTTACCATACAGTGCAATAAGTCGTATAGAATGATCAGGCAAGTTCAACGCGGCAGTTGCACTCATTTATATTTTCAAAGTTATTTCAGACGTTTAGCGAGGCTGATCTACATGGCCCGAAGGTTGGTTATAAACTATTATTTCCAGCTGTATAGAGTCCAAAACTCAAAATATAGGGGTCAAACTACATCGTAAGCTAGGCGCATGAAATCAAGCTCGAAATTTGAAACAGTATATAAGCCCAACTCCTTTCGTACAAATTTGCTGTCAACGGGCGACCGGAGAGCTCCTATTTCCTGAAGTACACGGCGAACTGTGCGCAAATGCGCACCCACCTGCTGCATCCCCTTTTGGGCCTGCCCATGCGCGGGGCGGAACACCCCCAGTTTTTTCATTTCTTTTTATTTTATTTTATTTCTTAACATTGAAAAATATTTACGAATCCAAATATACGGATTTCCAAAAATGTAAAAAAATCAAAAAATCATGAATTTGTAAATATGTTCATGGAATTAAACTTTTCTGAATTAAAAAATAGATATTCTAAAAAATGTTCACACGTCTGAGAAATGTATCAAATTTCAAAAAACATTGTTTCTGCATTCCAAAAAATGTTATAAAATTAAAAAATGATCCCGCATTTAAAGATGTTTCAAATTTCAAAAACTTTGTTTATCAATATGAAAGATGCTCATGAATTTGAAAAATGTTCATGTAATTTCAAAATAATCCCCAAATTTTAAAATATGTTCATGAATTAGAAAAGAGATTGAATTTGAAAAGATTTTCCTATATTTTATAAATTGTTCACCCTTGATAATTATGCTACAGTGATTTCACTCTATTGATGCCATGTTATCATGTTTTGCTAAGCTAAATTGCCACTGTATTAAAACTCAAGTCAAATTCAATTTCAAATTGTGAATTAAAATATTATTTCTTGAAACAGTAAAAGAAAATGTTAGTAATATTCTAAATATTCCCCAAGCCATTTTAGAAATAATAAAAACTTCATTTGGATCCCTATATTGGCCCTAGCAACTAATTTATAGGACCAATAGCATTTACAATTGGCCATTTCAAAATAAAGGAATATTTAAACTACACCAGATGCGCTGAAACTTTTTGTGCGGCATAATATTGTGCATGAATTGTTTGCCAAGTTTCGTTCATAGCAAAAATCTGTTGGTGCCTTAACTAATTACAAAGCAGAGGCTAGAAGAAGAAACATAAAAAGAATAAAGGAAAAAGAGGAAATAGCATTGTGCACTTAGACCTAACGCTACAGTGGCAACCTAGCCCATCTCCACCTTTACTTCAACCTCCCGTTACAGTGGGAGGCAGAGGAGCCGTGGCGGCCATCCGCCGGGCATGGCCATGTGTCAGCCATCGGCGCCCCCTATCCTCCTACAAATCGTCGCCTTGGCCTCCCCATGAACCCTAGCCGCTTTTCTCTCCTCCCTCGCGCCGCATTGCTCTCTCCCTCACCCACCCGCGTCGTCGTCGCCATGGCCTTCTCTGTCTGCGTGGCCATCGTCCACCTTGCCGGCTGAGGCCCTCGCAAGGAGCTGCATATGCTTCGTCTTCATCGACTCCGAGGAGCAGCTCGAGCAGAAGATCGCCACAGCGCCGAGATCGACCGTCTTCTCCTTTACGGTCGCCGTCGTCCGTTGCCAATCGTCGCTGCTCCGTTCAACATTCGGCCTCCCCGACCTCACTACCAAGCTCGCAATGAGCTCCTCACCCGAGATTCACCTGTTTTCCCCCTTTGAATCCACTGCCGTAGACTCCTTGGTCGTGCTCCCGTGTACCCTCTGACCGCCCCGTGCTCGCCCGCCCCGCCGCGTCATCACCCGCCGTCGCCGCACCCTGCCGTCAGCGCCCGCATGAGCTCGGCCGAGCTAGCGGTCACCACGACCGCCCGCGCCCGCATAGCCCCTTCTCACATCGCCTTCTCTTGTTGTTGCTGCTGATGTTTGCCGCCGCTCTTTGCTCATTCTTGCTATTCGCCGCCTCTGTGCCGCTCAGCCACGCCCACCTCAGCCGCGCGCTCCGCCTATGCCTACCTTCTCCTGCCCTTTCTTTGCCGCTTCGCGATCACAAGATGCATGCCGGTAGCGTGTGCTGTCCGCCCATTGTCGCCAGACGCTACCGCATCGCCCGGATACGTCTTCAACGTATCTATAATTTTTGATTGCTTCATGCTATATTATCTACTGTTTTGGACCATATTGGGCTTTATTTTCCACTTTTATATTACTTTTGGGACTAACCTATTAACCGGAGGCCCAGCCGTAATTGTTGTTTTTGCCTATTTCGGTGTTTGAAGAAGCGGAATATCAAACGGAGTCCAAACGGAATGAAACCTTCGGGAACGTGATTTTCTCAACAGATATGATCCAGGAGACTTGGACCCTCCGTCAAGAAAGGAGGGAGGCGGTCACAAGGGTGGAGGACGCCCCCCCTAGGGCGCGCCCCTGCCTCGTGGGCCCTCCTTTCACTACTAGGAAAAGGGCTATAGATGGAATGGACACTAATGGCGCACCTGTCATGTGGTGCGCCACTACTATATAGCAGTGGCGCACCATGTGCAGGTGCGCCATTAGTGTGGAAAACACTAATGGCGCACCAGGCACATGGTGCGCCACTAGCAATAATTTTTTTTCCAAACATACTAATGGCGCATCATGGCACGGTGCGTCATTACTAGTGCTAACTAGTAATGGCGCACCGGCCACACAGTGCGCCACTACTGATGTTTTTTTATTCTTATTTTTGCAATAGTACTAATGGCGCACCGTAGCATAGTGCGCCATTACTAGTTTAAAATAGTAATGGCGCACTATGCCACGGTGCGCCATTAGAATATATATATTTTTTATTATTTTTTCACAAAACTTCTAATGGTGCACCAGTAGCAGGTGCGCCATTAGTAACCAGGGTTACTAATGGCGCATTTGCTGGTGGTGCGCCATTAGTAACCTGGGACCAACAAGATATTTTGGACAGCCCACCTACCCACTCACTTTCCCCACTTCATTCTCCACCACCTCCTCCAAGCTTGTCTCGGCTGCCTCCTCCTCCTCACCTCATTTGCACCATAGATTCATCCAAATTAAGTGGTTAAATTACCTTTTTTTGATAGGTAAGTAAGGAGGGAAGCTATCTTTATGTTGTTCTCCCTATCCAACAACGTGCACATGCATTTTTGTGGCCTAGCTAGATCTATGTATGTTCGTGGTGTTGCATATGTTTGTGGTGTTGCATATATGTTTGTGTTTGCAGGTACCGGTATTTGAAATGCGATAGTTGCCAATATTTTGCGGAATGTTGATTCATTTCCATTTCGCGAGAATTTTGGTACTATGCATTCTTTTGGTCCTATTTTTAGGGAAAGTCATGCCAAATTTTTCTTGGTTCTAAAATATCGTTTTGCTCTACCCTTGACGACCATAGTCCTATACGATGGTAGAAGGCATCGTGAATAGGTTTTGAGCTCCGAGAAGGCTGAGATGCTTCAAAAGAACGAGACGAAGATAAGATGTCCGTGTCGAAGATGCAAGCTGAAGAGCCTTATTGCGGACCCGGATTCCGGGCAGGTGCAGGACCACCTGCTCTTGCGTGGTTTCATGGATGACTATCAGTGGCAAGGTGATGAACATTACTATGAAGTCGTCCATGGGGGCCGGGCAAGAAATGAGGAAGGGCAGCAAGACAACCACCGCGGCTCGGGCGGGCGAGAAAACGAAGAATCTCCAGGACATGATAACGACGGTGATGCTGTACACAGTCATCATGTAGAAGATGCCGGGCATGATGATGAGGAAGATGCCGGAGCAGACGAAGGGCATGATCATGAAGATGAAGATGCGGCGAGCGAGCGATGATGGACCATCGATGGGCTGGGTGGAGGGCCCTCATATTCAAGAGTTGCTTCTCAAGCAGACGGATAACGCAAGAGCTGCCGCCCGAGAGAAAGCCAAGCTGGATCAACTGGACATAGATGCGGTTACTCCACTGTATGAAGGATGCAGGCCCGAGGATACCCGCTTTGAAAGTAACGCTCATGGCTCGAGATGAAGGTAAAACACAAAATGACCGGCGCGTAGCTTCGACGAGAACATGTCATTCTGGCACGAACGTCTTCCCAAGGGGAACAAGTGCCCGACAAGTTTCGAGGAGGCGAAGAAAATCGTGTGTCCTCTGGATTTACCGCACGTGAAATACCATGTGTGCATGAAAAATTGCATCATTTATCGAGACGAGCACGCGGAGTCTACCATATGTCCGGTGTCTTGGCGTCACTCGATACAAGAAGAGGAAGAAAGCTCCTCGAAAAGTGGTGTGGTACTTTCCGATCACTCCTCGTCTGCAGCGGTATTTCACGGACCCTAAGGTAGCAAACCTCCTGCGTTGGCACGCGGATAGGGAGGAGAAGAAGCGAAGATGACGCAAATGATCCGGAGATAAATAAAAAGACAAGATGCTGAGTCACCCAAAGGATGCGAGCCGGTGGCAAGCGTTGAACTTCAACACCCAGAATTTGGGAAGGATCCAAGGAACATCGTCTTTGGGCGCGAGCACCGATGGAGTCAATCCGTTTGGCAGCGGAGAAGCACACATAGCACCTGGCCTGTGTTTGTGTGGATGTACAACCTTCCCCAGTTGTGCATGAAGAGGAAGTACATTCACATGAGTATGCTAATTGAAGGGCCGAAACAACCAGGAACGACATCAATCATGTCTGGGCTGCTGAAAGAGGAGCTAGACACGCTGTGGAAAACGCCAGCCAATACGTGGGACGCCAGCGGAGAAAGAATATTTCCCTATGAGAGTCGCCGCTCACGACGGTGCACAACTATCTCGGTTACGGATATCTCGCGGGGCAGGTGGTCCACGGATTTTCTGGATGCGTCAGGTGCATGGATGACACAACGTATCGCCAGCTAGATAGAGATCCCGTGTCTTTGAAAACCGTGTTCATGGGACATCAAAGGTGGCTTCGCGACGATGACCCGTGGAGGAAACGCAAGGATCTGTTCGATGGTGAAACCGAACCCCGAAGACGCCCGCATACGAGGAGCGGCGAGGAAATAGACCAGCTGTTGAAAAATTGGAAAGATTGCCCACTACCGGTGATAGAGGCAAAGGTGTCCCGATGTTTCGATGAGATGGTGGCTATCGTTTCTGTGGGAGTCGACCTTGACGATCCGACTACGTACGTGCGAGACGTCGCGCCTTAGCAATCGCTATACCAACTTCCGAGGGTTATTGACCACGCCGGAGCACGATCAACCTGACCACGAGGGTCTGCATTTCCTGCGAGCAAGCGAAGAACAAGCAAGAAACTAAGATTGCAATCTGGATATTGCGAATATAAGAGGAAAGCTTTATTAATGAAGGTGGGGTTCTGTGGACGCCTTGGTCCGGTCGTTGAACACAAACGGCGAAATGCTGTGAAGTTGCAGCTATGGAGAACTTTTGATCTAAACAAAACCCGAAGTCTAAACGACGCCCTAAGGGCTGTATATATGGAGGAAGAGGAGGGAATTTCGTGGCCCTTGAGGGAGGGGTCCGAAACCAACCCTAAATCTTGTTTCCCCACACATACGGACTCTAAAAACAGCCTATACTTAAGTATTTCAAAATTACATGGGCCTGGCCCAATAATAAGGTGACGCAGCACCTAGAATAACCTATGGACGAATATTATGAAGTGGCATCTTGTATATTTCGTCCAAGGCCTCATGCTCTCATTAGGGTGGCTTCAAAGTCCTGGAATCATCACTTGTAACTCCGTTCTTGTTCCCCTTAGCATGCCAACATCTCCATGCTTGAACTTGCTCCAAGGTTCATCTTTCTTGTCCATGGTAGGCCCTTCATTTGTAAGCAAAACAAATGTATCCAATTTAGGCAGCATCATATTCTCATGAACATTGGAATCGTTACCAAGAAACGAAAGTACCGATAATTCAATTGGCGTCGCGAGCTCAAGTAATTGGTCCAAGATGTATAGCAAATAGGGCTGTGGGTGTAACAATGGTATTGATGTCCTCATCATCCTCCCTTCTTGAAATGAAGTCGTCCTCGACGGAAGCTCATCTTCCTCACCCAAATAAGGCTTCAAATCTGCAATGTTAAAAGTGGGACTAACCCCAAAATCTGCAGGCAGCTCAAGTTTATATGCATTATCATTTATTTTCTCTAACACCTTAAATGGACCATCGACGTGGCATTAGCTTTGATTTGCGCAAATTAGGAAACCTATCCTTACGCAAATGTAACCAAACAAGATATCCAGGTGCAAAGACAACATGTTTTCTACCCTTATCTCCAGCAAGTTTATATTTAGCATTCATACGCTCAATGTTTTCCTTAGTTAACTCATGCATTTTTAAAATCAATTCAGCACATTCTTTAGCATCAAAATTAACCTTCTCCGAAGATGGAAGAGGCAACAAATCAATAGGTGCACGAGGTAGGAAGCCATATACAATTTCAAAAGGGCACATCTTAGTAGTAGAATGCAATGAACGATTATAAGAAAATTCAATACGAGGCAAGCATTCTTCCCACATTTTCTTATTATTCTTCAAAACAGCCCTAAGCATAGTAGACAATGTTATATTGACTACTTAATTTTTTCCATCAGTTTGGGGGTGACAAGTAGTAATAAAAGGCAGTTTAGTCCCCAAATTAGCCCATAAACATCTCCAAAAGTGGCTAAGAAATTTAGTATCACGATCTGAAACAATAGTATTTGGCACACGATGCAAGCGAATAATTTCACGAAAGAACAAATCAGCAACATTAATAGCATC
Source organism: Aegilops bicornis (assembly GCA_021605145.1). Taxonomy (NCBI): domain Eukaryota; kingdom Viridiplantae; phylum Streptophyta; class Magnoliopsida; order Poales; family Poaceae; genus Aegilops; species Aegilops bicornis. The sequence goes on along the minus strand of CM038675.1, from coordinate 630,408,075 downwards.
ATCGCTTTTATGACATGGTATAAAGTGTGCCATTTTCGAGAATCTATCCACGACAACAAATATGATATCCCTCCCCTTCTTTGTTCGAGGTAAACCTAAAACAAAGTCCATAGATATATCCTCCCAAGGAACACTAGGTACAGGCAAAGGCATATATAAACCATGAGGATTGAGTCGTGACTTAGCTTTTTGACATGTAGTGCAGCGAGCAACAAAACGCGCTCAACATCCCGTCTCATATTTGGCCAAAAGAAATGTGTAGCAAGTATATCCTCCGTCTTTTCACGCCAAAGTGTCCCATTAATCCTCCTCCATGCGCCTCCTGCAACAACAAAAGACGAAACAGAGCTAGCGAGGAATGCATAGCTTGTTAGCACGGAACACAAAACCATCATTAATAACAAACTTGTTCCATGTTCTTCCTTCTTTACAATTCTTCATTACATCTTTAAAATCAGCATCATGCACATATTGATCTTTGATGGTCTCCAAACCAAATATTTTGAAGTCAAGTTGTGAAAGCATAGTATAGCGACGAGACAAAGCATCCGCAATAACATTTTCTTTACCCTTCTTGTGTTTAATGACATAAGGGAAAGTCTCAATGAATTCAACCCATTTAGCATGTCTACGATTCAGTTTAGCTTGACTTTTAATATGTTTCAAAGATTCATGATCGTAATGTAGAACTAATTCTTTGGGCCATAAATAATGTTGCCATGTCTCTAAAGTCCGAACAAGAGCATATAATTCTTTGTCATAAGTAGAATAGTTCAGACTAGGCCCACTCAATTTTTCGTAAAAGTATGCAACAGGTTTGCCATCTTGTAATAACACACCTCCTAATCCAATCCCACTAGCATCACATTCAAGCTCAAAAGTCTTATTAAAGTCGGGAAGTTGGAGTAAAGGAGCATGTGTCAACTTATCTTTCAATACCGTGAAGGCTTCTTCACGTATGCACGCCAAACAAAAGGCACATCCTTCTTTGTAAGTTCATTGAGAGGTGCAGCAATGGTGCTAAAAGTCTCTCACAAACGCCTATAGAAACCAGCGAGTCCAAGAAAACTCCTCACTTGTGTGACCGTTTTGGGCTGCGGCCAACTCTCAATAGCTTCAATCTTGGCTTTATCAACTTCAATTCCTGTGGTGTAACAACATAGCCAAGAAAAGATACTCGGTCGGTGCAAAAGGTGCACTTCCCAAGGTTACCAAACAAAGCGTGCATCACGTAGAGCATTAAAAACAGCACGTAAATGTTCCAAATGTTCTTCCAAAGATTTGCTATAAATCAGTATATCATCAAAATAGACTACCACAAATCGTCCAATGAAAGCACGTAAAACTTCGTTCATTAGTCTCATGAAAGTACTAGGTGCATTAGTTAACCCAAAAGGCATGACTAACCACTCATATAAACCAAACTTAGTTTTAAATGCTGTTTTCCATTCATCTCCCAATTTCATACGAATTTGATGGTATAAACTACGCAAATCAACTTTGGAGAATATTGTAGAGCCACTCAATTCATCAAGCATATCATCTAGCCTAGGAATAGGATAACGATAACGAATAGTAATATTATTAATGCCTCTACAATCAACACACATACGCGGCGTACCATCCTTTTTAGGCACTAGTATAATAGGAACAGCACAAGGACTAAGAGACTCGCGTATATAACCTTTGTCGAGCATCTCCTGTACTTGACGCATAATCTCCTTCGTCTCCTCTGGATTGGTACGGTATGGTGCACGGTTGGGTAGCGATCTTGTAGGGAATTAAGTCAATTTGATGCTCAATCCCTCGAATAGGTGGTAATCCGGTGGCACGTCTTGTGGGAAGGCGTCGGCGAACTCTGCAAAATGTTAGTGACAGCGAGGGGCAAAGAGGAAGGCACGTCCTCGAATGAAAATAACGCCTCTTTGCACACAAAAGCATAGCAAACAGATTTGCTAGAATCTAGCTCCTCAATATCAGATTTGGTGGCAAGTAAACATGCACTTTTCAGTTTAATTTCGGAAGCAACATTAGATGGTTTATTATTAGGCTTCATTTGTTGCTCAAATTCTTTTGCCACAATCTGATTTTCACTCTTATTTTCTCTCTGTTTTGCTTTATTAGCTCTATTAATATCATCTTTCAAAATTGAATCAGAGTCATAGGAAGCAAAGTAATATTTTTATCCTTGTGAACAAGAGTATACTGATTGTTTCTACCATGGTGTACAGAATTTTTATCAAATTGCCATGGTCTACCAAGTAATAAGGAACATGCTTGCATAGGTACCACATCACAATCAACATAATCAGCATATGTAGAGATACTAAAATACACACGAACGATGCGTGTTACCTTAACCTTGCCGCTGTTGTTGAACCATTGGATGTAGTAAGGATGTGGATGTGGTCTTGTGGTGAGAGAAAGCTTCTCCACCATATCCATGCTAGCCAAGTTGTTGCAGCTCCCTCCATCTATGATGGCCTTGAATAGAACGTTCCTTCACAACTCCCTTTGTATGGAACAAGTTATGCCTCTGATTTTGCTCAACTTGTGTTACTGCACACTCAAAACACGTTGAGCAACTAAACATTCATACTGTCGGCATCTTGACAGCCATGTATTGCGTCTCATGATCAGAATCATCTCCACCATGTTCTTCATGTGTAATAAGAGCCAAAGTCTCTTCATCATAGTCACTAAGCGGACTCATACCCACCATCCTCGGTAGCAATCATCACACGCTGAGATTGGCATTCTCGGCAAAATGTCCTCTTCCCTTACAACGACAACAAATAATATCACTTGTGTGCCTGTTGACGCCATGGAAGAAGAAGAGCTACTGTAGGCCCAAGAAAAGCGCTCTTGGCGAGATAGTGGTGGTTGTGCACTGCTTTCTTGTATCACGGTTGGAGGTGGCAGCCGGCGGAGGTGCCGGTGTAGTAGAACGTGTGGAAGTAGATGATGCACGTGGTGTCCATGATGAAGGTCGACCTGCGAGAAAAGTTAGTCCACGCCAACGCTTTGTCGATCCTGCACTTCACGTTTAGCTTTACAAGCAAGATGGAATAATCGAAAGTGATATTATTATAATCCTTGTAGTCTAGAATGGTCTGAATCTCTCTATTTAATCCACCCGAAAACGTGCAAGCATAGCTTCATTCTCCTCAACAATACCACATCAAATCAACCAGTTTGTAATTCCTGATAATATTCTTCTACCGAAATTTTTCCTTGTCTTAAGCTCTGAAATTTAAGAATTAATTCACGCTGATAATATGGTGGAAACCAACGAGTACGCATAGCAGTTTTCAAAGCAGCCCAAGTAGGCTGGAACAGGATATAATCTACAATGTTCAGACCACCAAACACATGCAAAGCTAGTGAAAGCACAAACAGCAAGGCGAGAACACGTCTCTCCTCGGGATATTGTAAACATGTAAATCGTTGTTCAGTTTCTAACTCCCAAGTAAGATATATATCGTGAACATATCTACCCTCAAATGGTGGAATATTCAATTTCAGTTTAGGGAGATGGTCATGATCTAAATACTGAAGGGGAGCCCGAACATTGCCATTATTTGCATGTGGACGACACGGTGGTTGTGGTGCCGGTGGTTGCACGTAGTTCGATGTTGATCAACCTCATCCTCGTAATCTCTCACATAATCATCCTCCTCCACATCAGCCGGCCAGGAGCCACGGAAGTATCAACAGCACCACCGGCAGCTTGGCCAGGTGAAGAGGGACACGGCTCGCTTCGGCGAAGGGCTGCTTCAGCGACGTGGAGGTAGTCGTTGTTGTTGTTGTAGAGGTGCGTCGGTGCAGCCGATGGTGGTGGTGGTAGACGCGAGCAATTCATTAAACCTGTTATCGAGCTTTGTTTGACGCCTTCTCAATGCCATCTATCTTCTCCATGGCCTCTTCAAATCTATTAAGCACATCTTCCACCTGCCCACTCATCATATGTTGAAAATTATCAGGTAGCGCTTTGTTTGTAATGTTCTCCCGGTCGGTCTAAATCGGCTTGTGATCCTGCCATGGTTAGCGACAATAGAAACACACAAGAATATGATTCGACGGACTACTAGGAAGTGGTGGTGGGGGTGTGGTGGACAGTCACAAATCCGTCAAGCAAATCTCAAATTCTTACCAGTTCTTACCCAGAAAGGCGGTGATCGGCAACCGATGTAGTCAAAACTCTCAAAGCTTGGATAGAGCGATTACCGGGGAGAGTCAAGCATACGATGTAGATGTATGTGGAGCTGGGAAGGCTTATAATATGGTAGCAAAAGGGTCAGCAATAATCAATTCAGAGATGCAAAGTTGAATAAACGCTCAACGGCAGTGCTGTCTTTGGTCCTAGGCTAGACCGTGCTAGAGACGCGATCCTAGAACACTAACAAAATCACGGCGCTGCACGGAAACAACGGAAAAGCACACTCTGGAATATTTTTTTTTGCTCTTTTTTTTTGCGCTGCTCTTTTTTTTGCGAAAAATCACTATAATGGCGAGTGTCTCAAAACTCTTCCCAGGTCAAACTAACAGGATGGGCACGAAATTTTTTCGACCAAAATTTTTTTTATTGCCGGACCAAAAAGCTGAAGCGGGTCAAAAAACTTTCTATAATGGCGACTGTCTCAATACGCTTAGAAACACCTAAAAATAGGATAGCGGAAAAAATTTCGACAAGTGCGTTTCGGAAAATTTTGGGCCTAAGCGGAGGCGTTTTGAATTTTTCCGAAACCTCTGTGACAAGGAAACACGAATCGGAATTTAGATGGATCTCGAAAACAAACCTAATATGAGAAGAACTCGGATTGGTGGTGGATATATGGTGGTGGTATATTGATATGGATTGGTGGTGGTATATGGATACGGATTCAGAGCGGTGGCGGATAAGAAGGGTGGTAGATGGCAAGGCGATGATGATGGTGCGGCGGCGGCGTGACAACTTATGACCAGAACTCGAACCTCTAAAAGACTAGACTCTAAGACCAGCAACTTGACACGACGATGCAACCGCAAATTCAACAAAGCAAAAACCCTAAAAAGATTATGCGAAGGCTCAGATTGGTTCGGATATGATGAACTAACCCTAATTTTTTTGTGTGTGGCTTTTTCGTGGACTTTAGGTATGAAGAACAGACTCGATCTAATCTACGAAAAATTGTAAAATCTCACCGAGCAACCTGAAAATCTGATACCACTTGATAGAGGCAAAGGTGTCACGATGTTTCGATGAGATGGTGGCTATCGTTTACGTGGGAGTCGACCTTGACGATCCGACTACGTGACGTCGAGACGTCGCGCCTTAGCAATCGCTATACCAACTTCCGAGGGTTATTGACCACGCCGAGCACGATCAACCTGACCACGAGGGTCTGCATTTCCTGCGAGCAAAGCGAAGAACAAGCAAGAAACTAAGATTGCAATCTGGATATTGCGAATATAAGAGGAAAGCTTTATTAATGAAGGTGGGGTTACGTGGCGCCTTGGTGCAGTCGTTGAACACAAGCGAAATGCTGTGAAGTTGCAGATATGTCGAACTTTTGATATAAACAATACACTAAGTCTAAAAGATGCCCTAAGGTCTGTATATATGGATGAAGATGATGGAATTTCGTGGCCCTTGAGGAGGGGTCCGAAACCAACCCTAACTCTTGTTTCCCCACATACGGACTCTAAAACAGCCTATACTTAAGTATTTCGAAATTACATGGGCCTGGCCCAATAATAAGGTGACGCGGCACCTAGAATAACCTATGGACGAATATTATGAAGTGGCATCTTGTATATTTCGTCCAAGGCCTCATGCTCTCATTAGGGTGGCTTCAAAGTCCTGGAATCATCACTTGTAACTCCGTTCTTGTTCCCCTTAGCATGCCAACATCTCCATGCTTGAACTTGCTCCAAGGTTCATCTTTCTTGTCCATGGTAGGCCCTTCATTTGTAAGCAAAACAAATGTATCCAATTTAGGCAGCATCATATTCTCATGAACATTGGAATCGTTACCAAGAAACGAAAGTACCTGATAATTCAATTGGTGTGCGCGAGCTCTAGTAATTGGTCCAGTATGTATAGCAGCAGGGGCTGTGGGTGTAACGATGGTATTGATGTCCTCATCAACCGGGAAAGAAGCAAAAGGCGCCAGAGCCGGGAAAGAAGCGAAAGGCGCTAGAGCCGCTGCTGAAGGTATGGAAAACGAGGTCTGTTTTGTGGGACTTGCCATACTGGAAGATCCACCGTGTGCCTCACAGCCTTGATGTCATGCATATCACGAAGAACATGTGCGAGAGTCTGCTTGGTACCCTGCTCAACATGCCAGAGAGGACCAAAGATGGGCCGAAAGCAAGGGCAGACTTGAAATCAATGGGCATCAGGGAGGAGCTTCACGCTAATGACGACGATGATGAGGCGAAGTAGGACACGGAAAGTCGTCGCAAAGGCAAAAAGGCCAAGAAGACCGGAAATGACTACCCTCCCGCATGCTTCACTCTAAGTCTGGAGGAGATCAAGCAGTTTTTCACCTGCCTCGTATTAGTAAAACTTCCTTACGATTCTGGCGGGAAGATAAGCGGAATACCTAGACCCAGTGAAGCGAAGTTCAGCAGGATGAAGTCTCACGGTATCACGTCTTGATGACGCAGAATACTTCCGGTTGCAATCCATTGGGATCATGGGCCGCGCACGTCCGTGAAGCGCTATTTGGCCTATGCAACTTTTTTTTTGACGCCATCTCTCGGAAGTCGGTTGGCGTGAGGCAACTCGAAGGCTACGAGGAAGAGATCGTGGTGATACTATGCGAGCTTGAGATGTACTTCCGCCCGCATTCTTCGACGTTATGGTGCATCTGCTGGTCCATATCGTGGAGGATATCATCCAACTCGGGCCGACGTTCTGCACGCGACATGATGCCATTCGAAAGGATGAATGGTGTCATCAAAGGATACATTCGCAACATGTCACGTCCGGAGGGAAGCCTGGCCAGGGGCTTTTCGGCGAAGTGTGCATCTCCTCTTTGCGAATTATCTGAGCATCGAGGACCCGGTTGGTCTGCGTCAACGAGCACCTCGGCAGCCTCATTTGGATGGGGTCACCGTGAGGGTCGCCCGCGAAATGCATGTCGACTTCGAGGGTCGACTCGCCGACTTTGAAAGAGCAAACCTAGTCGCGCTACAACACATAGACATGGTCGATCCTTGGGTGGTAGAGCACAAAACCTTTATTGAGAAGGCGTACAATGGAGAGGCCAACAGAGGACGGGACGGAGATATAATCAAAGAGCACAACTCATGTTTCACGCGTTGGTTCAAGCGAAGCTTCATGCATTACCCTTTACATGAGGATTCTTTCGCGGAAGAACAACTCATATTCGCCTTGTCACAGGGCGCCGAGCACAACCTGATGACCTATGAGGTGTACGATATCAACGGCTACACATTCTACACCGAGGACAAGGACATGAAGAGTGATGGTTATCAGAACTCCGGGGTAACGATGGAATCCTACACCGGTAACGACAAGGACAGATACTACGGAAGGATCGAGGACATCTGGGAGCTGAGCTACGCTGGAGAGAAGGTCCCGATGTTCCATGTCAGATGGGCGAAGAGCGTCCTCAAAGAAGACCGGTATTTCACCACCATGGTTATACCCGAAGCCAAATCCAAGACCATGGTATAAGCGTCACCCTTGAAAAATGAGCCATGGGTACTGGCTTCCCAAGTGGACCAATGCTTCTTCATTACCGACCTGTCAAAGCCCAATCGTGTTGTCGTGAGGAGAGGCAAAAGGAAGATCACCGGAATGGATGGAGTAGCCAATGAGCAAGACTTCGACAAATCTGGCGACCGAAGATCGAACATGGCGGCGATGATGAAGTAGTACCATACACCACAAGAAGAAGCAGGACCACCCTACCTAAAGGACGTCCGTTCCAAAGAAGAACTCCATTTGCAAAAAAGAAGGGCAAGAAGATTGTGAACAGATAGCTAGCTAAGAACGATTGTATTTAAATTGTAGCCTTCATTCCTCGATTGTATTTCATGGGCACTTTAATTTTGAACTCATGAATATTTTTTAAATTTCATGGACACTCGATCTCGATCCCCCTCCATCTCGATCGCTATCCCACCTCGCCAGATCCGGTCCCCCTCGCCGCCGAGCACCCCCCGCACCCTCTCCCCCGCTCCACCGGCCGCCGCCGCCGACCCCCCGCACCCTCCCCCGCTCCACCGCCGCCGCCGACCCACCGCACCCTCCCCCGCTCCACCGCCGCCGAGCACCCCCCGCACCCTCTCCCCCGCACCCTCTCGCACCCTCCCCGGCCCGCTCCACCGTCACAAATGAATGCAACTAAAATTGCAAAAAAACAAATTTGATTATATTTTCAAATAACAAATTTGATGATATTTTCAAATAATAAATTTGATGATATTTTTTCATATTCATAAATATTTTTAAATAACAAATTTGATGATATTTTTTTAAAAAATATTACTGTTTTTATAAAAAAATATTACTGTTATGATTTAAAAAAGTTTGAACATATTTAAACACAAATAAATATCAAACAACATTTTAAATGTTGTTAACATGGCAACAAACTGCATATTATTTTTCTACATGAAATTCGATCATCTAGCATATGTGACATGTTATATTTGGATGCATGGATAAAAAGATATGTGCAAAGAAAAAATGCATAAAAACAAAAATTGGGGAGCCTGGGAATCGAACCCAAGACCTCCTGGTGTGTGTGCTGCGTGCTAACCAGTCGGGCTAGTGTATGTGTTCTGATGGTGATACGGTTAGGTGGAATATAACCAGAGTGCTCGAACTGTAATAAAAAACATTCTAATGGCGCACCGCTGCAGGGTGCACCATCTATCTAAAAAAACATTCTAATGGCGCACCGCTGCGGGGTGCGCCATTAGTAAGCTTCCCCCCACTCCACCTATTCCCCTCCCTCGCCACATCCCCATTCGACCTAACTTTGCCCCCTCCGCCCCATACGCTGCCGCCCCGCCTTGCTCCGCTCCCTCCGTCTGCCGCGCCTGCACACCGTCGACAACGCCGCCGCCTCTCCTTCCGGCTCCAAGGTGGGTGGCAAGCTCGACGCGCCGCCTCCTCCTCGACGCGTCGCCTCCTCCTCGACGCGCCGCCGCCCGCCGCCTCCTCGACGCTGGCGCCCTCCTACGGCAGCCTACCGTTATCCCACAGGTGATTCCTCACCTCTCCCCCTTCCCCTCCTTCCCCCTAGGCTACCTCCCGCGAGTACCACAGCCCTCTTCCCCCGTGTTCTAGGGTTAGAAAAAGTTAGCAAATTTATAGTAGAAGATGTAATTCCCCTTACCCGTTTTGATGTAGATGTATGTCTAGAGGCTTGATTCCGCTGGAGTAGCGAATATGAGCTCTACCTCATTCTCCCATTCTCTCTGTGGATGTAGGCGTTTGATTCCTCTTGGCAAGGTTTTGATTTCAGTGTGGATTTGTGGTGCATGTCGGTGGGGTTGTGCTTCTTCATGTTGATTATTGTGACAATTCTTTCTAAAATTGTGATCTAGTTAAGTGGAGTGCAGGTAGTGTTTCAGCCAAACCTCCCCCCTCTGAACTCATCTATTTAGTCATATATATGAAGCAACCAAATCTCTTTGGATGTGTGTGTGTGTGTGTTTGCTGGTTTGCCTTTTTTTTGCTTAGTTAGTGTGTCTTTCAGTTATTGTCTCTGTTCATGCTTATCTCTGCACAAATAGTTGCTGCAACGGGCTATTGGAACTTTCGATGCTCACACTATATTAGGTTGTTTAATGTTTAGCTTGGTGTTATGTAGTACCTGTTTGTTCAGTACATTTGGAGTATGGTTCTGGCTCACACAGTATTTTAATTCTACTATAAATTTGCACTATAAATATATTGAAATTATACTGTTAATACACTGCAATTACATGTCTACTGTATTTACCTCCTCTTCTATACCTTTTACTAGAAGTCAGCAAAAGAATATCAGTTCTACTTTGCCCCCTAGTAGATCTGGTAGAGTAAGAAACTCCCCTTATAATGATGCTTTTCTCTAGAAAAAATGATCCTGGATTTTTTATGTAATTCTTTGTGGTATTAAGATGGAAACACAGGATACTATTTACATTAGGAGATGGTGTTATATTAAGATGCATATATTGTTATGTTACGCAAATTGCATCATCTTGCCACTTAAGTCAGCCTTCCGTTTAAGCAGAAAATTCAGTTAGGAGCTACTGTCAAAAACTTGAGCTACTGTCAAAAAATTCAGTTAGCTACAGTTAGGAGCTACTGTCAAAAACTTGAGCTACTGTCAAAAAATTCAGTTATGGCATCTAGAATAATGTCAGTTTTGTTTTGTAACTAGAAGACCAAAGTGTTAGGAATTACATCCAAGCTGTAGTTTTCGATGATTCTGTCCAAACTGAAAAGCATTAAAAAGACCATGTGTTTTTGGTCAAAATTTGCATGTAAAACTGAAATAATCGGTCATAAAGAATATCCTCAAGACCATGTGTTTCTTGGATTTACGTAATGATGATGGAACATTATAAAGCATTGTACTCCGGTGTGTATGAAGGATACAAAAATTTAGCAACTTCTCTGATTTTATAAAGTTGTTCTTATATGGGTGAAACTTCACTTGTTTTTAGGCTAGTGCAGGGTGTTGCTTTATTGTGATGCCTCTGAATTACTTGTGATCACATTGAGAAAGACTTGCAAAGATGATGATCATCTTTTCTGAGAAAACAATTTCTGTAAACACGTCGATAACTTTGCTAGTTTCTTTGGGTTTTGTCTCCGACCATTGTGTCGTGATGAATTTGCAGGTACCCCGAGAGGCCCTTGAGTTTGTCGGAATGTCGATTAACTTCCGTTCCGGCAAATTCGGGTACTCCATATGTCCTATTTTCAGCAAAGGTCATGCTGAAATTTTCCGTGAATTTTAGCATGACTTTGCTAAAAATAGGACATATGCGGTACTTGCGACTAATGCATGGGCCGGGGTATCTTAGTACTTAGTTAAGTAGGATCAACTGCCTCGCCATTCTTGCTGCATTAAACGATAGGTGGCAATAGAGCCAAGTGATTAGGCCCAATTTAGAATTCTCCTTAGCATCGATAAACCCTAGATGATAAAACCAACATAGGTGGCAATAGAGCCAAGTGATTAGTGCCAAGTGATTAGGCCCAACCTAGGGTGCCTCGGCATCGATAAACCCTAAATGATGAAAACTTAACTTAGCATTTAGGGTGCCTCGGCGTTGACAAACCCTAAATGATGAAACCTTGGCTTCTATAGGGTGCCTCGGTGTCGATGAGAACCTAAATGATGTACGCTTAGGCTTTTAGGGTGCCTCGGCGTCGACAAACCCTAAATGATAAAAGCTTAGCTTTTAGGATGCCTCGGTGTCGACAAACCCTAAATGATGAGACCATGATCTTGTTCCTTGACAATAGCCAACTTTTTGGCCAAACTTTTTTCCTATTTAGAGCAAAACATGGCCCACAACGATGAGGCCGGGCGGTTGAGGCGGCAAGCAATTACAGGAGCTGTCCCGGAGATGGAGGAACAACCTCACCGCTATGAGGACGCCGCGGAAGACACCGATCCTGACTACACAACCCCTAGTGGCGTCGGGGATGACACCACTGATGGTGCCGCCGAGGATGCCACCACTAATGATGGCGGCGCACACAAAGATGGCAGCCAACCGAAGCAGCAACGGAAGGACCGGCGCCCGAACGCGCTCCGCACCGTCAAGGAGGAATTTACTCAAGTGGACTCCGGCGGGCATCCAACGGAGCCCAAACATATAGTCAAGTGGTACTCGGTTCAGCTCGGGTGCATTCTCCGGAGCACCGTCTCGATCAACACAGAGAATCTTAGGCATAAGGACCGAGGGAATTTGCGCAACCTCGTCTTCATGAAGCTGCACGAACGATACAAGTTCCCCGCTGAATTTGAAAACACACGCCTCTCAGGGAATAAAGTGAACAGTGCCGCCCTCACGAGGATGAGCACGGCCCTGTCTACTTGGAGAAGCGCGGTGAAGAGAATGATTGAGAAAGGTGATAGTTATGAGAAGTTCAAGGCGAAAAATCCTTTGATCAGCGAAGAGGACTACAAGGAGTTCAAGATCAAGTGCGAGAGCAGTGCAACCTCCGAATCAAGTCGGTGGGGAAAGAAATGCGGGAGTTGAACTTAGGGGAACACAAACTCGGTCCCGGCGGTTACAGAATGGCGGAGCCTATATGGGACAAGGAGGACGCGGAGCGTGCCGAGCAAGGCTTACCGCCCCGCTTCGAGAAATACAGCAGTGACAAGCAGACCAGGAACTATGTCAGGGCCCGATACAAGGAGGACCCGATAACAAAGGACCTTACCACGGATCCGAAGACCAGGGCGCTTGAGCTTGTTCTGGCGAAGGAGACAGAAAATAGTAGCGCGGGGTCGTCTCAGAGCACCCCTGCTTGGGACAGCACTCTAAATAGGGCGTTGAACGTAATGAAAAACAAGGATAAGCTTAGTAAGCCGTCGTCAGCTGGTCGTGTGGCTGGCAAAGGCTTGTCCACAAAATGGTCGTCATACTATACATTTGGTGGGCGAAAGGAGAAAAAGAGCAGCTCGGAAAGCCGATCGCGAGGGTCAAGAACTCAACGCACAAGTGGCGCGGATTCGAGATTGTCCAAGAGCAAGTGCAACAACAAGCGGGATCGACGCTCACCGACATTATGCCTACCTTGATTCATGGGGCGACGACGTGGATTGCGGGTGGCCAGGGGCCGTCCCGATTCCCAGCTTCACGGCCGACAACTTCGCTGGCAACGCGTGGCGGCGCCATTGGTGTCTCCGGCGGCGGCGGTATTGGTGTCTCAACGCCGCACGACCGACATTGGAGCTTAATGCACCGGGTGTCTGTTGGCGGCACCTCGCCGACAAGCGGCCCTCCGTCGATTACTGCGCCCGCCGTTGGCGGTGCCTCGACATTAGCCGAGCTCGGCGCCATCATCATGGTAACTAATTAAGCCTCTCGGCGAGGACTTCATCTCCTTGCCTTTGACTAGGCATCCCTGACGCCCTACATGTTTTCGCAGGGCGCCGCCGACGTTCCGTGCACTCTCCTGCACTTCGTGAACATCATTCAACCGGGCAACCCCGTGTTCCACGGTAAACCGATGCCACCCACCGTGTATAGGGTTCAACTAGTTCGGGTGCTGCCAGGCTGCAACGAGTTGTTACCTCCGATTCGACCCGCCGGGGCCGACGAAGATGATCTAATGACCCTCGGCGCTGCCTAAGCTGGCCCTGCTTTGGCGAAGAGCCGGATTCGTTTGAGGCGGGGATACCACCCCAAATACAACATCGCCCGATCGTGCGGCGCCAAGCCATGGTAAGACCGCCGCCGCGCTACCGGACATGCGGACATCCCTATGGCACGGGATCCGAACATGCATATGGCACGGGATCTGAGACGACGAAGACAACGACGACGGCCAGTACATTTAGCAACGTCGATAAGTACTTTACGAACATGGGTATGATGGCCAATTTTGCGGGCCTCTTTCTCAAGAACCCAACCAAGGCGACCGCGGTCTAGCAGTGCAGTGGAGAAACCCGGTTACAACAGGCGTCGTCTGGCGTTCGATTCTCGAGAGGCGCCTCCATTGCCGACTTCACCGAGCCTCACATAGCCGAGGTGCCAAATATTATCAGCCCCAACACACTCAAGAAGGCGGTATGTGAGCAGAACTCGGTCCCATTACAATAGAAGAAGAAGGGACGGAAAAGAAAGAGTAACAAGGGTGCGAGCCAGCCGGCACCGAGTACGATCCGTGCTCAGGACGGGCCACCTTCACCTAAAGATATCTCGAGGAGGGTGCATGTGGCGGGTAGGGCGATGCTACCGACGAATATGCTCAATGCTGCAACCGGTGCTATGTGGAGTCCGCATGACAGTGTTCTTTCTTTGGAGAAGCGGCGTCTCAGAGAGAATGATGTGGCATACCCGGTTTTCGTGGCCAAGGTGCCAGAGGGCAAGGGCTTTGTGGGTGGCGCCATCGGGGGTACGATCGTCCAGTGGTTTGATGACATCTTTGTTATGTTTAACCTTCATCCGCTGCACTACACCTTTGGTCGGCTGTTTTCGCTGAGTATGGAGATGCGGATCATTAGAGACAAGACCCCGGACATCGTGATAGTCGACCCCTTCTACATGCGTGCCAAGATCTTGGGCATTTGGGACCCGCAAGTCGCGAGTTCTTACTGAAAGGCGTCATTCGGCAAACCAGATAAGGATAACTTCCTCGTGCCTTACTTTCCCGAGTAATTCATCCCCTCACCGCCCGTAACATATGATTTCTTAGATTTGATCGTTCTTTCTTTTCTACCATTCCGTGTTACGTGCAGTGACACACATTGCACACTCATCCTCTTAAGCCCGAAATATTCCATTGCCACATATTTCGACCCGGACCGTGACTCCAAGATAGACTACACAAATATCAAGAAAGTTCTTGATGATGTTCTCCCCGGCTACGCCAAATCTGGAGGCACCTTCGCCAAGCCAGTTAAATGGCGATGCAGTAGCGCGCACGTGTTTGCCCACAATACAAAGTTCTCCTGCGTCAAGCAGCCGCCTGGCGGTCAGAAGGATGCCTACTACGCCCTCCATCACATGCGGGCGATCATACGGGACCATCCTCACCTTCTGCTACCAGATAATCTCAAAGATTGGGCCGCGAGCTTGTCGGCAATCCAGGACGCGGACATCAGACAAGAATACTTTCGCATCCAGCCAGAGTTTGCAGAAATTATCCATCAAGATGTCCTTCGTACCTCGGGGCAGTTCTACCTCAGACATCAACCGTCCAACAGTGAGATAGACTGGCGCTACAAATGCAGGCTGATAACGCCCGCGATTTCATGACCATCACGACAGACGATGGCTTCATCCACGCTCCGGTCCCATGAGTCGAGTCGACAGTAGTGATGCTATGTGTAGTTCTGAAATATTGATTGGCCCATGTTGTAATTGAACTTTAATGAACTTGTATGTCTCTTTGGTTTGGAAAGTCGTTCAACTTAGATGTAATCGATGCTATTTATTAGTAGTACCATGAATCGTGCTATTAATGTCTTGCTTTTCTCTTCCGGTCCTTTTGTTGCATACTTATATATTGCTTATGTATTATGCATTGTTTGGCTTGTGCATAGAGATGTAAATGCGTATGTCGTGGTACAAGGGTAAGGTTCCTAGTCTCACGACGACCGGGAGGAGTGTCGGAGACAGGTTCACCGTTTCGTGATAAGAGTTACAAAGGGTACACCACTAGGGCGGAGGCGGAATCTAGATACGCCCGGTATCTAGCGGAAGAGAGGAGGGAGCGTTGGAGGAACCGGATGAAGACCAGTTTCATCGCGATGATGCTCATCGTGATGACTGTAGCTCTCTTCTATGTGATGGTAGTTTAGATGATCGATATCGACTTGTAATGTGAAGACAAACTCGCTACTCGCGGTCTCGAGACTTGTAACGTTCTATCTTTGTTCGGTCTTTTGAATTCGGAGACTAGTATGATGAATTGTATTCGAAGACTAATCTTCTATTGTATTCGATGAATCTGCTGTTGCTGTGTGGTGTTGTCTAAATTATGTCCAATAATATATTTTGTAACCTGTGAAAATATCAGAAAAGAAAAAAATCCCTAATATTCATACTAGTGGCGCACCACACAAGACACTAATGGCGCCTTTGTGATAATCACACTAATGGCGCATCACCTTTAGTGCGCCATTAGTATGCCAAAGCACATGGGTACATATGGCCCCAGGAGGCATACTAATGGCGCACTCTGAGCTATACTAATGGCGCTTTTCATTGGTGCGCCATTAGAACCAGAATACTAATGGCGCACCAGTGGTGCGCCATTAGAATTTAATTCTAATGGCGTGATGCTAGTGGCGCACCAGTAGTGCGCCATTAGTAGGCAAAACTGGTGCTCCACTAGCATGCCTTTTCCTAGTAGTGTTTGCTCCACCGACATACTCCTTCCTCCTATATATACCTACGTACCCCCAAACGATTAGATACGGAGCCAAAAACCTAATTCCACCGTCGCAACCTTCTGTACCCACGAGATCCCATCTTGGGGCCTGTTCCGGAGTTCCGCCGGAAGGGGAATCCACCACGGAGGGCTTCTACATCATCGCCATAGCCGCTCCAAAGAAGTGTGAGTAGTTTACCTCAGACCTTCGGGTCCATAGTTAGTAGCTAGATGGCTTCTTCTCTCTTTTTGGATCTCAATACAATGTTCTCCCCCTCTCTCGTGGAGATCTATTCGATGTATTCTTCTTTTTTGCGGTGTGTTTGTTGAGACAGATGAATTGTGGGTTTATGATCAAGATTATCTATGAGCAATATTTGAATATTCTCTTAATTCTTTTATGTATGATTGGTTATCTTTGCAAGTCTCTTCGAATTATCAGTTTGGTTTGGCCTGCTAGATTGGTTTTTCTTGCAATGGGAGAAGTCTTTGAGCTTTGGGTTCAATCTTGCGGTGTCCTTTCCTAGTGATGAGGGGCAGCAAGGCACATATTGTATTGTTGCCATCGAGGATAACAAGATGGGGTTTTTAACATATTGCATGAATTTATCCCTCTACATCATGTCATCTTGCTTAATGCGTTACTCTGTTTTCATTAACTTAATCTCTAGATGCATGCTGGATAGCGGTCGATGAGTGGAGTAATAGTAGTAGATGCAGGCAGGAGTCGGTCTGCTTGTCTCAGACGTGATGCCTATATACATGATCATACCTAGATACTCTCATAACTATGCTCAATTCTGTCAATTGCTCAACAGTAATTTGTTCACCCACCGTAGAAATACTTATGCTCTTGAGAGAAGCCACTAGTGAAATATATGGCCCCCGGGTCTATTCTCATCATATCAATCTTCAATCAATTTATTATTGCTTTGCTTTTTACTTTACCTTCTATTTTACTTTGCATCTTTATATCTAAAATACCAAAAATATTATCTATCATCTCTATCAGATCTCACTCTTGTAAGTGACCATGAAGGGATTGACAACCCCTAATCGCGTTGGTTGTGTTGAGCTATTTGTTTTGTGTAGGTACGAGGGACTCATGGCGTGGCCTCCTCTTTGGATTGATACCTTGGTTCTCAAAAACTGAGGGAAATACTTACGGTACTTTGTTGCATCATCCTCTCCTCTTCGGGGAAATCCAACGCAGTGCTCAAGAGGTAGCAAGAAGAATTTCTGGCGCCGTTGCCGGGGAGGCTTACGTGAAGTCAAGTTAAGATTTGACTCCTGACAACGAGCCATTTCTGGTGCCGTTGCCGGGGAGTCTACGCAAAAGTCAACATACCAAGTACCCATCACAATCCCTTATCTCTCGCATTACATTATTTGCCATTTGCCTCTCGTTTTCGTCTCCCCCACTTCACCCTTGCCGCTTTATTCACCCTCTCTTTTCCGTTCGCCTCTTTTTCATTCGTTTACCTTGTCGTCATGGCTAGTCTTATATCTTCTCCGTTGTCTCCCGAGAATGAAGCTCTAAATTTTAAGCAAAGGGAGGGAGAAAATCTAAAAGAAGCTTGGTATAGAATTTGCAATGCTCAAAATAGATCTACCAGGAAGCAATCTACTTCAGTTCTTCTCCGCAATTTTTATGTAGGTGCTAATCCTTGGTATAGATATATCCTTGATACTATTACCGGAGGGAATTTCTTGGGTAGCCATACTTTTGATTCTTATAATGCTATGATAGATCTATTCGGCTCACCCCCTCTTTTGGTTAATGGGACTATGTTAACTTTGGAGCATGTAATGCAAAGGCTTGAAATTATTGAAAACAAAGTTGCTACCGTAGAGTTAATTGAAAATCTTGATAAAAAGATCCACAACCAAATTACACAATATGGATCTAAGGTAGGAGTAACTTTGAAAAATATTAAGGAGAAGGAACCCGTAGTTAATGAGAAAATAAATCTAGATTCCACAAGAATCGATTAACTTGAGGGTATCATTACCAATTTGGAAACCGATTTTTCTTCCGTAAAAAATACTCCAAGCCCTCCCAATAAAGTTTCCAAGTTTATGTATGTTCCTAAAAATAAGGGTAAATCCTCTAGTAAGGAAACTGCGGATATTAGATCTATAAGTATTCATCCCGATTTTTTTGCTATCATTAAGGAACCGTTTGCTACACATGAATTTTTCGATCTTGTGCCTAAGAGTTTGATAATTACTAAAAAGAAAGAAACTCCTAAGGATGGGAGATGTCTCATTGAAGAATTGCCTACCAAAGATGGCAAAACCTAGATCTATCCTTTCTTTTATGCCTAGGTAGGGGCGTTAAACGATAGCGCTTGTTGGGAGGCAACCCAATTTTATTTTTAGTTTTTTTTTGCTTTTGTTTCTGTATAGGAATAAATAATCCATCAAACTTCTGTTTAGATGTGGTTTTATCTTTTAATTAGTGTTTATGCCAAGTTAAACCTATAGGATCTTCTTGGATGATATTTATTTGATCTTGCTGTAATTTCCTGAAACTTTCTGTTCACGAAAACAATTGTTAAAAATCACCAGAACGTGGTCAAATAGTGATTCAAGTTGCTTCTGATCAATAAACAAATTGGCTAGGTCGTCCTATTTTGGCTGATTTTTTGGAGTTCCAGAAGTTTGCGTTAGTTACAGATTACTACAGACTGTTCTGTTTTTGACAGATTCTGTTTTTTGTGTGTTGTTTGCTTATTTTGATGAATCTATGGCTAGTAAAATAGTTTATAATCCATAGAGAAGTTGGAATACAGTAGGTTTAACACCAATATAAATAAAGAATGAGTTCATTACAGTACCTTGAAGTGGTCTTTTGTTTTCTTTCGCTAACGGAGCTCACGAGATTTCTGATGAGTTTTGTGTGGTGAAATTTTCAAGTTTTGGGTGAAATCTTTTGATGGATTATGGAACAAGGAGTGGAAAGAGCCTAAGCTTGGGGATTCCCATGGCACCCCGAAGATAATCCAAGGACACCAAAAAGTCAAAGCTTGGGGATGCCTGTAACGCCCCGGATTCGATGTGCCAGGTGTCCGTCAGTTATTCGCCGTCGTTGCCATGTCATGTGCTTGCGTGTTGCATTTTGCCATGTCATCATCTGCATTTCATATCATGCAGTCATGTGCATCGCATTTGCATACATGTTCGTCTCATGCATCCGAGCATTTTCCCCGTTGTCCGTTTTCCAATCCGGCACTCCTATGTCACCCGGCGCCCCCTCTTGTCTCTTTTCGTGTGCGGGTGTTAAATGGTCTCGGAATGGACCGAGGTTTGTCAAGCGGCCTTGGTATGGCACCGGTAGACCGATTGTCAAGTTTCGTGCCATTTGGAGGTCGTTTGATACTCCAACGGTTAACCGGGTAACCGTAAAAGCCTCTTTTGTGTGCAGCCCAACACCCCTTTCAAAGTGGACCAAAACCCAGCAAACTCCATTCCATGCTCTCGGTCGTTCGATCACGATCGCGTGGCCGAAAACCGCTCCTCATTTGGACACTCCTAGCTCCCTCTACATATATATATGTGTGCCTCCCCCGAAATTCTCGCAGTCCAAACCCTAGCCCCGCTTCTCCGCGCCACCGGACATGTCCGCCACCGTTCGGACGCGTCCGTCGCCCGCAACCACGTCGCCTGGGCCAATCGAGCCGCCACTGGGCATCCCGCCCCGCAACCAACGGCGCCTGCCGCGTCGCCTCGCCGGCTCCCCCACGGCCGCGTGGGCCCGCGAAACCACGTCCGGCCCGCCCGACCCACATGCGCCGCCGCTCGGCGAGCTCTCGCCGGAACTCTCCCTCGCCCGCCCCCTTCGCCCGCCTGCCGCCTCCGGCGCCGCCGCCCGTCAGCGGGACCGTCGCCGCCTCGCCCGACCTCACGCTCCTCCGTCCCCGCCGCCTCGCGCCGTTGCCGGCCGCCCGCCCGCCCGAAACGCGCCCGCGGACCTCCACGCCGCCTCGGAACTCGCCGCCCGTATGGCTCCCAGCGCCCAGCGCCTCTGCCGCCGCCGCCGGTAGCAGCAGAGCAGCCGCGCCGCCTCTCCGGTGAACCCGACCCGCCCGTCGCGGATCTGGCCTCCCCGGCCCCGTCCCCGACTTCTCCGGCCGCCGGCGCCTCAGTTCCGGCGAGATCCGCCGCCGCTTTGAAAACCGTGCAGATCTGGAGGTTGCCCCCGAATTGCCCAAGTCCCTGTTTTTTTTGCATAATAATGCCATGTTCATCATGTTGTATCTCTGCATCCGTGATTCCGTTTTGCGCGTGTAATATGCCAAATTGTTCGCCTTAAGGATTCCTGCATTCCATTCCATTGCATCATATTCATTTGAGTCCATCTTGTTGCCTGAATCATCGTTGCAAGAGTGCTATATGATGTTAATCTGCTGAAACTGTTATAACTTGCTCATTTGTCATTTTTGTCATGATTGATGTGTGCGTCCTATGAGCATGAGCTCTCTACATGTGTTTTGTGCTATGTCATGCCATCTTTACAAGGGTGTCATCCATGTATTTTTGTGATTCATGTAGTGAGTGCATCAAGCTTGTTAAGTAGGGTACTTGTTGTTACTGTTTTGCATGTCTGATTCTGTTATATTTTGTTGCCATGTAAACCTGCTGCTACAAGTCATTCTATGCATAATCTGGAGATGTTCACTAAGTATGTTTTGTTGTACATGTATTGATCTATCCATCCATTCCCTTTGTTGCAATTATAGTCTGCTGTAATTTGTTATTATCTTGCTCTCAAAGTTGCTAAATAATGTTGCTGTCAGCCTGTTAACATTAAGTTCAGTTTTGCCATGAGCTTTGCTAGTGATCCATGCACTCTATAAACTTGCTATTGCCATGCTTAGCTTCATAAACATATCTTCTTACTGTGCCTTTACATGCCATGTATTGTTCTGTGATGAGTGGTTCAAGCTCACCAACATGCCTACTTATTGTATTTCCTGCCATGTATGAATCTGTAATATAACTTGCTATGTTTACATGGGCGCCATCATATTTTCTGTGCCCTTTTGGCTCATGGTCAGTAAGGGACTTTTGTTCTATGCAATTAGTAGGTTCATTCCATGCTCTAGTTTGACATGATAGCTTGCTGTAACATGTTGTTTGATAGCTCTAAATATTGCAACCTGATGTTATTTACGCAAAGTCCTAAACTGTTATTATTTGCAATCTTGCCATGTCCTTTTGAGCATGTTCTAGTGGTTTATGGAGATAGCTCAGTGTTCATGTTTTGTCATGACTTACCTGTACATCACGTACATGCCTTTTGTTATCATGTTAAGATGATGTAGCTTGTTGTTTAGGTGATTGCAATATGCCTAGTTGCTGCTTTGGACAGATTGTTGTCATGACTTGTATAGGGTGTATGTGTTGATCCGTTGCTCCGTTTGAGTGTGCTCTATATGAAACTTGCTTGATTTTGCATGTAGTTTCATATTGTCATGTTGCATCCTTGTTTGAGAGTGTTTGCTTGAGGTTTGTATGCATTTTGCATCAATGCCATGTTTTACTTGTTTTGCTCACATCTTCTAGGCCGTAACTCCGAATCTAACGAACTTTATATGTAACTTGACTAGAATTTTGTGTAGATCATCGTGGTGCATCTTAACTTGCTGTTTAAAAACTTGAACATAAGGTTTATTCAGATCTGGACCAATTTCGAAATTTGCATATGAGGACTTACCAGAATTGTTCTATGTTGTTTCCGGTCTCATTTAAACTTGCTTTGATGTGCTGCTCTTGTTTGCATCATCTCTTGCCATGAGTAGCTTCATGTAGCCTTGTCATGCATCATGCTTGTTGTGCATCATGTCTTGTCTATGTGTGGTGTGTTTACCTTGTTGTGTGCTTCTTCTCGATAGTTCTGTTTTCGTTGCGATCGTGAGGATTCGTTAAATCTACGCTTGGTTACGTCTTCGTGGCTTCATCCGTTCGTCTTCTTCATGGACTCGTTCTTATTCATTCTTGCGGGATTTCAGGCAAGATGACCGTTACCTTGGATCTCATTACTATAATTGCTATGCTAGTTGCTTCGTTCTTTTCGCTATCTTTGCGCTACCTATCATTTGCTCTTCAAGCCTCCCAATTTGCCATGTCGACCTCTAACCTTTGCACCCTTCCTAGCAAACCGTTGCTTGGCTATGTTACCGCTTTGCTCAGCCCTCTTATAGCGTTGCTAGTTGCAGGTGAAGTTGAAGATTGCCCCATGGTGGACAGGATTTTGGTTGGGATATCACAATATCTCTTATATTATTAATGCATCTATATACTTGGTAAAGGGTGGAACGCTCGGCCTTATGCCTGGTGTTTTGTTCCACTCTTGCCGCCCTAGTTTCCGTCATATCAGTATTATGTTCCCGGATTTGCGTCCCTAACGCGGTCGGGTGATTTATGGGACCCCCTTGACAGTTCGCTTTGAATAAGACTCCTCCAAAGAAGGCCCAACCTTGGTTTTACCATTTGCCTCACCACCACCTATTTTCCCTTGGGAGTAATTAACCCAAGGGTCATCTTTATTCAGCCCCGGGCCAATGCTTGTCTAAGTGTTGGTCCAAACTAGAGCACCGTCTTGGGACCATCCCTTGGCAACTTGGGTTACGTCGGTACTGCACGCTTCGCTTATCCGGTGTTGCCACGAGAGCGAGATATGTGCAGCTCCTATCGGGATTGTCGGCGCATCGGGCGGTCTTGCTGGTCTTGTTTTATTCTTGTCGAAATGTCTTGTAGCGGGATTCGAGACTGATCGGGTCTTCCGGGAGAAGGAATATCCTTCGTTGATCGCGAGAGCTTATCATGGGCTAAGTTGGGACACCCTGCAGGGTATAAACTTTTCGAGAGCCGTGCATGGTTATGTGGCAGATGGGAATTTGTTAATATCCGGTTGTAGTAAACTTTAAGCAAACTCTTCCAAAATACACCAACCGTGTGCGTAACCGTGAGTGTCTCTTTTTCGGGTTGATCGAGAGGAGAACACGGTTTACGGGTTATGTCCGGCGTAAGTAGGAGTTCAGGATCACTTCTTGATCATTACTAGTTGACGACCGTTCCTTTGTTTCTCTTCTCGCTCTCATTCGCGGATGTTAGCCACCATATATGCTTAGCCGCTGCTGCAACCTCACCACTTTACCCCTTCCTTTCCCATTAAGCTTTGCTAGTCTTGATACCCATGGTAATGGGATTGCTGAGTCCTCGTGGCTCACAGATTACTACACCAACTGTTGCATTTACAGGTTTGCGATGATCATGGCCTTGAGGCGATGTTTGCTTGTGTTGGAGTTCTTCTTCTGCTTCTTCTTCGATCAGGGGATAGGTTCTAGGTCGGCAGCCTAGGCTAGCAGGGTGGATATTGTTTGAGTTTCTGTTTATGTTCCATCCGTAGTCGGATGTTGATCCATTGTATATGATGTTGATGTATTCTTGTGGCATTTGTGCCTTATGTATGTATCCCCATCTATTATGTAATGTTGACGTAATGATATCCACCTTGCAAAAGCGTCTTCAAGATGCGCTTCTATCCTTGGTGGGACCTTCGAGTTCCTTTTTGGATAGGGTCGCATCTTGGGCGTGACAAGTTGGTATCGAGCCTCAACCGACCCTAGGAGCCCCCTTGATTGATCGTGTAGTTTGGCCGTTGTTGAGTCTAGAAGAAAACTGTTTTGGTCTAGTTATATCGGAGTAGGAATTCCTTTTACTCCTCAGCCCCTTAAATCGCTCTGGTGAGGAATCTTGACGTAGGTGTTTTGAATTACTCCTCTTCCCGTTCAAATTTTTCTTCAGGATCACGCGGTTAGTTTCGTGAGTTGTCCATCCTCTTTTGTCCGGTGCATTTCTCGTCAAGTTGACTCGAGCCTCTTCGCCTTTGCCAAGTTCAATCCTCATTTGTTTTTCTTTTCCCACCCGCCCTCCCTTCTTCTTTTCCGAACCGGAGTCCGTGGTCGAGTATGCTTCCTACTCGTGCGAAGTCTTTGCTTTCTTTCCTCAATGATTTCAACCGGTGTTTTCTCTTCAAGATAGTCGTTGGTTCCCCCTTCCAAGTTGCCTTTCTTTCCCCGCCCTCCCACCCTCTTCTTCCCGGAGCCTGAGTTTCGAGCATCAATTTCATTCGTGTGGAGTCTTCCCTCAATTGTTTCAACCGGTGAATTCTCGTCTCGTTTGACATTCATCACCTCTTTTTCTTCCCCGGTGGATTCAATTCAAGTTTTTCGTTGTCGCTCGTATTCTTTCCCTCGGCTGAAATATTTCCATTTGCTCGTTAGCCTCTCTTGATTTATCCTTCCGGAGCGTTCAAGACATCTCAGGAGATTCGTCTGTGTTCCAATTAATTCGAGGTTGTCACCTCATTCAAATCTTTCAATTGTTCCGGTGCATCATCGATCTGTTCATCTACCCTTTCCAACGGTGTTTTCTTTTAGTGGGCCCTAACCCACAGGTCTTTTCCCAGGATCTTATCTGACTCTTCTAATTTCTGGAGCTATTCTCTAATCCTGTTGAAGTTTGACGTAAGTATGGATTTCATCAGTCAGATGCCTTTCCAAGATCGATTTCAAATCATTTTCATTGTTGGCTCAACCTTTTCGGTTTTTCATTCTTCCGGAGTACCTCAGTAATTTGGTGGTGTTTATCATCGTCATTTGAAGACCGAAGTAGATTTCTCTTAAATCTTGTCCGTTCTCTCGAAGATTCGTGGTTCTAGTTTCATGTTATCCTCTCGAATTATTCCATTTGTCAGATATTCTTTTCTCAACCATCCGGAGTTTGTCAGAAGTTGTTTCCAGTTTCTTTTCTCCGGAGGCCATCTTTTCAGAAGATTTCTTCGTTCTATGTTTCAGATTCGTTCTTCAAATATTCTATATCAGTTCCCCTTCGTTCGTCTCAATATAATTCTGGTGCTTCGTTCAAGCTTTCTTCAATCAGTTCGCGATCTCTTCGCTCTCTTGTCTCTAAATTCCCTCAAGTATCTTCGTTCTTGCTCTAATTCTTCCCGGTGATTCATCCTCCTTCGTCATTCAATTTTGAATTCTCACGGTGGTTCGTTGAAGATTCCTTTTCCGTTCTCATCATATATTCATTCGTTCTTTTCAATCCTACCGGTGATTCATGAAGATCTTCTCTAGTTTGTGACATGTCACTTATCAATCCTTTTTCAAGAAGAATAAGTAGTATGCAAAATCCATTGCTTGTCATCAATTTAATTTGATGAAGGATAAGCATACAATAAATATTATTCTTATTTCATCCAAGTGTTTAATCCCTTCCTTCGGAGTTTGTTCTTGAGGAATAAATTCTAGTTCCAAGTGTTTTCATCTTTTCTTTTCCGGAGTTCAAATTTTCCTCGGCCATTTGGTCGGAACCCCCATCTAAATCACCGCAAGGCTCATCTTATTCTTTCATCCTTCATTCTATCTCATCATCCTTTTTATCACCGGAGTTCTTCACGGTGGATCGTCAGTATTCAATCCATTCTTCTAGTTTTCATCAAGATTTTGTTGGTGGAGTTCTAGTATCTTTTCTTCTCGCATCTCGAAGTGCAATTAATTCTCCCTATTATTTTGAATTGGAGTTTTGCATGTCTTCGTTCTTCTCAGATATTCAAGCATTTGGTTGTGGCATAATTTCACCTCAAGTTTTGAGATGTTTTTGAGAAGTCCACATCAAGCTTATTCTTTCGCTGTTGAATTCATCAACAACTCCGTTCAATCCTTCCTTCTAAGTTCTTTCCATTCCATTCTTTTATTTCTTCCGGAGGAATTGAGTTGTTTATCTCATCAAGTGACATCCCGTCTTGAGAAGTTCTTTTTCTATTCTTTCCATTTTCAGTCGGAGTGCTGCCTAAATCCTTTCAGTCTTATCTGTTTCTTATCTCGTTCTAACCGGAGTGTTTTCTTAGTCTATCTGATTCCGTGAGTTTTCAATTCTCGTCATTCTCGTCATTTCTCTCTTCT
The DNA here is from genome assembly GCA_021605145.1 of Aegilops bicornis. Taxonomy (NCBI): domain Eukaryota; kingdom Viridiplantae; phylum Streptophyta; class Magnoliopsida; order Poales; family Poaceae; genus Aegilops; species Aegilops bicornis. The sequence goes on along the minus strand of CM038675.1, from coordinate 630,382,026 downwards.
TCTCGTGTGCTCTCGATTATTTGCTTCTTCTCTTGAGTTCTTGTTTCACCTCATCATTTTTTTCTCTCTTCCGTCTCGGTCTTAAGATCTCGGGATGAGATCTCTTGTAAGTGGAGGAGTGTTGTAACGCCCCGGATTCGATGCGCCAGGTGTCCGTCAGTTATTCGCCGTCGTTGCCATGTCATGTGCTTGCGTGTTGCATTTTGCCATGTCATCATCTGCATTTCATATCATGTCGTCATGTGCATCGCATTTGCATACATGTTCGTCTCATGCATCCGAGCATTTTCCCCGTTGTCCGTTTTCCAATCCGGCACTCCTATGTCACCCGGCGCCCCCTCTTGTCTCTTTTCGTGTGCGGGTGTTAAATGGTCTCGGAATGGACCGAGGTTTGTCAAGCGGCCTTGGTATGGCACCGGTAGACCGCCTGTCAAGTTCCGTGCCATTTGGAGGTCGTTTGATACTCCAACGGTTAATCGGGTAACCGTAAAAGCCTTTTTTGTGTGCAGCCCAACACCCCTTTCAAAGTGGCCCAAAATCCAGAAAACTCCCCTCCATGCTCTCGGTCGTTCGATCACGATCGCGTGGCCGAAAACCGCTCCTCATTTGGACACTCCTAGCTCCCTCTACCTATATATATGTGTGCCTCCCCCGAAATTCTCGCAGTCCAACCCCTAGCCCCGCTCCTCCGCGCCACCGGACATGTCCGCCGCCGTCCGGACACGTCCGCCGCCCGTAGCCACGTCGCCTGGGCCAATCAGAGGCCGCTACCTAGGCATCCCCGCCCCCGCAACCAACCAACGCCGGCCACGTCGCCTCGCCGGCTCCCCGCGGCAGCGTGGGCCCATGAGCCACGTCCGGCCCGCCCACTGCGCCGCCGCCGCTCTGCCCGAAGCTCTCTGGAGCTTCCCTCCGCCCGCCCGCCGCCCTTGCCGGCTGCCGCCGCCCGTCGCGCGGACCCTCGCCGCCTCGCCCGGCCTCCGCTCCTCCGTCCCCGCCGCCGCGGACCTCCATCTGCCTCGGAGCTCATGCGCCAGCCATGGCTCCCAGCGCCCAGCGCCTCTGCCGCCGCCAGGCCTTGCCGAGGCGCCGCGCCGCCTCCTCCGGCGAACCCCGACCCCGCCGTCGCCGGATCTGGCCTCCCCGGCCCCGTCCCCGACTTCTCCGGCCGCCGGCGCCTCAGTTCCGGCGAGATCCGCCGCCGCTTTGAAAACCGTGCAGATCTGGAGGTTGCCTCCGAAATGCCTGTCCCTGTTTTTTTGCATAATCATGCCAGGTTCATCATGTTGTATCTCTGCATCCGTAGCTCCGTTTTGCGTGTGTAATGTGTCAAATTGTTCGCCTCAACGAGTCCTGCATTTCATTCCATTGCATCATGTTCATTTGAGTTAATCTTGATGCCTGAATCATTGTTGCAAGAGTGCTATATGATGTTAATCTGCTGAAACTGTTATAACTTGCTCATTTTGTCATTTTTGTCATGATTTATGTGTGCATCCTATGAGCATGAGCTCTACATGTGTTTTGTGCTATGTCATGCCATCTTTACAAGGGTGCCATCCATGTATTTTTGTGATTCCTTTAGTGAGTGCATCAAGCTTGTTAAGTAGGGTACTTGTTGTTACTGTTTTGCATGTCTGATTCTGTTATATTTTGTTGCCATGTAAACCTGCTGCTACAAGTCATTCTATGCATAATCTGGAGATGTACACTAAGTATGTTTTGTTGTACATGTCTTGCTCTATCCATCCATGCCCTTTGTTGCAATTATAGTCTGTTGTAACTTGTTGTTATCTTGCTCTCAAATTTGCTAAATAATGTTGCTGTCAGCCTGTTAACATTAAGTTCAGTTTTGCCATGAGCTTTGCTAGTGACCCATGCACTCTATAAACTTGCTATTGCCATGATTAGCTTCATAAACATATCTTCTTACTGTGAGTTGCCTTTACATGCCATGTATTGCTCTGTGATGAGTGGTTCAAGCTCACCAACATGCCTACTTATTGTTGTTCCTGCCATGTATGAATCTGTAATATAACTTGTTATGTTTACATGGGCGCCATCATATTTTCTGTGCCCTTTTGGCTCATGGTGAGTAAGGGACTTTTGTTATATGCAATTAGTAGGTTCATGTCATGCTCTAGTTTGACATGATAGCTTTCTGTAACATGTTGTTTGATATCTCTAAACATTGCAACCTGATGTTATTTCTGCAAAGTCTGAAACTGTTATTATTTGCAATCTTGCCATGTCCTTTTGAGCATGTTCTAGTGGTTTATGGAGATAGCTCAGTGTTCATGTTTTGTCATGACTTACCTGTACATCACGTACATGCCTTTTGTTATCATGTTAAGATGCTGTAGCTTGTTGTTTAGGTGATTGCAATATGCCTAGTTGCTGCTTTGGACAGATTGTTGTCATGACTTGTATAGGGTGTATGTGTTGATCCGTTGCTCCGTTTTGAGTGTGCTCTATATGAAACTTGCTTGATTTTGCATGTAGTTTCATATTGTCATGTTGCATCCTTGTTTCGAGAGTGTTTGCTTGAGGTTTGTATGCATTTTGCATCAATGCCATGTTTTACTTGTTTTGCTCACATCTTCTAGGCCGTAACTCCGAATCTAACGAACTTTATATGTAACTTGACTAGAATTTTGTGTAGATCATCGTGGTGCATCTTAACTTGCTGTTTAACAACTTGAACATAAGGTTTATTCAGATCTGGACCAATTTCGAAATTTGCATACGAGGACTTACCAGAATTGTTCTATGTTGTTTCCGGTCTCATTTAAACTTGCTTTGATGTGCTGCTCTTGTTTGCATCATCTCTTGCCATGAGTAGCTTCATGTAGCCTTGTCATGCATCATGCTTGTTGTGCATCATGTCTTGTCTATGTGTGGTGTGTTTACCTTGTTGTGTGCTTCTTCTCGATAGTTCCTGTTTCGTTGCGATCGTGAGGATTCGTTCGTCTACGCTTGGTTCGTCTTCGTGGCTTCATCCGTTCGTCTTCTTCATGGACTCGTTCTTATTCATTGCGGGATTTCAGGCAAGATGACCGTTACCTTGGATCTCATTACTATCATTGCTATGCTAGTTGCTTCGTTCTTTCGCTATGCTGCGCTACCTATCATTTGCTCTTCAAGCCTCCCAATTTGCCATGTCGACCTCTAACCTTTGCACCCTTCCTAGCAAACCGTTGCTTGGCTATGTTACCGCTTTGCTCAGCCCTCTTATAGCGTTGCTAGTTGCGGGTGAAGTTGAAGATTGCCCCATGGTGGACAGGATTTTGGTTGGGATATCACAATATCTCTTATATTATTAATGCATCTATATACTTGGTAAAGGGTGGAAGGTTCGGCCTTATGCCTGGTGTTTTGTTCCACTCTTGCCGCCGTAGTGTCCGTCATATCGGTATTATGTTCCCGGATTTTGCGTCCCTAACGCGGTCCGGTGATTTATGGGACCCCCTTGACAGTTCGCTTTGAATAAGACTCCTCCAAAGAAGGCCCAACCTTGGTTTTACCATTTGCCTCACCACCACCTATTTTCCCTTGGGAGTAATTAACCCAAGGGTCATCTTTATTAAGCCCCGGGCCAATGCTTGTCTAAGTGTTGGTCCAAACTAGAGCACCGTCTTGGGACCATCCCTTGGCAACTTGGGTTACGTCGGTACACATGCTTCGCTTATCCGGTGTTGCCACGAGAACGAGATATGTGCAGCTCCTATCGGGATTGTCGGCGCATCAGGCGGTCTTGCTAGTCTTGTTTTATTACTATCGAAATGTCTTGTAGCCGGATTCCAGACTGATCGGGTCTTCCGGGAGAAGGAATATCCTTCGTTGATCGCGAGAGCTTATCATGGGCTAAGTTGGGACACCCTGCGAGTATAAACTTTCGAGAGCCGTGCCCATGGTTATGTGGCACATGGGAATTTGTTAATATCCGGTTGTAGTAAACTTGAAGCAAACTCTTCTAAAATACACCAACCGTGTGTGTAACCGTGAGTGTCTCTTTTCGGGGTTGATCGAGAGGAGAACACGGTTTCTGGGTTATGTCTGCCGTAAGTAGGAGTTCAGGATCACTTCTTGATCATTACTAGTTGACGAACGTTCCTTTGTTTCTCTTCTCGCTCTCATTCGCGGATATTAGCCACCATATATGCTTAGCCGCTGTTGCAACCTCACCACTTTACCCCTTCCTTTCCCATTAAGCTTTGCTAGTCTTGATACCCATGATAATGGGATTGCTGAGTCCTCGTGGCTCATAGATTACTACACCAACAGTTGCAGGTACAGGTTTGCGATGATCATGGCCAGAGAGCGATGTTTGCTTGTGTTGGAGTTCTTCTTACGCTTCTTCTTCGATCGGGGATAGGTTCCGGTCGGCAGCACTGGGCTAGCGAGGTGGATATTGTTTGAGTTTACATTTATGTTCCATCCGTAGTCGGATGTTGATCCCTGTATATGATGTTGATGTAGTCTTGTGGCATTTGTGCCTTATGTATGTATCCCCATCTATTATGTAATGTTGATGTAATGATATCCACCTTGCAAAAGCGTCTTCAAGATGCGCTTCTATCCTTGGTGGGACCTTCGAGTTCCTTTTGGATAGGGTCACATCTTGGGCGTGACAAGTTGGTATCAGAGCCTCGACCGACCCTAGGAGCCCCCTTGATTGATCGTGTTGTTTGGCCGTTGTTGAGTCTAGAAGAAAACTGTTTTCGGAGTCTAGTTATATCGGAGTAGGAATTCTTTTTACTCCTCAGCCCCTTAAATACGCTCTGGTGAGGAATCTTGACGTAGGTGTTTTTAATTACTCCTCTTCCCGTTCAAATTTTTCTTCAGGATCACGCGGTTAGTTTCGTGAGTTGTCCATCCTCTTTTGTCCGGTGCATTTCTCGTCAAGATGACTCGAGCCTCTTCGCCTTTGCCAAGTTCAATCCTCATTTGTTTTTCTTTTCCCACACGCCCTCCCTTCTTCTTTTCTGAACCGGAGTCCGTGGTCGAGTATGCTTCCTACTCGTGCGAAGTCTTTGCTTTCTTTCCTCAACGATTTCAACCGGTGTTTTCTCTTCAAGATAGTCGTTGGTTCCCCCTTCCAAGTTGCCTTTGTTTCCCCGCCCTCCCACCCTCTTCTTCCCGGAGCCTGAGTTTCGAGCATCAATTTCATTCATGTGGAGTCTTCCCTCAATTGTTTCAACCGGTGAATTCTCGTCTCGTTTGACATTCATCACCTCTTTTTCTTCCCCGGTGGATTCAATTCAAGTTTTTCGTTGTCGCTCGTATTCTTTCCCTCAGCTGAAATATTTCCATTTGCTCGTTCGCCTCTCGCCAGTTTATCCTTCCGGAGCATTCAAGACATCTCAGGAGATTCGTCTTGGTATTCAAGATATGTGAAACTTTCTTTTGAGTGCGTTGAATACTAAGATAAGTTTGATGCTTGATAATTGTTTTGAGATATGAAGATGGTGATATTAGAGTCATGCTAGTTGAGTAGTTGTGAATTTAAAGAATACTTGTGTTAAAGTTTGTGATTCCCATAGCATGCACGTATGGTGAACCGTTATGTGATGAAGTCGGAGCATGATTTATTTATTGATTGTCTTCCTTATGAGTGGCGGTCGGGGAGACGGCGATGGTCTTTTCCTACCAATCTATCCCCCTAGGAGCATGCAGCGTAATACTTTGCTTTGATAACTTCTAGATTTTTGCAATAAGTATATGAGTTCTTTATGACTAATGTTGAGTCCATGGATTATACGCACTTTTCCTTCCTTCCACCATTGCTAGCCTCTCTAATACCGCGCACCTTTCGCCGGTATCATACACCCACCATATACCTTCCTCAAAACAGCCACCATACCTACTTATCATGGCATTTCCATAGCCATTCCGAGATATATTGCCATGCAACTTTCCACCGTTCCGTTTATTATGACACACTCCATCATTGTCATATTGCTAGCGTGATCATGTAGTTGACATAGTATTTGTGGCAAAGCCACCGTTCATAATTCTTTCATACATGTCACTCTTGATTCATTACATATCCCGGTACACCACCGGAGGCATTCATATAGAGTCATAATTTGTTCTAAGTATCGAGTTGTAATTGTTGAGTTGTAAGAAAAATAAAAGTGTGATGATCATCATTTTTAGAGCATTGTCCCAAGTGAGGAAAGGATGATGGAGACTATGATTCCCCCACAAGTCGGGATGAGACTCCGGACGAAATGAAAAAAAAGAAAAAAAGAAAAAAAAGGCCATAAAAAAAGAGAAAGGCCCAAATAAAAAAAGAGAGAAAAAGAGAGAAGGGACAATGTTACTATCCTTTTACCACACTTGTGCTTCAAAGTAGCACCAAGATCTTCATGATAGAGAGTCTCTCATTTTGTCACTTTCATATACTAGTGGGAATGTTTCATTATAGAACTTGGCTTGTATATTCCAATGATGGGATTCCTCAAATTGCCCTAGGTCTTCGTGAGCAAGCGAGTTGGATGCACACCCACTTAGTTTCTTTTGTTGAGCTTTCATATACTTATAACTCTAGTGCATCCGTTGCATGGCAATCCCTACTCACTCACATTGATATCTATTAATGAGCATCTCCATAGCTCGTTGATACGCCTAGTTGATGTGAGACTAACTTCCCCTCTTTTTGTCTTCTCCACAGCCACCATTCTATTCCACATATCGTGATATATCCATGGCTCACGCTCATGTATTGCGTGAAGATTGAAAAAGTTTTGAGAATGTCAAAAGTATGAAACAATTGCTTGGCTTGTCATCGGGGTTGTGCATGATTTAAATACTTTGTGTGGTGAAGATAGAGCATAGCCAGACTATATGATTTTGTAGGGATAACTTTCTTTGGCCATGTTATTTTGAGAAGACATAATTGCTTTGTTAGTATGCTCGAAGTATTATTATTTTTATGTCAATATGAACTTTTGTCTCGAATCTTTCGGATCTGAATATTAATACCACAATTAAGAAGAATTACATTGAAATTATGCCAAGTAGCACTCCGCATCAAAAATTCTTTTTTATCATTTACCTACTCAAGGACGAGCAGGAATTAAGCTTGGGGATGCCTGATACGTCTCCAACGTATCTATAATTTTTGATTGCTCCATGCTATATTATCTACTGTTTTGGACCATATTGGGCTTTATTTTCAACTATTATATTACTTTTGGGACTAACCTATTAACCGGAGGCCCAGCCCAGAATTGCTGTTTTTTGCCTATTTCAGTGTTTCGAATAAACGGAATATCAAACGGAGTCCAAACGGAATGAAACCTTTGGGAACTTGATTTTCTCAACAGATATGATCCACGAGACTTGGACCCTCCGTCAAGAAAGGAGGGACGCGGTCACGAGGGTGGAGGGCGTCCCCCCCATAGGGCGCGCCCCCTGCCTCGTGGGCCCTCCTTTGCTCCACTGACGTACTCCTTCCTCCTATATATACCTCACATTGCCCCCAAGCGATCGAGATCACGGAGCCAAAAACCTAATTCCACCGCCGCAACCTTCTGTACCCACGAGATCCCATTTTGGGGCCTGTTCTAGAGCACCGCCGGAAGGGGAATCCACCATGGAGGGCTTCTACATGATCACCATAGCCCCTCCGATGAAGTGTGAGTAGTTTACCTCAGACCTTCGGGTCCATAGTTAGTAGCTAGATGTCTTATTCTCTCTTTTTGGACCTCAATACAATGTTCTCCCCCTCTCTCGTGGAGATCTATTCGATGTAATCTTCTTTTTGTGGTGTGTTTGTTGATACCGATGAATAGTGGGTTCATGATCAAGATTATCTATGAGCAATATTTGAATCTTCTCTGAATTCTTTTATGTATGATTGGTTATCTTTGCAAGTCTCTTCGAATTATAAGTTTGGTTTGGCCTACTAGATTGGTTTTTCTTGCAATGGGAGAAGTGCTTAGCTTTGGGTTCAATCTTGCGGTGTCTTTCCCGATGTGATGGGGCAGCAAGGCACGTATTATATTGTTGCCATCGAGGATAACAAGATGGGGTTTTTATCATATTGCATGAATTTATCCCTCTACATCATGTCATCTTGCTTAAGGCGTTACTCTGTTTTCATTAACTTAATACTCTAGATGCATCTTTGGATAGCGATCGATGAGTGGAGTAATAGTAGTAGATGCAGGCAGGAGTCGGTCTACTTGTCTCGGACGTGATGCCTATATACATGATCATACCGAGGTACTCTCATAACTATGCTCAATTATGTCAATTGCTCAACAGTAATTTGTTCACCCACCGTAGAAATACTTATGCTCTTGAGAGAAGCCACTAGTGAAATATATGGCCCCCGGGTCTATTCTCATCATATCAATCTTCAATCACTTTGTTATTGCTTTGCTTTTTTACTTTACCTTTTATTTTACTTTGCATCTTTATATCAAAAATACCAAAAATATTATCTATCATCTTATCAGATCTCACTCTCGTAAGTGACCATGATGGGATTGACACCCCTAATCGCGTTGGTTGCGTTGAGCTATTTGTTTTGTGTAGGTACGAGGGACTCGCGCGTGGCCTCCTACTGGATTGATACCTTGGTTCTCAAAAACTGAGGGAAATACTTACGCTATTTTGCTGCATCATCCTCTCCTCTTTGGGGAAATCCAACGCAGTGGTCAAGAGGTAGCACCCAGCTGCTCGCTGTTGCTGCCGCTGCTGCTCCTCGCGTTGCTCTCTGCCTGCTGCTCGCTACTCTACTGCTTCTCTTGCTGCTCTTTTCATTCGCTACTGTTGCTGCTCTATGCTGTCGCTTACTACTAATGCTGCCTGCTGCTGCTTTTGCCGCCTACTGCTGCTCACTGCGTTGTTGCTGTCGCTGTTGCCTCGTGGCTTCCTGGGTGAAGCCTCCCATGGCGCCGGGCGTGCATCGCCATGGCCTCTGCCGGCTGTGCCACTGCCAGGTGGACCCATCCCAATTTAGATAGCGTATAATTAGTGGTTAAGGTAATTAGGGGTAATCACCCACAGACTATTGGGTCCCACCTAGTTAAATAGCTTGTTTAACCACTTAAACTAACCCACGGTCAATGACGTATGGCCCTGTTGTCTAGTTAAAACAGTTATAAGATTATCTAACTAAAATATAGACAATGACAGCCGGGACCCACTTGCAATATTCATCGATTGACTATTCAAACTTTGACTGGGTCGACTGGCCCACTGTCAGCCACACAGCCATCTGTTGTGTACACTTCCTTGTGTGCACTTAGTAATTTAGTATTTAATATTTTTGAATTAAATTAAATCCAGAAATTCCAGAAAGTCATTTAATCTTTGAAAAATCATAGAAAATAAACCATGAGTCAAATGAAAATATTTTTTATATAAAAAATGATCAAAAAATATAACAAATCTGAATATGACATCCACATACATGTCACACCCCTCTAACATAGTGAACCTGGACATATTGCATCAGGTTCGTCTAACCAAAGAAATACCTAGAGCTGGGAAAATATCTGGTGCTTAGAATTGCATTAAGTCACATCAACACCATCTTTTGCCATGGCATGCATTGTGTTGCATTTGTATGCCTTATATTTATTGTATCTTACCCCTCCTCTCCGGTAGACCCTGTGACCGCTGTCGATGCCCCTGTGATCGACTATGTCGCTAACGATCAGCTTCCTTCTACAGAGTCACCCATTCCTTCTCTCTTATTTTTGCATTAGATTTTGCTGTTGTTGTGTTCCGATAGTTCCTATTCTGATGCATAGCCTGTTTTTGATAACCTGCTGTTGATACTATACATGTTGCCCTAAATGCTTAGTATAGGCATTATAGTGTCCCATCAGCGGCCCTACATCCTTGTCCGTGTTGCCACGCTGTACTATCTAGGTTGACCGAGATGATGGATCATTGTACCGAGACCCGAAGACCCCTAAAGGCCCTTACAATAGTACGACTCTGCAGAGCCACACCAAGTGTGATCTACCGAGGGTGATTCCTTGTATTTCACTCTCGCTGCCGACTCTGTAGTGTAGCACATCTAGTGTGATCTACTAAGGGTGATTCCTCGTATTTCACTCTCGATGATGTCTCTCTCGTGTGAACCTATCGAGGGTGAATCCTTAGTTTCACCTTGATGGTATGGACCTGAACCCCCACTGTTACAATGATAAAGATGGGTCGGCCCAGGGGTACCCGTGAGAGATAATGGGGCGAAACGACCGGGCAGGTGGAGACCACCTAGGAGAGAGGTGGGCCTGGTCCCTAGTCGTGGTTCGCGAGTTACCAAGTCGGAGCAACAACCCTGGTCATCTCTGTGAGTTACAAATAATACACTAACGGATTTGTGTATTTGATCTGAGTTGACCACTGGCCTTTTCGCACTAACCGCTGCGCGGGATAAATGTTATGGGACCCTCAGCATCGTACGTTCCTTCCAAAAGCGATCCGATGTCACAGTTCAAAGATGTGGGCTGATTGTCGGGGTGAGCGTAACCGCCTACTTGTGTATATAGAGGTGGACTTTGGTCTTCGTCCAGTCACGTAACATGCAGGAGTGCTTAGGGTGATTGGCCCATGACCCCTTTGTGCTTAGGATTTAGACCAGCGTTGAGGGAGTCCTGGATTAGGGCGTATCCGGACAGCCGGACTATATCCTTTGGCCGGACTGTTGGACTATGAAGATACAAGATTGAAGACTTCGTCTCGTGTTCGGATGGGACTCTCTTGGCGTGGAAGGCAAGCTTGGCGATACAGATATGAAGATCTCCTTCCGTTGTAACCGACTCTGTGTAACCCTAGCCCCCTCCGTGTCTATATAAACCGGAGGGTTTAGTCCATAGGACAACAACAATCATACCATAGGCTAGCTTCTAGTGTTTAGCCTCTACGATCTCGTGGTAGATCAACTCTTGTAATACTCATATTCATCAAGATCAATCAAGCAGGAAGTAGGGTATTACCTCCATGAGAGGGCCCGAACCTGGGTAAACATTGTGTCCCTTGTCTCCTGTTACCATCCGCCTTAGACGCACAGTTCGGGACCCCCTACCCGAGATCCGCCGGTTTTCAAACCGACATTGGTGCTTTCATTGAGAGTTCCACTGTGTTGTCACTGCAAGGTTCGATGGCCCCTTCGATCATCGACAACGATGCGGTCCAGGGTGAGGTTTTCCTCCCCGGACAGATCTTCGTTTTCGGCGGTTTCGCACTGCGGGCCAATTTGTTTGGCCGTCTGGAGTAGATCGAGAGATGCGCCCCTGGCCATCAGGTTAGGTTTGGAAACTTGAATTACACTGTCGATATCCGTGGAGACTTGATCTTTGACGGATTCGGGCACATGACAGGTGTGCCGCACGATCACGACGAGCACGATATAGCTCTGTCGTCGGACGGTGTTCGGGAGATCACGCCAGCAACTACTCTGACCTCTAGTCCGGAGCAGATCGTGCCATCCGAGGACGGGAGGATAGACTCCACCACGGAGGCCGCGCCCTCAGTGGCGATAGAGCCGAATACTGACCTTACCCTTCACGAGAGCCGTGTCGCCGAACTGCTGGACTCGTCCTCAGCCATGGACTCCGTACCACCCGCGCCCATACCTATCGAATCCGATTGGGCGCCGATCATGGAGTTCACCTCCGCGGATATCTTTCAGCACTTGCCCTTCGGCGACATACTGAACTCATTGAAATCTCTCTCCCTATCTAGAGAACCTTGGCCGAACTATGTCCGGCTAGAGTGGGATGCGGACGACGAAGAAATTCAATCCCCACCCACCACCCACTTAGTAGCCACTGTCGACGACTTAACCGACATGCTCGACTTCGACTCCGAAGACATCGATGGTATGGACACCGATGCCGGAGACGCACAGGAACCACAGCCCACAGGGCACTGGACCGCCACCTCATCATATGATATATACATGGTGGATACATCCAAAGAAGGCAATGGCGACAAGACAACGGAGGACGACCCCTCCAAGAAGCAACCCCAGCGCCGACATCAGCGGCACTGCTCTAAGTCTCGCCATAGCAAAATCGGTGACACCAGCACAGGAGATAACAGTACTCCGGACAGTGCCGAAAATGATGACAATCCCCTCCAGAACGATCAAGAGCCGGAGAACGAACAAGCCAGCCCTCCTAAGAGAGCGGCAGAGGGAGAAACGGACGACGACAACTATACGCCTCCCTCCGAAGACGATGTGAGCCTCGACGACGAGGAATTTGTCGTGCCTGAGGATCCCGTCGAGTAGGAGCACTTTAAGCACCGGCTTATTGCCCACGACAAGCGGCACGAGGAAAAAGCGACAACTTTCGAGCTGATCAGGAACTGCTAGCGGATAGATGGATGAAGTCCTTGCGGTGAGTCTGAACTCGAACGCCCTTCCAGAGGTCACCCTGCGTTCGATGTGGCTGATCGGCCACGCCGTGGCCGAGATAGAGAGGCAGTACGGCCTAAAAATAAGCCTGCACCCCGCCGCCATTCTGTCACATCCCTAGTTCTGGTAATGCTTAGCGCTTGCATTAGAGTGCTGCATCATGTTTAAATTCTTTTGTTTTTGAAATGGGGATTGATCAAACCCTAGCACCAGATCAAATCAAATAGGTTCAACATAAAAACATTTTCAATGAACCTGAAATGCCCTTCTAAAACGTTCATCGCCTCTGCCTTGGTCTTAAACCACTGTCAAAAGTGATGCACAAATTTCTAGGTCACTCTAAGGTCACTGGATTAAATCTTTAGTTATTTGAGTTTGGGCATTTAAATTATATAAAATATTTCAAATGCTCGAGATAACCCCAAACTAAAATGTTCCATGCTGGATATATTCCAAGTAGTGGCCATGTGCAGTTTGGTGATTTTTGGAGTTGCCTAGGTATTTTTAGAAATGCAACAAACCTACGTAAATAAAATAAAACAGAAACAAATGAAAATCCTTTTACTGGCCTCACTGCCGCGGACCACTGGCGGCCCAGTGGCAGCCCAGCCAACCGCCCAGCCACCACCGCAAACCCTCATCGCCTTCCTCCTCGCGCCCGATGGCAAGTAGCGTGCCCGGCCTTGTGGCCAGCCACGCGCCACCTCCTGCTTCCGCCCGCTTCCCAGCCCAGCTGTGAACGCCACGACACCCCGGACCCTCTACACATCTCCCTCTCTTGCTGGACCTCCTCCTCCTCCTGGCTCTCTCCCTCGCACCACCCGAGCAGCGCCGCCCGTCGCCGGCGTGCACCACCGCTGACCACCGCCTCCCCCTCGCCTCTCCGACATGCCTAGGAGCTCCGCCACCGTCGCCTACGCCTCCCTGTTGACTCACGCGACTGCAAACGCCGCCGAACGTCGTCACCGCGGTCGTCTTCTACCTCGGGCAACCGAGATCGCCGGTGCCCATCCGTCGTCCACGGTGCCTCCCCGAGCCTGCTGATCCCTCCATCGGAATCCATGTGAGCTTCGCCGCCTTATCCCCTTCTCCCCGTGCTCTATTTCCCTCTCTAACCACCGTTCCCATCGAGCCCGAGAGCTCGGCTCCGCCGGCCATGTCGCCGTCGTGTGCTTGTCACATAGAGAGCTGGCCCAGGCACATAGCCGTGCTAAGCGCAACGCCAGAAGCCCAAATCCCCCTCCAGCTGCTCCTGTCGTGCTTCGCGTCACCGAAACCACCGACACTCAAACTCCGGCCGCCGCATTCGTGCTCGCCGCCGTCGACTCAGACCACCCCATCTCCTCCCGCTTGGCCAACTAGAAGCGCGCGAGCCCCAGCTACGCGTAGGACCAAACTGCGGTCGATTTGGTCGACCGTGGGCAAATTCCGACCCCCTCCGTCGTCTCGGGTTTCACCGGCGACGAGCCGTGGACCAAGTCCGGCGATTTTGACCCATTGACCTTGACTGGGTGGGCCCAGGTTGACTTCCTCCTGAGTCTATGACAAGTGGGGCCCGCTCTGCTAATTAACTTAGGTTAACACTAACTAAATTTAGTTAGTTTAAATAATCACGACAAGCAGGACCCATCGCTCAGGTTGACTCGACGTCCCCTTTGACCAGCAGACGTCACACCTCGACGCCTTCGATTTAAATTAATCTTTTACTGGATTTATTCTTTTACAAGAAATTCCAGAAAATAACCAAAACTTCTAAAAATCATAGAAAATCAACCGTAGCTCCAAATCAAACAAATTATATATGTAAAATGATCAAAAAAATGCAATCTATCCATCTGTACCATTTTCATGCATGTTTAAACAACTTATACCTGCTGATCAGGTCAAATCAATTAAATGGCATTTGAATTTCACATATGAAGTCTGAATTTCAACCTAGGGTTCAAATCCACTCCATTTAATATGTTGCTAGTTGCATTAGCTCGAAACACATTCATATTGCCATGTCATAGCATGCATCATATTGTGCATCGCATTGATCGTGTTTCTTATTTGTTTGCCGGTGGTGTTCCCCCTCGGTAGACGTTGTACTGACGTTGTGATCGTTGACACTGATGAAGACTCAATGCTATCTTCAAAAGTGCCAGGCAAGCAAAACCCCCTTGTTCATTCTGATACGATCCCACTCTCTCGCTCCTGCTCTCTTTTACTGCATTAGGATAACAACGATTCATCTGTTACTTGTTGCGGTAGATGAACCCCTTTATCCTCTGCATGACCTGTCCTTCCACAGTAAATAGATGAAACCCACTAGCATGAGTAGGTGTTGTTTGATCCCTATTGTGCCTACTCATTCATGCTTGATTGTCATGCCTGCTACTGCTTAGAGTTGAGTCAGGTCTGATTCATCGGGGATGAATCGGAGGTGTGTAAACATGTCCTACTTTGTGTGAGCTAAGCGTGTGAACACGATTTGGTAAAGGTAGCGGTGAGAGGGCATGTAGGAGTACATGGTGGGTTGTCTCATTGAAACCGTCCTCAGGAACTGAGTTCTGTGTTTGTGATCCATGAACAGTTACTACCACACATTGGGATCCTTAATTGACTCTCTCAGCTTCTTAACCACCCTTGTTCTCTGTCCAGGAGTTGCAACTAGTTTCTGGTGTTTGTAGGATATGTGTTGGAGGTCGTGCGTAGCGCAGACCCTAGGGGTGGGCTATGATGCGGTAGATACACCATGGCACGATGTACCGGGCGCCCATTTGGTGTCTCGGGAACCCTACTCACATCGTTCAGGGTCGTATGTGGAAACCTCGGCCGGACTCCCAGCGGATGGAACCTGAATAGGCGATAAACCTGGACTAGAGACTTGAGTGTTTAGGTAGGCCGTGGCCGACACCCTCGCCAGGCTTCCGCTCGAAGGTTGCCGACATACATGACGTGTACATGGCGGTAAGTGGCGAGAGCGTGTGTGAAGAAGTACACCCCTGCAGGGTTATAAATGATCTATTAGAATAGCCATGTCCACGGTAAAGGACTTCTAGGTTGCCTATAACAGTTCATAGAAAAGTGAAAGTGGATACTCTAAAATGCGCAAGATAAGCGTGAGTGCTATGGATGGCGTTCTCGTAGGGAGAAGGGAGCGGATCCATAGTGGTGTATTGATATGGTGAATATGTGGACTCGTGTGCGCCACCTCAAAAGAGTTACTTGCAGTCGTAGTTAGGATAGCCACCGAGTCAAAGTTGGCTTGCTGCAGTCAAACTCCACCACCCCCTTTGTTGATACCGATGCATATGTAGTTATTTCTGATGTAAGTCTTCTTTGGGTACATTTGTACTCACGTTTGCTTAATTTATGTTTCTGAGAGAGACTTCAGTCTCGCTAGTATTTCACTGGACTTGACGTTTAGCTTGTTACCTCAGCTACGATCTTGTGCCCTCGGCGAGATCTGGTAGATAGTCGGGCTTCTCGGCCTTTTTCATTTATAGTTATGCGTACTCGGACATGTTAAGCTTCCGCATGTGTTTGACTTGTATGCTCACGAATGCTTTGGGTCGAGAGACCCATGTTTGTAATATCTCGCTCCTCAGAGCCTAATGAATAAATACCTGAGTCGTAGAGTTATGTTGTGATGCCATGTTGTATTTACACATATCGAGCATATTATGTGTATGTTTTAAATGCTTGGTATGTGTGGGATCCGACAATCTAGTTGTTTATCCTTGGCAGCCTCTCTTATGGGGAAATGTAGTCTAGTGCTTCCTTGAGCCATAGTAGTCCGCTTCTGACCGGTTCACCGGAGTCCTGCTAGCCCAAAGCACTACCGCTCGGGGCGCTTGACTGGCCGGCATGTGTTTCACTTCGTTCATGTGTCTGTCCCTTCGGGGAACTGTCCCGCGGTGACATCCGGAGTCCTGCCTAGCCTGCTACAGCCCGGGTTCCCGGAGTCCTGTTAGCCCAGTGCTACAGCCTGGATTCACACGCTGCTGACCGACATGCTCGAAGTTGATTCATGTATGTCTGTCCCCATGGGTTAGTGCCGCTCTGGGTTCATGACTAGCAATGTCGGCCCGGGTTCTCTGTCATATGGATGCTAGCGACACTATCATATACGTGAGCCAAAAGGCATAAGCGGTCTGGGCCATGGTAAGGCGACACCCGTCGAAATACCGTGCGTGAGGCCGCAAAGTGATATGAGGTGTTACAGGCTAGATCGATGTGACTTGGAATCAGGGTCCTGACAGCTTTGGTATCAGAGCCTGACTGCCTATAGGATTACCAAGCCAAACTGGTCGAAGTTGTGTCTAGAAATGCTTTAGTTATGTAAGGGAATTGATTGTGGAAGGGAACGTAAGGCTCTTTTTAATCCTTATACCTCATGGCCTTCTGATCTGAGTCATCCTCTTCTCTTCTACGGGTATTAAGAACTAGGCTTCTCATCTATCTATCAGGATGACGTGTTACTAATCCATAGACTTATAGAATTGATAGTTTCCAGTCTCAGTTCAGTTTTTACTATTTCCGTGTGTTCATAGTTGGTCTCTGAACCTTGATATTGCGATGTTGAGTGGTCATGCCACTGTTTTGCAGGATGTCTCAAATCATTTTGAGCATTTACAGCCGTTATGCTGTCCGAGTCATCCCAGATTTCTAAATAGTATGATGCATTTGCAAATCCCTTCTCTCCATTTCTAATGTTCATTTGGGCCAGATTAATCACACAAATTAGTATGTTGAGGTACTCCGCTGCCTCGACATATATGTTGGAGTTATTATTATGATCCTAGGTGTTTGAGGGAGTCACCTAGTAAACTAGCCATGTTTGTGTTTCCCGTGTGATGATTCTGGCCATCATTCTCGAAAGCATCCCGTGATGTTATTAGTTAGTAGGTATTCTATTCCTGGGTTCTTGAACCCGAGATTTACCCTACTTACCTCCTGTTGATAGTGTTTGCTAGTTCCTTTAGGATATCAGTAACTTTGCGATAGTTCTCGAGGTCCGTGGTATATCCTTCTTCCAAATACCATGAACTACTTATGGCAGAAGTTCCTCGTTGAACCAAAAGATCACAACCAGAGTGCTCATGATGAGTCCTCCATTCTATATTGTGATTCTGCCAGTTCTGCCTTTCTGCATGGGTTATCTGGAAGAAACCTGTTGAACTTGGTTTGACATATTAATCTATCCATCCACAACTCAAAAGGATATATGTTCCCTTGAGTTGTCCCTCTTCATTTGTATTCCGACCATCGTCTATCAATTGATAGTCAGGAGTAATTGTGCATCCGTGTTATCGATGCTTATTATTCTTGTGGTCCGTCAAGCCATTCTGCTCTGGAATGACTAGGAGAAACAAACTCCAGTACCTCATCCATATCCAGGATTGGGTCAAAGCAGTTGTAATCCGCAAATCAAATGCCAATCCAGCTTTTGATTCTGTTCTACCTCGGAGTATTACCCCCTTTATGTCAGGATTGTCATGAGGATTCCACCATTTCTCATGAATTCTTGACGTAGTGATACTTCTCGCTATCATTATTCATTCCTTGGTCCCGTGTTGTCGTAACCGGAATGCCGACAAGTGAACTGTGATGTGTGAAATCGATACACCTAGCAACCTCGTTGCTTGGTAGTTAATGGACAATATTCCCATTCCTATCGTGTTGGTTATTAAATCATCGTCCTAAGATTGACCGTGCTACCTAGTCCTTATTTCTTGTGCACTCTTCGATCAATGAGTTAGGATTGTGTTAATCCCTCACTCTTTTGATCATATCATCTTGCCCTGAAAAGCAAGGTTGATCTCGATCTTAGTAACATACCGGTGGTTCGTGATTTTCCGAATATCTTCTCGGAAGCATTACCAGGTTGTCCCCTGACTGTTATGTTGAGCTCGTGACCAAGTTGGTTTCTTGTGAACAACCCTTTCTCCAAGAATCTGTGTTGGATACCCCTGAGCTAGTTGGTTAAGCTAAACAACAACTTGGAGAGTTGGAAGATGAAAGCTTGTCCGAGTTAGCTCATCACTAAGGGATATCCTTGTGTGTGTGTGTGTTGAATAAAGATGATATCTCCATCGGTTGGTCCTCGTGATCAGTTGTTGGATCTATTGCCTTGTCAAAACTTTGACTTGAGTATGGGCCATCGTCAAGTCAAATCAGAACCAACGATGTTCATAATGTTGTCTTACTCGTGGTTGATCCCTCGAGCATATACCATTACATCTTTTGGTCCGACCAATGCTATCACCGTGTTCACATGATGGTGGAAGTCCAAAGGATATGGAAATTCCGATGAGTTGTTGTTGAGCCCATCAGCAGCATTTTATCTCCCCCAATTATTCATGTTGAACATCAACCTAGTGTTGGAAACTTTTGTAAGCATTATCTTCGTGCCCCATTCATGAAGAATATGTTTGGATGAAAGAAGTGACTTCCTCTAGTTCATGTGCATTTGAAGCAAGTTGCCGCCATGAATTTGAGAAAGATTGTTTTTGCTTTCTCTGGAATCATCCCAAGTCAAGTCATGCATGTGCAAACTATTCCAAGGTTTGATAGGCTCGCTACCTCCACTCCGTGTGTAATCCCTAGCACACCAAGCCACTGACTGATTTGTTCTAGGAAAAGGAGTTAAGTGCTAATCCATGGTAATGCACAAGACTTCGTTACCCTAGATGATGGTTCCCCACCTGAACTCGGTAGTGTTTTGTTGTAAGACTACCATGTGGTCATGCTTGTCTGGGACAGCGTGTTCACATGTGTTTAGCAGAACCAGCTCATGTTTTGGAGCTTGCTATCTTAGTTCATTCCCCGAGAATCTCGCAACGCCATCTCGTCGAATTGTGTTGCAAACTTTCTTTTCAGACATCTTTGAGTCTGAAGTATCCTATTACCAATCGGATCTGAATCTCAGGCAGATATGATGGTTGGAACATTCCCAACAGTTGCGTCTTGTTCCCAGCTTGCATCGCCATTGTGCCAATTTCCCATGGGCTGCCCTTCTCAATAGTTGATGTCCAAGATCATCTTTAAAAGTGGACTTGTCATGGGTCCCATCCATTTCTGATTAAAAGCAAAATCATCCATTGCGTTGTCTTCAACAAGGTAGTCCACATCATCCATCCTAGTCCGAGTATGACATTTCTTCGAGCTCTTTCAAATGATCAATTGTAAATTGCCTCAGGCTGCTGAGAAGAGTTTCAATGATCTCTGGATCAAAAGTAATTCCTTTTTCCACTTAAGGTAACAATTCTACGAGTCACCTTCTCTGAGGTGCCCCGTTATGGAGTCATGACATTTTCCCTCGCTACTTTGAAACCCTCGTAAAATTGTTTCTTCCGTCCCTCCTGATGCATGTTTTGCCTCTCCGCTCCAGAGATGTTTTTATGTCTCTTTCCATGAGTTGATCTTGTGATCATTAAGATGATCCTAAGTTGCTCGAACCTCAGGAAGATCGATTCCTCTAAAATTCTTCATGTTTACTCGTGGTCATGTTGGATGTAGTTCTCAAAGCAAGACGTCAAGATCAATTTGAAGCAATGAGTAAACATCTTCGAGAAATGCAATGGATCATGAAGACTGTGTCAGTTCCGTGTCCCCTCTGTCTTCTTACCTCACGTCTTGAATCTCGGGACGAGATTCTTGTTTAGTGGGGGTGAGTTGTCACATCCCTAGTTCTGGTAATGCTTAGCGCTTGCATTAGAGTCCTGCATCATGTTTAAATTCTTTTGTTTTTGAAATGGGGATTGATCAAACCCTAGCACCAGATCAAATCAAATAGGTTCAACATAAAAAACATTTTCAATGAACCTGAAATGCCCTTCTAAAATGTTCATCACCTCTGCCTTGGTCTTAAACCACTTTGTCAAAAGTGATGCACAAATTTCTAGGTCACTCTAAGGTCCTTTGGATTAAATCTTTAGTTATTTGAGTTTGGGCATTTAAATTATATAAAATATTTCAAATGCTCAGATAACCCCAAACTAAAATGTTCCATGCTGGATATATTCCAAGTAGTGGCCATGTGCAGTTTGGTGATTTTTGGAGTTGCCTAGGTATTTTTAGAAATGCAACAAACCTACAGAAATAAAAATAAAACAGAAACAAATGAAAATCCTTTTACCTGGCCTCACCTGCGCGGACCACCTGGCCGGCCCAGCTGGCAGCCCAGCCCACCACCGCAAACCCTCTGTCGCCTTCCTCCTCGCGCCAGTAGGCAAGGGCGCGTGCCCGGCGCGTGAAGCCACGCGCCGCGCCACCTCCTGCTTCCCGCCGCTTCCCCGACGCGATCGGTGGAACGCCATGACACCCCGGACCCTCTCTGCACCTCTCGCCTCTCTCGCTGGACCTCCTCCCTCCTCGCTCTCTCCCTCGCACCACCGAACGCTTGCCGTCGTCAGCGTGCACCACCGCGGCCACCGCCTCCCCCTCGCCTCTCCGACATGCCTAGGAGCTCCGCCACCGTCGCCTACGCCTCCCTGTTGACTCACGCGACTCCAAACGCCGCCGAACGTCGTCACCGCGGTCGTCTTCTACCTCGGGCAACCGAGATCGCCGGCGCCCATCCGTCGTCCACGGTGCCTCCCCGAGCCTGTTGATCCCTCCATTGGAATCCATGTGAGCGTTGCCGCCTTTTCCCCTTCTCCCCATGCTCTATTTCCCTCTCTAACCGCCGTTCCCATCGAGCCCGAGAGCTCGGCTCTGCCGGCCATGTCGCCGCCGTGGCCACTGTCACATAGAGCTGCAACCGAGCACATAGCCGTGCTTAGCGCAACGCCAGAAGCCCAAAAACGCCTCCAGCTACTCCTGCCATGCTTCGCGTCACCGAAACCGCCGAGATCCGAACTCCGGCCGCCGCATTCGTGCTCGCCGTCGTCGACTCAGACCACCCCAGCTCCTCCCGCTTGGCCTACTACATGCGCGCGAGCCCCAGCTACGCGTAGGACAAAACCGCGGTCGATTTGGTCGACCGTGGGCAAATTCCGACCCCCTCCGTCGTCTCGAGTTTCACCGGCGACGAGCCGTGGACCAAGTCCGGCGAGTTTGACCCATTGACCTTGACTGGGTGGGCCCAGGTTGACTTCCTCCTGAGTCTATGACAAGTGGGGCCCGCTCTGCTAATTAACTTAGGTTAACACTAACTAAATTTAGTTAGTTTAAATAACTGCTGACACGCGGGACCCACTGGTCAGGTTGACCTGGACGTCCCCTTTGACCACTGACGTCACCCTGACGCACTGCTAACGAAATTAATCTTTTACTGGATTTATTCTTTTACAAGAAATTCCAGAAAATAACCAAAACTTCTAAAAATCATAGAAAATCAACCATAGCTCCAGATCAAACAAATTATATATGAAAAATGATCAGAAAAATGCAATATATCCATCTGTACCATTTTCATGCATGTTTAAACAACTTATACCTGCTGATCAGGTCAAATCAATTAAATGGCATTTGAATTTCATATATGAAGTTTGAATTTGAACCTAGGGTTCAAATCAACTCCATTTTATATGTTGCTAGTTGCATTAGCTCAAAACACATTCATATTGCCATGTCATAGCATGCATCATATTGTGCATCACATTGATCGTGTTTCTTATTTGTTTGCTGGTGTTGTTCCCCCTCGGTAGTCGTTGTACCGACATTGTGATCGTTGACACTGATGAAGACTCAATGCTATCTTCAGAAGTGCCAGGCAAGCAAAACCCCCTTGTTCATTCCGATACAATCCCACTCTCTCGCTCCTGCTCTCTTTTACTGCATTAGGACAACAACGATTCATCTGTTACTTGTTGTGGTAGCAGAACCCCTTTATCCTCTGCATGACATGTCATTCCATAGTAAATAGATGAAACCCACTAGCATGAGTAGGAGTTGTTTGAGCCCTATTGTGCCTACTCATTCATGCTTGTTTGTCATGCCTGCTACTGCTTAGAGTTGAGTCAGGTCTGATTCATCGGGTATGAATCGGAGGTGTGTAAACATGTCCAACTGTGTGTGAGCTAAGCGTGTGAACACGATTTGGTAAAGGTAGCGGTGAGAGGCCATGTAGGAGTACATGGTGGGTTGTCTCATTGAAACCGTCCTCAGGAACTGAGTTCTGTGTTTGTGATCCATGAACAGTTACTACCACACATTGGGATCCTTAATTTACTCTCTCGGCTTCTTAACCACCCTTGTTCTCTGTCCAGGAGTTGCAACTAGTTTCTGGTGTTTGTAGGATATGTGTTGGAGGCCGTGCATAGCGCTCACCCTAGGGGTGGGCTATGATGCGGTAGATACACCGTGGCACGGTGTACCGAGCACCCGTTTGGTGTCTCGGGAACCCTGCTCACATCGTTCGGGGCCATATGTGGAAACCTTGGCCGGACTCCCAGCGGATGGAACCTGAATAGGCGATAAACCTGGACTAGAGACTTGAGTGTTTAGGTAGGCCGTGGCTGACACCCTCGCCAGGCTTCCGCTTGAAGGTTGCCGAGATACATGACGTGTACATGGCGGTAAGTGGCGAGAGCGTGTGTGAAGAAGTACACCCCTGCAGGGTTATAAATGATCTATTCGAATAGCCGTGTCCACGGTAAAGGACTTCTGGATTGCCTATAACAGTTCATAGACAAGTGAAAGTCGATACTATAAAATGCGCAAGATAAGCGTGAGTGCTATGGATGGCGTTCTAATAGGGAGACGGGAGCGGATCCATAGTGGTGTATTGATATGGTGAATATGTGGACTCGTGTGCGCCACCTCAAAAGAGTTACTTGCAGTCGTAGTTAGGATAGCCACCGAGTCAAAGCTGGCTTGCTGCAGTCAAACTCCACCACCCCCTTTGTTGATACCGATGCATATGTAGTTAGTTCTGATGTAAGTCTTGCTGGGTACATTTGTACTCACGTTTGCTTAATTTATGTTTTGCAGAGAGACTTTAGTCTCGCTATTAGTTCAGCGTGGACTTGACGTTTAGCTTGTTACCTCAGCTACGATCTTGTGCCCTCGGCGGATCTCGGTAGATAGTCGCTTCTCAGCCTTTTTCATTTATAGTTATGCTGTACTCGGACATGTTAAGCTTCGCATGTGTTTGACTTGTATGCTCTGATTGCTGGGTCGAGAGACCCATGTTTGTAATATCTCGCTCCTCAGAGCCTAATGAATAAATACTTGAGTCGTAGAGTTATGTTGTGATGCCATGTTGTATTAACACATATCGAGCAAATTGTGTGTATGTTTGAAATGCTTGGTATGTGTGGGATCCGACAATCTAGTTGTTTAACCTTGGCAGCCCCTCTTATGGGGAAGTGTAGTCTAGTGCTTCCTTGAGCCATAGTAGTCCGCTACAGCCCGGTTCACCAGAGTCCTGCTAGCCCGGCCTACTTTCGGGGCGCTTGACTGGCCGGCATGTGTTTCACTTCGTTCGTGGTTCTGTCCCTTCGGGAAATGTCACGCGGTGACATCCGAGTCCTGCCTAGCTCAAGCATACCGGGTTCCCGGAGTCCTGTTAGCCCAGTGCTACTCGGATTCACACGCTGCTGACCGACATGCTCGAAGTTGATTCATGTATGCCTGTCCCCATGGGTTAGTGCCGCTTTGGATTCATGACTAGCCATGTCGGCCCGGGTTCTCTGTCATATGGATGCTAGCGACACTATCATATACGTGAGCCAAAAGGCGCAAACGGTCCTGGGCCATGGTAAGGCGACACCCGTGGGAATACCGTGCGTGAGGCCGCAAAGTGATATGAGGTGTTACCGGCTAGATCGATGTGGCTTGCAACCGGGGTCCTGACACATTCAAACAAATATACCAAGGCAACGGGAAACACGCGAGACCTGCGAGACGTATTGGAAGACAGGGCAAAACACGCCAGATCGATCTATGGATCATGGGGCCGTGCCCCTACAAGGGACGGTGACCGCCTTGTCGGATACAGTAAAAGCAATTCCGGACGGGCCAAATACAGCAGGCAGGACTCATACGAGCTGCGTCGTGACATAGCCCAACACAGAGGTGTGGCACACCCCCTATGCTTCACCAACGAGGTAATGAAGCATGAATTCCCATAAGGTTTTTAACCTATAAATATCGAATCATACGATGGTACAACAGATCCCGCGGTATGGATTGAGGACTTCCTCCTCCACATCCACATGGCCCGCGGTGATGATCTACATGCCATCAAGTACCTGCCGTTAAAACTCAAAGGACCAGCTCGGCATTGGCTGAATAGCTCGCCAAATAGACTCCGTCGGCTGTTGGGAGGATCCGAAGACACATTTCTCGACAATTTCCAGGGCACTTATATGCGACCACCAGACGCCGATGACTTGAGCCACATAATTCAGCAGCCAGGGGAATCGGCCATGCAATTTTGGACACGGTTCCTAACAAAGAAAAACCAAATTGTCGACTGTCCAGATGCAGAAGCCTTAGCAGCATTCAAGCACAACATCCGTGACGAGTGGCTCACCCGGCACCTCGGTCAGGAAAAGCCGAAATCAATGGCAGCCCTCACGACACTCATGACCCGCTTTTGCGCGGGAGAGGATAGCTGGCTGGCTCGTAGCAATAACATATCAAGGAACCTTGGCACTCCGGATACAAAGGACAGCAACGACAGGTCACGCCGCAGCAAACACAAGCGCCGCAGCAACGGTGATAACACCGAGGGCACGGCAGTCAATGCCGGATTCAGAGGCTCTAAATCCGGTCAGCGGAAAAAGCCATTCAAAAGAAGTACTCCGGGCCCGTCCAGTTTGGACCACATACTCGATCGCTCGTGTCAAATACACGGCACCCCCGATAAGCCAGCCAATGACACCAACAGAGAATGCTGGGTGTTCAAGCAGGCCGGCAAGATAAATGCCAAAGACAAGTATAAGGGGCTGCATAGTGATGGCGAGGAGGAGCCCCGGCTGCCGAACACAGGAGGACAGAAGAGGTTCCCCCCACAAGTGAGGATAGTAAACATGATATACGCAACCTACATCCCCAAATGGGAACGGAAGCGTGCACTAAGGGACGTATACGCGATGGAGCCCGTAGCCCCAAAGTTTAACCCATGGTCCTCTTGTCCGATCACATTTGATCGTAGGGACCACCCCACGAGTATCCGTCATGGCGGATCTGCCGCATTGGTCCTAGACCCAATCATCGACGGATATCACCTCACTCGAGTCCTTATAGATGGCGGCAGCAGCCTGAAACTGCTTTACCAGGACACACTGTGCAAAATTGGTATAGACCCCTCGAGGATCAAACCAACCAAAACGACCTTTAAAGGTGTTATTCCAGGTGTAGAGGCCCATTGTACGGGCTCAATCACACTGGAAGTGGTCTTCGGATCTCCGGACAACTTCCGAAGCGAGGAGTTAATCTTCGATATCGTCCCGTTCCACAGCGGCTATCATGCACTGCTCGGACGCACCACATTTGCAAGATTCAATGCGGTACCGCATTACGCATACCTCAATATCAAGATGCCAGGACCTAGGGGGGTCATCACAGTCAATGCAAACACAGAACGCTTGCTCCGTACGGAGGAGCACACTGCGGCCCTCGCAGCAGAAGCTCAAAGCAGCCTTTTGAAGCAATCCATCAGTTCGGCGATCAAGCCCACGGACACCGTCAAGCGCGTCCGGAATAACCTGCAACAGGATCGACTGGCATGCTCAGAGCTCGCCTAGTAATTCGGCCCCCGCCATAGTCTTAGTACTACGGCAAAGTCCGTCCCACGTGTGCATAATTACGCATTGAAAATACCATGGGTATAGGCGGGGGCACGATCACGGCGCATCCCACAATGCGATTTAACCGCACTAGGGGCTCACTACCTTCATCACTGTATCCCTGTTTCAGGACTCTACTCTCCGGAAGCCTTGTCCGGCAGTACGGTAGCCGGACACATGATACAACACCCAAGGAGGCAGGAAGCTACGTCGTACAAACGGAATCCCTAGGTGGTCTCTGATAACAAGCTAAATACCTGTTTTAAGATACCAATCCGCATCTTGCCCTTGGATGGGACATGTCAAATAGTCCTATCATTTGCTTACCGCACCACTTGTATCATTATGCTTTAGCGCATTTCTTAAATAAACAATGCATAGTCTATTATTGCATCCTATATTCTTTTAGACAATCAGCGACCGTACACTGTGGTACGGCAAATACGCCAGGGGCTTCCGTATACCCCATAATTCAGCGTGAGAAGTCCAAACACTTTCGACAGTGCGGCACCCCGAACTTATAGCATTATATGCATCAGCTCCTAATCATGTCTTGGGTCAATAGTTGGGTTTGCCCGGCTCCCATGTTTTTGTACCTTACGCTCCGCTATATCGGCTAAGGTAGCACTGGGAGAACTACTGCGATTGTGCCCCGGTTCTTCTGGCCGAGCACCTCAGTAGAGAAAGCTAAAACTGACTGTCATGATGAGGCGAGAGTTGGTCGGTGTTCGAGAGGTCTCAAGTCCCTAAAGACTTTTTCTGCTTCAGGCGAGGAGCCGACCTTGTCCGGCTTAGGCGTGTATAGTGCCCCAAATTCGTACTTCCGAAGACTAGGGGCTTCGCGAAAATTTAAAATTGTAGACTTCTATGGCTAAGTGAGAGCGATAAAGCATTATAGTTCGATTGCACAGTTCGTTCTTGTTGAACACCTCCTCGAAGGACCCAAGAATGGGAAAAAGAGTGCTCAGATTCATCCCGAACACCCCAGCACTAGTCGCATGGGGGCAGAAGTCGACGACTAGCAACTCTCAGAATTTATAAACGGCCGCACAGAAGGTAATATTTTAAATACAAAAGCTTTGCATAACAAACATGAACTAGTTTTCATAAACACAAGGATCACATGAGCAAGTTCATTCAAAGACTACATCTTCGGTACATTCGTCCGCCACGAGATGGGCACCCTTCAGGACACTTTCATAATACATTTCGGGGTGGCGATGCTCCTTGCCCTGCGGCGGCCCCTCCTTCACCAGCTTTTCGGCGTCCATCTTCGCCCAGTGCACCTTTGTACGGGCAAGAGCCCTGCATGCACCTTCGATGTAGACGGACCGCTTGATGACTTCCAGTCATGGGCAGGCATCTACGAGCTGCCTCGCCAGGCCAAAGTAGCTGTTGGGAAGGGAACCGCCAGGCCACATCCAGACTATAAGGCCCCTCATGGCCTGTTCGGCCGCCTTGTGGAGCTCGACCAGTTTCTTCAGCTGGTCGCTCACGGGCATCGGGTGTTCGGTCCCAGTATACTGAGACCAGAACAACTTCTCCGTCGAGCTTCCCTTCTCGGCCTGATAGAACTCTGCGGCGTCAAACACACTACGGGGCAGATCTACGAACGCTCCTGGAGAGCTCCGAACTCGGGTAAGTAAAAGGAAACTTTCTTTCGCATACCTATTTTGCATAATGAATGCCTTACCTGCCGCTATCTTCTTCACCGCCTCAACTTCCTGGAGGGCCTTATGGGCTTCGGCCTTGGCATTTTTTGCACTTTCGAGGGCCTGGGCAAGCTCGGACTCTCGCATCCTCGAGTCAAGCTCCAAGGACTCATGCTTCTTGATGAGCACTGAGCTCTTGCTGCACCTCACCTACCCGGCTTCGTGTCTTTCTCGCCAAGGCGCTCCTTGGCGCTTTGTTTTTGGCCTCGGACAGCGCCTTCTTGAGGATCGCCACTTGGTCGTGGCCCCGCAAAATTCATGATGATCCTATTATCCTGCAACCAAATCTTTCTTTTTTTCATATTGAAAAGGTATTGCTTACCTTTGTTCTCCTCGAGCTGCCTCTTGGCAAGGCCGAGCTCTACCTTGGATCGCTCCAGGTCCTGCTGTAGTGCGGCGACCTCCGCAGTATGTGTGGCAGCGGCCAGCAGGGAAGCCTGCAGATTCACATAGACATAATATAATTAGACTCCTGCGATTATAATTCGATCCTTTATTCAGCTTTTCTTCGCGAATGCCAAACAGAGCATCAGGGCTCTTACCGTCTGCGGTGATATTTCCCTATAATTTAATTACTTACCTCAAAGCTCGTTAGGAGGTGGCAAGCTTCACTTAGTCCGCTTTTGGCGGACTGAACCTTCTCCATCACCGCACTCATGATAGTGTGGTGCTCTTTGTCGATGGAAGCGCCTTGGAGCACTTCTAGCAAGTTGTCCGGTGCCTCTGGATGGACAGACGTCACCGGCACGGGCGGCTTGCCCCTCTTCACAGAGGGTCGCCAGACAGAATCCGGAACCACTAGAGGTTCCGGCGCGGTGTTCGACTGGAGGCCGAACTCGGAGCCCATGGGAGTCTTGCTCCCTTTGCGCCCAGGGTCCAGAGTGTCGCCTTGAGGCGCCTCCAGGACTACCTCCCCCCGGCTCGGTGCCTTTGGAGACAACACCTCGGCGTTGTCCGTAGGGCGAGGGGTGGAGGCGGTCGGAAGTGAATCACTATTCATATCCGACGGGTCCAAAGAACCATCCGACGAAGATACGTCAATATGGGCTCGGGACGGACTGCATAATCATGTTCGACGTGATGAGAAACAGTGCAATAAAATATATCAAGAATTATTATGGTATCCGGATACTTACGACTTCGCCAGGGGCTTGTCCCTGGGCAAACACTAGTCGTCGTTGTGGGCGGCGGTCATGGAGCAGTCCGGAAGGAGGGTCCTTCCTATCTTGGACCCTTCGGCCTCCCTGGTTGGGGCGGCCTTCCTTTTCTTGTCTCCCCTGGCTGGGGGAGAACTTTCCTCTTCCTCCTCGTCGTCGTGGGAGGAGTGCGCCTCAGAGTGTTCGGATGATGAGTCCAACACAACCTTGCGCCGGAGACCCTGTCGGGTCCCCGTGGCCTTCTTCTTGGCCGTCTTCGTTGGCACCTCGTAAGGTGCCGGAGTCATCATCTCCGTTAGGAGAGCGTCTGTTGGATCTTTGGGCAGAGGGTGGGGCAGTCAATCCGCTCGGCCGTCTCCACCCAGTCCTGTCAAAGGCATGGGGGCTTAGATCCTGCATATGATTAAACCAAGGAAACTAAACATCTCGTGATGTGTAAAAACCTATCGTATTGGCGTGGCGCTTTGCGCTGAGTCCGCGGTCCTGGGTAAGGGGAGGAGGTACCTCGGCGCCTTTAAACAGCACCCTCCAGACGTCCTTGTGCGTCGTGTCGAAAAGCTGCTGCAGCGTCTGGTGCTCGGCTGGGTCGAACTCCCACAAATTGAATACTCGTTGTTGACACGGGAGGATCCGGCGGAAGAGCATGACCTGGACCACATTGACAAGCTTGATTTTCTTGTTCATCATGTTCCTAATGCAGGTCTAGAGACCGGTCAGCTCTACCGGGTTACCCCAGGACAGGCCCTTCTCTTTCCAGGAGGTGAGCCGCGTGGGGATTCCGGATTGGAACTCGGGGGCCGTCACCCAGTTGGTGTCGCGCGACTCGGTGATGTAGAACCACCCCGATTGCCACCCCTTTATGATCTCCACATAGGAGCCCTCGAGCCATGTGACATTGGGCATTTTGCCCACCATGGCGCCGCCACATTCCGCTTGCTGGCCGCCTACAACCTTCGGCTTGACATTGAAGGTCTTCAGCCACAGGCCGAAGTGGGGCTGGATGCAGAGGAAGGCCTCGCACATGATGATAAACGCCGAGATGTTGAGGATGAAGTTCGGGGCCAGGTCATGGAAGTCCAGCCCGTAGTAGAACATGAGGCCGCGGACGAATGGGTGGATAGGAAATCCCAGTCCGCGGATGAAGTGGGTGAGCAAGACTACCCTCTCATAAGGTTCCGGGGTAGGGACGATCTGCCCCGCGTCGGGCAGCCGGTGCGCGATATCCGCGGCCAAGTATTTGGCTCCCTGCAGCTTCTCGATGTCCCTCCTCCGTGACGGAGGATTTCATCCACTTGCCTCCCGCTCCGGACATGATTGAAGCGGTTTGAGGAGAAAAGGTGCAAGCTTGGGCGTTGGAGCTCGAGTGCGCAAGAATGGATATGCGAGAGAGAAGAAGGCGTGGGTGAAAGAGGTGAGGTCCTTATCCCTTTATAAAGGCGGACGAAACTATGCACCCCCACTTGCCTAGTAAAACTCGCTTGATCCACAGGCGCCGTAATTGATGGCGCGGTTGGGTTACCCACATCCGTATTGATGAGAATCCCGTGATAAGGGGACACGATCTCTGCTTCGACAAGACGTGCCAAGAAAACCGCCTCGCAATATACGCCAAGGCTGATCGAAAAACACGGTTCGATAATAACCGGCCCATGGCATGATGTCATGGTGTCAAATACGTCAGCAGGTCGGATTTTTGAATATTATTCTCTCTAAAGTGGAATGTGGAACTTGTTCTGCAGAGCCGGACAATATCCTAGTGTTCAAGATCTTCTATGGAGTATTCGGAGGAGGAACCCGCCTTGCAATGCCGAAAACAATCTGCGCGCCGGACTCATAGTTATTGAAGCTTGGTTCAGGGGCTACTTGAAGGAAATATGCCCTAGAGGCAATAATAAAGTTATTATTTATTTCCTCATATCATGATAAATGTTTATTATTCATGCTAGAATTGTATTACCTGGAAACATAATACATGTGTGAATACATAGACAAAACATAGTGTCACTAGTATGCCTCTACTTGACTAGCTCGTAAATCAAAGATGGTTAAGTTTCTTAACCATAGACATGAGTTGTCATATGATTAACGGGATCACATCATTAGGAGAATGATGTGATTGACTTGACCCATTCCGTTAGCTTAGCAGTTGATCGTTTAGTATGTTGCTATTGCTTTCTTCATAACGTATACATGTTCCTATGACTATGAGATTATGTAACTCCCGCTTACCAGAGGAACACTTTGTGTGCTACCAAACGTCACAACGTAACCGGGTGATTATAAAGGTGCTCTACAGGTGTCTCCGAAGGTACTTGTTGAGTTGACGTATTTCGAGATTAGGATTTGTCACTCCGATTGTCAGGGAGGTATCTCTGGGCCCTCTCGGTAATGCACATCACTATAAGCCTTGCAAGCAATGTAGCTAATGAGTTAGTTACGAGATGATGCATTATGTAATGAGTAAAGAGACTTGCCGGTAACTAGATTGAACTAGGTATTGGATACCGACGATCGAATGTCGGGCAAGTAACATACCGATGACAAAGGGAACAACGTATGTTGTTATGCGGTTTGACCGATAAAGATCTTCGTAGAATATGTAGGAGCCAATATGAGCATCCAGGTTCCGCTATTGGTTATTGACCGGAAATGTGTCTCGATCATGTCTACATAGTTCTCGAACCCGTAGGGTCCGCACGCTTAAGGTTTCGTTGATAGTTTTATTATGAGTTTATAAGTTTTGATGTACCGAAGGTTGTTCGGAGTCCCGGATGTGATCACGGACTTGACGAGGAGTCTCAAAATGGTCGAGACATAAAAATCGATATATTGGATGACTATATTTGGACACCGGAAAGGTTCCGGGTGAGATTGGGACAATACTCGAGCTCCAGGAGGTTATCGGAACCCCCCGGGAGGTATATGGGCCTTATTGGGCCTTAGTGGAAAGGAGGGGAAAGGAGCAAGGGAGGGGGCGCCCCCCCCCCCAAGCCCAATCCGAATTGGGAGGGCCCCCTCTTCCTTCCTCCTCCTTCCTCTTCCTTCCCTCTCCTACTCCTAATAGGAAAAGGGGAGTCCTACTCTGGTGGGAGTTGGACTCCCCCTAGGGCGCCGCCACCCCCTTGGCCGGCCCCTCCTCCACTCCTTTATATACGGAGGAGGGGGCACCCCATAGACACATCAATTGATCTCTTGATCTCTTAGCCGCAGCGGTGCCCCCTCCACCATAGTTGTCCTCGATAATATTGTAGCGGTGCTTAGGCGAAGCCCTGCGACGGTAGAACATCAAGATCGTCACCACGCTGTCGTGCTGACGGAACTCTTCTCCGACACTCTGCTGGATCGGAGTCCGGGGAACGTCATCGAGCTGAACATGTGCAAGAACTCGGAGGTGCCGTAGTTTCGGTGATTGATCGGTCGGGCCGTGAAGACGTACGACTACATCAACCGCGTTGTGCTAACGCTTCCGCTTTCGGTCTACGAGGGTACGTGGACACACTCTCCCCTCTCGTTGCTATGCATCACCATGATCTTGCGTGTGCGTAGGAATTTTTTTGAAATTACTACGTTCCCCAACAGTGGCATCCGAGCCTAGGTTTTATGCGCTGATGTTATATGCACGAGTAGAACACAAGTGAGTTGTGGGCGATACAAGTCAAACTGCTTACCAGCATGTCATACTTTGGTTCGGCGGTATTGTTGGATGAAGCGGCTCGGACCGACATTACGCGTACGCTTACGCGAGACTTGGTTCTATCGACGTGCTTTGCACACAGGTGGCTGGCGGGTGTCAGTTTCTCCAACTTTAGTTGAACCGAGTGTGGCTACGCCCGGTCCTTGCGAAGGTTAAAATAGCACTAACTTGACAAACTATCGTTGTGGTTTTGATGCGTAGGTAAGAACGGTTCTTGCTAAGCCCGTAGCAGCCACGTAAAACTTGCAACAACAAAGTAGAGGACGTCTAACTTGTTTTTGCAAGGCATGTTGTGATGTGATATGGTCAAGATGTGATGCTATATTTTATTGTATGAGATGATCATGTTTTGTAACCGAGTTATCGGCAACTGGCAGGAGCCATATGGTTGTCACTTTATTGTATGCAATGCAATCGCCCTGTAATGCTTTACTTTATCACTAAGCGGTAGCAATAGTCGTAGAAGCATAAGATTGGCGAGATGACAACGATGCTACAATGGAGATCAAGGTGTCGCGCCCGGTGGCGATGGTGATCATGACGATTAGCTTGAGATGGAGATCACAAGCACAAGATGATGATGGCCATATCATATCACTTATATTGATTGCATGTGATGTTTATCTTTTATGCATCTTATCTTGCTTTGATTGACGGTAGCATTATAAGATGATCTCTCACTAAATTTTAAGATAAAAGTGTTCTCCACGAGTATGCACCGTTGCCAAAGTTAAATGCGTACCCGGACACCACATGATGATCGGGTGTGATAAGCTCTCGTCCATCTACAACGGGTGCAAGCCAGTTTTGCACACGCAGAATACTCAAAGTTGAACTTGATGAGCCTAGCATATGCAGATATGGCCTCGGAACCTTTGAGACCGAAAGGTCGAGCATGAATCATATAGTAGATATGATCAACATAGTGATGTTCACCATTGAAAGCTACTCCATTTCACGTGATGATCGGTTATGGTTTAGTTGATTTGGATCACGTGATCACTTAGATGATTAGAAGGATGTCTGTCTAAGTGGGAGTTCTTAAGTAATATGATTAATTGAACTAAATTTATCATGAACTTAGTACCTGATAGTATTTTGATTGTCTACGTTTGTTGTAGATAGATGGCTCATGTTGTTGTTCCGTTGAATTTTAATGCATTCCTTGAGAAAGCAAAGTTGAAAGATGATGGTAGCAATTACACGGATTGGGTCCGTAACTTGAGGATTATCCTCATTGCTGCACAGAAGAATTACATCCTGGAAGCACCACTGGGTGCCAGGCCTGCTACAGGAGCAACACCAGATGTTATGAACGTCTGGCAGAGCAAAGATGATGACTACTCAATAGTTCAGTGTGCCATGCTTTACGGCTTAGAACCGGGTCTTCAACGACGTTTTGAACGTCATGGAGTATATGAGATGTTCCAGGAGTTGAAGTTAATATTTCAAGACAAATGCCCGGATTGAGAGATATGAAGTCTCCAATAAGTTCTATAGCTGCAAGATGGAGGAGAATAGTCTTGTCAGTGAGCATATACTCAAAATGTCTGGGTATAATAATCACTTGATTCATCTGGGAGTTAATCTTCCAGATGATAGCGTCATTGACAGATTTCTCCAATCACTGCCGCCAAGCTACAAGAGCTTCGTGATGAACTATAATATGCAAGGGATGGAAAAGACAATTCCCGAGCTCTTCGCAATGCTAAAGGCTGCGGAGGTAGAAATCAAGAAGGAGCATCAAGTGTTGATGGTCAACAAGACCACTAGTTTCAAGAAAAAGGGAAAAGGGAAGAAGAAGGGGAACTTCAAGAAGAACAGCAAGCAAGTTGCTGCTTAGGAGAAGAAACCCAAGTCTGGACCTAAGCTCGAAATCGAGTGCTTCTCACGCAAGCAGACTAGTCACTAGAAGCGGAACTGCCCCAAGTATTTGGCGGATAACAAGGATGGCAAGGTGAACAAAGGTATATGTGATATATATGTTATTGATGTGTACCTTACTAGAG
Source organism: Aegilops bicornis (assembly GCA_021605145.1). NCBI lineage: Eukaryota > Viridiplantae > Streptophyta > Magnoliopsida > Poales > Poaceae > Aegilops > Aegilops bicornis. The sequence goes on along the minus strand of CM038675.1, from coordinate 630,347,339 downwards.
CTCGCAGTAGCACCTGGGTATTTGATACTGGTTCTGTTGCTAATATTTGCAACTCGAAATAGGGACTACGGATTGCTTAACACCGCCAAGGACGAGGTGACGATGCGCGTGGGACAGGGTTCCAAAGTCGATGTGATCGCGGTCGGCATGCTCCCTCGACATCTACCGTCGGGAGTAGGTTTAGACCGGAATAATGGTGCTTTGGGGCCAGCGTTGAGCATGAACATTATATCTGGATCTTTTTTTATGCGAGACGGTTATTCATTTAAATCAGAGAATAATGGTTGTTCTATTTATGTGAGTAATATCTTGTATGGTCATGCACCCTTGAAGAGTGGTCTATTTTTGATGAATCTCGATTGTAGTGATACACATATTCATAATGTTGAAGCCAAAAGATGCAGTGTTGATAACGATAGTGCAACTTATTTGTGGCACTGCCGTTTAGGTCATATCGGTGTAAAACGCATGAACAAACTCCATACTGATGGACTTTTGGAACCACTTGATTATGAATCACTTGGTACTTGCGAACCGTGCCTCATGGGCAAGATGACTAAAACGCGGTACTATGGAGAGAGCAACAGATTTGTTGGAAATCATACATACAGATGTATGTGGTCCGATGAATGTTGAGGCTCGTGGCGGATATCATTATTTTCTCACTTTCACAGATGATTTAAGTAGATATGGGTATATCTACTTAATGAAGCATAAGTCTGAAACATTTCAAAAGTTCAAAGAATTTCAGAGTGAAGTTGAAAATCATCGTAACAAGAAAATAAAGTTTCTACGATCTGATCGTGGAGGAGAATATTTGAGTTACGAAGTTTGGTCTACATTTGAAACAATGCGGAATAGTTTCACAACTCACGCCACACCGGAACACCACAACAGTAATGGTGTGTCCGAATGTCGTAACTGCATTTTTACTAGATATGGTGCGATCTATGATGTCTTTTACTGATTTACCGCTATCGTTTTGGGGTTATGCTTTAGAGACGGCCGCATTCACGTTAAATAGGGCACCATCGAAATCCGTTGAGATGACGCCTTATGAACTGTGGTTTGGCAAGAAACCGAAGTTGTCGTTTCTGAAAGTTTGGGGCTGTGATGCTTATGTGAAAAAGCTTCAACCTGATAAGCTCGAACCCAAATCGGAGAAATGTGTCTTCATATGATACCCAAAGGAGACTGTTGGGTACACCTTCTATCACAGATCCGAAGGCAAGACATTTGTTGCTAAGAATGGATCCTTTCTAGAGAAGGAGTTTCTCTCGAAAGAAGTGAGTGGGAGGAAAGTAGAACTTGATGAGGTAATTGTACCGGCTCCCTTATTGGAAAGTATTTCATCACAGAAACCGGTTTCTGTGACACCTACACCAGTTAGTGAGGAAGTTAATGATGATGATCATGGAACTTCAGATCAAGTTGTTACTGAACCTCGTAGATCAACCAGAGTAAGATCCGCACCAGAGTGGTACGGTAATCCTGTTCTGGAAGTCATGCTACTAGATCATGATGAACCTACGAACTATGAAGAAGCGATGGTGAGCCCAGATTCGCAAAATGGCTTGAAGCCATGAAATCTGAGATGGGATCCATGTATGAGAACAAAGTGTGGACTTTGGTTGACTTGCCCAATGATCGGCAAGCAATAGAGAATAAATGGATCTTCAAGAAGAAGACTGACGCTTACGGTAATGTTACTGTCTAGAAAGCTCGACTTGTTGCAAAAGGTTTTCGACAAGTTCAAGGGGTTGACTACGATAAGACCTTCTCACCCATAGCGATGCTTAAGTATGTCCGAATCATGTTAGCGATTGCCGCATTTTATGATTATGAAATATGGCAGATGGATGTCAAAACTGCATTTCTGAATGGATTTCTGGAAGAAGAGTTGTATATGATGCAACCGGAAGGTTTTGTCGATCCTAAGGGAGCTAACAAAGTGTGCAAGCTCCAGCGATCCATTTATGGACTAGTGCAAGCCTCTCGGAGTTGGAACAAACGCTTTGATACTGTGATCAAAGCATATGGTTTTATACAGACTTTTGGCGAAGCCTGTATTTACAAGAAAGTGAGTGGGAGCTCTGTAGCATTTCTAATATTATGTGTGGACGACATATTATTGATTGGAAATGATATATAATTTCTGGATAGCATAAAAGGATACTTGAATAAAAGTTTTTCAATGAAAGACCTCGGTGAAGCTGCTTACATATTAGGCATCAAGATCTATAGAGATAGATCAAGAAGTTTAATTGGACTTTCACTGAGCACATACCTTGATAAAGTTTTGAAAAAGTTCAAAATGGACCAAGCAAAGAAAAGTTTCTTGCCTGTAATACAAGGTGTGAAATTGAGTCAGACTCAATGCCCGACCACTGCAGAAGATAGAGATAAAATGAAAGAAGTTCCCTATGCTTCAGCCATAGGCTCTATCATGTATGCAATGCTGTGTACCAGACCTGATGTGTGCCTTGCTATTAGTTTAGCAGGGAGGTACCAAAGTAATCCAGGAGTCATCACTGGACAACGGTCAAGAACATCCTGAAATACCTGAAAAGGACTAAGGATATGTTTCTCGTTTATGGAGGTGACAAAGAGCTAGTCGTAAATGGTTACGTCGATGCAAGCTTTGACACGGATCCGGACAATTCTAAATCGCAAACCGGATACGTGTTTTTATTAAACGGTGGAACTGTCAGTTGGTGCAGTTCTAAACAAAGCGTCGTAGCGAGATCTACATGTGAAGCGGAGTACATAGCTGCTTCGGAAGCAGCAAATGAAGGAGTCTGGATGAAGGAGTTCATATCCGATCTAGGTATCGCACCTAGTGCATCGTGTCCAATGAAAATCTTTTGTGACAATACTGGTGCAATTGCCTTAGCAAATGAATTCAGATTTCACAAAAGAACCAAGCACATCAAGAGATGCTTCAATTCCATCCGGGACCAAGTCCAGGTGGGATACATAGAGATTTGCAAGATACATACGAATCTGAATGTTGCATACCCATTGACTAAGCCTCTTCCACGAGCAAAACATGATCAACACCAAGGCTCCATGGGTGTTAGAATCATTACTATGTAATCTAGATTATTGACTCTAGTGCAAGTGGGAGACTGAAGGAAATATGCCCTAGAGGCAATAATAAAGTTATTATTTATTTCCTCATATCATGATAAATGTTTATTATTCATGCTAGAATTGTATTACCCGGAAACATAGTACATGTGTGAATACATAGACAAAACATAGTGTCACTAGTATGCCTCTACTTGACTAGCTTGTAAATCAAAGATGGTTAAGTTTCCTAACCATAGACATGATTTGTCATATGATTAACGGGATCACATCATTAGGAGAATGATGTGATTGACTTGACCCATTCCGTTAGCTTAGCACTTGATCGTTTAGTATGTTGCTATTGCTTTCTTCATGACTTATACATGTTCCTATGACTATGAGATTATGTAACTCCCGCCATCGGAGGAACACTTTGTGTGCTACCAAACGTCACAACGTAACTGGGTGATTATAAAGGTGCTCTACAGGTGTCTCCGAAGGTACTTGTTGAGTTGATGTGTTTCGAGATTAGGTTTTGTCACTCCGATTGTCGGAGAGGTATCTCTGGGCCCTCTCGGTAATGCACATCACTATAAGCCTTGCAAGCAATGTAGCTAATGAGTTAGTTACGATATGATGCATTACGTAACGAGTAAAGAGACTTTCCGGTAACGAGATTGAACTAGGTATTGGATACCGACGATTGAATCAGGGCAAGTAACATACCGATGACAAAGGGAACAACGTATGTTGTTATGCGGTTTGACCGATAAAGATCTTCGTAGAATATGTAGGAGCCAATATGAGCATCCAAGTTCCTCTATTGGTTTTGACCGAAAATGTGTCTCGGTCATGTCTACATAGTTCTCGAACCCGTAGGGTCCGCACGCTTAAGGTTTCGTTGATAGTTTTATTATGAGTTTATAAGTTTTGATGTACCTAAGGTTGTTCGGAGTCCTGTATGTGATCACGGACTTGACGAGGAGTCTCGAAATGGTCGAGACATAAAAATTGATATATTGGACGACTATATTTGGACACCGGAAAGGTCCCGAGTGAGATTGGGACAATATCGGAGCTCCGGGAGGTTATCAGAACCCCCCGGGAGGTATATGGGCCTTATCGGGCCTTAGTGGAAAGGAGGGGAAAGGAGCAAGGGAGGGGGCACCCCCCCCAAGCCCAATCCAAATTGGGAGGGGGGTCGCCCCCCCCCCCTTTCCTTCCTCCCTCCTTCCTCTTCCTTCCCTCTCCTACTCCTAATAGGAAAAGGGGGAGTTCTACTCCCGGTGGGAGTTGGACTCCTCCCCTAGGGCGCGCCACCCCCCTTGGCCGGCTCTCTCCTCCACTCCTTTATATACGGAGGAGGGGGCACCCCATAGACACAACAATTGATCACTTGATCTCTTAGCCGTGTGCGGTGCCCCCCTCCACCATAGTTCTCCTCGATAATATTGTAGCGGTGCTTAGGCGAAGCCCTGCGATGGTAGAACATCAAGATCGTCACCACGCTTACCTGCTGACAAAACTCTTCTCCGACACTCTATTGGATCGGAGTGAACGTCATCGAGCTGAACGTGTGCAAGAACTCGAAGGTGTCGTAGTTTCGGTGCTTGATCGGTCGGGCCGTGAAGACGTACGACTACATCAACCGCGTTGTGCTAACGCTTCCGCTTTCGGTCTACGAGGGTACGTGGACACACTCTCCCTCTCGTTGCTATGCATCACCATGATCTTGCATGTGCGTAGGAATTTTTTTGAAATTACTACGTTCCCCAACACTACCGAGGAGTCCTAGATTAGGGGGTATCCGGACAGCCGGACTATATCCTTTGGCCGGACTGTTGGACTATGAAGATACAAGATTGAAGACTTCGTCTCGTGTCCGGATGGGACTCTCTTGGCGTGGAAGGCAAGCTTGGCGATACGGATATGAAGATCTCCTTCCGTTGTAACCAACTCTGTGTAACCCTAGCCCCCTCCGGTGTCTATATAAACCGGAGGGTTTAGTCCGTAGGATAACAACAATCATACCATAGGCTAGCTTCTAGGGTTTAGCCTCTACGATCTCGTGGTAGATCAACTCTTGTAATACTCATATTCATCAAGATCAATCAAGCAGGAAGTAGGTATTACCTCCATAGAGAGGGCCCGAACCTGGGTAAACATTGTGTCCCTTGTCTCCTGTTACCATCCGCCTTAGATGCACAGTTCGGGACCCCCTACCCGAGATCCACCGGTTTTCACACCGACAGGCGTGTTGACCTCTCTGTTGTAACATGACACTTGGAGTAATCTTTTCGACTAGACGTTTCCACGGTAACATGACACTTCGAGTTGTATCCAGATCTATTACAGCTAGAACTGGATACTATATGAAAACTTAAATGATGTTCTGCTCTAGGATCGCTTTCTCGTAGGATAGTCGAGGAAGGATATCAGAGCATTGTTGGTGTAAACATGTTACTATGTGTTATTATATGCTCCTCTCTTCTACTGCTGCAAGATGATGGATGCGAGAAGTTATAGTCTTCGATAGGATGAGGTCTTCCCCCGATTCTGGCATTTCTGCAGTTTAATCCAAAGATATAGTCCCATTCCTTTGACATTGATGCATACTTAGCATAGTTCTGATGTAAGTCTCGCGAGTACTTTGGATGAGTACTCATGGTTGCTTTGCTACCTCTTTTCTTCTTCCTGGATGTTGTGATCAGATGATGGAGCCCAGTAGCCAGAGGATCCCGAGCTTGGCTACTACATGAAGATCTAGGACAAGGAGTAGTTCGGAGGTCCCAGGCAGGAGGCCTGCACCTTTTCAATCTAGAGTCGTTGTTTGTTTTCGCCTTATTAAGGTAAAGTTGTCTAACTATGTATGTACTTAGATAATATTTGCTTTGATGACTGTTGTATTATGGGTCATCGTGACCCGGGCTTGTAATATAAAGGTTTATGTTTATCTTTGTGTCGTAGTGTTGTTTTGTGATATTAACTTGAGTCACCATTCGTGATCATGCATGATGCATGTATGATTAGTGCACGGTTATAACGGGGGTGTCACAATAGGTAAACTATACAAGATGGTGAGCACTGGTGCACGTCGTTCCTAAACAAACGTTTTTAACCCCTTTCCGCGACGACATTTGGGACCGTCGCCAAGTGAGTGTGGGCGATAGGGGGGTCCTTCCCACACGACCCAGAAACCGTCGGGGATAGGGAGCGTTGATGCATACAGTTGTCCCTATATAACCGTTTTCGATATCTCGAATATCCCAAATGCCTAATCCTTGCTACTCGTTTGTGCTCGCATTGCCATCGCAGTCAGAGTTTTGTGGTTCTGCCTAAAACCAGGCAGATTCCAGGCACGGGAGTTTTCCAGGCAGATTCTAGCCACGGGAGTTCTACGATGCCTGGCACATCACAAAAAGTTCATGACTATAAACCGTGTACGATGGGTAGACAATCACACACATTTAGTTTTCCCACACCGTATGTGATAGTGTCTGACATCACACACGCTTTGCAAACAGCAACTGTGTGCATGCTTGCACACGTTTCCTCTCTGTGAACCGTCTCGGATTATGCTGTATATCGTAAACGTTTGTGTTTTACCAATCGTGTGTGACGTAATGACCTGCACAACGTAATTTCGCCCTAATTTAATTTCTGCTATTTAAAATTGTACCTAATTTAAACTTGAAAGTAGGCTATAGCTTTATTCATATCCATCAGGTTCAAACAACCAATGCATTATTCGATTCACAGGTACATATGTTTAAGAATTACATAAGCACCAAATAAAGAATGATGTACCAGGGTTCTATACTTGTACTATTACAGATGGTAAAGAAAGAGGCGATGACATTCCAGCTTTGAACAAGGTGAAGCAGAATGGCCCTATTGTGCTCTCCGGATGCGAAGGCATGCAGGACTCTAGTCCAACCCCTTGTGATGGCCGACCGCCAATCATGTAGTTTAATAGGTAATCTTGAGTAAACCGCTTGTGATCCACCGCAAAAGAAAAAAGATTCAGATATTGTCATCTAACACAACTCATTACGGGCAGTAAAAAGAAGGCTATAGGGTTCTTACTTACCATCCTGCAGTTCACTGTTGTCTTGCACAAAGTGTAAACAAATAGTTCGATTGACATATTTTGACCCATTTTAATAACAATCTTTATCAGTTTCCTCACTTGACGCTGGTTCATGGATATATCATTGGCCCATACGCAGAAAGGGTGGAAGTGTGGATCTTTGGCAATGATATATGTACCTAAAAGCACCAAGTTAATATTAGAAGCTAAACAACAATTGAAAAATGATGTAGTACAACACTCCATCCATCCCATTATATAAGATTTTATTACATGTATATCTAGACATCATCAAAACATTAAAGTAACACTCTTCCTTATTGCTATGTAGCCTGGCATTGCATATTTAGTCATTCAGTACAATGCATGTTGCTAAACAACAATTGAAAAATGAAAAGACATGTTAACTGCAATTGAAAAACGAAAAGGCATGTTAACTGCAATATCCTTAACAGCAACCAAATATCCTAATTCATGGTGGTATTGTTGAAACTGTTATTGATGAAATTGAATTGCACAGCAAATAGTTGCGCATATAGAGCATCACATTGTGAAGAACTGAAATAAACAAGTCATAAGGGCATATCTAGGCGATCCTTAAAAAGTTAAAGGACTAAAACCTTTAGTGGATATATATACTCCAGCAACTTTTGGCCTTCTAGTCGATCCCCTAAACTTAAGGTTGTAAACTTCAATTTGATCAAGTTCAAAGTAGGTTCAACCGAAAGTAGCATGCATTCAAACATAAACATAGATAGTTTCGCATAACCGAACATAAAACATAAATTTAAACTAAGCTAAACTATTTTCGGTCGAAGTAGAGGTCGAGCCAATCCTTCCTCGTCATGTACGGTGTGCCGCGAGCCGGGTATGTGACAAGTCATTGCCGGGGTCATTGGGGAAGGCACTCCTCCACTCGTCGACGTCGATCTCCTCGTCCTCGGGGCCCATCTCGACGCCCTCCGCGCCACCGTCGCCGCTGCCTTCGACCTTGTCATCAGAGGAGAGCGTGATAACCTCGCCGCCCTCCGAGCTGCCGTCCTCGCCGCCGTCGACCTTTTCATCGGAGGAGAGCGCGATAACCTTGCCGCCCTCTGCGCCGGCAAAGATCGCCCGCTCCGCCTCCACGAGATCCGGGTGCTGCCGACGGAGCTCTTGCATGTAGGCCTCGTCAGTGGCCTCGGCCTCGAGGCGCTCCCACGCCTCGCGGTCCTCCCGTGCCATACCCGAGCTCACCACTCTGGCTCCGGCGGAACGAGGTGGACCAGACGTGTGCCGAAGGGGAAATTGAGCCTAGCTGCCGTGCCGTGGTAGCGGACCAGCGAGCGGTCATACTCCATGGCCGCGAGCTCGGCCGTGTGGAAGCTACCGAGCCACCGGCGGGTGTGGGTCTCTCGATCTGTAATCTCGGCGACCCACATCCCCCACCGCCGCTGCTGGACCCCGAGGTAGGACTTCATCGGCTGCCGGGTCTGAGGGAGGATGGGGAAGTCCTCGAACCGGCATAGGGGCGCAGCGGCGGGCGGATCGAGGGACCGGCGATGGTGGATCGGGCCCGCAGAGGACGACAGGGACACCTTGGCGGCCACCTCGCCTGCGTCAGGAGAAAAGGCCACGATAAACCTCTTTTTGGCCGTTGGCTCCTCGAGCCCCAGCACACTGGCAGAGGTTGAGGATGGAGGCACCGACGATGGCGGCGACCTACCAATGGTTTCGAGGGTTGTATGTGTCTGTGTGAGCGAAGGTTTTGGGGTATGTGTGGAGGGGGCAAGGTTGTGTTTGAGGAAATACTGCGGCAACTGAAAATTTTACTAGGCGGGAGTAACAAGGCGGGGCTACTGAAAATTTGGATCAAGGGCGAGCAGATATTTTTGAGATTGCGAGGATCTGAGGCGGGAGTAAAATCTTTGAGACTCTTGAAAATTTGAATCAAGGAACTGAAGCAGAGCGGGAGTAGCAGACATCGCACACGGTCCGCACATACTAATCGTGTGCTATCAAACATTAAAACCTTCCATGCAGTAGATATTTTCAAGATTGCGAGGGATGCAGAGGTGGGAGTTTTTGGGGAGTGAGCTAGTGTGCTTGACACGCCGGCTGTGGACTGTAGCCGATGCACCTTCTCGTGTAAGCCATAGGCGTACTATACACCGACGGTGCTTCAAGATATTTTGTACTACATCTCACACGGTTGGTAATAATAAACTGTGTGGGATCTACTTGATTTGAATTACAAAATGGGGTCACAGCGGCAATGGACGATGTTTGAATTGCTAGACCTTTTATCTGCAGTGAACATGCAACTATATGTGTGTCGTAAAAGAATTGGAATTATTCAAGGTTCGTTTGGACGTTTTATACAATAAAGTGGTTTTCTAGCCATTTCACGTGCACAATACATGCACATCCTCTGGTGCATAAAAATTGGTTGAAAAATCAAATTTGTGTCCTTCAGTGCGTGCTTAGGTCTCATGCAAGAAATGGGAATGAATTTTTCAAGGTTCATTTGGCCTTTTTATACATTAACTGGGTTTTCTAGGCATTTTATGTGCATAATTCAAATTTGAACTACAAGCACAAGCTCCAATGCACCAAAGTTGGTTGAAAAATCAAATATGTGTCCTTGGGTGAATTCTAGGTCCCATGCAAGAGATGAGAATGAAATTCAAACACCAGGGCATTGTTGATTGCCGGCAAAACGTTGAGATGCCTGGTTTTTAAATTCTAGTAAATCCAAAACTCGTCTGAAATTCATGAAACTCGGCATGCTATCATGGAGCGGCATCAACATGTCGTGCTAAAAAAATTGTCCCATTTGGGGCAGGTTTGGGTATAAGCTTCTCACAAACCAGAGCTTCTCACAACAAGCATGATGGTTTCGATAGGGAACGTCCCACCTTTGGGGACGAAATGATATCCATTGCCTCTTATTGCTTTCAAAAAAATTCTAGTGTCAACATAGAAAAACAGGAGTGTTGTGTTTAATCTTGGAATTTTTCAGGGTTCGTTTGGCCTTTTTATACATTAACTGGGTTTTCTAGGCATTTTATGTGCATAATTCAAATTTGAACTACAAGCACATGCTCCAATGCACTAAAGTTGGTTGAAAAATCACATGTGTGTCCTTGGGTGAATTTCTAGGTCCCATGCAAGAGATTGGAATGAAATTCAAACACCGAGGCAATCGTTGATTGCCGTAAAACGTTGAGATGTCCGGTTTTAAATTCTGGTAAATCCAAAACTCGTCTGAAATTCATGAAACTTGGCATGCTATCATGGAGCGGCATCAACATGTCGTGGTAAAAAATTTGTCCCATTTGGGGCAGGTTCGGGTATAAGCTTCTCACAAACCAGAGCTTCTCACAAGCATGATGGTTTCGATAGGGAATGTCCCACCTTTGGGGAAGAAATGATATCCATTGCCTCTTATTGTTTTCAAAAAATTTCTAGTGTTAACATAGGACAACAGGAGGGTTGTGTCAATTTTTGTGATTTTTTCGGGGTTCGTTTGGACATTTATATGCATTAATTGGATTTTCTAGGCATTTTATGTGCATAATTCAAATTTGAACTACAAGAACATGCTCCGATGCACTAAAGTTGGTTGAAAAATCAAATCTATGTCCTTGGGTGAATTTCTAGGTCCCATGCAAGAGATGAGAATGAAATTCAAACACCAGGGCACTATTGATTGCCGGCAAAACGTTGAGATGCCTGGTTTTTAAATTCTAGTAAATCCAAAACTCGTATGAAATTCATGAAACTTTGCATGCTATCATGGAGAGGCATAAACATGTCGTGGTAAAAAAATTGTCCCATTTGGGGCAGGTCTGGGTATAAGCTTCTCACAAACCAGAGCTTCTCACAACAAGCATGCTGGTTTCGATAGGGAACGTACCACCTTTAGGGACGGGACGATCTCCGTTGCCTCTTAGTGCTTTCAAAAAAATTCTAGTGTCAACATAGAACAACAGGAGTGTTGTGTTTAATCCTGGAAATTTTCGGGGTTCGTTTGGCCTTTTTTATACATTAACTGGGTTTTGTAGGCATTTTATGTGCATATGTCAAATTTGAACTACAAGCACATGCTCCAATGCACCAAAGTTTGTTGCAAAATCACATGTGTGTCCTAGGGTGAATTTCTAGGTCCCATGCAAGAGATTGGAATGAAATTCAAACACCAGGGTACTGTTGATTCCCGGAAAAACGTTGAGATGCTTGGTTTTAAAATTCTAGTAAATCCAAAACTCGTCTGAAATTCATGAAACTTGGCATGCTATCATGGAGCGGCATCAACATGTCGTGGTAAAAAAATTGTCCCATTTCGGGCAGGTTTGGGTATATGCTTCTCACAAACCAGAGCTTCTCACAACAATCATGATGGTTTCGATAGGGAACGTACCAACTTTGGGGACGGGACGATATCCGTTGCCTCTTATTGCTTTCAAAAAAATTCTAGTGTCAACATAGAACAACAGGAGTGTTGTGTTTAATCTTGGATTTTTTCAAGCTTTGTTTGGCCTTTTTATACATTAACTGTGTTTTGTAGGCATTATACGTGCATATTTCAAATTTGAACTACAAGCACATGCTCCAATGCACCAAAGTTGGTTCAAAAAGCACATGTGTGTCCTAGGGTGAATTTCTAGGTCCCATGCAAGAGATTGGAATGAAATTCAAACGCCAGGGCACTGTTGATTGCCGGCAAAACGTTGAGATCCTGGTTTTTAAATTCTAGTAAATCCAAAACTCTTCTGAAATTCATCAAACTTGGCATGTTATCATGGAGCGGCATCAACATGTCGTGGTAAAAAATTTGTCCCATTTGGGGGAGGTTCGGGTATAAGCTTCTCACAAAACAGAGCTTCTCACAACAAGCATGATGGTTTCAATAGGGAACGTCCCACCTTTGGGGACGAAACGATATCAATTGCCTCTTATTGCTTTCAAAAAATTTCTAGTGTCAACATAGAACAACAAGAGTGTTGTGTCAATTTTGTGATTTTTTGGGGTTCGTTTGTGTAACATCCCAAAATTCTAAATTTTGGAATGTTATAAACACATAGATAGTTTTGATTGATTGTTTGATTGATTGACTGAAAGTGAGTGAATTCGAAATCTTTTTTTGAAAGTTAAATGAGAGGGAATAAAAGGACTTTCCCAAACTTTCCTTTTTGCTTTTATGATCTTCGAATTCAAATTCTTTTCATCACAAAACCCCGGAGAGAAGATGACATGACTTCTTCCATTTATTTAAATGACAAGGGTGTTGAAAATATTTGAATTTCATTTGAAAAATATTTCCAATTCTGAAACTTTATGCAACTCAATGATTTTCACGAAATAAGATAAAATGACTTCTTCAAAACATATGAAATATGAGTTGGGAGTTTCAAAGAATTAAATTCAAAGTTCTTTTGAATTTATTTTCAATTTGGAGTTATTTGAGTTTTATTCAAATTATTTTTCTCCAAAAATAAAATATATGGAAAATAGGGTAACATGATTCCCTACATCGTAAAATTGGAGAGAAATAAATTTGAATTAATTTTGGTATGATTTTTATTGGATTTTATTGGACCAAGAGTAATCGTTTGAATTATTAGAATTTTTGTGGATTTTATTTGAAGCTAGAATAATATTCATCTTGTAGGAAATATTTTTCTACAAATTTTGATATATTATATGCCTATGTTGTATTTTTATTTATTTGATATTATTTTTATTTTTAGTGTTTTTTAAATCTCCTCCTCACTGGCCGGGCGGCCCGGCTCCTGCCAGTCATGCCGGCCAACCGCCGCCTCCCTCCCGAGAGGGAGTCCGCCACGGCCGTGTCCCGACTGACTCGCGCCCCCTCCTCCCGCACGCCATCGCCTCCCGGCCTTTAAAAGGCGGGCCCCGACTCCTCTCTCCTCCTCTCATGAGATCGCCGCCGCCGCCTTTTTCTCAAGCCGCCCTTGCTTGCCAGCGAGATCATGCCGCCTCCTCTTCCTCACCACGCCTTGCTGCCGCTCTCCGCCCGCCCGCGCCGCCTCGCCATCGCCGGACGCCTCGCCACGACGCCTGTCATGGGAGGACCACCGGAGCCGCTGCCTGCCTCGCCGTTGACCGCTGCCGGCCAACCCCCGTTTAGCCGGTAAAAACCGCCCCGGACCGGTCTAATCTTTTGGTTTTCCTCGGTTTTATCTTAAAACCGGTTTTCCCTTTTTGTTAGATCTATTTAGTGGTCGTTCGTTAGTAAGGGTCCGGTAGCGAACGGTTTTCGTTCGTTAGCGATCGGTAACGAACGTTCGCTATTTAGTTTTTTCTTTTATTTTAGTTTTTCTGCCAGGGACTCGTTTGTGAATATTTTTATTTACAGATTAGCCCCTGTTCTTCAAACAACCATAACTTTTTACTCGTTAGTCCAAATTCAACGAAACCAACGCTCACGTCTTCGTTATGGTCCCCTCTATCCAGTAATCCAACTCAAACATGTTTTTGAAAAATTAAAATTTGAATTAGACCAGATTTGAATTTGAACTTCGTTTGATCATAACTTGAGTTTCGTAACTCCGATTTAGTTGATTCTTTTTGCAAATCGAAGCTCTTGACCTAAACTTTATGATAAAGCCAAATTCAAATAATGTTGGTACTGTTAGAAATTGTTTTATGTTGCAAGAGTTATTTGATTGGTTTTGATGTTTTCCGAATTGTTTTCTTCGTTCTTTCTGATGTTTTGAGTGATTGCTTATGTGTGGCTACTATTGCTTGATTACGATAGATTGACCGGAGTGTGACGAGTAGAACTATCAAGAGTTTTGAGTGTGAATCATCTTCATCAACTTTGCAGGCAAGTAACACTTGATCATACTCTTTTCATACCCAGTTTTTATGCATTAGCTCAATCCTCAAACATTGCATGGTTAGGATGTCATTAATTTGTGGGTTGGGAAGTAGATGATGAGGTAGGAACCTATTGCCCTGTTACTATAAACCCTTGGGAGTTACTTCTCGCTGCTGTTTATATTGCCATGCTATGCTCGTAGACGTGGTTCGGTTTGAGAGAATTCATGAAATATGTGAGAGATTATTGTTAACTAAGGTTTAACTTAAGGTGGCCACTTTAATACACATCTGGGTGGATTGGTTGGGGCACCCTGGGGATATACCAGTGGACTTGCCCGGACACCTGGGGTTATACCAGTGTTGTCCTAGGAGATCCCGGGGTTATACCGTGTGATCATCCTATGGTTCGCCACCCAGGCTCAAAGGGAACTGAGATTATTCATGCTAGAAACTTCCGTGTGCAGCCACAAGCTATTATGGGCTCTAGCATAGTTCAGTAAGTTACGTGAAGCACTTAAAGAGGTAGATCAGCAGGTAGTGGGTTTTATAGGTTTGGTATGATCTATCCGGAGTAGAGAGTTAATGTTTCTAAAAGACTGTGTCTCGGTCATCCTTTTCTCAAACATAATGTAGTGCGAGAAACCAACGGAGGCTATCGAGTCTTGTGGGGAAAAGTGCAAACCTCTGCAGAGTGTACAATCTAATCATGGTTAGCCGTGTCCCGGTTATGGACAATTCGAGTATCTAGTACTTGAGTATTCACATGTATCTCATCACTCTAACTTAATACTGTTGGGTTGTTAATTACTTTAATTGGGATTGAGTTGGGGTTATACCTTCTCAATGATGTTTCAACCACCATGATAGTTAAAGTAAAACTTATTCCTTTGATGTAGGAAAAAATTGGCTTTTTTGCCAAAACTGTAACCATAGAGCTTTCCACCAGCCATATATGCATGTAGTATAGCTTATTCTTTCATTACTCTCTATGTGTTACATTGCCAGCATATTCCATGTGTCAATTCGCTTTCGGGCTGCAACGTTTCATGTTGTAGACTTTTCGCATTTATTTAGTAAGTGATACGTTAGGGTTACGATTTCCTATACTCAACTTTGCCGTTGGTGTTGATGGCAATCCACAACCTTGTTGCTTCCGCTATATTTTCGATCGAGGTAATAGTATTTACGTTATTTATACATGTGATTTACCTCTGTTATAAATCATCGAGTACTGTGTGTGTCAGCATACCAATCCAGGGATGACACATAAGCACGGAGACTTGACCCATTCGGTTTGAGTCGCTACAAGATGGTATCAGAGCACATGTTGACTGTAGGACGTGACCCTAGAAACTGACAAGCCCATAGGAAAGATTTTTTCTCTACAACTTTTTTTTCAAAAAGAATCTTTTATCTCTCTTCTCTTCTGAGCTTATTCAAATATTTCCCTTTTAGTGAGACCATACCCCTTTTCCCTTTTTGACCCCTCGAAGATTCGACTGATGAGACCACTCCAAGAAGTACAAGATATCGGACAACTAAGACTACTTTGGAATAAAGAGGATTTTTACCGTGTATTACAATGACGGAAACTACAACGGTGAAGACTCTGAAGACTAGGAAAATTTGAAGGCACTGAAGAATTCCCAGATCTTATGACTTAGGAAGGTTACGCTTATGGAATTTGACAGA
The DNA here is from genome assembly GCA_021605145.1 of Aegilops bicornis. Taxonomy (NCBI): domain Eukaryota; kingdom Viridiplantae; phylum Streptophyta; class Magnoliopsida; order Poales; family Poaceae; genus Aegilops; species Aegilops bicornis. Next base: position 630,331,657 of record CM038675.1, on the reverse strand, counting down.
CTATGGAAGTTATCAATACCCGGGATCAAGGTATCGGAGAAAGACTGGAATATGGAGCATTAGAACTCAAAGTTTTTGTCAAGGAAACCCCAATGCAGGAGATATCAACTATGGGGAAATAGCTCATGGAAATGACAAGAGCAGAAACACGATATCCATGATGTTATCGCTCGTTTATGCTATTGTCACCGTGCTGAGTTAAGCATGCATATTCATGGAAGGATTGGATGGTAGAAGGCTGATGGAGCACCTATCACCAAGATGAAGTTTTAATCATAGCTGGTGTATCACCAGGATCAGGAGTGTTACATCCAGAAGTTTAAGATGGACATGCAGGAAGCTCTATTTGACAAGGAGGCAATTCATGAAGAATTCAGGAACCTGAAGCTGAAAATAACCAAACTAGAGGAGCAAAACCATGAGACAACTGAGATTCGTCAGGAACTGAAGGACAGTAGGATCATGGTCCATGTCAAGGAAGTTGAAACCATAAGTTTGGAATACAACTCCAAAAATATTAAAGGACGTCGCGAGAGATTTCGCGACAACAGAGATGAGCTGGCAAAAAGGACTTGAGAAGGACAAGCATGATCAGAAGAAGCCATCAGAGACATGACCAAGACTTGAAGAGTTTGATGACTTTGAAGATTTATTGACATTTAGAAGACCAAACCCTTGTTATACCTGCGTTAGATGCGACAGTTGTGAGCTGTCATTTGTTTGATGTTTTTCCGACAGCCACAATAAAAATTGTCTTCTCAAAACAATTGTTTGCATTGTGTGTATCGCTCTCTATCCCTCTTACCCACCCCAAACCCATGGACCCAATAGAGGATGAATGGAGAAGAGCTTATATTTTTTGGACCGATGAGTCAATTGGAGATGGACCGATGGATTCAGAACATGGAGGATCATATGGAGAATAACCCTATAGCCGGAAAGGATATGACCCAGCATGCCCTTCAATGCTTTGAAAAAGGTGATGCTACCTGGTGGAGGATGTACCAAACCATCAACGGATGGCAAGGAGTAACCACTTGGGGAGAAATTAAGTTGAATTTGCTAATGTCTCGGTTTGTGTCCCAGAAATTGAAGCCTTCGGGAAAGGATATGAAGAAACCTTGTGCATGCAAGCTCTATGGAGAAATAGGACACACCCATAAGGAACACAAGGATGAATGCCCTAATTGTGAAGGAAGTCACCCAACTGAAGAATGCCCAACTAGACAGATTACTTGTTTCTTGTGTGAAGGAACTACCCACTACCCTGCTCACTGTCACATTTACACTATGGTACAGAGAACCATCCAGCAGAAGAAAGAAGAAATGAAAGGAGCCTTCATGGAGATGTTAGAAGAACATGTGACGAAGGAAGATGTTGAGGACACACACAAAGGAAACAAAATTAAAGCCCGCACCAAGTCATGCTATTCATGTGGAGAAGAAGGGCACATCTCCCAAGATTGTCTGGATGGAGATCTAGTAGAATTCCCGATGGAGGAAGTAGAGTATGACCCACAGGAAATAGAAGCCCTGATTGGAACAGAAAGGTCCAGGAAGAGGAATAGATTGGATTCCAGGAAGGACCTGAGTCATGTCACCTGTTACAAATGCAAGGAGTCAGGGCACTACATCAACACTTGCCCAAAATGGAAGCCGAGGACCCAAGGAGGCTATGTGATCATGAGGAAACCTCGAAACCTATCAGAAGTAATATGTTTCCGTTGTAATGTAGCAGGACACTTTGCTAGAGATTGTCCGAAGGAGAAGGAGACTGGTGATATATAGTTGAATTTGTAACAGAATAAATGGAGTAGTAGAAGGGAGAGCTTTTTCTTTTATATTGAGGTGTTAAGTTGAGACATGTAATGGAAAATTGAGATGATTGTAATAATTTAAGAATCAATAAAGTTAGCAGTGTTGGTACTGCTCTGGATTTTATGAGTTACCCTATGAGGAAAGATGTTGACCAATTTCGAGGATATGAGAAATATGGTCTATGGAATATTCGAACATTTTTAAGGGTGGTAGTACCCTATAAGAACCGTTGACCCCTGGAAAAGATAAGGATACCCACTGAATGGATTTCAGACAAAAAGAATATGAGTTTTGTCTCGATATGTTTGATACCCCAAGAGAGTGTGGGATGACGTTGGAGACCGTCAGTTGTTTGGAGCAAATGTGATCAAGGATTCGGAAGAGAATGATAAGTTGATTCAAGATAGACTGAAGATAGCTCACCAGTGCGTAAGAGTTATCACGGACTCAAAACGCAAGGAGGTAGTCTATGAAATTGGAGACGGAGCATGTCTTCGTGTGTCAAGTTGGAGTCACCCGAAGGACTGTTAGGAGTTCATGAAGTGTTTCACGTTTCCCAGTTGAAGAAGTGCCATGCAGAGATGGCCAATATTCCCCTGTAAGGACGCTTGACCCTGGAAAGGATAATGATGTTCCACGAAGTGGAGTATGGACTTCATAAGTATGAGTTTTTATCTTGGTATGTAGGACATCCCACGAGGATGAAGAGATGAATTACTATTGGATATAAAGGAGGTATGATGTTGGAAATATGGATCAATGGAAATTCCATGAAGAGTCTGAGTGATCATGTCCCCGTTTGGTGCAAATATAAGGAAAAGAGGATTACATTTGGATGGATTTCAAGTATGCCAGGAAGTTGGATGTTGGGATAATGATCAGTTGCCCAGATGATGTGTTCAAGGATTTTAAGTGATGAGATGGGCCATAACCCACAGGGCCCAGGACCTGCCAAGAAGCAAGCACACTCTTGCTGAAGGAAAAACCCTGAAAGAAGTTATGATTTTATCGACAGACGATCCTATAGGAGTTTACGCAAAACCTGAGAGTTGTTAAGGAACGATAGATGTTTGTTTGGCTTGCAGAATCAATGGATTTACCCGAACTTGGTTCGTCGGCAAGAGAAATTCTGCAATGCTTGTGAGGATGACCGAATGTTAGAATTTGAGATTCGCTAAACCATGTACAAGGTAATGATTTGGGTGCGGGATGGATTGATCACCATACCGACTTACTCTTATTATTCGCGTTTCTATATGGGATGGTAAATCTGAGTGAGTTACCTATAGTAGAGAGACGCCGATCAAAACCTTGTTTAAACCATAGAATGGTATAGGTATTTCTTTCCCCTTGTACACGGCAGTTGTTGCCAACCGTAGGTCATACGGTGAGGTTCAACCTGCACTCCATTTCCTGCAGGACAAACCATAAATTGTTGACCACCATGAGATATCGATAGCTGATTAGTATTGGCGCCAGACCCGTCAGCTATGAAGACCCAGTCTCGGAAAAACCGTACCAAGATGAAAGGACAAAAGAATTGAGGAAAAGGTTATACCACTACCGGAAGAGCCCAGAGAAGTAATTATCCAGAGGATCTGAGAAGACCGACACTGTCAACAATAAGGATGGAGTATATGAGTTTTGATGGAACCGTAACAATTCTTCTAAGGGTGGTAGCACCCGAGACCCCCCTTGTGACGATCGATGGAATTTTGAGAAGACCCCCAAACCCTAACCTATTTCTTTCTAGCCTCTCCGAATCTCGAGGACGAGATTAATTTTAAGGGTGGTAGGTTTGTAACATCCCAAAATTCTAAATTTTGGAATGTTGTAAACACATAGCTAGTTTTGATTGATTGTTTGATTGATTGACTGAAAGTGAGTGAATTCGAAATCTTTTTTTGAAAGTTAAATGAGAGGGAATAAAAGGACTTTCCCAAACTTTCCTTTTTGCTTTTATGATCTTCGGGAATTCAAATTCTTTTCATCACAAAACCCTGGAGAGAAGATGACATGACTTCTTCCATTTATTTAAATGACAAGGGGTGTTGAAAATATTTGAATTTCATTTGAAAAATATTTCCAATACTGAAACTTTATGCAACTCAATGATTTTCACGAGCGAAGATAAAATGACTTCTTCAAAACATATGAAATATGAGTTGGGAGTTTCAAAGAATTAAATTCAAAGTTCTTTCGAATTTATTTTCAATTTGGAGTTATTTGAGTTTTATTCAAATTATTTTTCTCCAAAATAAAATATATGGAAAATAGGGTAACATGATTCCCTACATCGTAAAATTGGAGAGAAATAAATTTGAATTAATTTTGGTATGATTTTATTGGATTTTATTGGACCAGTAGCACTGTTTGAATTATTAGAATTTTTGTGGATTTTATTTGAAGCTAGAATAATGTTCATCTTGTAGGAAATATTTTTCTACAAATTTTGATATATTATATGCCTATGTTGTATTTTTATTTATTTGATATTATTTTTATTTTTAGTGTTTTTTTAAAAAAAATCTCCCTCCGCCGAACTGGGCCGGCCCAGCCCCCTGCCAGGCCGCGGCCCAGCCCAGCCGCACCGCCTCCCTCCCGAGCGGGAGTCCGCCGCTAGCACGCCGCCGGCCGTGTCCCGACCGGACTCACACGCCCAGCCCCTCCCGACGCCATCACCTCCCCTGCCTTTAAAAGGCGGGCCCCGACTCCCTCTCTCCTCCTCTCGCAGATCGCCGCCTTTTGCTCAAGCCGTCGCCGCCGCTCTTCCTCACCGCCCGACGCCATCGCTGGCTCTCCGCCGCCGCCGCTTATCGCCATCGCCGGACGCCTCGCCTGCCGACGCCTGTCACGAGGACCACCGAGCCGCCGCCTGCCGTTGACTGCTGCCGCCAACCCCTGCTTAGCCGGTAAAACCGCCTTGACCGGTCTAATCTTTTGGTTTTCCTCGGTTTTATCTTAAAACCGGTTTTCCCTTTTAGTTAGATCTATTTAGTGGTCGTTCGTTAGTTAGGGTCGTGGTCGTTCGTTAGTTAGGGTCCGGTAGCGAACGGTTTTCGTTCGTTAGCGATCGGTAACGAACGTTCGCTATTTAGTTTTTTCTTTTATTTTAGTTTTTCCGCTCGACTCGTTTGTGAATATTTTTATTTACAGATTAGCCTCGTTCTTCAAACAACCATAACTTTTTACTCGTTAGTCCAAATTCAACGAAACCAACGCCACGTCTTCGTTATGGTCCCCTCTATCCAGTAATCCAACTCAAACATGTTTTTGAAAAATTAAAATTTGAATTAGACCAGATTTGAATTTGAACTTCGTTTGATCATAACTTGAGTTTGGTAACTCCGATTTAGTTGATTCTTTTTGCAAATCGAAGCTCTTGACCTAAAATTTATGATAAAGCCAAATTCACATAATGTTGGTACTGTTAGAAATTGTTTTATGTTGCAAGAGTTATTTGATTGGTTTTGATGGTTTCCAAGTTGCCTTCTTCGTTCTTCTCGATCTTTTGAGTGATTGCTTACGTGTGGCTACTATTGCTTGCTTACGATAGATTGACCGGAGTGTGACGAGTAGAACTATCAAGAGTTTTGAGTGCGCATCATCTTCATCAACATTGCAGGCAAGTAACACTTGATCATACTCTTTTCATACCCAGCTTTTTATGCATTAGCTCAATCCTCAAACATTGCATGGTTAGGATGTCATTAATTTGTGGGTTGGGAAGTAGATGATGAGGTAGGAACCTATTGCCCTGTTACTATCAAACCCTTGGGAGTTACTTCTACGCGTTGCTTATATTGCCATGCTATGCTCGTAGACGTGGTTTGGTTTGAGAGAATTCATGAAATATGTGAGAGATTATTGTTAACTAAGGTTTAACTTAAGGTGGCCACTTTAATACACATCTGGGTGGATTGGTTGGGGCACCACTGGGATATACCAAGGACTTGCCGGACACAGGGTTATACCGGTGTTGTCCTAGGAGATCCCGGGTTATATCGTGTGATCATCCTATGGTTCGCCACCCAGGCTCAAAGGGAACCGAGTTTATTCATGCTAGAAACTTCCGTGTGCAGCCACAAGCTATTATGGGCTCTAGCATAGTTGAGTAAGTTATGTGAAGCTCTTGAAGAGGTAGATCAGCAGGTAGTGGGTTTTATAGGTTTGGTATGATCTATCCTAGTAGAGAGTTAATGTTTCTGAAAGACTGTGTCTCGGTCATCCGTTTCTCAAACACCATGTAGTGCGAGAAACCAAAGGAGGCGATCGAGTCTTGTGGGGAAAAGTGCGCAAACCTCTGCAGAGTGTACAATCTAATCATGGTTAGCCGTGTCCCCGGTTATGGACAATTCTGAGTATCTAGTACTTGAGTATTCACATGTATCTCATCACTCTAACTTAATACTGTTGGGTTGTTAATTACTTTAATTGGGATTGAGTTGGGGTTATACCTTCTCAATGATGTTTCAACCACCATGATAGTTAAAGTAAAACTTATTCCTTTGATGTAGGAAAAAATTGGCTTTTTCGCCAAAATCAGAACCATAGAGCTTTCCACCAGCCATATATGCATGTAGTATAGCTTATTCTTTCATTACTCTCTATGTGTTACATTGCCAAGATATTCCATGTGCTGACCGTTTTCGGGCTGCAACGTTTCATGTTGCGTACTTTTCGCAACGATTTAGTAAGTGATACGTTAGGGTTACGATTTCCTATACTCAACTTTGCCGTTGGTGTTGATGGCAATCCACAACCTTGTTAAGCTTCCGCTATATTTTGGATCGAGGTAATAGTATTTACGTTATTTATACATGTGATTTACCTCATCATAAATACTCGAAATCGTGTGTGTCAAAGATACATCCGATCCGTGGATGACACATAAGCATAGAGACTTGACCCATTCGGGTCGGGTCGCTACAGTTTGGACATTTTTATGCATTAATTGGATTTTCTAGGCATTTATGTGCATAATTCAAATTTGAACTACAAGAACATGCTCCAATGCACCAAAGTTGGTTGAAAAATCAAATATGTGTCCCTGGGTGAATTTCTAGGTCCCATGCAACAGATGAGAATGAAATTCAAACACCAGGGAACTATTGATTGCCGGCAAAACGTTGAGATGCCTGGGTTTTAAATTCTAATAAATCCAAAACTCGTCTGAAATGCATGAAACTTTGCATGTCATGGTAAAAAAATTGTCCCATTTCGGGCAGGTTTGGGTATATGCTTATCACAAACCAGAGCTTCTCCCAACAAGCATGATGGTTTCGATAGGGAACATACCACCTTTGGGGACGGGACGATATCCGGTGCCTCTTATTGCTTTCAAAAAAATTCTCGTGTCAAGATAGAACAACAGGAGTGTTGTGTCAATTTTTGGGATTTTCGGGGTTCGTTTGGATATTTTTATGCATTAATTGAGTTTTCAATGCATTTATGTGCATAATTCAAATTTGAACTACATGCATATGCTCCAGTGCATATAAATTGGTTGAAAAATCAAATATGTGTCCTTGGGTGCATGCTTAGGTCCCATGCAAGAAATGGGGATGAAGTTCAAACACCAGCGCACCGTTGATTGCCAGCATAACATTAAGATGCCTGGTTTTTAAATTCTAGTAAATCCAAAACTCTTCTGAAATTCATGAAAGTTGGCATGCTATCATGCAATGGCATCCGACATGTTGTGGCATTTTTCGTGTCCATTTTGAGAGAAGGCGCACTCGAATAATGACAGCCAACAAAGGCATTTTGAAAAAATAGCTGCCACTTTAATATCTCAAACGTTTGTAGAATTCAAACTGTGTGCGTTCTTTTAACCATTCACGTGACGCCACGTGTCTTGGTTTTAACGGTCAGAGGAGGTGCCTTTGCGGACAGCTGCTTGACCTTGATCGAACGGGAGGCGTCTGGCCGATCAATCAATGCGCAGGCTGACCGAGAGGCGTGCAAGCTGTCCTCCAATGTGCAGGCTTACCGGGAAGCGTCAGGCTAGCAGCTTACCGGGAAGCGTGCAGTAAGTCAGACAGCTCAGTGAGCTCACCGAAGTGAGCCCTTTGACTTCCATGGCCGCCCACCTTCCTCTCCATTAAAGGCGCCCAAGCCGCTGTTTAATACGGGCGGCCTTACTGTTCGCCTCCCATTCCCCTCCCTCCCGCAGACCTCCACCAACACCATGGCGCGGAACGATCATCTGCCACTAGTCTTCAAGTTTGGTGAAGTCGACTCGGAGCCGGAGGAGACAGAAAAAAGGAGGAATGGGGCCTCATGGACATGGCCCAAAACGAGCTGGCCGCGGTGGTTGCTGCCACCGCTCCCGTCCCAGCTCACATCCCCGCGCCCGCGCCAGCGACCATCCCCGTAGCATTGATGGGCTGGTCACCGAGCATTATCACTGAGCTGAAAAGCCGCGGGCGTCAGCGAGGTCTCCGCGGACCCGCGCAAGCTCGTGTACATGCCAGCACCAGCGCTCGTGCCCGTGCGCACCCCTCCACCCATCGTGGCGTTGGGCCCCATGCGTTTGGCTGCACCCGCCGCGCCCGTGCCCATGCCCGTGCGCGCGCCCCCCCTGAGCGGCATGGGACGCTGTCATCGACCGCTACCTGTCAGCGGTGCCAGTTGCCGTCCTCCCGCGCCCCGCCCATCGATGGCGCGACGACATGATGTTTGATTTACAAGTGAAGAGCATTTGTGCTACCTTGAAGACTTCAACAACGGCATCCCGGAGGACGACAACGACGGCGTGGCACGCCGCCTAAGCCGCCGCTGGAAATAGTTTTTTGGGGGTTTAATATTGTATCTCGAATTCTTACGAATATAAATTCGAAGTGTGACTGAATGAAAGATATGGTTAGAACGAACTTGCATTTTTCTCTCTTAATGTACAGACTTATCAAACGATTTTATTTTGAAAAAACACCAATTGTTTTTAAATATAAAACACTCAGCGCAAACGTTTTAGGTAGAACATCCGGATGCAAACCGACAGCTTCCCCAGGAAGCCAAGGGAAAATGTGCCGAGCAGGATTTCTGCATCCCTTCACCGCAAACGGTTGTTTTGCATGACCCGTGTGCAACCACGTACAAACAATTAGGTAAGATTTGCATATCTGTCATTTTCGGTATGTTACCATTTGTCAAACTGGAAAGATTGACATTTGTTTATCTAGTAACATTGCCATTTGTCAACCTTGTAACACTGCGATTTATCAAAATATGCAGCTAAAAATCACTAGCACTATCTAATTTTTGCAACTAAAATCACTATCACTATTCATATGGACACCACTAGCAGGCGTGAGTTGATGGACGCATATGAAAATGTACCATTGATTACATACAACAAGTCATCATTCCACAACGACAACGAGGATACACGTTGGATTATAGATTCCAACAAAACATTCTAGTAAAGTTTTTCTCACACAACATATAACAAAGCGATGAAATGAACTTCAGCTCAACCACTCGTCTGCATTGGAAATGCTTTCTTTGAACCAGAAGTGATTCTCTGGGAAGGGCCAGCTTCTATCAATCTCGAGACCAACGCAGGACTGATCATACAGGCTGAAGCGGCCTATGTCAGGACCCATATTGGGACGGTAGGGAAGCATAGCAATGTCCGAGGTATAGATACAATTGCTTCTCATAAATGGTAGTAACATTGTGTCAACAGCAGCTGGATCACCTTCCACCATCATTGGATAGTTTTGTCCAAGGAAGAGCGAGTTTCCTCCAAGACTTTCAATATGAACCAGGGAAGGTGTTGGCGCTAGTACACTAGTATCCATCCCGAATACCCTGCAACGGATGTTGGAATAGGTCCGGAGAGTGTGACCATGCGAGACAACACCTGCTTCCTTAGTAACATCAGCATTGCCATGTATACTGAGACAAGAAGAGGTGATCCATCTAATAAGTTTCCAGCGCCTCGAGTATCTGGGTCCAGCTCGTCCTCATGCTCATGATCATCAGCATCGTCATCTCCCCCTTTGTTATAAAAATTTTCAAGTATAGGTGGTGGAATGTTCATAGGACCTTGGAAACACAAGAAGGTTAATTAATTAGTAAAGGGAAACTAGCTAACCCGCATGCATGTGGATGAAACAATTATAATTACGGTGGAAGACAAACGTACCCAAAGCATGATGATTCCATGCAAAAACAGTGCCATGAGCGGTGGCAGCAAACACAAGACCATCGTATTGAATTGCATCACAGTACTCATCCGTGTACAGAAATTGATTTTTGAGCAATATCCATCGAGGCGTGGAAGTAAGGCAACAAGCTTGTCGAAGATAGCAACAACTTCATAGTTTGAGTAATCCCAATAGCGTTTGGGAACTCGAAAAATTGCTATATTCCGTAGATGACAGTCACCATGATCGTATTTGAACTCACGTAGAATACCGGTGTACTCAACCTCTGGGCAGTCGTCTGAGATTTTTGGAAGTGGAACCCAGTGAGTGTACACATTCACAAGTTCCCACTCGCAGTTGTACCCAATATAAACAACCCAATCTCCATTTGCGCCTGCCCAAGCCTTGCCCTCAAGCGATGGCATCTTAACATCATACATAGCATTATCAAGCGGCATCAACTTGCACAAGGCGAGGCTTCCCTCGTCCCCGCGCCAGTCAGCAGGGTCACGGCAAAGAAGATAGGGGAGATCAAACCGCTCCTGGACCCTTGGGTTCCTTGTAATGATGTTATTAGTTGAGTCGAGAATGGTCTTGAACGAACCTGCCATGCTAGCCGAGGTGATGACGTCGCACCGACCAATGAGTTCCTCCACCACGTCATCTTTCATATCGGGGCAAGAATAACGGGGTCGTTTCCGGCCTATTCCAACCAATGAGAAGATGATCAAACAATGGCGTAAGGAAGGGTGAAGGCAAATGGAGGGAGTAAGAGCGCGACAACAGTTCCAAATCGAGAGGGAAAGGCGAAGAGGCGGTGGACGGTTGCCACGGTACACCTAAGAGGCGCTGGGAGCGAACGGTTGCCACAGAGGGCACACACCGACGGCAAGGGCCGAGTGAACCGCATGCGATATCGCACACACCTTGATCTGGCCGATCGCTTTTGTGTTGCCTAATCACAAACAGTTTATCCGAGTGAACTGTATGTTGTATATCGCACACACCTTCATCTGGCTGCCCGTTTCTTTTGTGTTGCCTAATCACAAACAGTTCATTCGAGTGAACCGTATGCTGTGTATCGCACACGTCTTCATCAGGCTGCCTGTTTCTTTTGTTCCTCCTCATCGCAAACAGTTAATTGAACTAAACCGTATGCCCTTCATCGCACACGCAACTAAAACCTGAACCGTGTTTGATGCATCCGTCACCGCAAACGTTTTATACATTCCTGACGATTTTCATACAGTTTCTCGAAGGGTCTCTGATCGTAGTGTCGCGTTAGCAACATCCTACAGTAGTGGAGGTAGCCCTCTTACAAAGCCGATCCTGAGATATCCGGCACACGAAGAACACACGCGACTATGTTATCATCAACGAGGCACCGGAAGAACTAAACACCCTCATACTATGTCCTGGGACATCTAAGCTCCATGGCAACACCCCCAAGAGGGAGAATGGCACACAACGTCACCGCTACCGAGTCCACAACGGACAAATGTCTTCACCCGAAGCCCGGACATGGAGAGAAGAACCACAACGACGTCTTCAAGAAAAGCGCGACACCCTCGGTGTCCTCGTCGTTGATGACCCACAAGTATAGGGGGTCGATAGTAGTCCTTTTGATAAGTAAGAGTTCAAACCCAATGAGGAGCAGAAGGAAATGATAAGAGGTTTTCAGCAAGGTATTCTCTGCAAGCACTGAAGTTGTCGGTAACAAATAGTTTGATAGCAAGGTAATTTGTAATGAGCAACAAGTAACAATAGTAACAAAGGTGCAGCAAGGTAGCCCAATCCTTTCTATAACAAAGGACAGTTCAGAACTTGCTCTTATAGCAAGCAAAGCGTTCTTGAGGACACATGATAATTCATCTAGTCACTTTTATCATGTTTATTTGATTAGCGTTCGGTACTTTGATAATTTGATATGTGGGTGGACCAGTGCTTGGGTGCTGCTCTTACTTGAAATAGCCTCCCACTTATGATTACCCCCTCTCGCAAACATCTGCAACTACGAAAGAAGAATTAAGATAAATCTAACCATAGCATGAAACATATGGATCCAAATCAGCCCCTTACGGAATAGCGCATAAACTAGGGTTTAAGCTTCTATCACACTAGCAACCCATCATCTAATTACTACTCCACAATGCCTTCCTTTGGGCCCAAGTATGGTGAAGTTTCATGTAGACGGCATTCACATGACACCACTAAGGGAAACAACAACATACATATATATCATCAAAATACAGAATAAATACCAAATTCAAATGATTACTTATAACAAGACTTCTCGCATGTCCTCAAGAACAAAAGTAACTACTCACAAATCATATTCATGTTCAAGATCAGAGGGGTATTGAATATCATTAAGGATCTGAACATATAATCTTCCACCAGATAAACCAACTAGCATCAACTACAAGATGTAATCAACACTACTAGCAACTCACGGGTACCAATCTGAGGTTTTGAGACAAAGATTGAATACAAGAGGTGAACTAGGGTTTTAGATGAGATGATGTTGGTGAAGATGTTGATGAAGATTTGTCCTCCAACGATGAGAGGATCGTTGGTGATGTCGATGGCTTCAATTTCCCCCTCCCGGAGGGAAGTTTCCCAATGGAATTGTTCACGGAGAGCAAAAAGTGCTCCTGCCCAGGTTCCGCCTTGAAACCTTCTCTCTGATTTTTTTTCTAGATCAAAAAGCATCATATAGCAAAAGATGGGCTTGGCAGGCCTAGGGCCCCACAAGTCCAGGGGACGCGCCCTGAGGGGTAGGGCGTGCCCCCCAGGCTTGTCGCTGCCTGGTGGGTCCCCCTCTGGTAATTCCTTCACCAATATTTTCTATATATTCCAAAATAATTCTCCGTCAATTTTCAGGTGATTTGGAGTTGTGCAGAATAGGTATCTCTGATGTAGCCCTTTCCGGTCCTGAATTCCAGTTGCTGGCAATCTCCCTCTTCATGTGAAACTTGCAAAATAAGAGAGAAAAGGCATCAGAATTATATCATAAAGTGAAATAACAATGCAAACACAATGAATAACAGTAGGAAAACATGATGCAAAATGGACGTATCAGTCGTTGGCGCCAAGGCACAGAGCTTTCGCTCGGCAACTCACCTGTGCCACCACGTGGCCGCCGAGAGGAGCGCAAGGATGTCAGAACCCCAGATCCGCATCAGGATGCCGCCCCATCGAGAGAGAGGGCATGTTCGAGCTACCCGTTGCATCCCTCCCGTTGCCCACAGAACCTGGAAGGGGAGCCACAGCCACCGCAATGATGTCCGTGGAAGAGCAACCATGCGGACTGCCCTCCGGGGCCACTGCCTCAGCGTCCCTGCCGCGTGATACCGTGCGTCGTCCACCTCAGAACGCACTCAACCATGGTAGGAAGAGCGATAGGACTCCATCTACTCCTAGCCCGACATCAGTCCCCGAGTCCGGGTAGGCGCCTCCACCGTAGGAGGCACCCACACCTGCGTCCCCAACCAATATCCGTTGGACTGGGGGGTACACGACCTCGAGACTGCCGACGAGCCAGCCTTGAGCCCTTGGTCAGGCGAGCTCACACAACGCCATGTCCATGGTCACCGACGCCGATCCACGCACCAACGCAGCGCTAACACGACCACCAACATCGAGCACCACCTGGACCAAGAACCGCCTCACCTACCCGGAGCACCAGCTCCGATCTGCCTCCAGCCAAAATTTGGTCTGCCCGAGCACAAAAAAGTTGTCTCGACGAGCGACCCCGCGCGCCGCGGGCCTGCACCGAGGAGAAGGGAGGTTGCCACCTCCACCTGCACACCATCGTCGGACGTCGACCGTCGTGTTGCGCCCACGCCGACCACCTGTGCACCCACCACAAACTCACACCACCACGCCGAACCAAAGCAACGGAGCGCTCCATCCAGAGCCAGCTGCCATCGGAGGGGAGGTTCAGCCCGGATCCGGCCATGGAGGAGGGTCCGGGCCACCTGAGGCGCCGGTAGCCATATCTAGCGCGACTAGATCGACCCGCCAAGGCAGCCCCGAGCGCGCCCCGCATGACCCACCACGCCACCTCAAGAACAACGGCGGGCGTGAGGTACGCGCGAGCCCCGACCGCCGACACCCTTGGCCGCACCATCGCGCCCCGCGCGCCAGCGCGCCGCCACCAGCCGAGGGAAGAAGAGGTCCTGCTGCCGCTGACCGCCCAGTCGGCGGCGAGGGGAGGAGGTGGGAGGAGGGGTGGAACCCCGGCGGCGCTAGTGTTGCCCTCCTGGTAGCCCGCGAGAGCGACGCGGGAGGGGAAAGGGTCGAGAGAAAAGCCTCTCATTCACCAATCGCCTTACCGAAAGGACTCTGAATTCCTCTCCAGCCAAGTACCTCACTTTTCAAAGCATGCAACCACGCCACATCAACACCTATGCATGTCCGATTTGTATGCATTAATTAACCATGCAACCATACCATATTAGCAATCCATGCATGTCACTCATAAGTTATATTGCTTAAGTTAATTATTTTTTCATATACGATATATGTGTCGGATACTTGAAGCATACCCACATACTAGTTTTCATGGTTAACATTTCTGTTATCTACAATGTAAATTGAGAACACTGTTACAATTGCATTGCATTTAGTTGTTTTTATCACCTATTAATACAATTATTTTAGCGGCAACGTGCAGGACATCATCTAGTATGCATAAATATCTGCCCACAGAAGAAATGCATAAATAATTCAAGTTGCGCGCAGCGGCCTGCTGGAATCAGGTGGCAGTTGTGCAAAGAGGCAAAGTGGTCACTGAAATCAAACAAACATTGCAGATGCTGATATGCACGCAGGGATTCCAGTCCATCACAGATAAACAGTCGTGCTTTCATGAATGAACTGACAGGCAGAATTACAATTTTGGTTGCTGCATCCTACTACTTCCGTTGCTTTCATGCATGAAATGGCAGAAGTACAAATTTTCTTGGTGCATCCTACTTCCGTTTTCACAACCAATAGTCATTAGTACGAAGCATCGAATTAATTAATTTGACCGCTTAAATACAACCTTGCTCACTTACGTCCTTGGACCAGTGGCGGAATGCTCTGCTCGTTTCTGAAGTAGTCAGTGGGATCCACGGCCGCCTTCACCGAAGCGAGCCTCTGGAAGTTGCTCGCGAAGTACTGCTCGCCCCAAACCTTGCCGCCGTCGAACGTGGTGACGTCATCCACCACCACGTTCTGGCCGATGTCCAGGTCCCGGTAGTTCACGTACGCTTGCCTCGGGTTCTTGCTCACGTACTGCTCCATGAAGTCGTAGAAGTTGCCCAGCCAGGTGTTCGCCGCCGTGCCCCCGTCTCCCTGCCAGAACACCATGTACTGGACGTTGTACAGCACGCCGGTCCGGTGCGGGTACGGCGTCGCGTCGGTGGGGACGCTCCCCATGAACCCGCCGTGGGGCTCCAGGATGACGAGCCCGGCGCCGTTCATCGTGAACCAGGAGAAGATGTCCTTCCACACGCCCTTGGAGATGGCGCTCTGGACGTAGTCGGACTTGCTTTTGGTGTACGTGCTCAGGCTGGTGGTCCGGCTCAGGAGCGCCTCCACCGGCGTGTCCCTGTTCCAGAAGCTGATGAATGCTATGGACTGGAGCCAGGTCATCGACTGGCAGTCGACGTTCGTCATGGTGAGCTCGGGGAACTGGTCGCCCATGGTCGCCACGAGCGAGCTGCATGTGCCCAGGTATAGGGCCTGGAACAGGGCTTGCTGACCCTGCACGATCACCCTTATGGTCAGGTCGTTGGGGAGTGATGGCCCGACATCTTGCCATCTGGTCACGATCTCTACGGCGTCCTGATCAAGCGTCTTTACGATGTTGAACATGGTCACCATCGGCGGGACCTGCACGAGCTGGACCTTCCACGAGAGCACGATGCCGAAGCTCCCGCCGCCGCCGCCTCGGATGGCCCAGAAGAGGTCCTCCCCCATGCCGGCCCTGTCGAGGAGATCCCCGTTGGCGGTGACAAACTTGGCGTCGAGGACGTTGTCGACGGCGAGGCCATACTTGCGCATCATCATGCCGATGGCGCCACCGCTGAAGTGGCCACCGACACCGATGGTCGGGCACAGGCCGGCAGGGAACGCGAGCTGAGAGTTGCCCTTCGCGATGGTGTAGTACAACTCGCCGATGGTCGCACCGGAGTCGACCCAAGCAGTGGTCTCCGACTGATTCACACTCACGGCGCGGAGGTTGGTGAGGTCGACCACCCCGAACACCTCGGGCCGCGCCGACCGGTACGACAGGCCCTCGTAGTCGTGCCCGCCGCTGCGCACGCGGAGACGCACGCCCTGCGTGCGGCCGCAGAGCACGGCGGCCTGGACGTGGAGGCGTCGGTCGGCGTCACGACGCAGAGCGGCCTCACCGTGGTGTTGGTGAAGAATCTGGCGCTCCTAATGGAGGAGACCAGCACGCCGGCGAAGCTGCTCGAGCTCTGCGTGTACACGAGCTCGCTAGGTATCTTCTCCCGTAGGCATTGGAGGAAGTCATCAGGGGAGGCTAGGGAAGGGACCGAGGTCAGGTAGCACGAGAAAAAGCTAACGAGAAGCGCGAGTGCTAAGCCTTTGAGCATCGCCATCTTTTGCTTCCTGCACTGATAGTGCCTTCGCTGTGCTTACTACCTGGCCTAAGCTCCTTATATACTACTCGTAATCCGAGTCGGTCCAAGCCGTGGAGAACTTATTTATGTGAAATTTGTTGTGCTAGTATGACTTGAGTTATGACCTCGGGATACATGAATTCATCCACGAGATGCAAAAGTCGAGGCCAACGATTCCCTACAGGACAAAAACGACAAAAATTGATTTGCGGAGGAAATCATAAACAGAACTGTTTCAGAAAAAAAATCGCTCAGCTGTTCCTTCTGTGTGGCGCCCGACAGCCAGGCGCCACATCCTACAGTGCGGCGACTAGCTCTCAAACGATGCATGTCTAGCCAGCGTGGCACCCCGGACCCGCACCGAGTAATACGGCGCCTTTCACGTCACACATGCAATCTGCGGCGCCTAAGATCTAAGCGCACTTGTAATGTGCAGCGCTTAGCTCTTAGGGGCCTCTTTGATTCATAGGATTTTAAAAACGTAGGAATAGGAAAAGTATAGTGTTGGAGTGGTATGATCATTTGAATCCTGTAGAATAAGCAATGAGTGTTTGATGGCACGGGAAAAACAGAGAGATTGTAAAAAGAGGTTGGAGTGGATGTTAGATTTCCTATAAAATGTAGTACAAAAGATTTCATAGGAAAATATCCCATGAGACTCAATCCTATGAATCAAAGGACCAACATAGGAAAAAATCTTAAGGATTTTAATCCTCCAGAAATTTTATAAAATTCCTTTGAATCAAAGGAGCCCCGTTGCACATTCTGTTAGTAGTTGGTAGGATGACCCTCTCCCCACACCCCCCCCCCCCCAACCCCCAACCCCACACCCACCCGTGATTTCGCCTCTCTCCCCCTCTCAAATCCTTCTTCAAATCCAACAACTGGAGATTTTCTCCGTGGATTCTGAACCCAATCCCTCCCTCAAGGTAATCACGTCCGATCCCCTCGTTTTCATCCAAAAAATGCTCACATTTGGTCATTTGTTGGTAGTTTGGGGAAACCTAGTTTTTTATGGATCTTGAAATTTGTATGGAGATATGAGATGTTTGTTTGCCAATTTGCTAGGGTTAGGCTTCTTGGTATGTTAGTGTTAGGGTTATGGGTGTTGTTATATTGGGGTTAGGGTTAGGGTTGTTAGTATGTTAGGGTTATGCTTATGGTTATTGTTAAGTGGGGGTTAGGGTTATTGTTTCATATATATCTTAGGGCTTTGTATTTTGTGTTAATCTTCGGATGAGTACTTATGGAATATATGTCACGTTGTGTTGTTTTAATTATTCTAGGGATGGGAAGAAGATGTGTTTACGTTCATCAGATGGACAAAGACACCTTTTTGAAAGGCAATATTGAACCGGACCCGGATGAGCGTGACATGGTGTTTGAGAGTTGTCCTAGCTATGCCGAGGTGTTGGAACGAGTGAGGAAAGATTTGAATTGGATGGACTCAAGCGATATCGTTGAGTTGGAGGGAAGGCATAATGTTGGTTTTGGAATGCACATTTGTTGGAAGACCATGCGTGTGAACTCAGAGCAACGTTGGGTTGCATACAAGGAGAAGGTGGCTGAATCATTAGACAAGGCTCTCGAGTTATTTGCTACGAAGAAGGTTGATTCTAGTTTGCATTTGGACTTGAACCAGAACCCCTCCCCGTTGGTTGCTAGTAGTCCCCCACCCCTGAACCAAGACGAAATGAGTGAACCTCATTTGACTGAACAAGTGAGGCCAACATTCAGCCCGATTTCGAACAACCAAAATGAAGCTTTGCAAGAGGATAATGATGAGTATGGGGACGATGACAATGAAGTTGATCTCCATGACAACAATGTGGGTGATCTTGACAAATATCATGTGCAAGAGACAATGGACCATTCCATCATGTATTCACGTGGCTATGCATCGGAGTCGAATGACGAAGGTCCTGATGAAGAAGTTGATGAGGAGGGGTTCACGGTGAAGGAGGCCAAAGCTTTCGAGAAGGTATTCGGGCGGAATCATCGGACATCATTGTTCAAGGATGTTAGTCTCGCGGACGAAGCCGTGGTAGACGGTGGACAAGGTATATCTCTTGGAGTTAGGCCAAGTTCTCACCAAGATTTGGAAGACGGCAAGAACGGGATTTCTCCCGGGTCTAAGTTTCAAACCTTCTTGGAATTGAAGATGTGGCTCGACAACTACTCGGGTACGAATTATCGTCCACACAAGGTGGTTCGCTCGGACATCAGTGTGCGTTACACAGTTGCATGTCAAGAGAAAAAATGCACATGGATTGTGGGTGCAAGACCATGGAAAGAAGGGCCCACTTGGCACGTGGTGAGTTGTGTACCAAGTCACATGTGCTGAGGCAAGAAGGTGGATGGCAAGATTGTGTCCCAAGACCACAGACAACTCACGTCCAAGTTCATCGCTTACAGGCTTTCCAACTCAATATCCACACTTCCAACAATGAGCATCCAACAAGTCATGGACCTTGTGAAAGCCATCTTTCATTACAAGGTGAAATACGGCAAGGCATGGAAGGCGAAGCAAGTCGCATTTTTGATGTTGTATGGTAACTGGAAGGAAGCATACAACCAAATCCCTATGTTGTTGTTAGCTATGGCTGCCACTAACCCGGGCATGGTTCATGTGTTCGAGCCTCATGGGCAAAAAACAATGATTCACCATGGAAGGACCATCCGAGTATTTGGTCGTGCATTTTGGTTGTTCGAGCAATGCGTGAGGGCTTTGGAACACTATCGGCCGGTCATCGTCGTTGATGGCACATTCTTGACTGGACAATACAAGGGCACCTTGTTGGTTGCAATAGCAAGTGATGCCAATAATCGGGTGTTCTCTTTGGCTTTTGCTTTGGTTGAGGTGGAGAACCATGATAATTGGGAGTGGTTCTTACGTCTTTTGAGAACCAAGGTATTACCGGCTCAAAGGGAAATTTGTGACATATCGGATCACCATCAAGGAATTCTTAATGCGGTGGACATTGACATTCCCGTGCATGCTCAGTTGCACCATCGATGATGCATGAGGCACTTTTGTTCAAACTTCTATAGGGCATGTGGCCTTAAGGAGTTGGCCGATGATCTTCAAGATTATTGTCTCGCTTTCTCCGACAAGCGGTTCGCCAACTTGTACAAAAAATTTCTCACACACAAAAAACTTGATCTCGGGGGTCTTGAGTTTCTCAATAGGCACATTCAAGAAAGGAATAAGTGGGCACGTGCTTTTTATGAAGATGGCCGGAGGTATGGTCAAATGAAAAGCAATATGGCCGAATGCTTTAATAGAGTGCTCAAGAGTGTACGTGCATTACCCTTGACGGCAATAGTTCAATACATATTTGACAAGATGAATTCGTACCTTCTAAATTACTCAATGGAAATGGATGCGAAGATTGCGGGTGAGAACAGGCGCAAGTACAAGTTCCTACCCCAAGGGTGATGAATGGTTGGAATTTCAATCACGGAAGGCGGGCTCCTAAGAAGCTATACTATATAACAACGACGATTGGTTGTAGGAAGTGAAAGAGACAGAAGGAACCACAAACGGTGGCCGCCAACATGGAGGTCGGGCTTTCAAGGTCTCCTTAACATGGTGTGATTGCTCTTGTGGGAGGCCATTGTTTCTTCTTCTCCCATGCTCACACTTGTATACCACAGCTCGCGTTAGGAATGTGGACGTCAAGCACCCGCTCACCGTGAGGGAGTACGAGTTCTCAATCATGACCATCAAGAATACATGGGCTCCTTGATTTCATCCATACTTTGACCAATCTTAATGGCCGGAGTACCATGCAGTTCAACTATGGCCCAATCTGTATTTGAAGGTGGTTAAACGGGGAAGACGTAAGACAAAGCGTCTTAGAGGTGACATGGACGGATGGGGCCATGGTGGCGGCCGCGAATCAGGCAATGGCCAATTCCAAGAGCCTCGTGAGAGCTCCCGTTGTGGGGAATGCAAAGGTCAGGGACACAACAAAAGAAAATGTACCAAACCAAGAAAGAGGTCAAAGAAAAATGATGCAAGCACAAGCCAACAAGGAGGTACACAAGGTCCTAGCCAATCAAATAGTACTCCCTCCGTCCAAAAATACTTGTCTTAAAAATGGTTGAAAATGGATGTATCTGTAACTAAAATAAGTCTAGATACAACCATTTTTAAGACAAGTATTTCCGGACGGAGGGAGTACTAAACAAGGGCCAAACCAAGAAAGTGTAGCCAACCAAGTGGTAGCCAACAAGTGCCAAACCAACCAGGTAGTAGCCAACAAGGGGCAGGCCAAAGAGGAAATAGGCAAAAAAGAGGGAGGCAACTAGGACTTAAGAGGACGTGGTGGTGGTAGAGGTCGTGGTGGTGGTAGAGGTCGTGGTGGTGGTAGAGCCCATGGTGTGTGGTCTAGACCTTGGCGATGCTCTAGGCCGTTGTGGTGGTCTAGGCCGTGCTACCTATTGAGCTTGCATTGGTTTTTCCCTTGAAGAGGAAAGGGTGATGCAGCAAATTAGCGTAAGTATTTCCCTCAGTTTTTGAGAACCAAGGTATCAATCCAGTAGGAGACTACACGCAGTCGCCTCGTACCTACACAAACAAATAAGAACCTTGCAACCAACGCGATAAAGGGGTTGTCAATCCCTTCACGGCCACTTGCAAAAGTGAGATCTGATAGTGATAATAAGATAAATATTTTTGGTATTTTTATGATATAGATTGGAAAGTAAAGATTGCAAAATAAAATAGATTGGAAACTTTATATGATGGAAAATAGACCCGGGGGCCATAGGTTTCACTAGTGGCTTCTCTCAAGATAGCATAAGTATTACGGTGGGTGAAAAAATTATTGTCGAGCAATTGATAGGAAAGTGCATAGTTATGAGAATATCTAGGCATGATCATGTATAAATGCATCACATCCATGACAAGTAGACCGAAATGATTCTCGCATCTACTACTATTACTCCACACATCGACCGCTATCCAAAGATGCATCTAGAGTATTAAGTTCATAAGAACAGAGTAACACATTAGGCAAGATGACATGACGTAGAGGGATAAACTCAAGCAATATGATATAAACCCCATATTTTTATCCTCGATGGCAACAATACAATGCGTGCCTTGTTGCCCCTGCTGTCAATGGGAAAGGACACCGCAAGATTGAACCCAAAGCTAAGCACTTCTCCCATTGCAAGAAAGATCAATCTAGTAGGCAAAACCAAACTGATGATTCGAAGAGACTTGCAAAGATAAAAAATCATACATAAAAGAATTCAGAGAAGATTCAAATATTGTTCATAGATAATCTTGATCATAAACCCACAATTCATCGTATCTCGACAAACACACCGCAAAAAGAACTGCATCAAATAGATCTCCAAGAAGATCGAGGAGAACTTTGTATTGAGATCCAAAGAGAGAGAAGAAGCCATCTAGCTAATAAATATGGACCCGAAGGTCTGTGGTAAACTACTCACACATCATTGGAGGGGCTATGGTGTTGATGTAGAAGCCCTCCGAGATCGATTCCCCCTCCGGCGGAGCGCCGGAAAAGGTCCCAAGATGGGATCTCACGGGTACAGAAGGTTGCGGCGGTGGAAATAGGGTTTCGTGGTGCTCCTAGATGTTTTTGGGGTATATGGGTATATATATGAGGAAGAAGTAGGTCGGTTGAGCTGCGAGGGGCCCACAAGGGTGGGGGCGCGTTCAGGGGGCAGGCGCCCCTCCCTGCCTCGTGGCCTCCTCGCTTCTTTCTTGACGCCCACTCCAAGTCCCTTGGATCACGTTTGTTCCAAAAATAACTCTCCCGAAGGTTTCATTCCGTTTGGATTCCGTTTGATATTCCTTTTCCGCGAAACACTAAAATAGGCAAAAAAAAAAACAGCAATTTGCACTGGGCCTTTGTTAGTAGGTTAGTCCCAAAAGTAATATAAAGTGTTTAGTAAAGCCCATTAAACATCCAAAACAGATAATATAATAGCATGGAACAATCAAAAATTATAGATACGTTGGAGACGTATCAAGCATCCCCAAGCTTAATTCCTGCTCGTCCTCGAGTAGGTAAATGATAAAAACAGAATTTTTGATGTGGAATGCTACCTAGCATAATTTTCTATGTAATTTTCTTTATTATGGCATGAATTTTCAGATCCGAAAGATTCAAGATAAAAGTTTAATATTGACATAAAAATAATAATACTTCAAGCATACTAACTAAGCAATTATGTCTTATCAAAATAACATGGCCAAAGAAAGTTCATCCCTACAAAATCATATAGTTTGGTCATGCTCCATTTTCGTCACACAAGAATGCTCTCATCATGCACAACCCCGATGACAAGCCAAGAAATTGTTTCATACTTTAGTAATCTCAAACTTTTTTCAACTTTCACGCAATACATGAGCGTGAGCCATGGATATAGCACTATGGGTGGAATAGAGTATGATGTTGGGGATTATGTGGAGAAGACAAAAAAGGAGAAAGTCTCACATTGACGCGGCTAATCAACGGGCTAGGGAGATGCCCATCAATTGATGTCAATGCAAGGAGTAGGGATTGCCATGCAGTGGATGCACTAGAGCTATAAATGTATGAAAGCTCAACAAAAGAAACTAAGCGGGTGTGCATCCAACTTGCTTGCTCACGAAGAGCTAGGGCATTTGAGGAAGCCCATTGTTGGAATATACAAGCCAAGTTCTATAATGAAAAAATCCCACTAGTATATGAAAGTGATAAAACAAGAGACTCTCTATCATAAAGATCATGGTGCCAATTTAACGCACAAGTGTGGAAAAAAAGGATAGTAGCATTGTCCCTTTTTATTTCTTTTCTCTTTTTTTTTGGGCCTTTCTTTTTTTGGCTTTTCTCCTTTTTTGGGACAATGCTCTATTAATGATGATCATCACACTTCTATTTATTTACAACTCAATGATTACAACTCGATACTAGAACAAAGTATGACTCTATATGAATGCATCCGACGGTGTACCGGGATGGGCAATGAATCAAGAGTGACATGTATGTTAAATTATGCATGGTGGCTTTGCCACAAATACGATGTCAACTACATGATCATGCAAGGCAATATGACAATGATGAAGCGTGTCATAATAAATGAAACAGTGGAAAGTTGCATGGCAATTTATCTCGGAATGGTTATGGAAATGCCATAATAGGTAGGTATGGTGGCTGTTTTGAGGAAGATATAAGGAGGTTTATGTGTGATAGAGTGTATCATATCACGGGGTTTGGATGCACCGGCGAAGTTTGCACCAACTCTCAAGGTGAGAAAGGGCAATGCACAGTATCGAAGAGGCTAGCAATGATGGAAAGGTGAGTGCGTATAATCCATGGACTCAACATTAGTCATAAAGAACTCACATACTTATTGCAAAAATCTACAAGTCATCAAAAACCAAGCATTACGCGCATGCTCCTAGGGGGATAGATTGGTAGGAAAATACCATCGCTCGTCCCCGACCGCCACTCATAAGGATGACAATCAAAGAACACCTCATGCTTCAAATTTGTTACACAACGTTTACCATACGTGCATGCTACGGGACTTGCAAACTTTAACACAAGTATTTATCAAATTCACAACTACTGAACTAGCACGACTCTAATATTACCATCTTCATATCTCAAAACAATCATCAAGTATCGAACTTCTCATAGTATTCAATGCACTTTTTATGAAAGTTTTTATTATACCCATCTTGGATGCCTATCATATTAGGACTAATTTTATAGCCAAAGCAAATTACCATGCTGTTCTAAAGGACTCTCAAAATGATATAAGTGAAGCATGAGAGATCAATAATTTCTATAAAATAAAACCACCACCGTGCTCTAAAAAGATATAAGTGAAGCACTAGAGCAAAATTATCTAGCTCAAAAGATATAAGTGAAGCACATAGAGTATTCTAATAAATTCTGATTCATGTGTGTCTCTCCCAAAAAAGTGTGTACAGCAAGGATGATTGTGGTAAACTAAAAGAAAAGACTCAAATAATACAAGACGCTCCAAGCAAAACACATATCATGTGGTGAATAAAAATATAGCCTCAAGTAAAGTTACCGATGGATGAAGACGAAAGAGGGGATGCCTTCCGGGGCATCCCCAAGCTTAGCCTTTTGGTTTTCCTTGAATTTTACCTTGGGGTGCCTTGGGAATCCCCAAGCTTAGTCTTTTGCCACTCCTTATTCCATAATTCATCAAATCTTTACCCAAAACTTGAAAACTTCACAACACAAAAATCAACAGAAAATCTCATGAGCTCCGTTAGCGAAAGAAAACAAACCACCACTTCAAGGTACTGTAATGAACTCATTATTTATTTATATTGGTGTTAAATCTACTATATTCCAACTTCTCTATGGTTTATACCCTCCGATACTAGCCATAGATTCATCAAAATAAGCAAACAACACACGAAAAACAGAATCTGTCAAAAACAGAACAGTCTGTAGTAATCTGTATCAAACGTAAACTTTCTGTAACTCAAAATTTCTACCAAAATAGGACGACCTAAATAATTTGTTTATTGATCTACTGCAATTGGAATCAGTATTTTATCACGTTCTGGTGATTTTTAACAATTGTTTTCGTGAGCAGAAAGTTTCTGATTTTTTCAGCAAGATCAAATAACTATCATCCAAGAAGATCCTATAGGTTTTACTTGGCACAAACATTAATTAAAACATAAAAACACATCTAAACAGAAGCTAGATGAATTATTTATCAATAAGAAGAACCAAAAAGCAAGAAATAAAAATAAAATTGGGTTGCCTCCCAACAAGCGCTATCGTTTAACGCCCCTAGCTAGGCATAAAGGCAAGAATAGATCTAGGTGTTATCATAATAATGGTAAGGCAAATCGCGAAAAATCATCTCATATTCCCTACGTTCAGCAGCAAGTTTTCTTTGTGGCAAGCAAAAATAATCAAAAGGGCTAAATTTAATGGGACAAAAGTCCCCAAGATCAAGCTCGGGAGGTATGGGTTCCTCCTTTGGCCCCTTATATTGCACAACCAATTCATCATTATAAGCACTCTTTTGGCAAATAGTCATGAGCCTTTGTTCAAGAGAAAAACCTAACCCATTGTTCTGAATAGCAAAATCATCATCGAGTTCAGAAATTCTATCAACTAGAACATCGGTAGGAACCTTCTTTCTAAGATTTTCATTGTAAGCAACATGATCTAGAGATCGTAAACGCATTAAGTCTTCTTGATTAAAAAGGATAGCTTCAATGGGAGGACGACCAGCGTCCACCCTATAATGCACAAAAATTTCATTGGCCTCTTTCATTATAAATCTGAACTCATGTGCCAAAAAGATAGTAGCTGCTCACTTAACAAAAGAATGCTCGATATTGGAAAACTCTAGATAAATCCTTTGTATGCAAGGATGCATATGATAAATTGTCTTTCAAGTTCAACTACGAGCAAAGATATAGCATCCGCAAGACTACTAGTTCTATGAAGAATAGACCCACCCATAGTGGGCAGGGTACCGGCACAAGTAAAGAAATCTTGAATAACTCCTTTTCCAATAATATTACCACTACCAATCCGAAACTTTTTAGTGTGTAAAATAGTGGGTTCTTCATGAGGATCATCAAAAGCATCAAAGTTTTCCATGTGATTACCACTATCCTTATCAATGATAACCTCCCCAGTTTCAGACATGATGGCAGCAAATCGCACAAAGAGCGAGCACACAAAAGGTAAGCAAAAATAGACGAACGGAAAAAGAGGGCGAATAAAACGGCAAGGGTGAAGTGGGGGAGAGGAAAACGAGAGGCAAATGGCAAATAATGTAATGCGGGGGATAAGAGTTGTGATGGGTACTTGGTATGTCTTGAATTGACTTGACTTGGCGTAGATCTCCCCGGCAACGGCGCCATAAATCCTTCTTGCTACCTCTTGAGCTTGCGTTGGTTTTTCCCTTGAAGAGGAAAGGGTGATGCAGCAAAGTAGTGTAAGTATTTCCCTCAGTTTTTGAGAACCAAGGTATCAATCCAGTAGGAGACTACACGCAAGTTGCCTCGTACCTACACAAACAAATAAGAACCTTGCAACCAACGCGATAAAGGGGTTGTCAATCCCTTCACGGCCACTTGCAAAAGTGAGATCTGATAGAGATAATAAGATAAATATTTTTGGTATTTTTATGATATAGATTGGAAAGTAAAGATTGCAAAATAAAATAGATTGAAAACTTTATATGATGGAAAATAGACCCGGGGGCCATAGGTTTCACTAGTGGCTTCTCTCAAGATAGCATACGTATTACGGTGGATGAACAAATTACTGTCAAGCAATTGATAGAAAAAATGCATAGTTATGAGAATATCTAGGCATGATCATGTATATAGGCATCACGTCCGTGACAAGTAGACCGAAACGATTCTGCATCTACTACTATTACTCCACACATCGACCGCTATCCAGCATGCATCTAGAGTATTAAGTTCATAAGAACAAAGTAACACATTAGGCAAGATGACATGATGTAGAGGGATAAACTCAAGTAATACGATATAAAACCCATCTTTTTATCCTCGATAGCAACAATACAATGCATGCCTTGCTGCCCTGCTGTCACTGGGAAAGGACCCGCAAGATTGAACCCAAAGCTAAGCACTTCTCCCATTGCAAGAAAGATCAATCTAGTAGGCCAAACCAAACTGATAATTCGAAGAGACTTGCAAAGATTACAAATCATACAGAAAAGAATTTAGAGAAGATTCAAATATTGTTCATAGATAATCTTGATCATAAACCCACAATTCATTGGATCTCGACAAACACACCGCAAAAAGAATTACATCGAACAGATCTCCAATAATATCGAGGAGAACTTTGTATTGAGATCCAAAGAGAGAGAAGAACCCATCTAGCTAATAACTATGGACCCGAATGTCTGTGGTAAACTACTCACACATCATCGGAGAGGCTATGGTGTTGATGTAGAAGCCCTCCATGATCGATTCCCCTCCAGCGGAGCGCCGGAAAAGGCCCCAAGCTAGGATCTCACGGGTCTGAGAAGGTTGCGGGCGGTGGAAATAGGGTTTTGTAGTGCTCTGGATGTTTTTGGGGTATATGGGTATATATAGGAGGAAGAAGTAGGTCGGTGGAGCTGCGAGGGGCCCACGAGGGTGGGGGCGCGCCCAGGGGGCAGGCGCGCCTCCCTGCCTCGTGGCCTCCTCGCTTCTTTCTTGATGTCCATTCCAAGTCCCCTGGATCACGTTGGTTCAAAAAATAACTCTCCCGAAGTTTCATTCTGTTTGGATTCCGTTTGATATTCCTTTTCTGCGAAACACTGAAATAGGTTAGTAGGTTAGTCCCAAATAATATAAAAGTGTTTAGTAAATCCCATTAAGCATCCAAAACAGATAATACAATAGCATGGAACAATAAAAAATTATAGATACATTGGAGACGTATCAGGCGGTGGAGGTGCTCTAGGCCGTGGTGGTCGTCTTGGCCTTGGTGGTGATCTTGGCCTTGGTGGTGGTCTTGGGGAAGGTCGTTATAGAGGAATGTTTGGATACCTAGATGGACCATTTCCGCATGTGGCTCACTAACTATAATGTTTCAATTTACATATTTTTCATATGTTGTTTTTGTCCTTATTCACTAGTATGTTGCAATTTACATGTTTTTCAATATGCTCTTTTTGTCATTTCTAACTATTACGTTCCTCTCATCGTAGGTATGGTGGCTTCTCAACCCAACAAACCAACAATGAAGGGGGTGGAGGACAAGGATGACATTGGTGAGATGGCGGGGTGGTGGGAGAAGCCTGTGAGGAAGATCACATTGATAATGTAACAATCAAGTGCAAACAAACAACTGACTACTTGTCTATATAAGTAAGCCAGTGCCGTTGAACCCCAACTCCATTTGCTAACGAAGATGGTCAACACCTTCAGCCACATCCATGGAGCATTCTTGCCTGTGGTGTCATCAAACAGAGTCCTGGAGATAGCGTACCACATGTAGACACGTGCATATGTCTGGACCACTTCATTGGTAGCATCCTCAGGGTAATGCCCAAAGTGCCATGCAGCCTAGGTGAAAGGAGCACCAACTGCGACTTTTTCCTTCTTCTTGTCTCCTTCTGGTACTGGAGGCTCTGGAGGAGACATGCCGATAAGGGCCTCCATCTGCTGGCGCCACCCATCAAAATCGGTACTCATACAGAGAGGATTCCCCTTGATAAGAAGACCGGCGATCATAGCGATATCCTGGAGCGTCACGGTCATCTCCCTGGTCCAAAGATGGAAATTGTGTGTCTCCGTCCTCCACCAATCAACAAGCGCGGTGATTGCTGCAGCATTGAGGCTCGGTATCAACTGGCTGACCATCTGAATGAAAGGGAGGAGTCATGTCTCCCTGATGTACGGTGTGTACTTCTCATCATAGCACATGCCACCACCGGTGACCCCGTGAGACCGAATCTTCAAAGGTTGAAGCTCCTACAAACAAGCAAATCAGAATATTACATATGGGGCATGTGTGTTTGAAATAAACACAAAATTCAAAATACCGGCCACTATGATTATTACACGCTGCTCCTCCGACATAAAGTAGGCCCGGTGTCGAGTGTCATAGCAATCATCCAGAAGCCAAACTATCCTACAAATTTCAAACAATAAACATACATTAGCTAACTACCGTACTTCCTACGCAAAATTTCAACAATTGGTACAAACTAAAAGAAAAATTGAATATTAATGTAAGATATACAATCAAAGCATGACAACAATCATCACAAAAAACATATGTATTCAGAACAATATAGGGTTCCATA
The DNA here is from genome assembly GCA_021605145.1 of Aegilops bicornis. Lineage (NCBI taxonomy): Eukaryota > Viridiplantae > Streptophyta > Magnoliopsida > Poales > Poaceae > Aegilops > Aegilops bicornis. Next base: position 630,302,235 of record CM038675.1, on the reverse strand, counting down.
ATGGTTTCATCTCAAAAACATCTCATGTAGGGTTACGCAACGAAAGCATTCTTGTCCATACAAATATAGGATTTCTTCTCACTCATGTAAAGAACATCAACACAAACATCTAGACATGTATAGGGTTCATCTCAACAATCTAGGTTTTCAACATGGAAGCATATATTGTCAATACAAATCAACTAAACCAAGGTTACAAAATGATTGCAAATCATCTACAAATCCTATATCTCACAAATCTATTTCAAAATATACATGCAAGTTTCTAATCCAATCAAACAAGGGTTCCGCAATCTTCAAAATAAGTAACATTTTCTGGATAGAAAGAAGGGGATCGAAGGAGAATATCTTCTAGGATGGATTGGTGAAGAAATCAATGCACCAAATCGTCATATATGAAGATTTTGGGAGAGAGGATTGAGAGAGGAGAGGAGGAAGCCGCCACCGAGTCCTTTCTATAACTGCAACGAATGGGGTGGGGGGGGGGGACCAGCACGTGGCTGTTACAAAGTCACAGTGCAGTGCTCAAGAGCCAGGCGCCACACCCTACAATGCAGCGCCTAGCTCAAAGGCGCTGCACTGTCCAGTGCGGGCCTCTGGGGTGCCACGCTGGCCTGACGTGCAACGCCTGAGAGCTAGGCGCTGCACTATTGAGTGTGACGGCTAGCTGTCGAGCACCACACAAAAAGGTTAGCTGAGCGATTTTTTAAACCAGTTTAGTTTGTAAATTGTTTTTGTCCATAGTTAATTTTGTCGTTTTTGCCTCCCTACAGGCCTGGGCATTGCCTATGTATACCGCTTCAAAGCAAGTACTACTCCGGCGTGACCATGGAGTATTACAATAAGTTAACGGGCTTACTAAAAATCAGTCGACTGAGATTTAACCAAGTCTTAATCGACCATGCAATATTTTATGACATCGTTTGCAACATTGTTTTCCTACCGGTTGCAACATCCGTCTTGTTGGTTGTAGCATGTCGTCCCTCATCGGTTTAGCACGTTATCTCATCGGTTGCGACATCCTTCATGGACGGTTGTAGCATTTCAGTTAGAACGGTTGTAGCATTTATTGTTGTTGCTTGCAATACCATCACAACATTATTCATCGCCGCTTGTAGCATCTAGTCGTGCCGCTTGTAGCAAAAAAAAAACACGCTGACGTCACTCCACTGAGACTTCTTAAGTCTCATCGACTGAGTTCTAGACACACCCATGAGATAACATAAGTAGGCTTGAGAATGTAACTATTATATTTTTGCTCTGTTTGAGGAGAGAGAGAAAAATGGACTGTAAGTTGGGATATCATTTCAATTATTATTTTTGTGTGTAAATACACATGCCTGTACTCCACTATATAATTTATGTGTAAGTTATACTAGATTGTGAAAGTTGCACTATTATATGCGTATTCCAAGCATATTGTAAAAAAATTGCAATTCTAGTGCAAAGTTCCGTGCAAGTTTTCTTTACTTTCTTTCTTGTTAAAAGGTATTGTAAGACCTATGCCACTAATTCATTCTTCCTTACAAAAATTTATTTTTTGATTTTGTTTTAATTTTTATTTCATCTTTAAGGGTAATGCCAATGCCACTAAATCATTCTTTCCTAAAATAATATATATATTTCTAAAAATTCCACTATTATATGCTTATTCTTGCATAGTTTGTAAATTGTGTACAAATTTTGTCATAATTTGTTTTATTTATTTTTCACTTTCTTTCTTCTTAGAGGGTAATACCAATGTCACTTATTCACTCTTTCTCTAAAAAAACATTTTTATTTTTGTGTGTGTAAATATTCATGCAAGTTATAAAAATATGTGTGCAAATTATAGTAGAGAGTGAAAATTGCAATAGTGTATGCTTATTCTTTGCATATTGCAAAAACTACAATTTAAGTGTAAAGTTGTGTGCAAGTTTTTTTTCATTTTTTTTCTTATTAAAAAGTTCCATTCTTCCTAGAAAAATCATTATTTTTATTTTGGTTTTTTATTTAGTTAAAATGGTAATACAAATGTTATTCCACTATTAGTTGGTGTAGTATATGCTTCTTTTTCATATTACTAGAAAACAATTTGTCTGTAAATTGTGTGGAAATTTTGACTTTGTTTTTATTTATTTATTATTTTCTTTCTTCTTAATAGGTAAAACAAATGCCACTAATTCATTCTTCTTACAAAATTTCTTTTTTTCTATGTGTGTAAATATACATGCAAGTACTATACAATATGTGTGTAAATTATACTAGAGTGTGAATATTGCATTTTTACATGTTTATAATTTGTATATTGCAAAAGGAGCAATTTCATAGAATAGTTGTATGCAACTTTTTTATAATTTTTTTCTTTTTAAAGGTAGTATCAATGCCAGTAATTCATTCTTTCTTATAATTTTAATGTTTTGATTTTAGTTTAGTTTTAATATCATAACCTATATGCCTAAGAGAGTCATCTTCACTAACTTATTTGTCTCAACATACAACTGTGCCACCTCATCATACAATTATGAATGTGATAAGGCCCACCTCAACGTGCAATGGGATAAGCCTGTTTTCGATCCGTGGATGAGGAGCGCACGGTCAACCACGACCGCGTCAAGCTCACCTGCATCGAACGCAAGAGCAATCAGTTGTTCAACGAGCTCGACAAGCTCCTTGAGTAGTATGAGGACAAGATGCCATGGAGTCGGTCCACCACTAATGAAAACAAGGTTGGCCCCTCCAGGTGGGTGGGTGGGGGGAGGATATCCCCGTCTCATCCTTCGACTTGGGCTCGGGGTCTGACTTTGATAGCTATCTTTTTTTACGAGAAAACTTTCAATATATTTATCTTCAATCATGGTAGTACAATGAACACTAAAAATAATAAAAATTACACCCAGATCTGCAGATCGCCTATTAACGACTGCAAGAACTGAAGCAAACTGAAGGCGTGCCGCTGTCATCGATCCTCCCTCGCCAGAGTCGGGCAAAAATTGTTGTAGTACACAATCAGGAAGTCGTCGTGCTAAGGCCCCATAGGACCAATGCAACAGAACAACAACCGCCGCTGATGAAGAGTGTTAAGTTGACTAAAGTTAGGTTGTCGAGCAGAATGACGGTTGTTGTTCTGAAGACAGATCTCGTCCTAAGAGGACCAATGCAACAGAACAACAATCGTCTACGTTAAGATAGAGATCCAATCTGAAGACACTAGAACGTAGATGAATGACGGCCAGACCCGAGAAAATCCACCAAAGACAGATCCGCCGGAGACACATCTCTATCTTAAATGCAAAGATGACTAAAGTTAGATAGTGTTAAGTTTTATACATTTTAGATCGCTGCTTGTTGCTTGGGCTAGTTCGATGCCCATTTGGTCTTCGTGCAGGCATGAACTTTTTTATTATGCTATGTAATATGCTAATGTGGTACCGATGTTTAGTAATGCAAGGAACTAGTCTTAATTCGTGCATGAGACGAGTTTGTGTGCAAAATTAGTTTTCAAATTTATTTTAACAGATTAAGTAATATGTGATCCGCAAGATGAGCAAACGTTTAATTCCTTCAAAAAATTAGCGAAATGGGATAAGGGAAACATTTTGAACTTTTAAAATAAGGGATTTGCTAGAGATGCCCCATTCAAATAGGAACTAGTCTTAATTCGTGCATGAGACGAGTTTGTGTGCAAAATTAGTTTTCAAATTTATTTTAACAGATTAAGTAATATGTGATCCGCAAGATGAGCAAACGTTTAATTCCTTCAAAAAATTAGCGAAATGGGATAAGGGAAACATTTTGAACTTTTAAAATAAGGGATTTGCTAGAGATGCCCCATTCAAATAATTGATTGGAGGGCAAAAGCAAATCATTTGGAGAGCAAAAGCAAATCATTTGGAGAGCAAAAGCAAATCATTTGAAAAGGATTTTTTTAGTATAACCCAGCCTCTGCATCATTATGATACACACAACTATCACAATGATTTGATGAGTTGGTGATCTTGGATTTGGCAACTCGACAATGCAACACATACACTTACTGACACTCACTTCCCAAGAGTTATGGGATGTCAACACATTCAGTCGCACTAGATCTGTGCCAGGATCGGTATTAATGACTCTAAAAAAAGGATCGGTATTAATGAGGTTTGGTCCATAGATCCGATTTACAACTAATCTAGTAGTAGCTCATAGATTTCTATAAACGGCAAAGCTAAACTCCAGTCGACTGTAATTTAGCGACAGGTCCGAATGACCCGAGCTTCGTCAGATCCTGATCGTGCAGCTGTGTTTGTTCCCGCAATTTCGCATTGATAGCTCGCGACGTTCTCTTTCCCGCGGCAGAGAAAAATAAATACCAACTGCGTCTCCGTGGGTAGGATTCGAACTCTGGTCGCCCTAGCTATAGGATATCTCACTGACCAACTGAGCTACTTTGCTATTGTTGTCACATACAGTAAGTTTAACAATTTGACCTTCCCTGGCAACACACTAACAAACATATCTCTGTTTTTTTCTCCTCCCTTGTGCTGTATCATTTTTTGTTCTTATTCACCATACAAAACCATTTGCTCCAAGTTTTTAAATCCAGATTAACAGGTATTTCTACCTTAGTAAATGAGAGCGAGAAAGAAATACTCACAAAGCCTTTGATGAGGAGACAAAACCATTTGCTCCAAGTTTTTAAAAGGACCAATGCAACGTGTTTTGTACTCCAATTGTCTCTTTGTTGTATTGATGAATTTTTTTCTAGAGAAATAAATGTTTCATCCTATAGAATTTGAACAACGTTCTTTTTCTCGTTTGTCATACCTCGGTAAATTCTCTGTAATGAGCCCGATAATTATACGCACCACAAACTTGATAGTTTATGTACAAATATAGTAGTAGGTTTTTTGACCCAAAAAAAACTAATGTAGACATACACTCGATAACTTTTTTATATTAATAGCATGGTAACTCACACATCGCATCCCAGATAACTTATGCACCAACGTCCTGGTAACTTCAGCGACCGGGGGAGGGGAGTTGATCAAATATCTCCCGATAACCTTTCTGTGAATAGTATGGTATCTCACACATTGCAACCCTGATAACTTATGTACCCCTACGATAACTTTGGCCACCGAAGGGGGCAGTTGACGAACTTTTGTGTGAAGAGCATGATAACTCACATATCGCAGACCTCATAACTTATGCACCCCATCCTGGTAACTTTGGCAACGAGGGGGCGATTGATCAAATATCCCCTCGGTAGATTTTGTGTCAATATCATGATAACTCACGCATCTAGACCTGATAACTTATGGACCCTGGTCCTGGTAACTTTGGCACGGGGGGTGGGGGGAGTTGATGAAACATCCCGTCGGTAGCTTTTGTGTGAATATCATGGTAACTCACACATCGCACAAAACCATTTGCTCCAAGTTTTTAAAAGAGAAGATCAGCGCAAGGGAGGAGATAACTTTGGCACGTGGGAGATAACTTTCTTTCCCACAAAAAAAACAACTTTTTTTCTCTAGGCCCAAAATTACCGCAGTGTTTGTGAGTGAGTTATCAGGTTCGTGGCGTATATATTACCATGCTCTTTATACAGTGTTATTGGAGTGTGTAACAAAAAAATTACCTATTGACAAAAACTTTACCTTCGTGGTTGTGTGTGAGTTATCTGATACATAGAGTATAAATTACCATGCTCTTTCTGAGAGAGTTATTGGCGTGTATTACAAAAAAATTCCCATGGTAAAAAACATTACCATAGTGTTTGTGTGTGAGTTATCTGATACATAGCGTATAAATTACCATGCTCTTTATAGAGTTATTGGCGTGTGTTACAAAAAAATTCCCGTGGTCAAAAACATTACCACAATGTTTGTGTGTGAGTTATCTGATTCATAGCGTATAAATTACCATGCTCTTTATAGAGTTATTGGCGTGTGTTACAAAAAAAATTCCCATGGTCAAAAACATTACCACGGCGGGGGTAGGGTGGGAGGAGTTGCTAAATCATACCACGATAACTCTTATGCAAATAACATGATAACTCACACATTGCAGACTTGATAATTTATGTACCCTACCCTGATAAATGTGGCGACTGTGGCGAGGGGGGGACCCCGGTAATTTATATGTAAATAGCTTGTTAATAGACACATAGTAAGCTGATAACTCATATACAAACGCCATATAATTTTTGACCTGAATTTTTTTTGTTGAAAAATATACACCCGGTAATTTCTATGTAAAAAGCATGATATTGTATACATCAAAGATTTGATAACTAATATCTTACGTTTTAAACACCATGGTATCTTTCATCCAAGGGGATTTTTTTTTAATATTTTCATCGGTAATTTATGTGTTAAATTACCATACTTCCTCATGCCTTAACCTTATCGTACTGTAGTTATCATCCTTATCATGGTATAGTTATCATGTTGCTCATACCATAGTTATCACGTTGGTCATGCCAAAGTTACCAAGCCAAACTTTATTTTTTCTGATATGGCGGAAATAAGAAAGGTTCAAATAACATTGTTTATCTACAATAGACAACAACAAAAGGTGGCTTAGTTGGTTATTAGGCTCAATAGATATTGCATAGACCTAGGTTCGAATCCTCTTCCAAACACTATTATTTTATTTTCATGTTATGCGGTGAAAAACCATCAAAAACCGCTAGCGATTTACCACGATTTTTGAGAGAAGGAAAAAAATCAGTGGAAAACGAGCATGGAAAGATAGCGATTACGTAGGAACTATTCGTGCGGATCTGTCGCTAACAACCAGTCGACTGGTCGTTAGCACAGTCCTTCTATAAATGTGCGGTCGATTTGTTACCACTAACCGGCCACAGTGCCAAACTATATTCAAGTTGCGTGGCCCAAGGATTTCATGAAGGTCACATGAAACTACAAGACGTTAGCCCGTGATCACGAGATTTAAGTATAGTTCAGAGATGCATGATTTTTTTTCCAAAAAAGGGGGTCTCTTCGGCCTCTGCATTAGAACGATGAATACGGCCATAAAGATAAATAAATAAAAGTTGTTCAATAAGGTCATCACATCTGAAAGCAAAATAACGGCAAGCTCACAAAGAGCCACAAGCGCCAGAAACACAAGGCTTAAAAGCCACAACCGGCTGGCAAAACAAAGATAGGTAAACTAATTGTCTATCCTATTACATGACCGCCATCCAAACCGGTTGAAAATATCCCGCGCTACCATCTCTCACCGGACAGATCCAGTAACCAAACGCTCTCTGGCCTCCATCGGAGTGAGTAAGGACCACATACGGATCAACGCAGTAGTTCGGAATAAAACCTGCAAAAAATGAATATTTGTTTTTCTGTTAAAGGTCAAATCATTTCTGCAATTCCAAATTGCCCACAACAAAGCACATACTCCTACACGAATGTGTCAGGCTGTTTCGGACTCTATCCCAAGAAGCCACGTTCCAAATAACGAACTGACCGAATTCGGAGGCACTGTGTGCCATAAAACCTTTGCCAAAGGACAGTCAAAGAAGAGGTGCTTGATGGTTTCGTCCCTTCAGAGATGCATGATAGAACGTAGCTACTACGTAGTACGTACATAATGGGTGATTATATATGTTAAGTGGTATATGCGGTGGTGATTTCACACACAAAAGGTGTACGCAGTGGTGGCATTTGCATTAATGTGGACCGGAAGATTGAAACGAATCTGCTGGAAACGGGAGAGCCAACGTAAAATCCAAATGGAGAAGGAATGGTAACGTGTGGTACCGTGGCTTTCTCGGGCTAGCTGCCCAATTTGACCAAAATTATTCGATTCGAAGTTCCCAACAACCGAAGCCCGTGTCTGATCAAGACAATCAATCATCGGGAGTAATGGCAGGTTGGCCCGGAGATGCGCACCCTCCGGGAGGTACTCAGAAGTATGGATACCACTCCTGCTTACAAAGGTTCCAGCGATGAATTCACTATTCCATTTTGGCATAGAAACTCTGGTTCTAGTTATTCCTGCACTCTATTGTTCGTCCTTTTGAAACGTAGCTACATAAGAGCACCTATAGTCGGACATAGCAAATATGACCCCTTAAACATCTGCGGACGCGCCCGGTCAATGAGCGGGCATGTTCGTTTTGAGCCCCTATTTATCCGTCCGCGTAGCCGCATTTTTCATTTTTCTTCTCATATGTCTGGTTACTTGCACGTAATTGGTGAAGATGAAAAGAAAGAAATAAAAAATAAATAAAAAAGAGAAAATGTGGTCCTGAGGGGGGCCGCATCCTATGTGGTGGAATGCCAGGGCGCGTCCGCGAGCTCTCATATCCTCCTCATATTTGAGATGGATATGAGGGTTCGTGGACAGCCCGGACGTATAGGGATGATATGAGGGATCTGGTGGGTCATATTTTTTCTTCTCTCTCTTATCCGAAAAACTGACCGAGCGTGTCTGCGGGCGTACGAGGGATGGCTTGAGGCGTCCGGCTGTAGATGCTCTAAGAGATTTAATTATACTTTTAGCTATTATATATTTAGTGGTAATTGGAATTTAGGGTTTTCCTATTTCGACTAGTTGGGTAGATTGTGCCGAAGGTCGACGAAAGGAGGGACTGTCTTCGTTGAAGAGAACGACAGAGAGCAAGGCCAAGCAAGCTAATCAAGTTCATGTGCCAGCTTGTTTCCATTGGACCTTGTTTGCACATGAGCTAAAATTGGATGCGTGTGAGAATTAATTGCACGCCACGATTATAAAGCAGGCCAGCGCCGCTACGGGTGCAACCATGCATGTGGAGGTGCCTGATTGCACCACAAAAATCAATGTATGATCCGCACGGGAGGACGAATACGACGATTGGGCTGGTTGAATTTTTTTTAACCAAAAACCGTAGAACAATCGTTCTACGGTAAATTTCATTCAAAAGTAAGTAAAGTAATGTACAACAAAGAAAATAAAATACAACGTCCCACCATCTAACCAATACCAGCTCTAGGAAAGTCTATGAGAAATTAAGTTAGATTATCTGTAATCCATCCTCTGAAAGCCTCTCTGTATTTCTCTTTGGTTCTGAGAAGTATCAACTTGAGATCATCTCTGAGAAAATTTCTCCATGCTTGAACTGATGGGTTCTGAGCTTTGAAATTTTTTGAGTTCCTCTGCATCCAAATGTGCCAGCAACCCATGATGATGATGCTCATTGCGAACTGCTGGGTAACTGGATTAATAACAAGTTTATTTCATCGAAAACATTGATGCCTCTGACTTTAGAAGGGACAATTGAATCCCAGCATTGCAGAGCAAAAGGGCAGTCCCAGAGTAGGTGAAGGCTGGTTTCCTCACAGGAACATAATGTCCCAAACTCCTAACGATGGCGCTACGCGTCTGTCGGGTCTTTGCAGCATAAGCCGCTCGACAACGCCCGGCCGCCTTCGCAAACGTTGAGTGGCGTGCGCAACTACCGTCCGATCTTTGAAACGTCAGCCGCTCCACAACGCCCAGCCATTTGCAACATGGCAAGTGTTGCACTCGGCAGTTTGAGTTGCGCTTGTTCAAAAATGTTTTTCTGCCGTTTGCAGCTTGGCTTGTGTTGCGATTGCAACAAATAGCCCCTTGCTGCTGTCCAGCATAGAGCTGCGCTGAGCATAGTGCCGCAAGCCGCCATGAAATCCGTTGTTGCGGGTCGCCATTGCAGGAGCGCCACGGTTGCGTAGGACCACCACCGTCAACACAACACAATGATCATCGCAGCCGCACAACATCACATGTTATTATCACAACATCATCGACAAAGTGGGAGCGTCCTTGGACTTGCAGCAGGTCCGTCGGCTTTGCAGCAACGTGATTCGACCATGGTCACAACCTCGCCTCCTCGGGATCACAACAGACCAGTGCCCATTGTCGCAACTTCGCTTCTACCCAAGCTCGCAGCAGGCAATCGTCTTTGCACCAGTTGGATCCAGCCACGGGAGCTCTCTTTTTCTCACACGCGACAAAATAATTTGGAGACGTGCTTGGGGGGATGCACATCCACGGGAAGAACCTGAACATAGGAGACGAGGCTCGAAAAAAAGATGTGGATGTGGTCTCTTCATTTGAGATAAGAATGGAAGAGTGGTGGTGCTGGTCCCACGTGGGGCACAGTTGAGGGAGAAGGTTTGCAACATATTCCATGTTGCAAAAGCAGTCGAGCACAACACTGGACCACATTGCAAAGCTCATGCGTGCAATCACTGTTGTAAAACACGTTAGTAGCGACGGCACAAGATGGCTATCAGTGACGGGCTTTGGGCCTAGTTAGGCCAACCACTAACCTCCCGCCACTGCTAATAAGTTACCATGGGTGGAGGGACCGTTGCCTATACTAGCCCGCGTTGTGCCGCTAGTTGAGGGAGTGGCTGGCGCTAGAGCTGGAGAAGGATGCATGGAGAGGCGCCAGAGACAAGCAGAGAGTGGATTGAATCAAGCAGAAGGGGTTGAATCGAGAGTCATGAGAGAAAGAAAGAGAGTTGGTATGTACAAACGGTGGCTGGAAAAGGGGTGTTTTGATGCATGATTACGTACATTATAAGCGAGGTTTTTGGTCCTTACATAGGTTTGTAAAATAGACCATGAGCTGCAACGTGTGAAGCAAGCACACTCATGCTGATGCTGCCCGATATAATTTAAATCTAAACTACCAAAAAATTATTTATCTTTTATAAAATCTAAATTTATTCAAGGAAAAGTAAAACCTATTCTATTGAATATAAATATTTAAATTGCAAAAAATAAAAAATAATTCAGACTTAGATATCATAAGTTATAGTTTTTTTAATGATGCGGAATTTACCTGTGGCGACCATTTTCTAGGGCCGGTCGCCGATATTTTTTAGGAATTATATGTTTTTTAAAAGCGTTAGCCTTTTAGATTTTGAGTTATGGTACAATTGTTTTTCAAACCCAGCAAACATCATTTCACGTATTATGTTAATATTCAATTTTGGCTCCATTTTCTATATTTAAACCATTAAATGCATTTATAGGCATTTAACGAATACAATTCAAATTTAAACTGTAAGTACATGAAATAATCACCAGGAATGGGTTAAAAAAGTATTTATGGTCTTTAGTATATGTTTAAGAATTATTCAAGGAAACAAGAGGAGTCGCAAACACAAGTGGTCGAGACCAAGGCACCAACAATGTGGTTATTGACATTTTAATTCAGAAATATTCAAACGAAAACCGAAAATCATGAAACTTTACGTGGTGTCTTAATATGACCCCTAGAGGCTGTAGTAAAATGTGTCGAAAAAGTTGTCACGCAGACTGCATATGAACCGAACCATCTCCCAAAAAGAAACTATGTTTCGAGATGGAATGAGACAGTTTTGCATCTGAATCGAGCGTTGCTTTGTCGGTTGACCTTGATTTTTTTTTCCACGTTCAGTACACTCCATTAAATATATCAAGTCAAAATGTGACATTTTCCGGGGTCCATTATCTATATTTAAGAAACTAAATGCATTTCTAGGCATTTGAAAGAGACCGATTTGCATCCGAAGCAACTGCTCATTCCTCGTTAGTATTCAAATTCGACACTCAACATACTACTTGTGACATGCCAAAATTTGGCATTGTTTGGTCCGTCTACTATAATTAAGCCCTTAAATGCATTTACCTCCACTAAATACATAGAAATCTATTTAATTCCCTCAAAATGGCTAATTAATAGTAAAATGTGCCAAACTCTTACATGAAACTTCCAATGGTGTAACTAGGATGTAGAAAACTTTTTGGACCATAAGCCTAAAGATAAAACAATAAAACCCTAACATTATAAAATAATGGCATAGAAATACCAGTGGCGGGCACGAAAAAGCACCTGCCGCTCGTATTTAAGTTACCAGTGGTAGCAACACAAAGTTACCAATGATGGGCACAAACACCCACCTGCCACTGGTAACTTCATCAATACGAGCCAGCCATTGGTGTTTTTGCCAGAATAACTACGGGTCCAAAAATATCAATAGCGGCCTTATATTTCTGCCGCCATTGGTAATTTTGGCCTATGACTAATCCGGGTCGTTGTTACCAGTGGTTGGCGCAAAAGGTCGCCCGCCATTGTAGTAAAATGTCAGTGGCGGGTATGACTTTGTGCCTGCCACTAGTAAGTGCCCATTACTGGTAGCATACGCTAGAGTGCATTAGCCACTAATATGAACCCACCTATAAGCAATTTTCTAGTATTGAGCGGGGGATGTTGTGTGTTGCATGAACAAAAGTTAATCTGACGATCGTGGAGGCGGTCGATGCATGTGCCTTTATCAGCCGAGTGAGCACCAGCGCCCAACTTCTAATAGTTTTCGTCACTACCCAAAAATGAATATCCAGGCCCTAAACCCTAGTAGCAAATTCTGATACATTTGTGGGCATTTCAAATTCCCCGCTCATTGCGGGGAATAAAAGGCTCTACCCTAGGGCATTTCAAATTCCCCGCTCATTGCGGGGAATAAAAGGCTCTACCTACTACACTATTTTCTTGCGCTAGGCCTATCTACCCATGAGTTCTTTTTTGAAGGGATCTGCTAGCGAGTTCTTTTTTTCTTTCTTTTATGTGTGTATGTGTGTTTTGTTCTAGTTTATCGTATATTTTGCATTAAGCCCTTCTAAATTTGATTTAGTTTTTATTTATGTGATTAATTTATTTGTTGGGATTGCTTTTTTACTTATCCCATAAATTGTTTATTTTTGTGTTTATTCTTTATTGTAATTCACTTTGTTTTTATTTCACTTTCATTTTTATGCTTTTTAATTTTCTATGTTGCACCTGAATATTTGTTTTTTTGATACAGTCATGAATATCATCCTAAATACATGAGCATTCACATGTTACATATGGATATTTTCTTGTATATGGATCCATTTTCAATGCATGAACAAATTTCAGTAACTAGCATAAGATTGTTCATAATATATATGTACATATTTTGTGCTATAGAATGTTCACGAAATAATTTCTATGCACTATCTTAAATTATGAATGACTTTTTTTAAAATTTGGGTGCTTTTAGAATGAAATTCCAATTGTTAATAAACATTAATTGTAGTAGAACACATGCACGTCACATATGCCACCACCAAGGTGTTTTGATGGGATTTTCCAACCGAAATGTGTGTGTGTGTGTGTGGTGGGGGGGGGGGGGGGGGTCCGTTTCTCTGTTGTGCCACTCGTGTCATTATCTTCAGAACTGAATCTCAGGTTTGAACAAACTGTTTTCAACGTGAGTTGTACTTCCCAGTGTGTATACTTGCACTTCATATAGTAGTTTGCGTATTTACAACGAAGGGTTTGATGTTAGTGTAAGGTAGAAGAGGCACAGTCAGAAGATACAGTCACAAACCTTCGTTGGTGCTTGTACGCACGAAAAAAACATGGAGATGTAACAAATTTGTATTTTTACTCTTTTTTAAGGGAGAAAAATGGATTTGGTAACCGTGGCTAGAGTCTTAGTGCATACGTTTAGGCGGAAAGGCCTAGTGGAGATGTCCTACTTGATGCTCTGTTTGTCAAACAGTCGACCAATCACACAGAACACTCACTCATGGGTTGGACCACTTCGGTGCGCATCGTTGAGCATTCGTTTTGGGCGATTTTATTTCCTCGAGTCTTTGGTTTGCCTCCAGAAAAAAAATGTTTTATGCATATTGGAACAAAAAATCTATAGGAATTTTTTGAAAATATTCATAATTTTTTCAAAGATACTCGAGAAATTTAAAAAATGTTCACAATATTTTTTTAAATGTTATCAAATTTTAAGAAATGCTTATATATTTTAAAATATGTTTGTGATATAAAATATCCGTGTACATTACAATATGTTACAAATATAAGAACAATTGTTCAAGAATTTGAAAAAAATGAGTATTTTTTAAGATGTATGGGTATTTCAAAAGGTAAAAAAAGCAGAAAATAAAAAAGTGAAACAAAGAATTAAAAAAAAAGAACAGAGGAAAAACATAAGAAGTGTCTCCCCACAGTGGGTAGTTGGATTGAGTAGGCTGTCTAGTTAGTGGGGCTTTGGGCCTTAAGTGCTGAACACAATGCAGCTTGGTTCCATTCCTTTATGTAAGGTGCATTATTTTCAGCACGGTGACCAAGGCACATAATTATTGACAATTTAGGCCAAAATTACTTATGTCTAATTAGTGGATTAGCGGCAAGTAAATCATTTAGGCTAGGAAAGGAAGGGATACACGCAATCGGGAGAGAGATTGATAGATGCAATCAGGGGAGAGATACTTTTCTTATTCTTTAGGGCCAAGATTGGAATTATGTGGAATTAGAGTAAATGCACCTTACATTGTGGATTTTTATCAGAAAACAAATACACCTTATATAAAGGAATGGAGGGAGTATGTTGGTAATCATGCAGTTTTTTGAGGGAGCGGCTATACAGTGCCCGTTGCGATACCAAAGGAGGTCTCGCTTGAAGACCCCCCATCCGTCGCTACCATTCGTACGGCCCGAGTAGAATTCTGCAGGTTTGTTCTTTCATTTATATTTTCGTCCATTATTTCGAAAGGGATATTTTAAAAACATTTATTTCAAAAAGTTAAAATTACTTCAAGTTTATCAAAAACAATAAAAAAATAAAAAAATGGTAAATCGTGTAATTATTTTGTTAGTGTAGTTGTAAGAAAAAGTTGATAGCAATAACAAAGTGTTCGTAGCATTTCTAAAATGTTCACACGTTTCACAAAAATGTACTCCCTCTGTAAACAAATCTAGGACGTTTTAGGCATGTTATATTTGAAGAAACTTTAAAGTGTTTCAGAAAAATCACGGCAATTATAAAAATGATGTACCAAATGTAAACAAATGGCTGCATAGTTCTAAAAAATGTTTCCACGTGTATTTTAAAATTTTCTAACCTGATTCATTTTTTAATATGTATCTGAAAAAGTATTAATAATGTATTTTTAAAAAATTATATATGTATAGAAAATGTATTAGATGTATATACAAAAATGTCCAATGTGTATGGAAAAAGTAGACATCAAAACATAAATTTGAAAACAATGTTAATCATGTATTTAGAAAAAGTTAAACGTGTATATGTATACCAAAATGTAAAATCAGTATGAAAACAGTAGACATGTGTTGAAAACGGGGGAAAGAAAGAATGAAAAAAAAGCCGAAGAAAACAAAAAAATTGGAAAAAAGAGAAACATGAGAAAATTGAAGCAAACAGTGATACCGGTAAGAAAAAACACATAGAAAAAAACTTGAGCCAGATGCACTACAATACTGGGCCGGTCCTCTCCCTCGCACCCAGAGGCGAAACCGAGTAGGCGAGAAATAGCCCTAGCAGTTTTGTGGCATGTGAAAACGAACTACAAACTACACACTGGATAACAGCTTATTTCCCATAGGAAATGAATTACAAAAATTGTATTAACTAGAAATCTCAATTAGATTGGTCTAATGATCAGTTTCTGTGTAAAAGTGCCCACAGGTAACACTTGGTGCCTCCATGGAAAAAATATACCATATTTGTAAAGTATAATCATTGGTCAAAAACTTGTGGTAACAACCCTAATTTTTCGTAATGACACAAAATACGACACGTATTTACGAATGGTGGACATATTTTCATTTAAAAAAAAATACTATTAAGTCAATGATGTTGTCTATTAGTTTTGTATGCCACATAAGTTGAGCGGTTGCATATTTCATAAATTATGTGCAACTTTAGTGCAAAGAGTATGTTCCGGGCAATTAAAATTGGACACTTCCGCACTTCAAGTTGTACATAGTTGTTTGTGCAACTCAAAGCTTCATGAAATTTGATCGACTTTGAAATTATTACTTGTCATGTGACAAAGGGATAGGAAGTAACAAGCATGGCTTAGCAATGAAAATTAATGGTCTAAAGACATGGTTAAAATTATGCATTTTGTCACGTAAAATGTGTTGGTCCTCAGCTGAAATTTCTACTCAGAATTGTTGCTTACCAAAACAAAACCCACGGAGCTATTATTCATCATTTTGGAATCCCTTAGGTCTAAACAAAATTTAACATGTCACACAATTTTAAAATTCATAACACACATTAAGAACTTAAATAAAGAAAATTAGGCACCGGATAGTGGCTAATTCAGGTTGAACTTCAAGTTTGACATTGACAACAAATTTTTCAGTTTCACTTTTTGAGCTTTGTCTCAAGTTTTGGCTAGAAATTTTATAACGTTAATTATAGAATCATATTGCATCTATAACCTTTTTTTTTGTTTTCAGAAATTCCAAAGATGTCAATAAGTATCAGTTACATCGGGGACAACAAGCCTCGGTGAAACCGATACTTCAAATCCCATGTGCTCATGAGTTCGTTAGGAAAAGGTAGTTGAGTGGTTGCATTCGACTCCGAGTTAGCAATCCCCAGAATTAAATGTGTTAAAATTCACCTAACCTTCATTTTAGAGGGGAGGAATGGTGATCATGCCTCTGATAGAGACATTCGTTGATAATATGGAATATGGTATGTCGTCCCATGAAGCTTGGAGGCCTCAGAGTACTTGACTTAGAGCCTTCTGGACATGTGCTCCTCCTACGATGGCCAAGTGGACTAACCCTGATCAGCCTTGGGTTGGTTTGGCTCTGGGATGAGAAAGACATGGTTCTTTTCAACACAACTAGTTAAATAACAGCCGTAGATAGCCGAAAGGTGACCTTCCGCTTTGACAAATGGATTGATGGGAGGGTGCCAAATGATTTCACCCCCTAAATTTCTCTCTCGCCAAGTGTAAGGGGAGAAGGATTAAAAAGGAGCTTCAAAGACATAACCATATATTTCCCTTAAAAAAATATACCATCTGTGTGTAAATATGTGAATCGTTACACTTTGGTCTTTAATCCATGATTTCCACCTTGATCCTTTGTCATCGGACTCTATCGCATGGATGAGTCATATCCGGAATCTACTCTTCATCGGCGGCCTATGAGTTGCAATATGTGGGCGCTGAGACCCCTTTTGAGGGAGACAAACTTTGCATATGACACTCAAGGAAATATGCCCTAGAGACAATAATAAAGTTGTTATTTTATATTTTCTTATATCATGATAAATGTTTATTATTCATGCTAGAATTGTATTAACCCGAAACTTGATACATGTGTGGATACATAGACAAAACACCGTGTCCCTAGTAAGCCTCTACTAGACTAGCTCGTTTTTCAAAGATGGTTAAGTTTCCTAACCATAGACATGTGTTTTCATTTGATGAATGGGATCAAATCATTAGGACAATGATCTGATGGACAAGACCCATCCGTTAGCTTAGCATTATGATTGTTCAGTTTTATTGCTATTGTTTTCTTCATGTCAAATACATATTCCTTTGACTATGAGATTATGCAACTCCCGGATACCGGAGGAATACCTTGTATGCTATCAAACATCACAACGTAACTGGGTGATTATAAAGATGCTCTACAGGTATCTCTGAAGGTGTTTGTTGGGTTGGCATAGATCGAGATTAGGATTTGTCACTCCGAGTATCAGAGAGGTATCCTGGGCCCTCTCTGTAATGCACATCATAATAAGCCTTGCAAGAAATGTAACTAATGAGTTAGTTGTGGGATGATGCATTACAGAATGAGTAAAGAGACTTGCTGGTAACGAGATTGAACTAGGTATGAAGATACCGACGATCGAATCTCGGGCAAGTAACATACCGATGCCAAAGGGAATAACGTATGTTGTCATTACGGTACGACCGATAAAGATCTTCGTAGAGTATGTGGGAACCAATATGAGCATCCAGGTTCCGCTGTTGGTTATTAACCGGAGAAGTGTCTCGGTCATGTCTACATAGTTCTCGAACCCGTAGGGTCCGCACGCTTAACGTTTGATGACGATTTTGTATTATATGAGTTATGTGATTTGGTGACCGAATGTTGTTCGGAGTCCCGGGTGAGATCACGGACATGACGAGGATTCTCGAAATGGTCGAGAGGTAAAGATTCATATATAGAACGATAGTATTCGGACACCAGAAGTGTTCTGGGGGTACCGGGTACGTACAAGGTCACCGGAAGGGGTTCCGGGCAACCCCCGGGAAGCTATATGGGCCTAATGGGCCAAGAGGGGAAACACACCAGCCACAAAGGGGCTGGTGTGCCCCACATATGGGCTGGACAAATTGGAGAAGGAAAGGGGAAGAAGGAAAGGAAAAATAGGATCACTACAAAAAAAAGACACATCCGTGACATTTTGGGCCGAACGATTTTTTTTCTGTCATACATATGACACTTCTATGACGATAATTGTGACAAAACCCGGTATCATCACAGATGTGGTGGGCTCCTACTTCTATGACAAAAATCATGACAAAAATGGGCTTTTCGTCACAGGCGGGCGGAGACGCAGCTGCATGACATTCTTTGGGCCGTCCATGACGGAAAAACCGTGGTAGAAGCGAGGGGAGGAAAATTTCGGGAGTTCCGGTTACGATGGGAGGTCGGGGCCGAAGCGATGCGCTTTCTCGTGACACGTCTGCTGCGTGTGTGCGGCGTTGGCTCTAATCGAACCCGAAGCGAGGCGTTGGGCTCTAATCGAACCCGGCGATTGCAGACCGCAGTGCTACGCGTTCTCGAACCCCGGCGATCGATCGATGGTCGTTAATCGAACCCGATCGGCGATTCTTCGCTACTACTGCTAATCAAGCCGATCGATCTTGCCTCTGGGATGAACAATGAGCGCTATGCGGGGGGGGTTGGATGAACAGTGAGAGGTGGCGTTGCCTCTGGATGAACATGATCCCGTGGTGTGGTGGAGGGCTGGATGAACAGTAGACAGTGGAGGGGTTCCCTTGGAGGGGTGGCTGAACAGGACCCCATGGTGTGGAGGGCTGGATGAACAGTAGACGGTGGAGGGGTGGTTGAACAGTAGCCGGTGGAGTAGCGCACGAACAGGAGCCCGTGGAGGCTGGAGGAGGTCGACGATAGCCCATGGATGCTGGAGGAGGTCGACGGTGGAGATGAACAATATCCCGTGGAGTCTTTTGCAGTACGCCACACCCCTCCCGATGAACAGGACCCCCGTTTCGACCGTAGGAGGTCCGTTTCGTCCGTTTTGCGGTACGCCACACCCCTCCCGATCAACAGGACCCCCATTTCGACTGTAGGAGGTCCGTTTCCTCCGTTTTGCGATACGCCACACCCCTCCCGATCAACAGGACCCCGTTCCGAACGTAGGAGGTCCGTTTCCTCCGTTCTGCGGTACGCTAGGACTCGTTTCCATCGCCTGTTCCATCCAAACCCTCCCGATGAACACGACCACGCATTCCGTTCCGACCCAGCCGGTTGGCTCCCCATGAACACGACGACGACGCTGTTTCTCCGTTCTGACCCAGCCATGTACGTATGCGCGAGTAGGCGTTCGAGACCCTGCCCGTATGTACATACGTGGCCGTATTTTCTTTCTTGCAGCCTGCCCGCTGTACGTACGTGTACATGCTGCATGCACGCCTCTACTACGACACGTACGCGCCTCTACTACGACACATGCGTGCCTCTACATCAACCGGTATATATGTACGTACACGTTCACGACCAGAATGACAACGCTACGTACGCTTCGACCAGGTGGGTCCCGACTGTCAGGCACTTCCTTGCGTGTGAAGATGTAGCTGGTGTCCCAGCAGTAAGGGGGTGAATCATTTTTTTTGCCCGGATGCACCTCCTTGCGTGCAAAGATGTAGCTGGTGGGTCCCAGCAGTCAGGGGGGCGAATCGTTTTGTTTTTTTTGCCAGGACGCACTTCCTTGCGTGCGAATGTGTAGCTGGTGGGTCCCGGCAATGTGGGAAAACGTTTTTTCACGAAATCGGTGGCCCGTCCGGTGGGTCCCCCGCCGGTGGAGGAATAATTATTTTGCGCGTAATAAGGAGGCACTTCCTTGCTGCGGCCGTGGACCCAGCTGTCAGCGTCTCCACGCACAGTACTCTTTCGATGGAAGTCAGTCATTGACCACATTGACCATGCCGTGCCGAGAGCACCACGGCGGTGGACGACGGCGAGGCCTAGGAAGGGGACGACACGGAGCCGGGGAAGACGCAGCAGTTGATGCCCACGCAAGAGGAGTACGAGGGTTCACTGGTTCGGCTACGGTGTGAGGCTGCTGTCGCCGCAGAATAACAGGGGGTGTGGGTGAGTAGAGGATGGCACCGCCAGCGGTGGGAGTAGTAGGGGCGGTGAGGCCTCTGCCGCGCATCGCAGCCCGCCACGGAGGCAGGAGCACGAGGCACGACCGGCAAGACCTTTGGTTTGGGCCGGAGCAAGAAGACCAGAGATTGAAGAAGCACTACGGCCGTTGGATGGACATCGTACAGTCAATGGAGCTAGAATCGTGCATATTGACTAAGTTGACAAAGCCCTCCGTCCCTGTCAACTTAGTAGGCCCACAAGTCAGCCTGCCACTATACTTGGTCCTAGCTAACAGGGGGAGTATTCATTTTTTTGTGCGTAATAAGGAGGCACTTCCTTGCGTGCGAAGATATAGCTGGTGGGTTCGAGCTGTCAGCGGCGGTAACGTTTTTTTTCGCGAAATACAAAGGCCCTTTCGGTGGGTCCCCGATGTCAGGTGGAGGAATCACTATTTTGCGCGTAATAAGGAGGCATTTCCTTGCGTGCGGTCATGGACCCAGCTGTCAGCCTCTCCACGTACAGTCCACTTCAGATGCATGTCGGTTGTTGACCACGTTGACCAGGCCGCGCCGAGAGCACCAGGGCGGTGGACGACGACGAGGCCTAGGAAGGGAACGACACGGAGGTAGGGAAGACTTCGGCATTGTTTCCCACACGGAGAGAGTACGACCACGAGAGTTTCATCGTCTGCCCTCGCCTCACGGAGAATAACAGCGGTGTGGGTGAGTAGAGGATGGCTAGGCCAGCGATGGGAGTACGCGGTGGGGCGGTGAGGCTCAGCGGCATCACTGACCGGCCGCGAGGAGGAGGAGCGGCAGTCCGCCGGCGCTTGTTTGAGCGGCCGGAGCAGGAAGAGCAGAGATTGAAGAAGCACGACGGCCGTTGGATGGACATCGACGGTCACCGCAGCTAGAATCGTTTCATATTGACTAAGTTGACAAAGCCCTCTGCCCCCGTCAACTTAGTAGGCCCTAAGTCAGCCTCCCACCATGGTGGGTCCCAAAGCGAGGGGAGTATTCATTTTTCTATGCGTAATAAGGAGGCACTTCCGGTGGGTCCGAGCTGATAGTGGGGGGAACGTTTTTTTTCACGAAATACGGTGGTCCGTCCGGTGGGTCCCAGCAGTCAGGGGCAAACGTTTTTTTCACGAAATACGGTGGCCCGTCCGGTGGGTCCCAGCGGTCGGGAAAGCGTTTTTCCGCGAAATCAGTGGCCCGTCCGGTGGGTCCCTGTCAGTGGAGGAATAATTATTTTGGCGCGTAATAAGGAGGCACTTCCTTGCGGCTGCCGTGGACCCATTGTCGGCCTCTCCACGTCTGATGCTCTTCCAATGGAAGTCGGTCGTTGACCACATTGACGACGCCGCGCCGAGAGCACCACGGCGGTGGATGACGGCGAGGCCTAGGAAGGGGACGACGCAGAGCCGGGGAAGACGCGGCAGTGGATGCCCACGCGGAGAGGAGTACAAGGGTTCACTTGTTCGGCTGCGGTGTGAGGCTGCCGTCGCCACAGAATATGTAACAGGGGGAGTGGGTGAGTGGAGGGATGGCCTGGCCAGCGGTGGGAGTAGTATGGGGACGGTGAGGCCTCCGGCAAAGACAGCCGGCCACGGGAGGCAGGAGCATGCGGCACGACCGGCGCTACTTTGGGCGGCTGGGGCAAGAAGACCAAAGGTTGAAGAAGCACTAAGGCCCTTGGATGGACATCGTTGACCACGCCGCGCCGAGAGCACCAGGGCGGTGGACGACGGCGAGGCCTACGAAGGGAACGACACGGGCCGGGAAGACACGGCGGTGGTTGCCCACGGTGGAGAGTACGAGGGTTGACTGGTTCGCCCGTCAGCCGAAAATAACAGAAGGTGTGGGTGAGTAGAGGGATAGACAGGCCAGGGATGCGAGTATGATGGGGCCGTGAGGCCTGCCCGGCAGCAATGCCGGCCACGGGAGGCGGGAGCACGCGGTTCCGACAGTGCTGGTTTGGGCGGCTGGGGCAGGAAGATCAGAGACTGAAGAATCACGATTGCTGCTAGATTGACATCTAACGGTCTGACGCTGGTAGAGTCGATTGTTGACTAAGTTTCTTTTTTAAGAAACCTTGTGTACGCATGAACTTAGTAGGCCCACAAGTCAACCTCTAAATCTGTGGCAGACAACATAAAGCCCATTTACTATTTTTTATAATTTGCAGCCCATTTGCTAATTCTTAAGTAATTTATTACAGCCCATTTTCTGCCCAGGACCACGGTCAAAAAGTTCAACCTTATTTTGCATATTTCGGTGGAGTCCAAACTGTTGTAATCCCGAAATGAAAAACATTTTTTAAGAACTTATTGATTTGCCAAAAAAATCGTTTTGTTTTTGTAAGCAAATAAGACGTGGGACAATTGAGTTGGTTTAAGGGAAAACCAGTGGTAAAAAAATCAGCGTTGGGTGGGAAAAAACAAAAAAATAAGGATGTTTAATATGAAAAGGGAATTTTATGTTTTCAATATAATGATACGTGTATATGAACTAGTAAAACTATAGGTATAGATTAGAAAACGGATGTAGGACATGCGTTTCAAGAGGAAAATAGAACTGGGCTGTGTGTTTGATTCAAAAAAAACTGCTCATGGATGTTGTAAGACAAAATATATCTAACGCTGGCGGGCCAGAGGCCTGTAGATACCTATTGGATCTTTGTGCCCCGTTGTTGTCATGGGCTGGGCCTGTTAAAAACAAAACCAACCCTGGGCAGTCTACAGCCCAGTTGAAACTTGCTCGACCTGAAAAAACAATATACGTGCTCAATAAGCAGAGAATTCTGCAAGTGCAGTTGATAATCGGGATGCAGCACGGATATTGTTTTTTTATCGTGATAATAAGTGCATGCACTTGTTTCGAAAAAATTGGAGAACTGAGAATTCGAACAGCGGGTGCTTATGCTACCTATTAAATAAAAATCAGGTGCCTGAGAATTCGTCTCGAAACAAATGATTCAACTTTATATACACGTCGACCCTCGGCATGATGGTTGGAAGCAAATGCAAGTTCATACCAAAAGATTGTTAACAACAATACCAACTTGCGGACGACAAGGTAGTACAACTACCAATACCAAACTAACTTATAATGTTTTTACTCCTGGCCCTAGTGTTCGTCTGATAGAAAATCTTGCAGAGGACCAGCTCCCGCTCCTTCTCTTGCTCCAGGTCCCCGAGGTGGTACTGGTGCATCACCCAGTTGGTCCTCTGCTGGTCGAAGTTCTTGTTGGTGTGCAGCACTAGAACCTTTTTGCTGCCCGTCTGCCGGCCGTTGACCATCACCGGCAAGGTATTGCCGGTGTTGTGCCACATCGCGCGTGCATGCCGCACTGATCAGTATCTTGCGACGCGTCCACGTGCCTTTGAACGCCTCTTGGAATTATACCGAAGAAATGCTTCCTTAGGCCACTCGATGTGATACACCGCAGTATTGTGGAATACAGGTTTTAGTGTACCTAGTTGGCATTTTCATAACATCTTTGGCATGTTGCAGTCACTTGTTTCACTTTTTATTATTTGTCAAATTGTAATTGCTTCACCAGGTCTGCGTCTAAAAACAAAAAATAGAGCTATAAACAAAGGAACATGTTTGTGCAAGTAGACGGCCGATCGGTGTCTTACCTGGTAGTTTCTCAGGTTGGGTGTAGCATATGCCATGTTCGCTGTCGATGGTTGGTATGAACAAATCGATGAGAGACTGAAATCTCGCGTTGTCAGCACTCACTTTGGCCTCAAGGTGCTCGATCAGCTCCTGATCCGTGGGATCGAACTTGGCCTTGACGCCACCGGCACCGCCAATCCTTCTTCGACTTGCATCGGTAATTCCAGTTATATGGTACTCAATGTATGATCCATCGACTGTTTTAAGTGAATGATGAAAGATTTGACAGATAAGTGGTACTCCAAATCTGAAGTCCGAATACCCGAACACGCCGCAGGATTCTTGTGTCACCTCACGCAGCGTGTTGTCACGCCAATTCAATGTGTGGACATGATGAATAATTTGACCGACGTATACTAGTATCACTCTTGTACTACTTACTAGTCGTATTTAGTGTCACAATTTATACATAGGTTTAACTAACAAGTACGCACTTGAAGCCTAAGCGATATATATATATATATATATGGCTTCAGACAAAGATCTCCATCATCATTATCGGTACATCCCACGCAGTGAGTTAGGATGCACTTGATCCCGTGAAGGTATCTATCCTTCAAACCGGAGGAGTGCTTCAAACTAACAACAAGACATAATATCCAACAAAAGAGGTTCGTGCTACTGACAGCAGAATACATGGCTCGATCTAGATATCGTACGAATCAAGTTGTGCATATTTGCTGTTGGCATGAACCACATCGCCGCATGTCGGGTTTGCAAAAAGCCATCCATCGCATGGAAGCTTGATGCCTTTCACACCGAAGATTATCCGGCAACAAGCTGTGTCAAGAATCTCTGGATATGGTGATTCATGAAACCCATGGTATGATGTGTAAACACAGCCCCCTCACAAATGGAAGTTGCATAGCACAAGAATCATCGCCGGTGATATGATCGATGATTGGTTGGACGATCGGATAATTGAGCCCGAGGAACAAGGAGTGGTTGCCGAGGTCGTAAACCTGCCTCCAGCTGAATACGCTGCCCAACGGAATGGGATCTTTCTCGAACATGAAGCAGCCATAGCCATCAATGTCACGAACGCCTAATGCATTGTACTGCATGTGGTTTGATGTAATGGTTTGGTCAATTTGGTACGTGCGAATGAGCATCAAATGACCGCCGTCAGCTGAACAAGCGATAAATCACCACCCATCGGCTGGTATGATTCCAGGTCCTGAAATCATGAAGGCCAACGCATTTGCGCATGCTGCAACAATTCAAATTGGAGACCAAAAGGACAAAAATAAATAATCATGTTCAGAGTATGTGTGGAATTAAGATTATTATAACAGTGACACATATCATAGACAGAGAATTGCAATGCCGTGGTCATAATCATACCCCAAGTTAAAAAATAAGCCAATGGCTTTCATATTCTAGCAACATGTCATGGTTCAAACATCATGTAACAATGAGAGGAAAACAGCTACGACAACGCCTACTCATATTCTACCATATCACTTACTACTACTATTCTCATATCAACTCTAAGCAATAACATGCGTTGTTATAAAAATCTTGTAAACGAGAGTAACATATAGCAATCATGATGTTATGCTCATAATATGTATTCTAACAATCATTAGATGCCAATTGTTCTCATATCAACTCTAACAATAATATGTGTGGTCATAAAAATCTAGGAAATGAGAGGAACATATAGCAATGATGTGGTTATAGACATGCTATGCATTCTAAATTTTTAACAAATGAACAGGCAGTCGTATTCATAAGGTAAAGATGAAATGAGATAGAACAATTACACGATGATAGATTCCACCAAGATAGGCAGCCAATCGTAAATGCGTCGATCACGTAACGATGCCATCGTGCACTATAGCATCGTATGAAATGTTGCCTCAACAGATTGATGATGAGCCATAACCATGTATGGCGACCGGATTCCAGATAGACTAATCCCATGTTGAACAAGGCAATGGGCTTGTAATCCATGTAGTCTTCTGATGGTGTGGGCACTTCGCAGATTACAACTTTCTGCAAACAGAGGTCGAGCCAAAAGTTTGACGCGTCTCGTGCGTAGTAGGCAGGAGTGTCCGGCGGGCCGCGAGGCTTGATGGCGGTGGTATCCAACGATGGAAGGGTGATCTCTCACTGGGTGTAGATATCCACGAGACGCCACGGACTACCGGTGTGGTGGATGAGGACGATCCATTTGGCCTTCATGCCCGCCCAGTAGTGGCCACGCATGAAGGACATGTGGACGGGTAGTGGTAGCATGTCGAGGGGCACCACGGCAACCTCCGTAGGATCGTCAAGTCGGTGTCTGGGCCACCTGCGAGGATCGGGCATCTGCAAGCTTGGTGTCTTGAAAAGAGCCGACGGTTGCAGACGAGTAGACGGTATAAAGACACCGAGCATGCGCCCAGACGGACGGTCTTGAAGTAGGTCCATACGACTACAGATCTGCTCCAAGAGAACATCAGGGAGGGAATTCCAATCGCGGCTCTGCGTGTCAGTCGGTTCTGCCATTGGGGTTTTCGGTGCCTGCAAGCCAGCGGGGAAGTGGATTTGGGCGGGTGAGAGAAGAAGCTTCTCCTCGTGTGGCCGAGCAGTGAGGGGGGGATATGGTACGCTCGAGCTACCAAGGAAGATGGCGCGGGCGGGTGAGCAGTGAGCGGGGGTAAATGGTGTGCGGCCGATGATGGGGACGAGAGGAGGAAGAAGAAGAGAGGAGGAAGAAGAGTGGAAGACGGGGAAGAAAGTGCATTAAATCTCAATTCTACTAGTACTACTACCAGGATATAGGCACCGTCCTTCGGAGTGTAAATAGTTACACCGATAACATGTGGGTCTACCACAAGAGGGCCCATATGTTAGTTAATGGGGGCAGAGGTGCGTAGGAATATTTGCGGAAGCGTGCTCTACTGGCAAACATGATGGCAGCACTGGGTAAGGCTTATTTAGTAACACCAACACGCTGGTTCATCTTATTAATTACGTGTCCCATCTGCTGCAGCGTGTATTGTCACTTCACTGCGAAGACTAGTTGAATAGTTCTCTCTGACCGAGATGGGGAATAATGGACCGCGAGGACTTCCTTTCTCTGATATCCCTATGCCTCTACGCTCACTTCACTCATTTTGCTCTGCATCTAGTCACTTGTTGAAATCAGAGAAAGACAAATACTCCGTATTTGGGAGCAGGAGGAGGCTTTTACTTACATTACTATTTGGGAACAGAGGGAGTATCACCATATGGAGGGAGCAGAGGAAGCTTGAAATATGAACATGTCAATGGGAGGAGTAAGCCCCATGCATGCATGCAACATGCAACACTAACACGTACACATGGGCGCACGCAACACTCATGCACCCATGCGGCACACAAGACTACGATGCAACA
The DNA here is from genome assembly GCA_021605145.1 of Aegilops bicornis. Taxonomy (NCBI): domain Eukaryota; kingdom Viridiplantae; phylum Streptophyta; class Magnoliopsida; order Poales; family Poaceae; genus Aegilops; species Aegilops bicornis. The sequence goes on along the minus strand of CM038675.1, from coordinate 630,275,037 downwards.
CACACGCTCACGCTCAAGTGCTCAACCTACTCCCTACGTCCGTGAAAGACTGTACATTTAGAGATTTACACATTGACTAGGGCATAATTAACGCCCAAAAGTAGCAGACTTATGTGTGCATGCGACCATTGAGATAAGAAGATTAAATGAAGGCCATTGCATGCTGTAATTAAGGATAGACATGTAGCCTATACCTACAACACAAGTTGGTGCATTAGTCAATCAATATCGATTTAGATTAAAGGCTAAATGCATTGGAAGTGTAGATGTACATCATGTACTACACTCTTTGTTTTATAGCCGATGTACACTCTTTGTTGGAAGACCGAGGAGGACACGTGCATGCACTCACATACATAGCTGTGGCAGTTCGGGCGCAAGGGTTGGACTCGTGTCGCGCTGCGTAAAGTTTTGTTTAACTGATTTCTTTGCTCGCTAACCGGCATGTGGGACCCAGAAACCAGGTGACAGTTTAACCAGTCAACAAAGTGCCACGTCAACTATGTGGCCGGTCAGTAGGGTGCAATACGGTTCTCTATGATGAGCTAGTGATCGTATAATCGACGCAAAACTATATATAGTGACCATAAAGAGCGTATTGTTACATACGTTGACCGCCAGTGTATTTTCTCGTTTCAAATTAAGCCATATTAATCGGAAAGGACGCAGTATGGACTACTACTAGTACTAGTACTGCTTTGATGTGTCCCGTCAACTCGCCGAGCGAGGAGAAGCTTGCTTACTACGCCTCTCTGTTGGGGAACGCAGTAATTTCAAAAAATTTCATACGATCACGCAAGACCATGGTGATGGCATAGCAACGAGAGGGAGAGTGTCTGCCCACGCACTCGTGAGACCGAAGCGGAAGCGTTATAACAACGCGGTTGATGTAGTCGCACGTCTTCACGATCCGACCGATCCAAGCACCGAACGTCACGGCACCTCCGTGTTCAGCACACGTTCAGCTCGATGACGATCCCGGGCTCCGATCCAGCAAAGCGTCGGGGATGAGTTCCGTCAAGACGACGGGCGTGGTGGCGATGATGATGCTCCACCGACGCAGGGCTTCGCCTAAGCTCATGACGATATGACTTCTCCACGGTAGCAGGCTTCGCCTAAACTCCGCGACGATATGACCGAGGTGGAATATGGTGGAGGGGGCACCGCACACGGCTAAGGAACGATCCGTAGATCAACTTGTGTGTTCTGGGGTGCCCCTTGCTCCAAAGATATAAAGGATGGAGGAGGAGGAGGCCGGCCAAGGCATAGGTGCGGCCAGGTGTGGAGTCCTACTAGGACTCCAAGTCCTAGTAGGAGTCCACCAAGAGGGAGGAAGGGAGAAGGAAGTGGAGGAGTAGGAAAGGTGGCGGCCCCCTTTTCCCTAATCCACCTGGACTAGAGGGAGGGGCGCAGCAGCCCTTGGCCCTTTCTCCTCTTCCCACTAAAGCCCATCAAGGCCCATTGCTTCTCCCAGTAACTACCGGTACTCCGAAAAATACTCGAATCATTCGAACCTTTCCGAACTCCGAATATAGTCGTCCAATATATCGATCTTTACGTCTCGACCATTTCGAGACTCCTCGTCATGTCCCCGATCTCATCCGGGACTCCGAACTCCTTCGGTACATCAAAACTCATAAACTCATAATATAACCGCCATCGAAACCTTAAGCGTGCGGACCCTACGGGTTCGAGAACTATGTAGACATGACCTAGAACTATTCTTGGTCAATAACCAATAGCGGAACCTGGATGCCCATATTGGCTCCTACATATTCTACGAAGATCTTTATCGGTCAAACCGCATAACAACATACGTTGTTCCCTTTGTCATCGGTATGTTACTTGCCCGAGATTCGATCGTCGGTATCCAATACCTAGTTCAATCTCGTTACCGGTAAGTCTCTTTACTCGTTCCGTAATACATCATCTCACAACTAACTCATTAGTTGCAATGCTTGCAAGGCTTATGTGATGTGTATTACCGAGAAGGCCCAGAGATACCTCTCCGAGCAATCGGAGTGACAAAACCTAATCTCGAAATACGCCAACCCAACAAGTACCTTTGGAGACACCTGTAGTACTCCTTTATAATCACCCGATTACGTTGTGACGTTTGGTAGTACCAAAGTGTTCCTCCCAGTAAACGGAGTTGCATAATCTCATAGTTACAGGAACATGTATAAGTCATGAAGAAAGCAATAACATACTAAACGATCAAGTGTTAAGCTAACGGAATGGGTCATGTCAATCAGATCATTCAACTAATGATGTGACCTTGTTAATCAAATAACAACTCCTTGTTCATGGTTAGGAAACATAACCATCTTTGATTAACAAGCTAGTCAAGTAGAGGCATACTAGTGACATACTATTTGTCTATATATTCACACATGTATTATGTTTCCGGTTAATACAATTCTAGCATGAATAATAAACATTTATCATGATATAAGGAAATAAATAATAACTTTATTATTGCCTCTAGGGCATATTTCCTTGATCTCCCACTTGCACTAGAGTCAATAATCTAGTTCACATCATCATGTGATTCAACACTAATATTCACATCTGTATGTGATTAACACACATAGTTCACATCGTCATGTGACCAACACCCAAAGGGTTTACTAGAGTCAATAATCTAGTTCACATCGCTATGTGATTAACACCCAAAGAGTACTAAGGTATGATCATGTTTTGCTCGTGAGAGAAGCTTAGTCAACGGGTCTGCATATTCGAAATGTATGTATTTTGCAAATACTCTATGTCTACAATGCTCGCACGGAGCTACTCTAGCTAATTTCTCCCACTTTCAATATGTATCCAGATTGAGTCTTAGAGTCATCTGGATCTGTGTAAAAAGCTTGCATCGATGTAACTCTTTACGACGGGCTCTTTTATCACCTCCATAATCGAGAAATATTTCCTTAGTCCTCACTAAGGATGTTCTTGACCAATGTCCGATGATCTACTTCCTAGATCACTATTGTACTCCTTGCCAAATTCAGAGCAAGGTATACAATAGGTCTGGTACATAGCATAGCATACTTCATATAACCTATGATCGAGGCATAGGGAATGACTTTCATTCTCTTTTCTATTTTCTGCCGTGGTCGGGATTTGAGTCTTACTCAATTTCATACGTTTTGCAACACAGCAAGAACTTTTCTTTGGTATTCCATTTTGAACTACTTCAAAATCTTGACAAGGTATGTACTTATTGAAAAACTTATCAAGCCGTCTTGATCTATCTCTATAGATCTTGATGCTCAATATGTAAGCAGCTTCAATCGAGGTCCTTCTTTGAAAAACTCCTTTCAAATACTCCTTTATGCTTTGCGTAATAATTCTACATTATTTCCGATTAACAATATGTCATTCACATATACTTATCGTAAATGTTGTAATGCTCCCATTCACTTTCTTGTAAATACAAGGCTTCTCCAAAAGTCTGTATAAAACCATATGCTTTGATCACACTATCAAAGCGTTTATTCCAACTCCGAGATGCTTGCACCAAATCCATAGATGGATCACGGAGCTTGCATATTTTGTTAGCTCCTTTAGGATTGAAAAACCTTCCGTTGCATCATATACAACTCTTCTTTAATAAATCCATTAAAGAATGTAGTTTTGACATCCATTTGCCGATTTCATAAAATGTGGCAATTGCTAACATGATTCGGACAGACTTAAGAATCGCTACAGTTTGAGAAAATCTCATTGTAGTCAACACCTTGAACTTGTCGAAAACCTTTTTGTGACAAGTCGAGCTTTGTAGATAGTAACACTACTATCAATGTCCGTCTTCCTCTTGAAGATCCATTTATTTAACATGGCTTGCGATCATCGAGCAAGTCAATCAAAGTCCATACTTTGTTCTCATACATGGATCCTATCTCAGATTTCATGGCCTCAAACCATTTCGCGGAATCTGGGCTCATCATCGCTTCCTCATAGTTCGTAGGTTCATCATGGTCTAGTAACATGACTTCCAGAACATGATTACCGTACCACTCTGATGCGGATCTTACTCTGGAATACCTACGAGGTTTGGTAGCAACTTGATCTGAAGTTTCATGATCATCATCATTAACTTCTTCACTAATTGGTGTAGGAATCACTAGAACTGATTTCGTGATGAACTACTTTCCAATAAGGGAGAAGGTACAATTACCTCATCAAGTTTCTACTTTCCTCCCACTCACTTCTTTCGAGAGAAACTTCTTCTCTAGAAAGGATCCATCTTAGCAACGAAAAACTTGCCTTCGGATCTGTGATATAAGGTGTACCCAATAGTTACCTTTGGGTATTCTATGAAGACGCACTTCTCCGATTTGGGTTTGAGCTTATCGGTGAAAACTTTTTCACATAAGCATCACAACCCCAAACTTTTAAGAAACGACAGCTTAGGTTTACCGTTAAACCATAGTTCATATGGTGTCGTCTCAACGGATTTAGATGGTGCCCTATTAAACGTGAATGCATTTGTCTCTAATGCATAACCCCAAAATGATAGTGGTAAACCGATAAGAGACATCATAGATCGCACCATATCCAATAAAGTGCGGTTCTGACGTTCGGACACACCATAACATTGTGGTGTTCCGGTGGCGTGAGCTGTGAAACTATTCCACATTATTTTAATTAAAGACCAAACTCAGAACTCAATTATTCGTCTTCGCGATCAGATCGCAGTAAACTTTATTTTCTTGTTACGATGATTTTTCCACTTCACTGAAATTCTTTGAACCTTTCAACTATTTCGGACTTATGTTTCATCAAGTAGATATACCCATATCTGCTCAAATCATCTTGTGAAAGTCGAAAATAACGATACTTGCCACGAGCATCAACACTCATTGGATCGCATACATCGGTATGTATTATTTCCAATTAGTCAAGAGCTTGTTCCATTGTTCCGAGAACGGAGTTTTAGTCATTTTGCCCAAACGGCACGGTTCGCAAGCATCAAATGATTCATAACCAAGTGATTCCGAAGTCCATCGACATGGAGTTTTCTTCATGCGCTTTACACCAATATGACCTAAACGGCGGTACACAAATAAGTTGCACTATCATTATTAACTTTGCATCTTTTGGTTTCAATATTATGAATATGTGTATCACTATGATCGAGATCCAATGAACCATTTTCATTGGGTGTGTAACCATATAAGGTTTTATTCATGTAAGCAGAACAACAATTTATTCTCTTACTTAAATGAATAACCGTATTGCAATAAACATGATCAAATCATATTTATGCTCAACACCAAATAACACTTATTTAGGTTCCACACTAATCCCGAAAGTATAGGGAGTGTGTGATGATGATCAAATCAATCTTGGAACTACTTCCAACACTCATCGTCACTTCCCTTCAACTAGTTTCTGTTCATTACGCAACTCCGTTTCAAGTTACTACTCTTAGCAATCGAACCAAAGATCAAATACCGAGGGGTTACTACGAACACTAGTGAAATACACATCAATGATCTCAGATATCAAATATACCTTTGTTCACTTTGCCATCCTTCTTATCCGCCAAATACTTGGGGTAGTTCCGCTTCTAGTGACCAGTTCCATTGCAGCAAAAGCACTTAGTCTCGTGCTTAGGTCCAGACTTGGGCTTCTTCACTCGAGCAGCAACTTGCTTGCCGCTCTTCTTGAAGTTCCCCTTCTTCCCTTTGCCCTTTTCCTTGAGACTAGTGGTCTTGTCAATCATCAACACTTGATGCTCTTTCTTGATTTCTACCTTCGTCGATTTCAACATCACGAAGAGCTCGGGAATTGTTTTCGTCATCCCTTGCATACTATAGTTCATCACGAAGTTCTAGTAACTTAGTGTTGGTGACTAGAGAATTCTGTCAATCACTATCTTATCTGGAAGATTAACTCCCACTTGATTCAAGCGATTGAAGTACCCAGACAATCTGAGAACATGCTCACTAGTTGAGAGATTCTCTTCCATCTTTTAGCTATAGAACTTGTTGGAGATTTCATATCTCTCAACTCGTGTATTTGCTTGAAATATTAACTTCAATTCCTGGAACATCTCATATGGTCCATGACGTTCAAAACGTCTTTGAAGTCCCGATTCTAAGCTGTTAAGTATGGTGCACTAAACTATCAAGTAGTCATCATATTGAGCTAGCCAAACGTTCATAACGTCTACATTTGCTCCTGCAATAGGTCTGTCACCTAGCGGTGCATTAAGGACATAATTCTTCAGGCAGCAATGAGGATAAACCTCAGATCACGGATCCAATCCGCATCATTGCTACTTACATTTTTCAATACAATTTTCTCTAGGAACACATATAAAAACATAGGGAAGCAACAACACGAGCTATTGATCTACAACATAATTTGCAAAATACTACCAGGACTAAGTTCATGATAAATTAAAGTTCAATTAATCATATTACTTAAGAACTCCCACTTAGATAGACATCTCTCTAGTCATCTAAGTGATCACGTGATCCATATCAACTAAACCATGTCCGATCATCACGTGAGATGGAGTAGTTTCAATGGTGAACATCACTATGTTGATCATATCTACTATATGATTCACGCCGACCTTTCGGTCTCCGTGTTCCGAGGCCATATCTGTTATATGATAGGCTCGTCAAGTTTAACTCGAGTATTCCGTGCGCAACTGTTTTGCACCCGTTGTATTTGAACGTAGAGCCTATCACACCCGATCATCACGTGGTGTCTCAAAGACGAAGAACTTTCGCAACGGTGCATACTCGGGAGAACACTTCGATAATTTTAGTGAGAGATCATCTTATAATGCTACCGTCAATCAAAGCAAGATAAGATGCATAAAGGATAAACATCACATGCAATCAATATAAGTGATATGATATGGTCATCATCATCTTGTGCTTGTGATCTCCATCGCCAAGCACCGCCATGATCACCATCGCCACCGGGCGCGACACCTTGATCTCCATCGTAGCATCGTTGTCGTCTCGCCAACTATTGCTTCTACGACTATCGCTACTCCTTAGTGATAAAGTAAAGCAATTACATGGCGCTTGCATTTCATACAATAAAGCGACAACCATATGGCTCCTGCCGATTGCCGATAACTCGGTTACAAAACATGATCATCTCATACAATAAAATATAGCATCACGTCTTGACCACATCACATCACAACATGCCCTGCAAAAACAAGTTAGACGTCCTCTACTTTGTTGTTGCAAGTTTTACGTGGCTGCTACGGGCTGAGCAAGAACCGTTCTTACCTACGCATCAAAACCACAACGATACTTCACAAATAGACTCCGTTTAACCTTCTCAAGGACCGGGCGTATGCCACTCGGTTCAACTAAAGTTGGAGAGACAGTCTTCCGCAAGCCATCTATGTGCAAAGCACGTCGAGGGAACCGGTCTCGCGTAAGAGTACGCGTAATGTTGGTCCGGATCGTCTCGTCCAACAATACCGCTGAACCAAAGTATGACATCTTTGGTAGGCGGTATGACTTGTATCGTCCACAACTCACTTGTGTTCTACTCGTGCATATGACATCAACGCATAAAACCAGGCTCGGATGCCACTGTTGGGGAACGCAGTAATTTCAAAAATTTTCCTACGATCACGCAAGACCATGGTGATGGCATAGCAACGAGAGGGGAGAGTGTCTGTCCACGTACCCTCGTAGACCGAAAGCGGAAGCGTTATAACAACGCGGTTGATGTAGTCGTACGTCTTCACGATCCGACCGATCCAAGTACCGAACGTACGGCACCTCCGTGTTCAGCACACGTTCAGCTCGATGACGATCCCCGGGCTCCGATCCAGCAAAGCTTCGGGGATGAGTTCCGTCAGCACGACGGCGTGGTGACGATGATGATGCTCCACCGACGCAGGGCTTCGCCTAAGCTCCGCGACGATATGACTTCTTCGGCGCAGGGCTTCGCCTAAACTCCGCGACGATATGACCGAGGTGGAATATGGTGGAGGGGGGCACCGCACACGGCTAAGGAACGATCCGTAGATCAACTTGTGTGTTCTGGGCTGCCCCCTTGCTCCAGTATATAAAGGATGGAGGAGGAGGAGGCCGGCCAAGGCATAGGTGCGGCCAGGGTGTGGAGTCCTACTAGGACTCCAAGTCCTAGTAGGAGTCCACCAAGAGGGAGGAAGGGAGAAGGAAGTGGAGGAGTAGGAAAGGTGGCGGCCCCTTTTCCCTAATCCAATTCGGACTAGAGGGAGGGGCGCAGCAGCCCTTGGCCCTTTCTCCTCTTCCCACTAAAGCCCATCAAGGCCCATTGCTTCTCCTGTAACTACCCGGTACTCCGAAAATACTCGAATCATTCGAACCTTTCCGAACTCCGAATATAGTCGTCCAATATATCGATCTTTACGTCTCGACCATTTCGAGACTCCTCGTCATGTCCCCGATCTCATCCGGGACTCCGAACTCCTTCGGTACATCAAAACTCATAAACTCATAATATAAGCTCGCTATCGAAACCTTAAGTTGCGGACCCTACGGGTTCGAGAACTATGTAGACATGACCTAGAACTATTCTTGGTCAATAACCAATAGCGGAACCTGGATGCCCATATTGGCTCCTACATATTCTACGAAGATCTTTATCGGTCAAACCGCATAACAACATACGTTGTTCCCTTTGTCATCGGTATGTTACTTGCCCGAGATTCGATCGTCGGTATCCAATACCTAGTTCAATCTCGTTACCGTAAGTCTCTTTACTCGTTCCGTAATACATCATCTCACAACTAACTCATTAGTTGCAATGCTTGCAAGGCTTATGTGATGTGTATTACCGAGAAGGCCCAGAGATACCTCTCCGACAATCGGAGTGACAAAACCTAATCTCGAAATACGCCAACCCAACAAGTACCTTTGGAGACACCTGTAGTACTCCTTTATAATCACCCAGTTACGTTGTGACGTTTGGTAGTACCCAAAGTGTTCCTCCGGTAAACGGGAGTTGCATAATCTCATAGTTACAGGAACATGTATAAGTCATGAAGAAAGCAATAACATACTAAACGATCAAGTGTTAAGCTAACGGAATGGGTCATGTCAATCAGATCATTCAACTAATGATGTGACCTTGTTAATCAAATAACAACTCCTTGTTCATGGTTAGGAAACATAACCATCTTTGATTAACAAGCTAGTCAAGTAGAGGCATACTAGTGACATACTATTTGTCTATATATTCACACATGTATTATGTTTCCGGTTAATACAATTCTAGCATGAATAATAAACATTTATCATGATATAAGGAAATAAATAATAACTTTATTATTGCCTCTAGGGCATATTTCCTTCATCTCCCTCGCCCACGCGCGCGGTGGTTCGCAGGACGAGGAGAGGGTTTTGACTATAGCGCCCTCTCCCTCTCCCTCTCCCTCTCCCTCGCTCTCGCCCTCGCCCTCGCGGTGGACATGCATCAGCTCAATCGGTGTCAGATTGCCAGAAGCATATTGTACTGTAGTATCATCATTGTTGGACCTTCCAAAGAGGCGAAGAGCCAAGTGCAAGGTTCACACAAGTATGAACCGTTGAATCTCCCGAAGAGGCAAAGAGCCAAGCGCAAGGTTTTATAGGAGTTGTCGTCCTAGTAGGAGTGTACTACAACTATAGCGAACGATGCTACTATATGATGCCGCCACGTCACGTATATCCAAAGTCAGGCCACCTTTTTTTTCTCAAAGAGCGTGTTGGAGCCTGTGCAGCAACCACACAGGTTGCATGTACACATAACACATTTACTAGTAATAAATTCTAAAGGACAAATGCCAGTATGCCACACAAGTTCATCTCCAATTCATGTGATAAATTTGTGCACGACTAGTCTACATATATTCACAGCGCTACTGCTCACAATTACCGTACTCCACTAACACGTTATAGATGGGCTACATGTCCTCCTCCGTGTTCCGGTCCAGCTTGTTCTTCATGGATGGCATGATCCATAGCGGTGGGCAACGGAATCATTGTTGCAGCTTTCTAGTCCGGTTCCACACAATGGAGACTCATCCAAGCTGAAGCGGCATAAATCGAGGATAAGCGTGTCCCAAAGATGTCGTTCATTCGGCGGTGCGCACTGAAGGCACAACCATGCTTCATGAACGGCAGGCCTTCTGTGTCATGCACGGAAGGTGGCATCCCTTCACAATGGGGTAGCTGTCACCGATGAAAAGCGAGTACTCTCCAAGAGTGTTCCTCGGCACCCACGTAGCATCACGGGGGTCGAACTCGGCGCCGTTCATCTGGTACACGCGGCATCCCAGATCTGGATACATGGTGACGTACATAGTCAAGGTCCATGCATAATAATGTTGTTCTCAAATATGGCGGTCAGTAATACTGTGCAACAAATAGTACTACTCTGGTATAGAGGAAGTAAAATAACCGGCTTATTATATATATAGCCACTCTTGGCTACATGGATGAGATAGTAAGACATGGAGAAACAAAAATGGTGGCAGCTAGTGGGTTCAAGTCTTCAAGGGCCTAGCTAGCTATACGCGTCCTCCAAGGTAAAAAGTACTCCTACTAGTACTACTAAGTATACTACCAGTACAACAATGAAAGAGAAGGCGATACGGTTAAAAAAATGGAATACCAGGCGGATGGTGATGGTCCGATCGTGGTAGATTGTGTGACCATGTTGCACATCGGTGGTACCATGGGTAACGCATCGCTAAGATAGTTGATCCCAATATGCCAAAGTCAGCTACAAGGTTCCGTGTTAGACCGAATAAGCGGATGCAAATGCACATCCAGGATCGGCGATCTTATTTTGATCGGGGGATGACTGGTCCCTGTAAAATAATGGAGTACCGTTAGGGATGCAAATGATGGTTTGTGCATTCCGTTTGTAATCTCCCATACCGTAGGATGGCAACTAGATGAAACAAGCCCCCTGGCTTGTCACCGCGAAGATGCGGCCTAGATGGCGCATGGCGTCTTCGAACGTGTAGGGGTACAAATCTGCCGCCGCCAACATGCGCCAGCCTCTGTTGTTACTGCCTCTTGCATTGATGGCAATCCTTATGTCGAACACCGTGATGAGATAGTAATTGTCGTAGCCACGTCGCTTTGTCGGCGGGTCCGCAATTGCTCTCTTCTTCAATCTCATGTAGGCATCATCATACATATTCAAGCCCAGCTAGTCCGAAAGGCCGATCGCAATGGTGGAGAAGGGGTCTACCGGAACGGCCGCATTGCTGTGGATGTTGTGCAAAATGATGGTGGTATCCGGCCGGAGGTATGCAAGCCAATCTTCGTTGGCACCGACCCAGACCTATATATAAGACGGTGGGCAGCGGAGAAATTACGGGATGGAAATGGAATACTAAGTACTACATGACCAAACTCCATTACTGACCTGCTCATCGGACAAAATCCGACTACCTCTCAACATCGGCAACTCTAGCGGAGTCAACGTGCAACCATGGCCAGGGAGCGGTGGACTGTTTGAAGGATTGTCCCATAGAAGAACCTTCTCCTCGAGGACGCATGGAAGACCAACAAGCATGGCCTTTTCCCAAGCCTGTTTACGCAGCGTCTTGAAAAAGTTGGTGCAGGAAGCACCGAGTCTTGCAGCGGTGAGGACGTCGGAGCGGCATGCGATTTCTCCCAGAGGATCGCCATCCAAGGTCTCCCAGCCCCGACGAGGAGGAGAACCGCCTGGCGAATCCATGGGAGCAGCGACGAACCGCCTTCTCTTGGGGAGGAGGAATCGGGAGGAGGAGATAAGAGCGTAGTAACCGCAGGGCCTCGTCCCTTCCAACTATAGATTGTTCCTCAGTGAAGGGGTGAGGCTATTATTTACTACTAGTACTAGCATTATGGAACGTTATGGGATTGCATTATACTGTAAATAATAGCACTAGTAAGAAATTTTTGGTACTAGGTAGTAGTTTTTGGCGTGGATTAAGAAATTTTGGGTATGTTTTTGCCATTTTTTGTACACGCCAACTAGTGTCAAAAAACGTCTTACATTATGTGACGTAGGAGTACCTACTCGTACTGTAGCAGTACTAGTACTACTTTTCCCAACTAGTAGTGCGATGTACTGTACTTCTAGTCTAGTCTAGTATAGTGCACCAGTTTTGAACTCTTGAATCTCAGGCCAATGAGCTACAGCTTGGAAGTGGAGGGTACTACTGTTCTCTAGAACCATCGTTGTACTATCAATGCAGGGGAAGTACACCTGCGTAGTGGCCTAGTGGGTACTCTCGGTGCTCTATTCAGCCGCTCCTCTCACGTAGCTGGCCTACTCAGCCGCTCCTCTCACGTACACACTAGCAGCCTGTTTATCGGACGATTCTATCAAGGCAGAACATTTGAGTTATTTGATACAGCGACTAGGCTTTTCGCTTCCATTTGTGGAGGTGTAATGGATCTCGTCGAACTTTGTTAGTAGTTCCTTCTTTATGAATGAGACAAAGCAAAGCTTTTGCCTCTGTTTTAAAAAAACACGTCAAGATGAATTTCTTTTATAGTAGAGCCGATAATGGAGTGAAGTCCATGCGTGCAACGCCACAAGCTACAGAGTAGTAGTAGAGCACTTTACGTCTGAGCCATATTGCACAGCTCCCAATGCCTCGCTAGGCTTTTTCCGGCTCCTCGGGCTTAATTGGGAGGCGCTTAGTTTAAATATGCTACTAGGCGATGAGGAAGCTGCAAGCGAGGTGCGGCTAGGGCGAGCACGCGAGCCACGGGATGCCGGGAAGGAAAACCCATTCATGTGGCTAGGCTGTCCAAAGGCACCCAGTTGTGGGCCGCACGCCCGCTTGACTTCAAAACTCAAACTACCCGTGTAAAATATTGGCTCGCAGCGAAGTGTAGTAGTACTATTTTTTAAGAGGTCAGCGTATGCTCGGCAGGATCGAACCCACAGAACGAGGTATACACTCCCGCGACCACTAGTAGTACTCGTTGGAGTACAACACAACCTAGAATTGCATTTTGTCGCTAGTAGTACGTACATTTTTCCTTACAAGAAACCCTTAATAATGCAAGAAAGCACTAAAATGCCAAGAAACTACTACCACTTGCATACGTGATAGACTTAAGATAAGACTACCTTATCAACCATTGTACATGCTCTTACCAACAAAAATCCTCGAGTGACCTCCTACCTCCGGCCCGTCCACCTAGTCATCCTCGACCATGGACGCAGCCTGGCCACGGCGAAGGCGAGGTCGTAACTGCCGCTGTAAGGGGCCCATGCTGCGGCAGCCCGGATGCCAGCTCCGTTCGGCGCTCGCGGCCGCTAGCTAGCCAAGATAGCTCCGTCCAGCTTCTTGTCTGCAAGGTTTGCTAGCTAGATTGGCACGGCAGCGCGGCGGCTTGCTCGCGCGTGTCGCGCTAAGGCCAGCCATCTGGCTCAAGCGAAGGCCAGCGCGGCGGCTTGCTCGCTCGTGAGTCACGCTCGGGCAAGCCTGCCAACCTGCAAGGGAGGCCAAGACGGCGTCCGGCCCGTCCGTGAGCGGCGGCCAACTCGCTCATCACCGGCGCCACCGACGAACACGCATCAGTACTGTTTGAAGTAATGTTAAGGAAAAATAATGATTTGAGGGGGAATAACAGGATAGATGGTCAGATGTGGGTCCCTCGTGTCAACGATCAAACAAAATGTGTTGGTTTAAGCTGCCTTGTCAGCACGGACGTGTGGGCCAACCCAGTCATAAATGGGTTTAAACAAACCTAATCAGTAGGAGTACTAGGTAGTAGTTTTTGGAGTGGATTAAGAAATTTTGGGTATGTTTTTGCTATTTTTTGTATAATAGATTCTTCCTAGGGATGGTTGAAAGTGGTAGTTTTTTGTTAAATACTCTACATACTGTAAGTAGGAGTGAAAGTTAAGCTTTGGAAGCCAATAAGCAAGGCTAGTTACATAGTGCATATGTGTGCATGATTGAAAGTAAATATCAACCATGAGTGACTAATATCTTGATGGAAAACTCGAAACTATGGAATACTAGGAAAAAAATGCATGGTTGGAAATACTAGCAATGTTCATGTCCATTGCAACGAATCATAATTAGAAGAATACTTATTCACAAACTTGGTACAAAACACTCTAATTTTGATATAGATATGTCACTAGATATATATTATGTTTCAATTAGAATATATTATTCTTTGGGCTGTTTTGGTGAGGTCATGGAGGGATGTGGTTGGTTTTAAGATACTAATTATGGGTTTTTCTGCAAATTGGTAGATAAGTGGGATGTTGGTGAGAAAAGGCAACAACTTACCTCACAATCGTTAGATATAGATCTAATGGTCAAAAACGACGGATGGCAGACACACCAGCATCACCAACTTAGTCTTGTGTAGGAGTACTAGCAAGATCCGTGCATTGCACGGAACATCAAGATGCATTTTTTTATAAAAACACTTGTTGTGATTGACCCTTGCGGGAGTAATCCCATGTGTAAAAACTAATTATATCTCGAGAAATATGAGATAAGGTGAAGAGGAGTGGGGTGTGGTGGTCGGACTGAGCGGAGGCATGGGGATTGACGACGCCGGCAGCGGCCACCAGGCCAGTTTGTCCCAGAGGCTTCCTTTCTTAATTGCTCAACAATGAGGTTTGTTGGAGATAAGGATGAACGAGGGAAGGCCTTGTCTGCAAATGTGGAGAGGGGTGTGGGTATCTTTTAGTTTAATTTCCATCCGTCAGATATAGATCGGACGGTCTATATTGCAAGATGACACGTACCATCATCACCAACTCGGTTTTTTATAAGAGAAGAAATATAAGTATGGAGATACAAACGTATTATCGATACTTGCTTCCGCCAACTAGCATCTACATTCTATTCAACGCCTCGGCATGTGGGGCCTTAGCACAATGACTTCTCGACTGTGTAAAACAAAGATTTTCCCGTCGCCGACAAGGAGAGGGTGACGGCGGCGCGCTTTTTGGCTTGCTCTAGTCCTAGTAGTCATACTAGGTGGTCTAAGCACATGTAGATTTATTCTTTTTCACGTCTCGTGTTCACCGTACTGCCACGACTGTTGATGAATAGACGGTAAGTTATTCACGGGAAATCCCTTGTTGAGCGTGTTTGCGAGAGAGAGAGAGACAGTGTGCGTGTGTGATATGCTATTGACTGAGGCAATGATAACATATTCTTTGTGTCTACGTGTGTGGAGGATAGAGAGAGACATGTACATGGGGCTTTGTGTTGTGTAACGTGGAGACACATATACATAATTAGAGAGTGAGTGCGTGAGATACACATGCGGACAGGGGGAGAGATGAGGATCCAGATAAATGGGTGTTTGTGCGTGTGTGTTTGCGCTTGCAGCGTTTGTGCGCTGTGGAGAGAGTGTATGTGGAGTAGAGAGACCACCGATGATGTAAACCTAGTATAAGGGAAGGGGAATGGTGTGACATGTGTAGTAGCGAGATAGCACGGAAAAGGGCGGGGAGCAGACTATTTGGAAGAGACATCGTGTGTGTGTGTGGGTGAGGGGTGTGAGAGCGAGACAAAGAGAGAGCTAGCAATGGAGAGAGAGAGAGAGAGAGAGAGAGAGAGAGAGAGGAAGAGAGGGGGTGAGAGGGGTCGTTTGTGTCCATTAATGGCATATAGATAGGGAGACAATATTGATGTTGTCCGAAATCGGCCTATGAACGGAGACGCAAGGGAAGCGAGTCATCGTGTGTGAGATAGGGACTTCATGAGGGATCTAGAATAGATGGTGTAGAGAACAATGTGCGAAATCGAGAACGATTATACATTAGGGAGCTATGCAAAGAGTCACGACATATATGTATACAGGGAAGGAGCTGGGGCGGGTACGCATGTGGGAGAGATAGAAAGAGGAGAGTGGTGCACAAGGAGACAAAGTGTGCTTGTTTGCAGTGGGGGTGGTGTGTGAGGTGAGTGCGCGAGAACCACATAACTAGGGAGATAGATGTTTGGGGGCGAAGGTTTTATGTGTATGGGAAATATACACTCTACATAGTGCGTGTGCTTGGGTAAGAGAGATAGCGGGAGACCTAGAGAGTGAGGGAAGAGATGTGTGCATGCCCGAGAGACAAAGTGATAGAGACCTATGTTGGGGTCCGGACTTTACAAGAGAGAGGGGTGTTAATGTGCTCGTGTGTTGGTGTTTGCTGGAGAGAACGACTGCTCTATGGGTGTGTGTGGGTCGGGGTGGGGTGGCTGACTTCAGATAAAGAGTGAGGTGTCTATATTTGAGGGACTTTAGCGTAATTGAGATATTGTGCACTCATGGTCGATCAATTTGTTTCACGGTTTGTACTATGAGATAACGATACTTTTGAACATGCGTGATATACCTTGATGCACGAGAATTACAAACCTAAGATTGGAATTTTGGAATTCGACTCCATCATTAGCTTTTGTAATTCATTTAAACGGAGGTACATTTTTTAAGCCGGGATTTCGTGATTTCAAATTCATATATCAAACCTAGAGATATACACATACGGGCATGTTCAAACTTTATAATCATCCACTTTATTCATACACATACACATTTTTGCTTTTGTCATCATATTTAGGATAAGCACATTTGGAATTTCATTTTAATTGGACCGTATGATGGTATTTGCTTGTAGTAGCTCAATGATCCATATTTGAATTGAATGGACAATCTAAGTTTCGAGTTGGAGACATTGATTTTCAAAACATGCACATTTTTTTTGCATACAAAACAAACAAATTGTCGGCCATGATATCATAGTTGGCCGTACGAGAGCAGAATACTTATAGTTTTAGGC
This sequence comes from Aegilops bicornis, assembly GCA_021605145.1. NCBI lineage: Eukaryota > Viridiplantae > Streptophyta > Magnoliopsida > Poales > Poaceae > Aegilops > Aegilops bicornis. Next base: position 630,258,261 of record CM038675.1, on the reverse strand, counting down.
GCCAAAAGCTTTCAAACTTCTCGCTCACATCAAAATATCACGCGCCCGAAAGTTTAGCCCTGCGATATTCCTGTTTTACCCCTGCCACATGAACGGAAAAGGGCTGCTTTGGTAACTCCATTGTTTTCCCTCTTGCCCCCAACATTCTTCCCTGCAGCCCTCCCCTTCCTCCCTCGACCCCCAACCACGGAAAGCCGCTTAATCTAGTCCTCCGCCGCAGCGGTGGACCTCACTCCCCGCCGGATCTACCTTCCGCACCTTGGAACCCCCAACTGCCAACTCACTAGTTCACTGGAGCCGCTTCAGCGACTGGCTTGTCCACGTCTCTAGATCTCCTTGACCGCCATCATGGTCCACTGCACCGGATCTGCTTAACCGGCGCCCTCGTCCACCACAGCGTAGGGCTCCTTCATCGACTCCGTCCGCCCCTTCGATGGCCCTTCATACAAGCCCTCGTCTGCTGCAACAGATCCGCCTCACCGAAGCACTTTAACGCTACGCCAAGCCTTCGCCCATCGCAGACCGGACCCGCTCCACGGACGCCATATTCAACTCCACCGGCCCTGCTTTACCGACGCCGCGACCTCATCAGGTTATTTTGATTTGTAGTCCTTCGGTTTTTCTCTTTATCGTGCAACTGTTCACTTACCACAGATGAGCTTTCTTGTATGTCGATAGGCGCCGCAACCGTAGCACCGGAGCCGCTTCAGCGATGATGGCGACAGCCGCCCAAACTCAACCGCAACACGAGCACCATCGACGCATCCTTAGCTATCAAGTATGACAACGATACCCATATGCCGCCAAGAATCGTGTACTATTATCCAACGGCCGGGCGCCTCGTTCACTTTCCTAGCATAAGCACCGCACCTTTGAATTTCTTCAAGGCATCATTCAGTTTTCATGAGACGTGTTATTCTGCTTGCACCTGTAGGGCCATACTTCTGGCAGTGAACATGTTACATGTGCTAAATTACATACCAGTGCACATATAGTTAATATGCTTTAGTTTTGTTCTGATGCCACCTGTTGGTTCCATTAGACTGCTTAATGTTCTCTATGCTTAATTACACATCAGCAAACTAGCATGTGGTTCCGCTGCTTTTTGTTCGTTTTACCCTACATTTTCCGATGCTAGCTATTACATCACCGCTCCGAGCCTGCTCATTACCTGTTTGTGTGTTCTTGATCTTCCCAAGTTGCATGACTAATTTGATGCTTCTATTAATTATGGAGCGGCCAACCCCATCAAGCAAAAATATTTGTTCTTTTGGGGCCGCACCTCGAACAAGCATAAAAATAGAGGGAAGCAGATATATTGTCGTGTATGCACACACCCTTCTTTCATTAGTTTAGATGAACCATTGATGATCAATTCGGACCAAAGGTGCATGCGATTAAAATTAATTTTACCTAAATAGATGGTGCGTAATAAACTACAATAACTAGATTTGCAACCACGGAATGTCGACGATATCTTCAAAGAACATTGCAACAAAGAGCTAGGCTTCACAACAACATATGGTAAGCCAAAGGTGTTTTAGTACATGTGAAATGTAATGCGAGTGGGCTGATTTCTTGGCTTGTGCCCTCAATGTGTAATCCTACCGAATTACAAATACTTCAGCTTGTCTCATGGTTGTATTGCTTGATTCAATGCTTGTTTGTTGTTATGCTATACCTAAGTTGGCCAATATGTCAAGAAGGCTCGTTGTACTATCGTAAAGAAATGCATGCCTATTTCATTTGAGTCCTTAACTTTTCCTCTCAACTTCATCACAAGACTGTCTTCGTAGTTTATATGAGGCCACACCGTTAAGTGCTTTCTCGATTATTTCAACCGCTTAGCTGCCTTGGCAACTTAAATATAGCGGTTGTACACTCCCTTTCAACTAGGGATGTCAATCGGGTCCTGTTTAATCCCGATTAAAGTCCACTAGTGGTATGATAGTTCAAAAGAGTTTTGTTTTTGAGGAAAATGAACTAGGGAGGTAGCAAAACTAACTAGATGGGACCGGCGGATGTCGCTTATTTGCCACTTACATCCCTAGTTTCGCCTTACCATTTTAATTTCTTTTCTACCGATGTCGCTTGAACCATTTAAATTTAGTTTGCCATGCTCAACAATAATTAGTCTGTCAAGCTTACCATGTAAGCTTATCGCCTCGGATCATACGATAACTATCTCTTACTTATGTCCAAAGAAACCTTTCAGGATGCCGTTCACACTAGGACAAAATGTACAACCCCGTAATCTATTTGTGGAAGCAAAGGTCGCCATCCATGTTACCAGATGGTAGCAGTTCAGAGGCAACACCGCCGAGAGCAGTTTGAGCACATATATTATAGTGCTTGAGGCTCCACTAGAGGCAGAAAGACATGGTGTGGCTGCCATGAATGAGGTAATTTTTATCTTGAGGCTGGAAATTACGGAATTAGCGACACACATTATGAAAGCAACCCAAGAATTGGAGGAAGTAAGAATGTTGCATTTGAAGACGGAGGAGGTCCTGCTGTTTACGCTACACGAAGCCCAAGGTAATCCCGGTTCTTCTTTAGATACCAGTTGAAATTGTCATTAGATTATTGTACTTGCATGTTGTGTCATGTCTCTGAATGGATTATGTTGCAAGACCCCCTATGTTGTCCATGTGTTGTAATGATCCGAATTCTTTAGGAGAGGTAATCCTCAGTACTGGTATGATTGACATAAGATGAACTGTTTTTCGTGTGAGCATATTGTATTGGATGAAATAACTGTTTGAATCAGAGTGTATCCAACCCATCAATTCAAGATCAATGCATTTCTAAATCATAATCATATATAAAGGTGGAATAAATCTTTGTTGTGGTTTTGAAGAAATAAATAACAAAACGTATAATTACTCGTGGATATTCGTGAATCGAATACAAATTGATTTGAATTTAGTTTGCTGTGTCCTGTGGCAAACGTGAATGCTAATTCTCCCAAGTTTTGAACGGTTGCTAAACACCTACTATAATTTGTGGGCTGCCCAAGCAAGTGTTTGCGAGATGGAAATTACCGCTCTACCTCGACACTTGACATCCTTATCGACTGGATTTACACTGCTGTCGATAGGGGTAGACTAGTAACTTCAATCAGACGAGACACGACGGCCTCTGACCCCATTCAGACATGGTGGGCGCCAAACGTGGGCGGCAACACATTTGATTCAAGATCGTCCAAAAGACATGTGACTCTTCCTCCATTTCCCCATTCATACACGGTGGGTGACAAAACAAACTCTCCTCGTCCGGAATCGATGTAGGCTAATATTTTGAATAGGGGCAGATGTGTAACTTCCATCAGACGTGACACAACCGCCCTACCGGTCAGCCCCGTTCATACACCGTGGGCGCCAACCGTGGGCAGCAAAACACCCTCTCGTCAGCCTCAAATAGTTACCGGCAAATATTTGGGAGATGCGAGATTACCGGCCCTATCCCCAACCAAGCGCGATGTCCGAATTTTAAACGGGGATAAGTTCGTAATCTTTCCCCATTTCAAAGAAGCGTCCCAAAGTTTGAGATCCCTCCCTCGATTTCCCCATTCATACACCATCGGGCGGCACGACAACCTCCGCGATCAAGCGGCCAGCCTCCTCCGTCCGCCACCCCATCCTCCACCTTGCCGGAGCCGCTACCCCTACCTCGTCGCCCAAGAGATGGACGTCTCTCATCCACGGGCGCCGACCAGGATCCTTTCATCGCCTCCTCTCGCTTCATCGGTGCCGCTGTCCACCTTGTCGTTGCCGCCCTCGACCGCCTCGTTGTCGGGCGGGGATTTACACCTATGGGATCACAAGAATCCCTACTACGGTTATGGGCGCGGGGTCGTGAGAAGAGCAGATCAAACATATAGCACACGGGTTCTTTTATCCAGGTTCGGGCCGCGAGATGCGTAAAACCCTACTCCTGCTTTGGTGGTTAGTTTATCTGCGTTCTTCAGCTAGCTATGGGGCGTGAGGAGCTCCAAAAAGTCGAATCCCCCTCCTGGTCGCCTTGGGCCTCCTTTTATAGGGAAAGGGGTTGCCACAGTGGCACACAAGAGGTGGAAAGGGTACAGTCATACGAGTTTATCCCTCGCATTACATGACAAGGTGCCATAAATGCGTCTTGCTTAGGTGTCCTTGCTTTATCGGGGACGGGGGAGAGCCCAGTCTCGTTCGTCGCCGCTCCCTTTCGTGTTGACACGCGCCCTGGCCAGCGGTGCCTGTGGTGCCATGTAGGCAGGCAGGCAGCTAAGGTGGCGCAGTGGTGGGTCTCCACGAAGGTTTGACTGCCGCCACGCGGGTGCCCGCCCAACTGGTTGGGTCGACAGCTGCATGGCGGAGGCTTGATTGGCGCGGGCCTGATGGTGGCCCTACGGGTGTCCTTGGCAGGGCCCTTGCCACAGCCCCGGCAAGGGTCTTGCCGGGGTCGCGGCAAGGGTCTTGCCGGCGCGCCGTTGTCATCCCCCAAGGCTCTTGCCGGGGCCTTGTCAGGTTCTCCTTGGCTGGGATCCCGCCAAGGGTCGCTGCCTTCTATAGTGTGTGTCTGATCTTAAATGTCTTCACAAAGATCTGCATGCCACCACGGGGATGTCTCCCGAATCCTTACCCCATGGGGGCAGTGGACTCGAGGGTGATTCGCTCCGTAGGTGTGGGGCGAGCTGCTCCGGCAAGGGTCTTGCCGGGTTTGCTAAAACTGCCCCCCGACAAGGATCTTGCCGGGGGAGTCCGCTCCATCCCCTTTGCTCTTTGTGGTCTTGGTCTTGGCGTTGTTTTGTTCCTCTTGAGCTTTGGCCTTACCTTGGCTCACCTCCCTTGCCTTGCTCAGTGTGGCAAAGGTCCGTGGCTCGGGATCGCCTGCACAGTTATAGGGGTACAAAAAGCATACCTCTCTTTTTGTATACCGACAGGAGCCCCGGGCCTGGGCCACACGTGGCGCAATCGCTGCGTTGGGCTAGGCCCAAAAGCGCGTGGGCAGGCGTGGTAGTTTTTACCATGGTAAGTCTTTTTTCACCTGCGCTTCCGTGCCTCCGCGTGGCTCGGCGTGGGAGGCGTGCGTGATGTGGGCGGCATGCGTGGGGCTGAGCTTTGCGTGCATGTGTCACGTCACAGTAAAAAGGGGGCGGTTCGCGCCTTCCCCATAAATGGAGGGAGGCGTGGAGGCGCGGCCCATTTACTGAACGGGGCCGGGGCGTGGTCTTCAAGGCGTCCACTCCCCACGATCACGGGGTGGGGAGAGGTCGCCTCACCCGTCGCCTCGGTCCCGCATGCCCGCTACGTGGTTCCCATGCGAGCGGGGTGGCGAACGGCGGATGCGGGAAACCAGGCCGTCGCGGGCCGGGGCTGCCGGTTGGTCCCAGTTCCCTGCGCCTTCCGCGTCTTGATTGGCTGAGCGGGGCGGCCGTGCCCCCACCCCGTTCCTTTATAAGGAGTGGGGGTGGGGACGCCCCGCACTCTTCCATCTTCTCCTTCCTTCGCCGCTCCCCTCCCTCCATCCGCCATGGAGAGAGGGAATCACAACTCTTCAACGGTGGCGGCAAGGGTCGCCGCCGACAATGCGTCCTTCCTTCTCCTTCACCTGCAGAGCGTAGCCAGCCGCGAGGGGAAGGGGGAGGCGAGGCCGTGGGACGAGGCCGAGGCGCCAGGAAGAGGAGAACGGGTGGCGCCGGTCCCGCCTCCGCCAAGAGTTCCTCCTCCCACGGAGGGCCATGTTGGCGATGATCCTTGCGAGTTCTTCGCCGTCAGCGCCGCCACCTGTCATCATCTCCGTCTCCCGACTCCATTCATGAAGCGAGATGGAGCTGGATCCGCCGGAGTCATTGCGGTTGCACATGAGGGGCTGTTGGATCAGTGGCACGCGAGTCCGCGTTGACTTTCCAGCCCCTCACGTGATGTACCTTGGTCGAGTGTGGAAGACGTTTGCTCACATCCACCGCTTGACGGCGGGGCTTACTCTCCATTTCAAGCTAATGGAGGGCGGCCTCCTCTCCGTCAAGGTCTTCGGGTGCTTCGGGACTCGGGCAAGGTGCTACGTGGAGAGCTCTTCTGATAGAGAAGGCTCCTCCTCGAGCGGGAGTGGCGAGGAGGACAGCGGCTGACGACGCAGGGTAGCAGCGGCAGGATGACGGGTCCGACTAGGTGTCGGGCGTCGCTCCGCGGCACCGACGATCCCATCATCTGTGTCACCGGCTTCCTGAACTTCTCGGGTCATCTCCTTGGCCGGGCGTTGGGAGGCTGCGTAAGAGGAAGAGGGCGGGCGGCAAGGCCGTCAAATCGGAGTACACGGGCACTGACGCCTTCAATGCGTGCTGACATCCTACCGCCTCGTCTTCGAGCTCTGCTTCCGGCGCCGCCATCACCATCCAGCCTTCGGTCGGCCACCGAGATGTTCTCTTGGTGTCTTCTGCCACCCGTAGCTCGTCTAGGCACCCCTTTTGCCCTTTTCGCCTCCTTGACGTGCCTTCTGAAGAGCGGGGCAAGAGAGGGTTACGGGCACCTTATCTCTTTTAGTTTGTAAGCCTTCTGCCTTAGCTGAATTTAAGACTTGTAATCCCATCATTCATGTTTTTCATCCCCTATGGACTGCATCGAGTGGAATGTTTTTAATGAACAAGGGATGCTTGCCGGGTCATTTGTTTGCATGGTCGAACCCACGACAAGGAGTAAATCCTTGATATCCATAAGATAAACATTTCCTTGCCCGCAACAGCCCGCCGCCTTCCCACTTCGCCGACCTTTCTCACGCTTTCGGAGGCAGGGATGATGTGGGTTCAGCTCCTTGTTTCATCCTTTTGCTGCCGCGACTACGACCAAACCTGGCCCTGTGAACGGGCCCTAGGGCCTAGAGTTTCAGGGGAGCACGGTAGCTTTGGGAAAAAACGAGGTTTCACATACCTCAGTCCATAAGGAAATGCATGACAAGGGATGAAAGATTTATCTGAAGTTGTAGCCCCCCGCAACTCTGGTTTGCCGTGGGTGAATCTCTGTACTCGTAGCCCCCGGTAATACTGGCTTGCCGGGGTCTAGATGCCAGTCCATCCCTCTTTTCTTTTTCGTCCCCAAGCGATCCGGCAAGGATATCTGTGAGTCCTCCGAACCAAAGAAGACAAAAGGACGGCAAAGGGACGCACACTCGACCTCTAAGCTAGGGGTTAGTCACTGCTGAGCACTATCAACCCTAACCAAGGACGAGACTCGACCTAGCATGCATGCTATAACTTAGGGCGCCAGCGCTTTATTTATTTATGCTCAGGGCCTGTGCCTAGCTTTGTACAGAGGGTTACATGCATCATCGGCAATGCTTGTACAAAAGGTGGCTTGCCGGGGCTCCCATGAGCCGCCTGAGTAAAACTTGCGAAGATGCTCAATGTTCTAGGAGTTACTCATCGGAACAAAGCATCTTCGGTCTCCGTGCAGATCGCACCGGGCACTCGTGACTCGTATTACCCAATAAGGGCCTTCCCACTTTGGCGTCAACTTGTTGGAATTCTTGGCCGATTGAACGCGCCGAAGGACAAGGTCGCCTCCCTCAAGGCTTTAGGCACGAACCTTGCGGCTATGGTAGCGGCGCAAGGCTTCTTTGTCAGCGTGCCGCTCTCACGGCCGCTTAAGACGATCTTCCTCAAGGAGCATCGTCATCTTGCCGCAGTTGCTCTTGCTCAAGCTCGTCATAAGCGAGCGCTCGAGGTGACCCGTATATGATTTCAGTGGGGAGAACTGCTTCTTCCCCGTATACCAGGGCAAAAGGCGTCTGGCCGGTGGCTCGATTTGGCGTCGTCCTGATCAACCAAATAACCGCCGGCAACTCATCAATCCAGCTCCTTCCACTCTTGCACAGCCTGTCAAAGGTCTTGGTCCTTAATCCTCGCAGTACTTCAGCATTTGCCCTCTCAGCTTGACCATTGCTTCACGGGTGAGCAACGGAAGCGAAACAGACTCGGCTGCCGAGGTCTTGGGTATATTGCATGAAGGTGTGGTTTAGAACCTGTGTGCGTTGTCGGTGATAACCCTGTTGGGTACGCCAAAACGGCACACTAGTCCCTTGAAGAACTTGACGGCCGACCGAGCTGTGACCTTCCTCATCGCCTCCACCTCCGGCCACTTTGTGAACTTGTCGATGGCAACGCATAAGTACTCAAAGCCCGACGGCGCCGGGGAAAGGGCCCAAGATGTCGAGCCCCTGCACCGAGAAGGGCCAGAGAGAGGAATGGTTTGAAGGGCTTGAGCTGGCTGATGAAGCTTCTTTGAATGGAACCGACACGCTTCACACCGGTGACTAGTGTCGTTGCATCTCGGAGGGCGGTGGGCCGTAAGAAGCCTTGCCGAACGCCTTTGCCGGCAAGGGCCCTTGACCCAATGTGGGATCCACATATGCCTCCGTGTATCTCCGCCAACAGCTCCAGTCCTTCCCCTCGAGGGATACACTTCAATTTCACACCGTTCGGCCTCTTTCTGCATGTGACGCCATCGATTTAACCGGGTACATGGTAGAGCGACGGGCTACTTTTTCCACTTCTTCCCGCTCCTCGTGAAGTTCCCTGCTTGGAGGAATCGGGCGGTATGTTGTGCCCATGCCGGAGCTCAGGGGCTCGACGGCGAGGACTAAAGGCATTTCCTCCGCTACAGGAGCGGCTGTCTCGACGGCAAGAGCTTGATGCTCCGCCAGAGCCAGTCGTCCCGTGGCGGGCTCAGTATTCCCGGCAACATCCTTGCCGGCGGCCCCGGGGAGCTCGGCAGGAAAGTACTTGCCGGGCCCTGATTTCCTCCTCTTATTCTGCTTTGTTGATGGATCAACGGATGGCTGAGTTAGCTGAAGCACAAAGCTACCTGGTTCCACAGGTAGCTTGAGGGCAGCGTGTTTTGACAGGTAATCGGCGACATCGTTCTCCACTCGGGAACGTGGTTCAGCTCAGATACCATCGAAACGCTTCTTCCAGCTTTCTCACTTCATCGACGTAGGCCTTCATCGACGGCTCTGGTAATCCTTGTTGACTTGCTTGACGACAAGCTGCGAGTCTTCCACGACGATGAGTTTCTTGATTCCGAGGTCCGCGATCCTAAGACCGCAAGCAGCCCTCAGACTGCCAGATTGTTTGTTGACACCTCCACAGGGAAGTGCATCCGGATCACGACTTGAGGTGCTCTCTGGTGGGCGCGACAAGCAGTACGCCAGCCCCGACGCCCTGTAAGGAGAAAGCTCCATCAAAGTACATGATCCAATCACAACTTGCCTCTCTGCCGGGGAGAGCAGTCTCTTAAATTTCTTCGTCAGGTGTTGCGGTCCGTTCTGCAATGAACTCTGCTTGGACTCGGCTCTGAATCATCGAGGTACTTTCAAACTTGAGGCCAAAGCTGGACAGCTCCAGTGCCCATTCCACAATTCTAACCGTTGCATCCGGATTGTGCAATATCCGTTCGCGAGAGGAAGCGAGTGACAAGTGATCTCGTGTGCACGGAAGTAGTGACGCAGCTTCCTCGAGGACATAAGGAGGTGAAGAGCAGTTTTCGCACACCGTAGTACCTTGATCTAGCCCCGCCGGAGGGAACTAACAAAGTAGACCGGTGCTGCATCATTTTCTTCTTGGCGGCACTTCGACCGCTGTGTCGTCTTTGCATTGGTGGCGTCGGGCTCTGCCGCTGCCATTTCCTTGTCGTCAACCTCTCTCTGCGCCACCGGTCTTGGCGCCGACCACCTGGTCCGTTGCCGCCAGGTATAGCAGCAACGGCTCCTGTGGCCTAGGCGCAACTAGTATTGGCGCGGAGGAGAGGTACTTCTTCAACCCTTGTAAAGCCGCTTCGGCTTCCGGCGTCCACTCCATCGGGCCCGCCTTTTTCAGGATCTTGAAAAAGGGGAGGGCACGCTCGGTAGACTTGGAAATGAACCTTCCCATGGTGGCGACGCAACCAGCAAGCCGATGCACATCCTTGACCCGCTTGGGTGCTTCAATCTGCTCTATAGCTTTGATTTTGTCCGGATTGGCCTCTATCCCACGCTGTGACACCAAGAACCCGAGGAGCTTGCCGGATGGGACGCCAAAGACGCACTTCTCAGGGTTCAGCTTGAGATTGATCTTGCGCAGGTTTGCAAATGTTTCTTGCAAATCCGGTATGTGGGTTGCCCTGTCCTTGGTTTTGACCACTATGTCATCATATAAGCCTCCATATTTCTATGGAGCTGGGGTTCAAAACCAATCTGGACCGCCCTTGCAAACGTCGAACCAGCACTCTTCAACCCGAAAGGCATCCGCATGAAACAATACGTACCACATGGGGTGATGAATGCTGTCTTCTCTTCGTCTTCTCTTGTCATGAAGATCTGGTGGTAGCCGGAGTAGGCATCGAGGAATGACAACATATCACACCCAGCCGTGGAGTCAACAATCGATCGATGCGGCGGCGGAAGGGATCTTTAGGGCAAGCCTTATTGATATCCTGTAATCGATACACAACCTCCACTTCCCATTTGCCTTGCGCACCACGACCGGATTGGCCAACCACGTTGGATGGAGCACTCCTCTTACCAAACCCGCCGCTTCCGGTTTCCGAATCTCTTCGTGATGAACTCTTGTCGTTCCAAAGCTTGCTTTCGACCTTCCGCTTGACGGGCGCGCATGAGGGCGCATAACAAGGTGGTGCTCAATCACCTCCCTGGGAACACCGAGGATGTCGGAAGCTTGCCACGCAAACACATCGACATTCGCCCGCAGGAAGGTGATGAGCGCGTCTTCCTATTTGTCGTCAAGGGTGGAGCTTATGGTAAAATCCCCTCCCGTGCCGTCCTCATTGACAGAAACCTTCTTGGTCCCCGGTGGTATGGCCCTGGGCTTCTTGTTTCCGCCGGTGGAGCTCTCTGGCACGTCCTCGACGGCAGCGCTACACTCCGAAGAGGTGCACTTGCCGGAGTGGGTGTCCGAGGTCACACCGATCTTCTTCTTCTTCCCTCCTGGGGTCCCAGCAGCAGGAGCAAGTGCCCTAGCAGCGGCAGCTGCTGCAACTGCTTGCTGGTATAGTTGGTCAGCGCAAATTAGCGCATCTTTCTTGTCGGAGGGAATGGTGATGATCGTCACAGGTCCTAGCATCTTTAGGGTGTTGTAGGCGTAGTGTGATGCCGCCATGAACTTGGCCAGCGCTGGGAAGCCAAGGATCCCGTTGTAGGGCAAGGGGATCTTGGCTACATCGAACACAATCCTCTCCGTCCTGAAGTTCAAGTCGCTTCCAAAGGTCACGGGCAGCGTGACCTTTCCTTTGGGTTGGCTTCTTCCTGGATTGACCCCCTGAAACGTGCCCGTCTCTTCGAGGTCTCCATCAGGAATCTGCAGTTTCTCGATCATGGCAGGCGAGATCAAGTTCAGACCGGCCCCGCCATCGACTAGCATCTTCGTCATCTTGAGGTTGCGTATTGTTGGTGAAACCAAGAACGGCAAGCACCCGACCGCAGTGGTGCGATCAGGGTGATCCTCGGTGTCAAAGATGATAGGTGTGCTGGACCACTTCAGCGGCCTTTGGGCACCAAACGACGGCTCTGCCGCTATAACCTCTCGCGCCCACTGTTTAAGCCAGCGGTGAGAAGTATGCGACGAGGCGCCGCCGTCGACGCACATGGCCTCTGTAGCTTTCTGAAACTCTTGGTCGCCAGATTCGTCGTCCTCTTCGTGATAAATCGTCTTACGGCTTTTCTTACGGCCCCGGGCGGGCCTCTCTTGTTGCTTATCCTTGCTGTGACGGCCCGTCTGGCCGTCACGCTTCTTGCCGGATCCCTCAGCACCGTCCGGGCCCTTCTCCTTGTCCCGCCTCTCATATTCAGCCCTCTGCTTCTCAGCGAGGAGCTCAACCTGTCGGCAGTCCTGGAGAGCATGGCCTTTGGTGCGATGGATCTTGCAGTATCGCTTGTCGGAGTTTCCTGGCTTCTCGGCAGCCGCCAAGGCCCGGCAGGCGACGCACCCGGCAACCTCCTTTCCGGGGTCGTCTGCCTTGGTTTTCTTGGTGGAGCCGGTGTCATCAGATCCCTCCACGGCAAGCACGGTTTTTCCCTTGTGCTTCCTGTTGCGGCACCGGCCTTTCTTCGCCGGGGCGGCAATATCCTCATCTGAAGAGTTGGTTACGCCGGCATCTTCGCCGGGGTACTTCCTTCCCTCTTCAGCTCGGGCACATTTGTCAGCAAGAACATAGAGTTCTGCTACATCTCTCACCTTGTTCATTGCCAGCTCTTCACGCATCTTGCGGTTACGCACGCTCGATGAAACGCTACCGATGATGGCGGCAGGGTGAACATCGTGGATATTATATTGTACCCGCTGAACCTCTGATTATACTTATGAGACTTTCGCCTCCCTTCTGAGGAATGACGTGCAGGTCGCTTGCTTGGCCATGGGCTTGGTGGCCTCCAGTAAAGGCGCCTACGAACTCATGGCACAAATCCGACCCGGAGGAAATAGAGTATACCGGCAAGTGCATCAGCCACGACATGGCGTTGGGTTTGAGAGCCAATGGAAAGTAGTTTGCAAGCACCTTATCGTCACGGGCTCCGGCAGCCTGCATCGCGATGGTGTAGACGCTGAGGAACTCGGATGGATGGGTCTTGCCACTGTACTTTTCACCCACGTCGGGTTTGAAAGTACGGTGAGTGGGCCACTGGAACTGCCGCAGCTCACGGGTAAAAGCTGGACAGCCTACCTTGTAAGGTAGGCCTCCGAGAACTCCACAGTGTGGGTGGCTCACAGCAGGCCCTGCCGCCTGTCGATTGGTGGCGCGCTCCGGCGACGCCGATAGTTGTTCGAGCGTCTTCATGTTCTCGTTCCCGAAGAACTTGGCGCTGGTCATAGTGGGCCCGCGGGTCAGACGATGCTACGGATATCTCGTCGCCCGTAACGTCGCGACGGGCTGGCGTCCGCGGGACCGGGCGAGGAGGAGGTGAGTGCACCATGGTTGCGGCACCGTCGGCTCTCCTGCCACTGGTGCATGGGACTCCGTCGGAACGTCGACCCAGGGGCTCCACCGGACTCGGTTCGTCTTTGTTGGCCACCGCAACAAGGCTTCGGATGGTGGCTCTCCATTCGTCGAGTTTCCCCGTAGTGGGAGGAAAATCGAGGAGCAACTGCGCGCGCGCCAGGGCTTCTGCTGGCGTTGGTGGCAGCGAAACCTGCACGGATCGCGACGCGCTTCGACTTCTGACCATGTCAGAAGGAGCTCTATCACGACCCTGCGGTCGCATGCCATCTTCACCAGCGCCTCGGCGAGCGGGCAGGTCTTCTAAATCCCGGAGGTGGCGCTCGGGGCTCTTTCCGCGGTGACGCCCGGGGGTCCTCGGCGTGATTACGCCGTTCATCGCGCGTCGCTTGAGAAGAGCGCGCCGTCGGCGCCGGCGTGGGAGTCTTGGAAGCCCTCGCGTCGCCTGCGAGCAGCGTGGCGGCAATCTTGGAAGGCCCCGCGTCACCCGTGGGGGGCCTGACTCCGTCTTGGGATTTGGCGGCGTGCGGCCCGCTACCAGGCGCACGGACATCGCCGCCTCCCAAACTTCGGCTGCTGGGACGGTGTTGGTGTTCGCGAACAGCGCCCTGGGTCCTTTCTGCGACCGGTCCGCTGCTCGCCCGCGTCGGGACGGGGTGTCCGGCTTCCGACGGGCCAACCGCCACCGTCGTCTTCTTCTTGGGCGCCATGACGATGAAGAAGCGTCGAACTAACTGCTAGAGCTGATTCTCACAACTGCGACCCCCTACCTGGCGCGCCAAAGATGTCGGTGCGGGGACGACACCTATGGGATCACAAGAATCCCTACTACGGTTGCGGGGCGCGGGGTCGTGAGAATAGCAGATCGAACAGATAGCACACGGGTTCTTTTATCCAGGTTCGGGCTGCGAGATGCGTAAAACCCTACTCCTGCTTTGGTGGTTAGTTTATCTGCGTTCTTCAGCTAGCTATGGGGCGTGAGGAGCTCCAAAGCGAATCCTCCCCTCGCCTTGGGCCTCCTTTTATAGGGAAAGGGGGCACAGTGGCACAGGAGGTGGAAAGGGTACAACATATGAGCTTATCCTCGCATTACATGACAAGGCGCCATAAATGCGCCTTGCTTAGGTGTCCTAGCTTTATCGGGACGGGAGAGCCCGGTCTCGTCAGTCGCCGCTCCCTTTCGTGTTGACACACACCACGGCCAGCGGTGCTGTGGTGCCATGTAGGCGGCAGCGGTGAGGTGGCGCAGTGGTGGGTCTCCACGAAGTTTGACTGCCGCCACGCGGGTGCCTGCCCAACTGGTTGGGTCGACAGCTGCATGGCGGAGGCTTGATTGGCGCGGGCCTGATGGTGGCCCTACGGGTGTCCTTGGTAGGGCCCTTGCCGCAGCCGCGACAAGGGTCTTGCCGGTGCCGCGACAAGGGTCTTGCCGCGGCGCCTGCTGTCATCCCCGGCAAGGCTCTTGCCGGGGGCCTTGTGGTTCTCCTTGGCTGGGATCCCTCCAAGGGTCGTCGTCTTCTATAGTGTGTGTCTGATCTTAAATGTCTTCACAAAGATCTGCATGCCACCACGGGAATGTCTCCTGAATCCTTGCCCCATGGTGGCAGTGGACTCGAGGGTGATTCGCTCCGTAGGTGTGGGGCGAGCTGCTCCGGCAAGGGTCTTGCCGGGTTTGCTAAAACTGCCCCCGGCAAGGATCTTGCCGGGGGAGTCCGCTTCGTCCCCTTTGCTCTTTGTGGTCTTGGTCTTGGCGTTGTTCTGTTCCTCTTGAGCTTTGGCCTTACCTTGGCTCACCTCCCTTGCCTTGCTCAGTGTGGCGGTGTCCGTGGCTCAGACTGCCCGTGCACAGTTATAGGGGTACAAAAAAGCATACCTCTCTTTTTGTACACCGACACTCGTTCACGGCAACATGATATATCCCCCGACCCGGCCGTCTGCCGTCTAAAGTCTTCTTCCCCGCCGCCGACAACCATCGCAACCGCAGCACCCTCAACGTATCAGCATAGGCCTACACGGCGTCGCAAGAGAGGTGGCACTCTTCCATATGTGCTTAAGTTATTGATCTCACCCAGAAAATAGATCGTAATTTGTTTACTGTACTTTTCTTGTCCGTACCAAATCATAGTGGCTAGTTGAAAGCAAACATTGGTTGCGAAGTAGCTTTGTCTAGTTTGCACCTTCAGATCCGCCATGGCACGGGCACTATATTCTTAAAGCTTATGGTTTCCCCCCTTTATATTCACTACCATCATCGTAGGTGCTTCATGTCGTGCTAGCACTGCTCCTCAAGACCTCAACCCAAAGCTTACGTGTTGAAATACGAATCTGATATGATGCTCATATCACTAAAACAGAGAACGTTTAATTGGTCACCTAATGTTCCTATATTTGTTTTGAAAAGCATGTGCGCCACCCACTGGTCCAGCTAGTTCCACTTTCCTGATTTTTCTCTTGATGCGTAGGGTTTTCCCTTTTATCTACTCTACTATGATCTGCGTGAGGTGCTTTTACGTCGTACTAGCATTGCTCCACCCTTCAAGCTAAACAACACAACACTCGAATTCAAAGCTTAGTTGTTCAAGTATGATTGTGATATGATAATCGATATTAGTTAACCGACGCATTTAATTGGTTAGCTAAAGGTCCCACTTGAGTTTCCAAATGCATGTCGCGACATATAGAGAGACAACATAATTGCATTTCTTTGTCACTTGTTGACCGTACTTTCTTGTCCATACCAAATCTTAGTTGTTATTTCAAAGCAAACATCGGTTTCTAACTAACCTTTGCGCGGTTTGCAGCTTCAGATCTGCCATCCCACTGCCACGGTCAACACTGTACTCATCATGCTTATGTTTTTCCCATTTTATGATGACCACAATCAGCCTACGTGGTTCGTGTCGTAATAGCACTGCTCCACCCATTGAGCTAAACAAGCTTAGTTGTACAAATTCATATCTGATATTATTGCTGATATTAGTAAAACTGAGAGATGTTTATTTGGTGAGCTAAATGTTCCTACTTTAGTTTCGAAATGCATGTGAGCCACATATGGAGAGACCGGAAAGAATAGCATTTCTTTGCACTCTAGTTCATCATGGGTGGCCAACCGACATTGTATTGAAAGACTTGTAATATCTTCAATCTGCTTGCTCTTCTGCTCTTCTGCTCTTCTTTAAGATGATACTCTTCTCTTGCAGTCGACTGGTCAGGTCGAGTTGTTCTCCCTTAGTATATTTTGAATCTGTCAGGTCAGGCCGACTTGTTCTTCTTTACTATATGTTGAAGCTATCATCTGCGATGTGTCATCACTTCTGGAGCTCTCGTATTTTCAGTAGTAGGCCACATTATATTAATGCACACAACAAATTACAGCATGCATGGCATCTTTTAAAATAATTACAGAGATAACACAAAGGGGTTTACAGGGAGGCAATATTGGATTAGAATCACTTCTGCATTACAAAGAAAATCTCACTTGTTTTTATGTTTTCATGCATGTCAGATATTGAACATTATAAAAATGAATATGAGAATGGGCGCATGAGAGGAATATTATGGAACGCTCCACTTGCTAACAAACTTGGCATGGTGGAGGATGGCCTATCTTATTCACCCATCAAGGTGCTTGCTCTAACTTTGCAAAGTTGTATTGATCGCACATATTTTGCATCTGACCTCTTGCATTACTTCTACTTTGTTACAACATCTGCTTAGTTTAAGCATCATATATGATTATATGCCATACCTATCCATTTTCTGTACCTATTCCATGTGTCGTCACACTATGTTTTTCCAAATCAAATGTTGTTCTTTCGTAATAGATGTCCAAAAGGAAGAGGGTGAGTGCAGATCCTCAAGGAGTACAAACTAGGTATTTGGAAAAGGTAGTGATACCATTAAATCAGATAGCTCGGCAAGCCATAGAAAACATAGGCCCAACTGTACCACACTTTACCCCTACTCCAGTGGCCAAACTCCTATTAGAACTCTTTGGGAGCCCAAATCAGTAATCGCCTATGATATCAATTCAAAATTTGAACTCCTCAATTTCTGCTTGTGCCTTACCTTCTCTCTTGTATGAAAACTAATTTCAGATGAATCTCCTTGCTCAAAGGATCATACGATCTCAAAACAATAATGGGCTCTGCATTGCTCTTGTCAGTACCTCTCTCCCTTTTGCCTTGTAACACTATACTTAATTAATTGCTATTTGATTATGTATCATCAGTCTGCACCTGAGCTTCATTATCCTCTGTTTCTTCCAATATTATTTGATCTATATTTACTTTTTGCAAAATGTAGAATAATGGCAACGCTTATAAAGAATTTTCTTTGGGGAATTTATTGAATTATCCTTCCATCAACATGGAGAAGGGCTTTGTCCAGCCCGTGTTAACATGTAATGTAAGTTCAACCTTCTCAAGCCTTCAAACTTTGTTCTAGTATAGATTTGGATAGGCATCATTTCCTCCACTGCTGTTTGCTTTGCTGTTTACATCTGATTGGATGTTTGCAACAACTACCATTTTCAAATTGTAGTTGTAAAAACATGTTCCTTATGCAGAACAGGTCCATTTGTTTTCTTATATAATTGTGAAACCTGTTACGTGTGTCCTTGTTTCTCTTTCGTAGTCGTATCTCTTACGCCAGCGTAACTTTAGGGAAGATAGTGAGGCAAACCATCTTGAGGACAGCGAGATGACCCCAAGGTCCTGTCTTGATGAAGACAAAGTGAGTTGAAGCTACTCACCAAAGGTGTGAGACAACCTCTGTGCGCCGCCTCAATCGGTTCGACTTCTTCATCTCAACTTTAAGCGGAAAGGCTTGCTTCAAATTTCAGCTCCGACTTGAAGTCAAAGATGCAATGAAGATGTCGAGGACTGCCGTCGCACCATCATGCCTTAAATCTAGTGTTGATGCATCTATCATTGACACAACTGAGGTCTACTCAGCTTCTACAATTTGTTTGGGGCGACTGGCCGAGCCTAGTTCCTTATGAAGTGCTCAGTTTTGTATATTCTTTTGTCGGCGCGTTTATTTGCACTGGTGGCGAACTTTGATGCCCAGTGGATGTAATATGTGATAGCCGTGATAGCCTAGCGTAAGTTGCTTGCTTATTTATTTCCTTGTTATCTTGTTTATTTGTTTGCTTGTAGTCATTGCAGTTCTTTTCCGCGGTTTGCTAGTGGCTACAATAACCTATTTTTAAAACTAGGCTACAATAACCATGGGCTAATATTTCTTGTAGTGACCTTTGGGCCTCCTACGGGCCATAGAAGCGATGGGCCTTCTACGGCCGTAGAAAGCGATGGGCCTTCTACGGGTCAGTAGAAACAATGGGCCTTCTACGGTCAGTAGAAACAATGGGCCTTCTACGGGCCGTATGATCAATGGGCCTTATACGGTAGTATGATAACATGGGCCAATAACAGTCGCATTATGGTCGTAAACGGGCTAGAGTTGGAATCGTCCGTTCATGGGCCGACCATAACGGGCCATCGTTAATAGGCCGTACTTCATGACGCTATGAAAACGGCCCAACGTATTAATGGACCACAAACGGGCCGACTGTAACCACGGGCTGAATTTGGCCCACAAGCAGAAAATGCCAGTAACGGGCCGTAAGTAAAAGAATGCTGGAAATGAGCCCAAGAATAAATGGGCTCTGAGAAGGCCGGAATATAACATGGGCTGGAAAAGGCCCAACGGAATAACGGGCCGTTAATGGGTATAAAGTGATACACTGTTCATTACGGGCCAGTTTCACCACGGGCCGTTAACGGGTGTAAAGTGATACACTGTTCATTACGGGCCAGTTTCACCATGGGCCATTAATAGGCCAAGAGTTACATAGGGCCTCATATGGGCCAAAAGACGTCATGGGCCATACATGGGCCGGCGAAAACGGGCCGAATCATATTGGATGGCCCAGATGACGCTACTGGGCCTAATTCGAATAGGGCGTAACGAGCCTTGGGTTAGCGGGCTGTAAATGGGCTATATGCGAACAGGCCGTTAACAGGCTTTCCATGGGCCGGCCCGCCACCTTTTGACCAAGTCAAACGGGCCGGCCTTTTCACATGAATGGGCCTCTATTGGGCCGCCACCTTCTGTCCAATGGGTGGACGACATCTGTCCCAACGATGAGCGGACACGTGTTTCCTCCAGCCAATGATGATTTTACACGTGGAAAATCCCCATTGGTCGGGGTTGTTAACGGGTTATAGGATCCAAAACCGGACCAGATAGCTTAACGGCGTTCCGTTATGGTGGATGCCACGTGTCGGTCACCCTTGATGAAAGCACTTATGTGATGCATGATTTATCGTCATGGAAGTGGACACTTCCGTGATGACAATTTTGGTAATGTCATGGAACACTTCTACGACAGCACAGGTATGACTATCTTGATTCTGTCATAAAATCGTCATGGATGTACATGCATGACAAAAACGCGACCTACTATGACAAACACGTATCATCACGGAAGTGTATTTTTTTTGTAGTGGATTAGGATTCCCCCTTCCCCCTCCTCCCTTCATACTCTGAATAGGAATAGGAAAGGGGAAGGCCGAATTGAGAGGACCCCAAGTAGGAGGAATCCTACTTGGGGAACCCGCTTGGCTGCCTCTCCTCCCCTCCAACCTATATATATGAGGGGGCACCGCTAGAACACACAACAAACATTGTTAGCCGTGTGCGGCGTCCCCCTCCACAGTTTACGCCTCCGGTCATATTGTCGTAGTGCTTAGGCGAAGCCCTGCACGGATCACTTCACCATCACCATCACCACGCCGTCATGCTGACGAAACTCTCCCTCGACACTTTGCTAGATCAAGAGTTCAAGGGACGTCATCGAGCTGAACATGTGCAGAACTCGGAGGTGCCGTACATTCGGTACTTGCTCAGTTGAATCGAGAAGACGTTCGACTACATCAACCATGTTAAGTAAACGCTTCCGCTTTCGGTCTACGAGGGTACGTGGGCACACTCTCCCCCTCTCGTTGCTATGCATCTACTAGATAGATCTTGCGTGATCGTAGGAATTTTTTTGAAATTGCATGCTACGTTTCCCAACGGTGGCATCAGAGCTAGGTCTATGCGTAGATGATATGCATGAGTAGAACACAAAGAGTTGTGGGCGATCATAGTCATACTGCTTACCACCAACGCCTTATTTTGATTCGGCGGTATTGTTGGATGAAGCGGCCTAGACTAACCTTACATGACCACGTTCATGAGACCGGTTCCACCGACAGACATACAACTTGTTTTGCATAAAGGTGGCTGGCGGTTGTCTGTTTCTCCAACTTTAGTTGAATCGAATTTGACTATGGCCGGTCCTTGTTTAAGGTTAAAACAACAAAGTAGAAGCCCGTAGTAGCCACGTAAAACTTGCAACAACAAAGTAGAGGACGTCTAACTTGTTTTTGCGGGGCATGTTGTGATGTGATATGGTCAAGACATGATGTGATATACCTTGTTGTATGAGATGGTCATGTTTTGTAAAAGTTATCGGCGACTGGCAGGAGCCTTATGGTTGTCGCTTTATTGTATGAAATGCAATCGCCATGTAATTGCTTTACTTTATCACTATGCGTTAGCGATAGTTGTAGAAGCAATAGTTGGCGAGACAACAACGACGCTACGATGGAGATCAAGGTGTCAAGCCGGTGACGATGGAAATCATGACGGTGCTTTGGAGATGGAGATCAAAGGCACAAGATGATGATGGCCATACCATGTCACATATTTTGATTGCATGTGATGTTTATCTTTTATGCATTATATTTTTCTTAGTATGACGGTAGCATTATAAGATGACCCCTCACTAAAAAAATTCAAGGTATAAGTGTTCTCCCTGAGTATGCACCGCTGCGAAAGTTCGTCGTGCCGAGACACCGCATGATGATCAGGTGTGATAGGCTCTACGTTCACATATAACGGGTGCAAGACAATTTTGCACATGCGGAATACTCGGGTTAAACTTGACGAGCCTAGCATGTACAGACATGGCCTCGGAACACTGGAGGCCGAATGGTTGAACGTGAATCATATGGTAGATATGATCAACATAGAGATGTTCACCAGTGATGACTACTCCATCTCACATGATGATCGGACATGGTTTAGTTGATTTGGATCACGTATCATTTAGATGACTTGAGGGATGTCTATCTAAGTGGGAGTTCTTAAGTAATATGATTAATTGAACTTAATTTATCATGAACTTAGTCCTGAAAGTATTTGCATATCTATGATGTAGACCAATAGCTTGTGATGTAGCTCCCCATTTATTTTTGATATGTTCCTAGAGAAAAATAAGTTTAAAGATGATAGTAGCAATGATGCGGACTGGGTCCATGATCTGAGGATTATCCTCATTGCTGCATACAAGAATTATGTCCTTGATGCACCGCTAGGTTACGGACCTATTGCAGGAGCAGATGCAGACGTTATGAACGTTTGGCAAGCTCGGCATGATGACTATTTGATAGTTTAGTGCGCCATGCTTTATGGCTTAAAACAGGACTTCAAAAACGTTTTGAACACCATGGAGCATATAAGATGTTCCAAGAGCTGAAATTAGTATTTCAGACTGATGTCCGAGTCGAGAGGTATGAGACCTCTGACAAGTACTTTGCCTACAAGATGGAGGAGAATAGCTCAACCAGTGAGCATGTGTAGCGATCCGACCTCAGACGGTCAAATCTCTGTGCATAAGTGTCATCCTTGGATCCGTAATGCTGACACACACAGTACTTGAAGGATTTATAACAGAGTGCAATCACACACTTATTACATCGAATGTCTCAAAAGAGAACTTATTACAATAATATGGCTGAAGGCCATCTAAATAAGATAACTGCAGAAGCATCGAAGGTAAATGAGTCCATCAACTCCAACGGCATAGCTGAGTGCATGACAACGACCTAGCGCACCTTACTCTTCGTCTGAAAAGTCTGCAACATAATACGTTGCAGCTCGAAAAGGGTCAGCACATGGCATATGCTGGCAAAATTAACACTATAGAGCAAAAGAACATGATAACAACTAACACTACATGCATATATGGCTGGTGGAGGTTCTATGGTTATTGTTTTTGCGTAAAGCCAATTTTTCCGTACTGCAAAGGAATATAATTTATTTAACTACAAAATTGGTTGATAAACATTGAGAAGGTTCCTCCAACTCAATCCCAAATAAACAATATTAATAACCCAACAAGTTAATTAAAAGATTGATGAGATCAAATCAATAATTCAAGAACCAGATACTCAAGATGTCCATAACCGGGGACACGGCTAATCATGATTAGTTTGTACACTCTGCAGAGGTTTGCGCACTTTTCCCCACAAGACTCGATCTCCTCCGTTGGATTTCTCGCACTTCATGATGTTTGAGAAACGAATGACCGAGACACAGTCTTTTCGAAGAGGTCCACTTAACCGATAGATAGGCCGGTACACCTACAGTCCCGTACATCTGCTAGCCCATCATGGAAAGGTTTCCCACAACTTACTCAACTATGCCAGAGCCCATAATGGCTTGTGGCTGCACACAGAAGTTTCTAGCATGAATAGTCTTATGATCCCTTTGAGCCTGGGTGGCGAACCATAGGATGATCACACGGGTACTCCGGGATACCCTGTGATAGTGCTTTGGATTGCTCCAGTGCCTGCATAACCACTGGGTGCTCCAGGTGCCTCAACCAATCCACCAGATGTGTATTAAAGTAGCCACCTTAAGTTAACCATTAATTAACAACTCTTAGATCTGTCATGGATACACTCAACCAATCAACGTCTACGAGCATAGCATAGTAGTATAAGCATAACGTAGAAGTAACTCCCAGGGTTTGATATAAAGGACAATAGGTTCTACATCATCATCTACTTCCCAAACCCACATGTTACCAAGATCCTACTCATGCAACGTTTCATGGTTGAAACTAATGCATAAAAACTGGGTAACAAAGGGGTATGATCAAAGTGTTACTTGCCTTGCTGACGATCTGCAAACCCTAGAGACTCGTAGTAGCATGCTTCGCACTCCGGAAACTCTATCGCAAACAAACAATAGCATACATAAGCACTCAAGCATAGATGCAAGGGTAAAATTTAGATGAGAAAGTACAAACTGAAAGTTCAACTGAAGTGCTTCGATACACAAAAAGAATCAATCGAATCGGAGCTACGAAACTCAAACTATGATCAAAAGAAGTTCGAATACAAATCTGCTTGAAACCAAATTTTAAATTGTCAAAACCATGTTCAAGTTGATTAACTGGAAAGAGGGGTTTGAGGCGAAGATTTTGGCGTTGGTTTCACTGGATTTGGACAAATGGTTAAAAAGTTGCGAGCATTTGAAGATTAGGGGCTAATCTGCGATAAAAATAATCGCAAATAGGTCCCTGGCCGAAAATAAAATTAAAAATAAAAGACTAACGAACGTTCGCTATCAGGGACGAACGGATGAAAGCGTTCGCGAACAGAGGCGTTCGGGTGAACATTCGCTAAATAGATCCGATCGAGAAAAACCGAGAAAACCCTAACCCTAAAATAAAAACTGATCTAGAACGTAAACAAAAAAAACCAAAACGAACCGGCGGTTTTTTACCGGTTCACGACGAAAACCGGGGTCGGCGGCGAGGCGGCGAACAACGCGATGTGGCGGCAAGCGGCAAGCGGCAGGCGGCGGCAAGTGGCAGGCGGCTTGCGACGGCGGCGGTGGTCAGTGGCGCGTGAGAGGCGGCAGGGCGGGGCGGCGACATGGCTTGGGAGGGGGCCGGCCCGGGGTGGAGTCTGGCTCGGACTACTCCTCGGCGTCCGTCTTGAAACACCGGCCAGCAGGAGGAAAGGCGGTGAGTTGGGCATGGCGTGCCCAGGGCCTTGACCCGATCGAGTGAAATCTTTTTCAAACAAAATCCGCTGAATAAAAATCCTAAAAAAATATTAAAAAAAACCTAAAAATGCCAAAACAATTTTCACCGTCTAAATAAAATATTTAGAACAAAGTGAACATTTTTTAAATAAAATCCGCCGAATAAAAATCCTAAAAAATCTAAAAATGCCAAAACAATTTTCACCGTCTAAATAAAATATTTAGAACAAAATGAACATTTTTTTGGCCTAAGAATGCAATTTTCAAAAATGCATATTTTTCTAATTCAAATAAAATCCAAATAAAATATTTATTTGATTTTAAAAAATTTCCTCCAATATTCCTCTCTTTTTGAAGAAGTCATATTATCTTATCTCTTTAAATTTAAATATTGGTAATATTTGGAGAGAAAAATATTAAAACCAAATTGGTCCTCTTTTCAAATTTGAGAAAAATTCAAATATGAAAATAAGTGAAATCCCCAACTCTCTCCTTGGGTCCTTGAGTTTCTTAAGATTTTAGGATCACAACCAAAATGCAAATAAAATATGATATGCATATGAGGACCTATGTATAACATCCAAATTGAAAATTGGGATGTTACAGCATGTGCTCAGAATGTCTGAGTATTACAATCACTTGAATCAAATGGGAGTTAATCTTCCAGATAAGATAGTGATTGACAGAGTTCTCTAGTCACTATCACCAAGTTACTGAAACTTCGTGATGTACTATAATATGCAAGGGATGACGAAAACAATTCCCGAGCTCTTCGCGATGCTAAAATCGGCGAAGGTAAAAATCAAGAAAGAGCATCAAGTGTTGATGGTTAACAAGACCACTAGTTTCAAGAAAAGAGGCAAAGGAAAAGAAATGGAACTTCAAGAAAGAATGGCAAGCAAGTTGCCACTCCCGTGAAGAAACCCAAAGCTAGACCTAAGCCTGAAACTGAGTGCTTCTACTGCAAAGGGAATGGTCACTGGAAGCGGAACTACCCCAAATACTTGGCGGGTAAGAAGGATGGCAAAGTGAACAAAGGTATATTTGATATACAGGTTATTGATGTGTACTTTACTAGTGTTCATAGTAACCCCAAGGTATTTGATACCGATTCAGTTGCTAAGATTAGTAACTCGAAACAGGAATTGCAAAATGAACAGAGACTAGTTAAGGGCGAGGTGACGATGTGTGTTGGAAGTGATTCCAAGGTTGATAAGATCACCATCACACACTCCCTCTACCTTCGAGATTTGTGTTGGACCAAAATAAATGTTATTTGGTGTTTGCGTTGAGCATGAATATGATTGGATCATGTTTATTGTGATACGATTATTCATTTAAGTCAGAGAATAATTATTGTTCTGTTTACATGAATAAAACCTTCTATGGTCATACACCCAATGTAAATGGTTTATTCAATCTCGGTCGTAGTGATACACATATTCATAATATTGATGCCAAAAGATGCAAAGTTGATGATGATAGTGCAACATACTTGTGGCGCTGCCGTTTAGGTCATATTGGTGTAAAGCACATGAAGAAACTCCATGCAGATGGGCTTTTGGAATCACTTGATTATGAATCATTTGATACTTGCGAACCATGCCTCATGGGCAAGATGACTAAAACTCTGTTCTCCAGAACAATGGAGCGAACCACTGACTTATTGGAAATAATACATATCGATGTATGTGATCCGATGAGTATTGAGGCTCGCAGTGGGTATCGTTATTTTCTGATCTTCACAGATGATTTGAGCAGATATGGGTATATCTACTTAATGAAACACAAGTCTGAAACGTTTGAAAAGTTCAAAGAATTTCAGAGTGAAGTAGAGAATCATTGTAACAAGAAAGTAAAGTTTCTATGATCTGATCTTAGAGGCGAATATTTGAGTTACAAGATTGGCCTTCATTTAAAACAATGTGGAATAGTTTCACAACTCACGACACCTAGAACACCACAGCGTAATGGTGTGTCTGAACGTCGTAACCCTACTTTATTGGATATGGTGCGATCTATAATGTCTCTTACCGATTCACCACTATCGTTTTGGGGTTATGTATTAGAGACAGCTGCATTCACGTTAAATAGGGCACCATCTAAATCCGTTGAGACGACACCGTATGAACTATGGTTTGGAAAGAAACCTAAGTTGTTGTTTCTTAAAGTTTGGGGTTGCGATGCTTATGTGAAAAAGCTTCAACCAGATAAGCTCGAACTCAAATCGGAGAAGCGCGTCTTCATAGGATACCCAAAATAAACTGTTGGGTACACCTTCTATCACAGATCCAAAGGCAAGATCTTTGTTGCTAAGAATGGATCCTATCTAGAGAAGGAGTTTCTCTCAAAAGAAGTGAGTGGGAGGAAAGTAGAACTTGATGAGGTAATTGTACCTTCTCTCAAATTGGAAAGTAGCTCATCACAGAAAACCTTTCCCGTGATGCCTGCACCAACTAGTGAGGAAGCTAATGATAATGATCATGAAACTTCGGATCAAGTAACTACCAAACCTCGTAGGTCAACCAGAGCACGTTTCTCACCAGAGTGGTACAGTAATCCTGTTCTGGAAGTCATTTTACTAGAACATGACGAACCTACGAACTATTAGGAAGCCATGATGAGCCCAGATTCTGATAAATGGCTTGAGGCCATGAAATCTGAGATATGATCCATGTATGAGAACAAAGTATGGACTTTGATTGACTTGTGATACGTCCATTTTGCATCATGTTTTTTACTGTTATTTACAATGTTTTTATCTGTAATAATGCTTTTTGGAGTAATTCTAATGCCTTTTCTCTCATAATATGCAAGGTATACACAAAGAGGGAGAATTCTGGCAACTAGAAATCTGGACCTGAAAAAGCTACGTCAGGCTACCTATTCTGCACAACTCCAAATGAGCTGAAACTTCACGAGGATTTTTTATGGAATATTTAATAATTATTGGGGCAAATAAATACCAGAGGGGGCCCACCAGGTGGGCACAACCCACTTGGGCGTGCCAGGGAGCCCAGGCGCGCCCTGGTGGGTTGTGCTCACTCAAGCCCACCTCCGGCGCCCATCTTCTGGTATTTAGGTCATTTTGACCTATAAAAAAAATAAGGAGAGGACTTACGGGACAAAGCGCCGCCGCCTCGAGGCGGAACTTGGGCAGGAACACTTTTGCCCTCCGGTGGAGCGATTCCGCCGGGGGAACTTCCCTCTCGGAGGGGGAAATCATCATCATCATCACCAACAACTCTCCCATCTTGGGGAGGGCAATCTCCATCAACCTCACCATCTCATCTCAAACCCTAGCTCATCTCTTGTGTTCAATCTTGTTACCGGAACTATAGATTGGTGCTTGTGGGTGACTAGTAGTGTTGATTACATCTTGTAGTTGATTACTATATGGTTTATTTGGTGGAAGATTATATGTTTAGATCCAATATGCTATTTAATACTCCTCTGATCATGAGCATGTTTATCATTTGTGAGTAGTTACTTTTGTTCTTGAGGTCACGGGAGAAATCATGTTGCAAGTAATCATGTGAACTTGATATGTGTTTGATATTTTGATAGTTTTTATGTTGTGATTCCCTTAGTGGTGTCATTTGAACATCGACTACATGACACTTCACCATATTTCGGCCTAAGGGGATGCATTGTGGAGTAGCAATTAGATGGTGGGTTGCGAGAGTGACAGAAGCTTAAACCCCAGTTTACGCGCTATTCCGTAAGGGACCGATTGGATCCAAAAGTTTAATGCTATGGTTAGAATTTATTTTTAATACTTTTCTTGTAGTTGCGGATGCTTGTGGGAGGGTTAATCATAAGTAGGAGGTTTGTTCTAGTAAGAACAACACCTAAGCACTGGTCCACCCGCATATCAAATTATCAAAGTAGCGAACACAAATCGAACCAACATGATGAAAGTGACTAGATGAAAATCCCGTGTACCCTCAAGAACGCTTTGCTTATCATAAGAGACCGTTTTGGCCTTGTCCTTTGCCTCAAAAGGATTGGGCTACCTTGCTGCACTTTTGTTACTACTATCGTACTTGCTCGTTACAAATTATCCTGCTATCAAACTACTCTGTTACTTACAATTTCAGCACTTGCAGACATTACCTTACTGAAAACTACTTGTCATTTACTTCTGCTCCTCGTTGGGTTCGACACTCTTACTTATCGAAAAGAGCTACAATTTATCCCCTATACTTGTGGGTCATCGAGGCTATTTTCTGGCGCCATTTCCGGGAGTGAAGCGCCTTTGGTAAGTGGAATTTGGTAAGGAAACATTTATATAGTGTGCTGAAATTTATTGTCACTTGTTACTATGGAAAACAATCCTTTGAGGGGTTTGTTCGGGGCATCTTCACCTTGACCAGCACCACAATTAGCTACCCCTCAATCTACTGCACAACTTAAAATATTGAATATGAAATTCCTTCGGGTATGATAGAACAACTTCTAGCTAATCCTTATGCAGGAGATGAAACCGAACATCCTAACATGCACTTGATATATATTGAACAAATTTGTGGATTGTTCAAGCTTGCAGGTTTACCCGGAGATGAAGTTATGAAAAAGGTTTTCCCTTTATATTTGAAGGGAAAAGCATTGGCATGGTATCACTACTGGAATCAGCTTCTTTGCCGTCCGCCATGGATCACGGATGGTAGAAGTCTTTGCCGTCCGCCAGCAGATGGCAAACTGTCCGTTTGAACACGTGCCAGCAAAGGCCTTCTTTGCCGTCCGCTTCCTGGAAACGGACGGCAAAGGATTTTGCCATCCGCCATCCGAGGCCAACAGACGGCAAAAACAACGGACGACAGTGCGGTGGCGTGAGTGCCATTAGGGGGTTAACGGCGCTCTTTGCCGTCTGCCAGCGTACGACAAAGAGTCAAAGCTCTTTGCCGTCTGCTGACAGACGGCAAAGAGCTCAACTAGGCATTACTGGGGACCTGCCATGTGGCCAGCTATGCCGTCCGCTGTCAGACGGCAAAGTGATTTGAATCTTTGCCGTCCGCTGGCAGACGACAAAGTGACCAAATAGGCATCCAGTGTTCCCAGGTAGTACAGGTAGCTGCCACGTGTCTTCTTTGCCGTCTGCTAGCAGACGGCGAAGTTCTTTGCCGTCTGCTAGCAGATGGCAAACAGGCTACATATCCCCTGTTTTTTATTGAAATCCATTTAATTTCACGGGAATTCACACACAGATATACAATTTTTTTCACATGCACAGTAGACATATGATGTATCCAACACATAGCTCCATCCATGACAACATACATACATAATAGGAAATGTGGTTCCATCCATACATATTACAAGAATAATTCACAATGTTCGTCCAACACATTGTTCCATGCATGCATCCATATAACAAAGTTCAACATTTTTTATCGATACAAATGAAAAAAAGAAAAGGGAAACAAGCACTCCATCCATGCAAGCTTCCATATAGTGAATTAAATTTGCAAAATGGGAAACAAGAAAGTTAGAAGAAGAAGATTAGAACCAGAAGAAGAAGAAGAAAATGAAGAAGAAGAAGAAGAAGAAGTAAGCATACTTAGGTAAAATGGAGCTAACCTAGCTAATTGTGCCATTTTTGAGTGAACTAAGCATATTATGCCATTTTTGATATAACTTAGAGCTAACTTCATTTTGGAGAAGAAGAAGAAAACTAGAAGAAGAAGAAGAAGAAAACTCTTCTTCTTCTAGTCTTCTTCTTCTTATTCTTCTTCTTCTTCTTCTTCTTCTTCTTCTTCTTCTTCTTCTTCTTCTTCTTCTTCTTCTTCTTCTTCTTCTTCTTCTTCTTCTTCTTCTTCTTCTTCTTCTTCTTCTTCTTCTTCTTCTTCTTCTTCTTCTTCTTCTTCTTCTCCTCCTCCTCTTCTCCTTCTTCTTCTTCTTCTTCTTCTTCTTCTTCTTCTTCTTCTTCTTCTTCTTCTTCTTCTTCTTCTTCTTCTTCTTCTTCTTCTTCTTCTTCTTCTTCTTCTTCTTCTTCTTCTTCTTCTTCTTCTTCTTCTTCTTCTTCTTCTTCTTCTTCTTCTTCTTCTTCTTCTTCTTCTTCTCCTTTTCCTCTTCTTAAACCTAACACTAATTAACCTAAAAACAGGAAAAACTACACCTAAACCTAGCTATTCTTCTTCTCCTCCTCTTCTTCTAATTATTCTTAGTTTTTTTCATGACTAAACATAAACCTAAAACTAAACTAAACCTAAGACAAAACTAAAAGTAATCTAAACTAAACTAAATTAAGAACCAAACTAATAGTAATCTAAACTAAACTAAATATAAAACAAAAAAGTAATCTAAACTAAAAAAACAGAAAAAACAAAAAAAGAGGAGAAGAGAGGTGCGGCCGGGGCTCACCTGCGGCAGGCCCAGGGGCGCCGGGCGCCGGGGTTGCTCGGTGGTGGAGGGTTGCTGGACGGGTGGAGGGGGCACCGGGCGGTGGTGGCGACGGGTCCGCAGGGCTTCGGGGCAGCGGGGTGGCGCTGGTCGAGGCGGAGGGCGCCGAGGCGGTGGTGGCGACGAGGTCACAGGGTCGGCGGTGGGTGTCACAAGGGTGGGGCAGGACAAAGATGGGGGCGGCAGCAGGTGGCGCTGCTTGGCAGAGGCGCCAGCGGTGGTGGCGGCAGACGGGTCAGGCTCCGGGCGGCGGAGTGGTGTCACAAGGGGTGGGTGGTGTGGCGGCGGGCGGCAAGCGGTGTTCGACGGCGGCATTGCAGGCGCGGGCGTGGTTGAGTTGGGGGCGCGGGCGTGGTTGAGTTGGGAGAGAGGGGAGAGAGAGGGGGTGGGGCCGGAGAGACATAAAGAGAGCATAGGAGGGGGGAGACGGCCGTTAGCTGGGCCATTTCTTTGCCGTCACATGGACGGCAAAGGTCCGTATATGACGGCAAAAACCAGTGAGATGGCAAAGAAGTCGACCTAGCCACGCCAGGTTCCTGTGGGGCCCACCTGGCCCTTTGCCGTCTGCCTTCTAGTTCTTTGCCGCCAGCCAGCGGACGGCAAAGAAGAAGCGGACGGGAAATAGACTTTTTGCCATCTGCCCATTCTTTGCCGTCTGCTTTGTGGAAGCGGACGACAAAGAGTTGGCAGACGACAAATTACCAGATTCTAGTAGTGTATAGGCTATGCAATGATATTGGATATTGGAATTGGACTTCCACCAAAAAAATTATCCTATGCATCTAGTTCATCGTGATCGGAATTATATATATAAATTTTGGCCTCGTGAAGGAGAAAGTATCACTCTGGCTTGGGGGAGGCTTAAGTCAATGTTATATTCATGCCCCAATCATGAGCTCTCAAGAGAAATTATTATCCAGAATTTTTATGCTCGGCTTTCTCGTAATGATCAAACCATGCTTGATACTTCTTGTGCTGGTTCTTTTATAAAAAAAGACTATTGAATCCGGTGGGATCTTTTGGAAAGAATTAAACGCAACTCTGAAGATTGGGAACTCGAAGAAGGTAAAGAGTCAGGTATTAAACGTAAATATGATTGTGTTAAATCTTTTATGGATATCGATGCTTTTCAAAAGCTTAGCACTAAATATGGACATGACTCTGAGATAGTAGCCTCCTTCTGTGAATCATTTGCTACTCATGTTAAACTCCCTAAAGAGAAGTGGTTTAAATATCACCTACCTATTAAAGAAGAAATTAAAGAACTGATGCCAGTTAAAGAAGAAACTATACTTTATAATGTTTATCCAGTTGTTCCTTCTGCTTATATTGAGAAACCACCTTTCCCTGTTAGGATAAAAGAACATGCTAAAGTTTCAACTGTGGTTAACAAAAGCTATATTTAAACACCTAAACCTGATGAACAAATTAAAGTAGAACCTAGTATTGCTATGGTTAAAGATCTCTTGGAAGAAGGTATAGATGGGCATGTTATTTACTTCTGTGAAGAAGCTGCTAGAATTGCCAAACCTGATAAAAAGGATAAACATATACCTGTTGTTGGCATGCCCGTTATCTCAGTTAAAACAGGAGATCATTGTTATCATGGTTTATGTGACATAGGTGCTAGTGTGAGTGCTATTCCTTACACCTTATATCAAGAAATTATGAAAGACATAGCACCTGCAGAAATAGAAGACATAGATGTTACTATTAAACTTGCTAATAGAGACACTATATCACCGATTGGGATTGTTAGAGATGTTGAAGTCTTGTGTGGGAAAATAAAATACCCTACTGATTTTCTTTTTCTTGGTTCCCCACAAGATGACTTTTGTCCTATTATCTTTGGTGGACCTTTCTTGAACACCATTAATGCTAAGATAGATTGCAAGAAACAAACTGTCAGTGTTAGTTTTGGTGATAAGTCTCATGAGTTTAATTTTTCCAAGTTTAGTAGAAAGCTTCATGAAAAAGAATTGCCTAGTAAGGATGAATTAATTGGTCTTGCTTCTGTTGTACCACCCATCGATCCTTTAGAACAATATTTGCTAGACCATGAAAATGATTTTCATATGCATGAAAGAAAGGAAATAGATAAGATTTTCTTTGAACAACGTCCTCTACTTAAACACAATTTGCCTATTGAAACTCTAGGAGGTCCTCCTCCACCCAAAGGTGATCCTGTGTTTGAATTGAAACAATTGCCAGACACTTTGTAATATGCTTATCTTGATGAAAAGAAGATATATCTTGTTATTATTAGTGCTAACCTTTTATAACATGAAGAACAAAGATTATTGAAAGTTCTAAGGAAGCACCGAGCTGCTATTGGATATACTCTTGATGATTTAAAGGGCAATAGTCCCACTCTACGTCAGCACAAAATGAATATGGAACCTGGTGCTAAACCCGTTGTTGATCACCAACAACGGTTAAATCCGAAGATGAAAGAAGTGGTAAGGACAGAAATCTTAAAACTTCTGGAGGCGGGTATAATCTATCTTATAGCTGATAGTAGATGGGTAAGTACTGTTCATTGTGTCCCTAAGAAAGGAGGTATTACTGTTGTTCCTAATGATAAGAATGAACTTATTCCACAAAGAATTGTTACAGGCTATTGAATGGCAATTGATTTTAGAAAACTAAATAAAGCAACTAGAAAAGATCATTACCCTCTGCCTTTTATTGATCAAATGCTTGAAAGGTTATCTAAGCACACACACGTTTTCTTCCTTGATGGATATTCTGGCTTTTCACAAATACCTGTTTCTCAACCTGATCAGGAAAAGACCACTTTTACTTGTCCCTTTGGAACCTATGCTTATAGACGTATGCCTTTTTGTTTATGTAATGCACCTGCTACTTTCCAAAGATGTATGAGTGCTATATTCTCAACTTTTGTGAAAAGATTGTTGAGGTTTTCATGGATGATTTCTCTATTTAAGGGAAGTATTTTGATGATTTTTTAAGCAATCTTGATCGAGTTTTGCAGAGATGTAAACAAACAAATCTTGTCTTGAATTGGGAGAAGTGCCACTTTATGGTTAATGAAGGCATTGTCTTGGGTAATAAATTTTCTGAAAGAGGTATTGAAGTGGACCAAGCTAAGGTTGATGCAATTGAGAAAATGCCATATCCTAAAGATATAAAAGGTATTCATAGTTTCTTAGGTCATGCTGGTTTCTATAGGAGATTTATTAAAGGCTTTTCTTAAATTTCTAGGCCTCTTATGAATCTTTTGTAAAATGACATCCCTTTTGTTTTTGATGATGATTGTTTAGAAGCCTTTGAAACACTCAAGAAATCCTTAATTTTTGCACCTATTGTTCAAACACCTTATTGGAACTTGCCTTTTGAAATTATGTGTGATGCTAGTGATTATGCTGTTGGTGTTGTTCTAGGACAAAGAGTTGATAAGAAACTGAATGTTATTCATTATGCTAGTAAAACTCTAGACAGTACTCAAAGAAATTATGCTACTACTGAAAAAGAATTCTTAGAAGTGGTGTTTTCTTGTGATAAATTTAGACCTTATATTGTTGATTCAAAAGCAATTGTTCACACAGACCATGCTGCTATTAAATATCTTATGGAAAAGAAAGATGCTAAACCTAGACTTATTGGATGGGTTCTCTTGTTACAAGAATTTGACTTACATATTATTGATAGAAAAGGAGCTGAGAACCCAGTAGCTGATAATTTGTCTAGGCTTGAAAATTTTCCTGATGACCCACTACCTATGACGATAGTTTTCCTGATGAGTAGTCAGCTGCAATAAATGTTGCTCATAATACTTCTTGGTATGTTGATTATGCTAATTACATTGTTGCTAAATTTTACCACCTATCTTTACATACCAACAAAAGAAAAAATTCTTCTATGATTTAAGATATTACTTTTGGGATGACCCACATCTTTATAAAGAAGGAGTAGAGATGGTATTATTATACGTTGTGTACCTAAGCATGAACAGGGACAAATCCTACGGAAATGTCACTCCGGAGCTTATGGAGGACATCATGCTGGAGATAGAACTGCTCAGAAGGTATTGCAATCTGTATTTTATTGGCCTACTCTCTTCAAGGATGCCCGTAAGTTTGTTTTATCTTGTGATGAATGTCAAAGAATAGGTAATATCGGTAAGCGTAAAGAAATGCATATGAATTATTCACTTGCTGTTGAACCATTTGATGTTTGGGGATTTGATTACATGGGACCTTTTCCTTCTTCTAATGGGTATACACATATTTTGGTTGCTGTTGATTATGTTACTAAATGGGTAGAAGCTATTCCAACCAGTAGTATTGATCACAACACCTCTATTAAAATGCTTAAGGAAGTTATTTTCCCAAGGTTTGGAATCCCTAGATATTTAATGACTGATAGTGGTTCACACTTTATTCATGGTGCTTTCCGTAAAATGGTTGCCAAGTATGATGTTAACCATAGAATTGCATCACCTTATCATCCTTAGTCTAGTGGTCAAGTTGAACTTACCAATGGAGAAAAAAAATAATTTTGCAAAAGATTGTTAATAGGTCTAAGAAATTAGATGATGCACTTTGGGCTTATATAACAACATATAAAAATCCTATGGGTATGTCTCCTTATAAAATGGTTTATGGAAAAGCTTGTCATTTGCCTCTTGAGTTATAACATAAAGCATATTGGGCCATCAAAGGGCTCAACTATGATTTCAAACTTGCTGGCGAAAAGAGGTTATTTCATATTAGCTCATTAGATGAGTGGAGAACCAAAGCTTATGAAATGAAAAATTATTCAAAGAAAATGTTAAAAGATGGCATGACAAAAGAATCCAAAAGCGTGAGTTCAAAGTCGGAGAATATGTTCTTTTGTACAACTCTCGTTTCAGATTCTTTGTAGGAAAACTCCTCTCAAAATGGGAAGGCCCCTATGTTATCAAGGAGGTTTATCGGTCTGGAGCCATCAAAATAAATAATTTCGAAGGTACTAACCCGAAGGTTGTCAATGGGAAACGAATAAAACATTATATCTCAGGTACGCCCATTAATGTTGAAAGTAATGTTATCCAAACTTTGACACCGGAAGAACATATAAAAGAGCCCTTCAGGAACACTCCAGAATCGTGAAAATAAGGTGGTACGTGATACAATAAGTAAACGGACTCCGAAAAATCCGCAAAAATATTTTTTATCAGTTTTGGAATATTTAAAATTTTAGGAAATAGAGAAACTTCCAGGAAGCGTCCCCTGGTGGGCACAAGGTACCAGGGCATGCCAGGCTTGCCTGGCACGCCCAGATGGGTTGTGCCTGATGCCTACTACGCAACCTTCTTCTTGTTGACGTTGTTTGGCCTCCAAGTGCAGAGGTTTGTAGGACAGTAGCAAATTTCCCTCAAGTGGATGACCTAAGGTTTATCAATCCGTGGGAGGCGTAGGATGAAGATGGTCTCTCTCAAACAACCCTACAACCAAATAACAAAGAGTCTCTTGTGTCCCCAACACATCCAATACAATGGTAAATTGTATAGGTGCACTAGTTCGGCGAAGAGATAGTGATACAAGTGCAATATGGATATTAGATATAGGTTTTTGTAATCTGAAAATATAAAAACAGCAAGGTAAGTAATGATAAAAGTGAGCGTAAACGGTATTGCAATGCTAGGAAACAAGGCCTAGGGTTCATACTTTCACTAGTGCAAGTTCTCTCAACAATAATAACATAATTGGATTATATAACTATCCCTCAACATGCAACAAAGAGTCACTCTTAAGTCACTAATAACGGAGAACAAACGAAGAGATTATGGTAGGGTACAAAACCACCTCAAAGTTATTCTTTCCGATCAATCCATTGGGCTATTCCTATAAGTGTCACAAACAGCCCTAGAGTTCGTAGTAAAATAACACCTTAAGACACACATCAACCAAAACCCTAATGTCACCTAGATACTCCAATGTCACCTCAAGTATCCGTGGGTATGATTATACGATATGCACCACACAAACTCAGATTCATCTATTCAACCAACACATAGAACCTCAAACAGTGCCCCAAAGTTTCTACCGGAGAGTCAAGACGAAAACGTGCGCCAACCCCTATGCATAGGTTCATGGGCGGAACCCGCAAGTTGATCACCAAAACATACATCAAGTGAATCAATAGAATAACCCATTGTCACCACGGTTATCCCACACAAGACATACATCAAGTGTTCTCAAATCATTAAAGACTCAATCCGATAAGATAACTTCAAAGGGAAAACTCAATCCATTACAAGAGAGTAGAGGGGGAGAAACATCATAAGATCCAACTATAATAGCAAAGCTCGCGATACAACAAGATCGTATCAACTCAAGAACACGAGAGAGAGAGAGAGATCAAACACATAGCTACTAGTACATACCCTCAGCCCCAAGGGTGAACTACTCCCTCCACGTCATGGAGAGCACCGGGGTGATGAAGATGGCCACGGTGAGGATCCCCCTCCCTCGACTGGTGCGGAGCAGGTCCCGATTGGTTTTTGGTGGCTACAGAGGCTTGCGGCGGCAGAACTCCCGATCTATTCTGTTCCCCGATGGTTTTAGGGTATATTGGTATATATATAGGAGGAAGAAATACGTCAGGGGAGCCACGAGGGGCCCATGAGGGTGGAGGGCGCGCCCAGGGGGGTGGGCGTGCCCCCCTGCCTCGTGCCTTCCTCGTTGATCTCCTGACGTGCACTCCAAGTCTCCCGGATTGCTTTCTTTGCAAAAATAACTTTCCCGAAGGTTTCATTCCGTTTGGACTCCGTTTGGTATTCCTTTTCTTCGAAACACTTAAACAAGGGAAAACAGAAACTGATACTGGGCTTTGGGTCAATAGGTTAGTCCCAAAAGTAATATAAAAGTGCATAATAAAGCCCATAAACATCCAAGACAGATAATATAATAGCATGAATACTTCATAAATTATAGATACGTTGGAGACGTATCAGCATCCCCAAGCTTAATTCATGCTCGTCCTCGAGTAGGTAAATGATAAAAGAAAGAATTTATGAAGTGTGAATGCTAGCAGGTGCATAAGTTTGATCAGTGATAATATCAATAACCTTTTCTAGCATCATTATATGTCATAATAGTAGCTCAACTCATAGAACTTTGCATGATCAAGTAACAAACTATTCACATGTTAAAGTATAGATCATAAACATTCTTGAAAACTAACAAACCATGTTATTAGTCATCAAACAATTACAATTCATCTTATTTTAAGGAAGAGTCTATGTCAGAGCCTTGATTCCGCAAACTTCACATACTCAACTATCATTTAGTCTTCCATGATTGCTACCACTCAAAGAATATTTTTAGAACAAATAGTATTCATTGAACACAGAGAAAGATAGGGGCTTAATGTTTCGCCTCCCAACCTTTTACCTCAAGGGTAATGTCAACAATAATAATTCATGTTCAAATATATTTGAATGGCCATATATGCTTAGATCCTTCCATCACACGATGCTTGCCAACTAAAGAGTAGGTTGGAATGAGAAGCAATACTACTGACTCTTGCATAAAAGTAAAAGATAGGCCCTTCGCAGAGGGGAGCAGGGATTTGCAGAGGTGCCAGAGCTCGAATAAAAATAGAGATGAAAATAATTTTGAGAGGTATGCTTTCATTGTCAACATAACGACCAAGAGTTCCCAATATCTTCCATACTAGATACATTATAGGCGGTTCCCACGCAGAAAGGTAAAGTTTTTACTCCCCCTCCACCAACAATCACACTCCACAGCTTGTCCGAAACAACGGGTGCCGTCCAACTTTCAACAATCCCGGGGGAGTTTTGTTTAAATTATTTGCGAATTTGTTTTTGATCTTTTGATCATAGGACCGGGCATCCAGTTACCAGCCATTTTCTCGTGAATGATGAGCGGAGTCCACTCATCATGAGAATAACCCACCTAGCATGGAAGATACTGATAGCCCCTAGTCGCTACATGAGCGATTAGACGCATACAAAACAGATTATTATTTGAAGGTTTAGAGTTTGGCACATGCAAATTTACTTGGAACGGCAGGTAAATACCATATATAGGTAGATATGGTGGACACTCATGGAAGACACTTGGTTCAAGGAATTTAGATGCACAAGCAGTATTCCCACTTAGTACAGATATTTTGGCTAGCAAAGGATTCTAAATAGCAAGCACCACATGTTAGAGGATCCATAACAATATAACTTCTATGCAAATATACCCAAGCATAACTCATTATGTTGTCTTCCTTGTCCAACTTCAACTAAATTGCTCAGGTTTGAAAATAATTAATGGGGCTCACAATCATAGAAGATGTCCAAGATAGTATATTTATATGTGAAATCTCTCTTCCTTCAATATTCTTTCATGAATTGTTCAAGTGACCAATACAATGTTTGCTAACCTTCAATAAATTTACCACCTCTACTTCTTATATCTGAAGTCATTACTCCCCATGGGAAAGGCATATGAAACATATATAATTTCAGATTTATGACATTAAAATCATTCAACCATTTACTCATAGGATATAAGTGAAGCACACGAGTAAATGACAAACTACTCCAAAAAGATATAAGTGAAGATCAATGAGTAGTTAAATAATTATGTAGCTATGTGAAGACTCTCTCTCATTTAAGAATTTCAGATCTTGGGATATTAATCAAATAGCGAGCAAAACAAAATAAAACGACATTTCAAGGATAGCACTCATCATGTGAAGAAGCAAAAGCTTAGGCTCAACCGATACTAACCGATAATTGTTGAAGAAGAAAGGTGGGATGCCTACCGGGGCATCCCCAAGCTTAGATACTTGAGACTTCTTGAAAGATTATCTTGGGGTGCCTTGGGCATCCCCAAGCTTGAGCTTTTGTGTCTCCTTAATTACTCTCATATCACGGTTTCCTAAATCTCAAAAACTTCATCCACACCAAACTCAACAAGAACTCGTCAGATAAGTTAGTATAAACCAATGAAAAAAACTTATCATACTCTACTGTAGCAAATCACTAAAATTATTATTCAACATTACATACTAAATGCCTCTGCATATTTAATAGTCCTACCCTCAAATAGAATCATTAAACAAGCAAACATATGCAAACAATGCAAACATAACAGCAATCTGCCTAAACAGGACAGTCTGTAAAGAATGCAGCAAGATCCATACTTCCCTAGCTCCAAAAATTATGAAATAAAATTCCCACTGTAGTAAATTTATCAGATCTTATTATGCAAAAGGTTTCAACATTTTATCACATTCTGACTTTTCTAGGGAATTTTTGCAACAGCAATAAACTTTCTGTTTTCAAACAGCAACATGTATACTTGCAAAATAAGCATGGTAAAAGCTATCCTTGACATTTTTGTTGAAACTAGAGATGCAAAACATTATTCTAAATAACAGCAAGCAAAACAAAAGAAAATAAAATGACGCTCCAAGCAAAACACATATCATGTGGTGAATAAAAATATAGCTCCAAGTAAAGTTACCGATGAACAAAGACGAAAGAGGGGATGCCATCTGGGGCATCCCCAAGCTTAGGCTCTTGGCACCACTTATTCCATAGTCCATCGAATCTTTACCTGAAACTTGAAAACTTCACAACACAAAACTCAACAGAATACTCGTAAACTCCGTTAGTATAAGAAAATAAAACCACCACATAGGTACTGTTGTGAACTCATTCTAAATTCATATTGGTGTATTATCTACTGTATTCCAACTTCTCTATGGTTCATACCCTCCGATACTACTCATAGATTCATAAAAATAAGCAAACAACACATAGAAAACAGAATCTGTCAAAAACAGAACAGTTTGTAGTAATCTGTATTATTCGAATACTTCTGGAACTCCAAAAATTCTAAAATAAACTGGTGGACCTGAGGAATTTGTCTAGTAATCATCTGCAAAAAGAATCAACTAAATAGCACTCTCCAGTAAAAAGTTTTAGCTAATCTTGTGAGCGCTAAAGTTTCTGTTTTTTACAGCATGATCATAAAGACTTCACTCAAGTCTTCCCAAAAGTTCTACTTGGCACAAACACTAATAGCACTCTCCAGCGTATGAGGTAAACTCAACTCCATTTTTTTGTAGTTTTCTTTTATAAAATAAACTAGTGATAAAACAAGAAACTAAAAGATTCGATTGCAAGATCAAAAGATATACCTTCAAGCACTCACCTCCCCGGCAACGGCGCCAGAAAAGAGCTTGATGCCTACTACGCAACCTTCTTCTTGTAGACGTTGTTGGGCCTCCAAGTGCAGAGGTTTGTAGGACAGTAGCAATTTTCCCTCAAGTGGATGACCTAAGGTTTATCAATCCGTGGGAGGCGTAGGATGAAGATGGTCTCTCTCAAACAACCTTGCAACCAAATTACAATGAGTCTCTTGTTTCCCCACACACCCAATACAATGGTAAATTGTATAGGTGCACTAGTTCGGCGAAGAGATGGTGATACAAGCGCAATATGGATGGTAGATATAGGTTTTTGTAATCTGAAAATATAAAAAACAGCAAGGTAACTAATGATAAAAATGAGCGTAAACGGTATTGCAATGCTAGGAAACAAGGCCTAGGGTTCATACTTTCACTAGTGCAAGTTCTCTCAACAATAATAACATAATTGGATTATATAACTATCCCTCAACATG
Source organism: Aegilops bicornis (assembly GCA_021605145.1). NCBI lineage: Eukaryota > Viridiplantae > Streptophyta > Magnoliopsida > Poales > Poaceae > Aegilops > Aegilops bicornis. The sequence continues at coordinate 630,217,358 of CM038675.1, read as the reverse complement.
CAACAAAGAGTCACTCCAAAGTCACTAATAGCAGAGAACAAATGAAGAGATTATGGTAGGTGCAGAAACCACCTCAAAGTTATTCTTTCCGATCAATCCATTGGGATATTCCTATAAGTGTCACAAACAGCCCTAGAGTTCGTAGTAAAATAACACCTTAAGACACACATCAACCAAAACCCTAATGTCACCTAGATACTCCAATGTCACCTCAAGTATCCGTGGGTATGATTATACGATATGCATCACACAATCTCAGATTCATCTATTCAACCAACACATAGAACCTCAAAGAGTTCCCCAAAATTTCTAGCGGAGAGTCAAGACGAAAACGTGTGACAACCCCTATGCATAGGTTCATGGCGGAACCTGCAAGTTGATCACCAAAACATACATCAAGTGAATCAATAGAATAACCCATTGTCACCACGGTTATCCCACGCAAGGCATACATAAAGTGTTCTCAAATCATTAAAGACTCAATCCAATAAGATAACTTCAAAGGGAAAGCTCAATCCATTACAAGAGAGTAGAGGGGGAGAAACATCATAAGATCCAACTATAATAGCAAAGCTCACGATACAAAAAGATCGTATCATCTCAAGAACACGAGAGAGAGAGATCAAACACATAGCTACTGGTACATACCGTCAGCCCCGAGGGTGAACTACTCCCTCCACGTCAGTGAGAGCGCCAGGATGATGAAGATGGCCACCGGTGAGGGATCCCCCCTCCGGCAGGGTGCCGGAACAGGGTCCCGATTGGTTTTTAGTGGCTACATAGGCTTACGGCAGTAGAACTCCCGATCTATTCTGTTCCCCGATGGTTTTAGGGTATATTGGTATATATAGGAGGAAGAAATACGTCAGGGGAGCCACGAGGGGCCCACGAGGGTGGAGGGCGCGCCCAGGGGTGGGCGCACCTGCCTCGTGCCGTCCTCGTTGATCCCCTGACGTGCACTCCAAGTCTCCCGGATTGCTTTCTTTCCAAAAATAACTTTCCCGAAGGTTTCATTCCGTTTGGATTCCGTTTGATATTCCTTCTCTTCGAAACACTGTGTCAGTGTAGAAAAAGAGGGGCACACTTTTGTACCCCTTTACCTGTGCACGGGCAGTCAGAGCCATGCCCACGACCACACCAAGCAGAGCAGGGGAGGTGAGCCAAGGTAAGACCGAAGCCCAAGATAATCAGAGTAATGCCAAGGCCAAGACCACAAAGAGCAGAGGGACGAAGCAGGTTCCCCCAGCAAGGCCCTTTCCGGGGCAACCTCAGCAGCCCGGCAAGATCCTTGCCGGGACAGCTCGCCCCAAACCAACAGCGCGAGCCACCCTTGAGCCCACGGCCACCAACACCGTCATCAACGTGGGGCCAGGGCTCGGGAAGGCACCTCTGTGGTGGCATGCAGATCTTTGTGAAGACATATTCAAGATCAGATGAGGATTAGAAGACGACGATCCGCGCAAGATCCTTGCCGAGGAAGGCTACCAGACCCCCGGCAAGACCCTTGCCGGGGACGACAGCACGCCACGGCAAGACCCTTGTCGGGCCACACGGCAAGACCCTTGCCGGGCCACCCGGCAAGGCCCTCACCAAGAACGCCGGCAGGACCACCGATAGGCCCGCAACAACCAAGCTTCCACCGCCGTTCCCATACAGCTGCCAGTCCAACCAACTGGGCGGGCACCTGCGTGGCAACATGCAGCTCCCAGGCCAACTCATCAAGCGCCTGCGTGGCGGCATGCAGATCTTCGTGAAGGCTCCACCACCGTGCCAACTCAGCTGCCTGCCTGCCTACATGGCGCCGCACACATCGCTGGCCAGGGCGCGTGTCGAAGCAAGGAGGAGCGGTGACGGATAGGACAGGCCTCGCCCCCGTCCCCAATAAAGCAAGGGGAACCTAAGCTACGCATTTAATGCGTCTTGTCCTGTAATACGAGCGATAAGCTCAGGGAACTGTACGCCTTTCCACCTCCCGTGTGTCACTGTGGCAACCCCTTTCAACTATAAAAGGAGGCCCATGGCATACCGCAGAAGGATTCGGCTCTTTCGAACCACGCGCTGACCCCAGCTAGTTCGAGAGCTCAAGAACTCTCAGAAATACACCCACCAAAGCAGGACTAGGGTTTTACGCATTCTCGCGGCCCGAACCTGCGTAAACGATCCTTGTGCTGTCTACTAGCCCTGCTCACCTCGCAACCCTGCGCCCCGGCAACCGTAGTAGGGATTCTTGTGATCCCATAGGTGTCGTTCCACACTGACATCTTTGGCGCGCCAGGTAGGGGGCGCAATTGCGAGAATCTGGTCTGGTAGTTATCCTAGCAGTTCTTCGTCGCCATAGCCCCTAAGAAGAAGACGGCCACGGTGATCGGCTCCTTGGGAGCCGAACGGCCCGTGCCGGTGCGGACGAGCAGCGGACCGGTCGCAGACAGACTCCGCTGCCCGCGAAAGCACCAAAGATCGCCAGCAGTCGAAGCTCGGGCGAAAGCGGCGTCGTTTGTGTGCCAGACGACCGGCTACGCGTTGCCGGATCCAAAGACGGAGCTGGGCCCCCGCAGGCGGTGCGGGGGCCTCCGGGGGTGTCGCTGTGCCGACTCCGGGCAGCGCGGCGACCTCCAGGACGCATACACCGGCGACCACCGCGCGTTCTTCCCATGGTGTGCGCGCTGAATAGTGTCACCACGTTGGTGACCCTGGGCACCGCCGTGGGAAGAGCCCTGTGCGCCGTCAGCAAGATGAAGGGGTTCAGCACGCTTGCTGAAGCGCTGGCGAAAATGGCACGCGGCCGGGTCGTGGACGGAGCTCCTTCTAACGTAGTTATAAGTTGAAGCGTCGCGATCCACGCAATCGCCGCCGCCGCCCACGCCAATGAAGCTTTGCCGCAGCTGCTCCTCGATTTCCCTCCTGCCGTGGAGAAGCTCGACGAGTGGAGGGCCACCATCCGGAGCCTCGTCAGCATCGCCAACAAAGATGATCTGCGACCAGCGGGGCCCTTGGGTTGGTGCCCCACCGAGCCACCACATGCTGGCGCTGGGAGGACCGAGGGAGCTGCGGCCATGGTGCACTCTCTTCCTCCTCGCCAGCCGCCGCGGGCGTCGGCCCGTCATGACGACGCTTGTGATAACATCTCCATAGCGTCGTCCGACCCACGGACCCTCCACCACTAGTGTCAGGTCCTTCGGGAGCGAGCTCACGAACACGCTCGAACCACCGTCGAGCGCCGGCGCGAAATGCGCCGCCAGTCGGACAAGCGGGCGGGACCCGCTATGGACCACACAGCTCCGGGGGGCCCCGACAGCCTACCTTACGAGGTGGGCTGCTCGGCTTTTACCTGTGAGCTGAGGCAGTTCCAGTGGCCGTCCCACCGCATGTTCAAGCCTGACGTCGGCTAAAAGTACACTAGCAAGACCCATCCGTCCGAGTTCCTCACCATCTACACCATCGCGATGCAGGCCGCTGGGGATCGCAACGACAAGGTTAAGGATGTGGCCGAGCTCTACGTTCTGGCCGATAGGTGCGCCCGGGATGAAGAGGGAAGGAAGTACCCCGGCGAAGACGCCGGCGCAGAAACCGACTCTAACGATGAAGACGCCGCCACCCCGACGAAGAAGAGCCGGCGTTGCAACAGGAAACGCAAAGGCAAGGCCGTGCTTGCCGTTGAGGGATCTGACGATACCGGTGCCGGCAAGAAGGTCAAGGCAGACGGCCCCGGCAAGGAGATTTCCGGGTGCGCCGCTTGCCGGGCCCTGGCGGCTACCAACAAGCCAGGAAGCTCCGGCAAGCAATACTGCAAGATCCACCGCACCAAGGGCCACGACCTCCAGAACTGCCGACAAGTCGAGTTGCTTGTTGAGAAGCAAAAGGCTGAGTACGAAAGGCGAGACAAGGAGAAGGACCAGGACGGTGCTGAGGGATCCGGCAAGAAGCGTGGCGGCCAAGGAGGCCGCCCCGGCAAGGACAACCAGCAAGAGAGGCCCGCCCGAGGCCGCGACAAGAAACAAGAAGACGACGATCACGACGAGGACGACGAGTCTGGTGAGCAAGGGTTCCAGAATGCTACGGAGCCCATGTGCGTCGATGGCGGCGCCTCACTGCATACCTCTCACCGCCAGCTCAAGCAGTGGGCGCGTGAGATTAGAGAAGCAGAGCCGTCGTTCGACGCTCAGAAGCTGCTGAAGTGGTCCAGCACGCCCCTCATCTTTGACGCCGAGGACCACCCTGACCACACTACCGCGGTCGGGTGTTTGCCATTGTTGGTCTCGCCAACAATACACAACCTCAGGGTGAACAAGATGTTGGTTGGCGGCGGGGCAGGCCTGAACCTGATCTCGCCTGTCGTGATCAAAAGGTTGCAAATCCCTGATGGAGACCTCGAGGAAACGGGCACGTTTCAAGGGGTCAATCCGGGGAGGAGCTACCCGAAGGGAAAGGTCACACTGCCCGTGACATTTGGAGGAGAGTTGAACTACATGACGGAGAGGATCGTCTTCGACGTGGCCGAGGTCCCCTTGCCCTACAACGGGATCCTCGGCTGCCCGGCACTAGCCAAGTTCATGGCGGCGTCACACTACGCCTACAACATGCTAAAGATGCCAGACCCGTTAACCATCATCTCCGTCCCCTCCGACAAGAAGGACGCACTGATCTGCGCCGACAAACTCTACCGGGAAGCGATTGCAGCTGCCGTCAAAGGCACCTCCGCCTCGCCGAAAGGCCCAGGAGGGAAGAAGGAGCCCAGCAAGACCTCTCGCACCCACTCCGGCAAGCGCACCTCCTCGGAGTGTTGTTCTACCGTTGAGGACGTGCCAGAGAGCTCTACCGACAAGAGCAACAGATCCAGAGCCGAGCCGCCGCAAACCAAGAAGGTGCCCGTCGGGGAGGATGACACGGGAGGGGCCTTGAAAGCACAAGTGCTCCCTAGGTGGTTTTGGTAATTAATGTCAACATATCTCTTGTTGGACTAACACTTTTATCTAGTATGTTTCAGATAAGTTCAACAACGGAGTGGCATGGACTAAAGGATGTGGGAACTCCTTCAAGATGCTAAGGACAAAGGATTGGCTCAAGCTCAAAAGCTCAAGACTCTTCATTTTACATTTTAGTGGTCCAAGATCACATTGAGTCTATACGAAAAGCCAATACTATCAAGAAGGGATGATGTGTTGCTTAATGAGCCTCTTGCTTCAAGTGCTTAGTGATATGCTCCAAATACCCTCAACTACTTTACCACTTCCACACATATGTCCTAAAACCTAAAGTCAAACTCGGCCCCACCAATTCTTCCTATCCGGCGCCACCGAGTTTGGATGTCTTAGCCACTGCCACAAACCCTAGGCAAATCGGTCTCACCGATAGGGATCTCGGTGTCACCGAGATGGAATTGTAATCTCAATGTGTATGTCAATTATCAAAATCGTTCTCACCGAGTTTGAGCAATCGGTACTACCGAGATTACAATGCAAACTTTCTGGTTGACTCATTATCAAAATCGGTCCCACCGAGTTTGAGTAATTGGTCCAACCGAGTTTGCCTGACCAACTCTCTGGTTAGCTAATTACCAAAATCGGTCTCACCGAGTTTGTGTAATCGGTCTCACCGAGATTACGTTATGCCCTAACCCTAACCACATCTGTCCCTACCGAAGTTGCATTTCGTCCCACCGAAAATCCTAACGGTCACTAGATTTGCTGAATCGGTCCGACCGAAGTTTCTCAATTCGGTCCCACCGAGTTTGGCAAATTGTGTGTAACGGTTAGATTTTGTGTGGAGGCTATATATACCCCTCCACCTCCTCTTCATTCGTGGAGAGAGCCATCGACCGAACCTACACTTCCAAAGCATCCTATTTCTGAGAGAGAACTACCTACTCATGTGTTGAGGCCAAGATATTCCATTCCTACCATATGAATCTTGATCTCTAGCCTTCCTCAAGTTGCTTTCCACTCAAACCCTCTTTCCACCAGATCCAAATCCGATGAGAGAGAGTTGAGTGTTGGGGAGACTATCATTTGAAGCACAAGAGCAAGGAGTTCATCATCAACGCACCATTTGTTACTTCTTGGAGAGTGGTGTCTCCTAGATTGGCTAGGTGTCACTTGGGAGCCTCCGACAAGATTGTGGAGTTGAACCAAGGAGTTTGTAAGGGCAAGGAGATCGCCTACTTCGTGAAGATCTACCTCTAGTGAGGCAAGTCCTTCGTGGGCGACGGCCATGGTGGGATAGACAAGGTTGCTTCTTCGTGGACCCTTCGTGGGTGGAGCCCTCCGTGGATTCACAAGAACTGCTACCCTTCGTGGGTTGAAGTCTCCATCAATGTGGATGTACGATAGCACCACCTATCGGAACCACGACAAAAACATCCGTGTCTCCAATTGCGTTTGAATCTTCCAAACCCTTCCCTTTACTTTCTTACAAGTTGCATGCTTTACTTTCCGATGCTCATATACTCTTTGCATGCTTGCTTGTTATGTATTGAAAAAGTTAAACTTGTGCCTAAACTCCACTTAAACTTTAATAAGGTTAAAAACTGCAACTTTGGTACTTAGTGTCTAATCACCCCCCTCTAGACACCTCTTCTCAAGATCCTACAAGTGGTATCAGAGCTTTGGTCTAAATTGCCTTGGTTTAATCACCAATGGAGGAAGATGGATGAGTCTACTTTGGGGAGTCTTAGACATAGAGTGCCTATTCTTGATGGAGAGTATTTTCATGAGTGAAAAAATGAGATGCTTGTAATTTTCAATCAATATCATTTGAACAAGTACATTGCTAGCCCTTGTGCACCTCATGTTGATCCTATGCATCCTACCCATGATGAGTCTATTGACATGATTAGGAATCTTAGAACTGCCGAACTTATCATTAGAGGATTGCCTAGAAACTTGATTGTATGTTTGCCTACTTTTAAGTGTGCCTATGCTATATGGAAACTTCTTGAGGAACGATTTCCAAATTATTCCTTGAAAAATCTAGATGAAATTCTCCATAAGTCTATTGCTTTGAGTAAAATGAATGCTAGTGATCCTATGTTTGGTGATCGTCTATTTGAGCTTACAAACCTTATGCGTGCCAAAGGAAATGTTGGTATTATTAGTGATATTATTTCCGAAGCTATAAGAATTCATAAGCAAGATCATTGTCAAACTCACTCTAACGAATTACCCTCTCTAGGATTTGATCCACCACATGACGATGTTGAACATGGATACTATGATGAGGATGATGATAGTGACTTTGATCTTGATGATGCAATGAGAAAATTTTGTCTAATGGCAAATCTTCGGGGATATACGTCAGGAGGAAAGGAATGGGTTCTTGATAGTGGATGTACCGATCACATGAGCAGAGATAAAGACATGTTTCGTGAGCTTGTTGATAATGATAGTCCTCGAAAGTATGTAACCTTCGGTGACAACTCAAAGGGTAAGGTGGTTGGTCTCGGTAAGGTGGCCATCTCACATGATAGCTCCATTCAGAATGTCATGCTCGTTGAATCTCTTGGCTACAACTTACTTTCAGTATCTAGACTTGCTGATTTCGGTTTCAATGTCCTATTTACTGAAATTGATTGCCAAGTGTTTCGTCGAGACAATCATAAAATGGTCTTTACCGGTAATGCAGAGGTGATCTATACATTGTTGATTTCACTAAAAAGGCTCAACCTAAAACTTGCTTCATTGCTAAATCCTCAAAAGGTTGGTTATGGCATAGACGATTAGGTCACGTTGGCATGAGAAACCTTGACAAGCTTATTAAAGGGAATCATATCCTTGGAGTTAACGATGTCATATTTGATAAGGATAGACTTTGCGATTGCTTGTCAAGCAGGTAAACAGGTTGGAGGAAGGCATCCCGTGAAGAACATCATGACCACAAAGAGGCCACTCGATCTACTTCACATGGATCTCTTTGGTCCCAACTCCTACAAGAGTCTCGGTGGAAATTCTTTTGGTTTAGTTATAGTTGATGATTTTTCAAGATTTACGTGGGTGTTCTTTCTCGATGATAAATCGCAGGTCCAAAAGATCTTCAAAAACTTCGCTAGAAAGGGCCAAAATCAATTTGAAGTGAAGATCAAGAAGGTTTGCAGCGACAACGGAACGGAGTTCAAGAATGCAAATGTGGACACCTTTCTTGACGAAGAAGGGATTTCACACGAGTTCTCGGCTACGTACACACCTCAACAAAATGGAGTTGTTGAGAGGAAGAACCGGCGCTCATCGAAATGGCGAGAACGATGCTTGATGAGTACAAGACGCCAAGCACTTTTTGGGCGTAAGCGGTTGAGACAGCTTGTCATGCAACAAATCGCTTGTATCTTCACAAGCTACTCGGCAAGACGGCATCTGAGCTCCTCACCGGATACTTTCGAGTATTCGGCTCAAAGTGCTACATTCTTGATAAGCATCATCGTTCTAAATTTGCTCCTAAGTCTCATGAAGGTTTCCTACTAGGTTATGGCTCAAACTCTCACACTTACCGTGTCTACAACAATTTCACCCAAAAGGTTGAAGAGACGGTAGATGTGAAGTTTGATGAATCTAACGGCTCGCAAATAGAGCAATTGCCAATTGATGTAGGAGACAAAGATCCTTCGGAAGCAATCAAGACTTGTCTATTGGCAAGGTTCGTCCAACGGAGGTGAAGGAGAGTACCTCGTCCGTCAAGTGGAAGCTTCTACTTCACGACTAGGTGAACCAAGAGTTGATACGGAAGCATCCACAAGTGGGACACACCAAGATGAAGAAAACGAGGAAGTGCATCAAGATGAACGTCAACGACCTCCTTCTCCACCAAAATAAAGAGAACGACAACGCCAACAATGAAGAAGGCCAAGAAGAAGAACAAGATGAAGAAGATGTTCAACGAAGACCCAAGCAAAAGCTTTCACGAGTTCGAGCAAGAATTGCTAAAGACCATACCGTCGAGCAAATCTACAATGATATTCAAACCGTGAGAATCACTCGCTCTAAAACTCGTTTAGCTAAGTTTTGTGAAAACAATTCTTTCATCTCTAGCATTGAACCTATGAAGGTTGAAGAAGCATTGGAAGATCCGGATTGGATAAATGCTACGCATGAAGAGCTACACAACTTTGAGAGGAACCAAGTTTGGACATTGGTTGAGAAGCCCGACAACAACCACAACATCATCGGTACCAAATGGGTGTTTCGTAACAAGCAAGATGAAGATGGACAAGTAGTCCGCAACAAAGCACGTCTCGTCGCCCCCAAGGTTACACACAAGTCGAAGGTATGGACTATGGTGAGACTTACGCCCCGTTGCTAGACTTGAGTCCATTCGCATCTTACTTGCCTATGCTAACCATCATGATATCACCTTGTACCAAATGGACATTAAAAGTGCTTTTCTAAATGGTGAAATAGAGGAGGAAGTTTATGTTAAGCAACCTCCCGGCTTTGCCAATCCTAAGAAACCCAATCATGTTTACAAACTTCACAAAGCTCTTTATGGTCTTAAACAAGCTCCTAGAGCATGGTATAAATGTGACCAAGTTCCTTATTGAAAAGGCTTTGAAATTGGGAAAATTGATTCCACACTTTTTACTAAAAAGGGTTAATGGTGAACTATTTGTGTGCCAAATCTATGTTGATGATATTATATTTGGTTCAACTAACCCTCATTTTAGTGAAAAGTTTGGGAAGCTAATGTCGGAGAAGTTTGAGATGTCTATGATGAGTGAACTCAAATTCTTTCTTGGGTTGCAAATCAAGCAAACTAAGGAAGGTACTTTTGTTTCTCAAACGAAGTACACCAAGGACTTATTCAAGAAGTTCAATATGCAAGAATGCAAAGGTATGACTACACCCATGCCTACTAGTGGACATCTTGACTTAACCAAATATGATGAACCGGTTGATCAAAAGGTTTATCGCTCTATGATTGGTTCATTGTTATATCTATGTGCTTCACGTCCCAATATTATGCTAAGTGTGTGCATGTGTGCACGATATCAAAAGCTCCTAAAGAATGTCATCTTAAGGCCGTGAAAAGTATAGTGAGATACTTAATCCATACACCAAATTTTGGCATTTGGTATCCTAAGAGGGCCTCTTTCGATCTTGTTGGCTTCTCCGACTCGACTATGCCGATGACAAGGTTGATAGAAAGTCCACTTAGGGTACTTGCCAATTTCTTGGTAGATCTCTTGTGTCTTGGTCCTCCAAGAAACAACATTCAGTATCCTTATCCACTGCCGAAGCGGAATACATTGCCGCTGGTTCATGTTGTGCTCAATTACTTTGGATGACCCAAACTCTTAAAGATTATGGGATATATGTGAAACATGTTCCATTGCTTTGTGACAATGAAAGTGCTATCAAAATTGGTCATAATCTCGTACAACATTCTCGAACTAAGCATATTGAAGTTCGTCATCATTTCATTCGAGATCATGTTGCTAAGGGTGACATTGATCTTAAGCATGTTCACACCGAAAAGCAATTAGCGGATATATTCACTAAACCTCTTGATGAGAAAGTGTTTTGCAGGTTAAGAGGAGAATTGAACATCATTGATGCTTCAAACTTGGAGTAGAAACTCCATTGGATACATGCAAGACATGAGCTTATGCCTAATCCTTGATATCTCTCCTATGATGGAAATCTTATGTCTTGGATATATTTGTATCTTGCATGTTATCTAACCCATGTAGGTACTTGGTTGAATCAAATTCCATGAGGTTGTAACCTACTCATATGTTGAGCAATCTCTACATCACCAAGTCTCTACACAAGGTGGTTGAAGCCAAGGAAGCACAAAACCATTTAAACATATCCTTTGACAAATTCTATGTTGAGCTTCATGATTGTCATTGTTGGATACACAAGTGCTCTTCCTTGCACGAACTAACCCATGTAGGTAGATGGACTCAAATTCCAAGTGGTGCTCCAAATTCTTGATGAGCTACATCAAACTTGAGCAACCCACACAATTTCAACTACATGGATGACACCACCAACCAAGGTATGTTATTCCATCTTAGAGAAGCTTTACTCCAAGTCATGAGTTAAAGCAACTCGACAAGATGTGAATACATCAAGATGCTTAAACGAAAAATGGCAACCCCATTTTGAGCTTAAGCGATGAGTATGACCTATGATCAAGTGATCTCACTTGAATCCTAAGTCAATATACTCTAACATAGGTGACTTTTTCACGACCATCTCTAGATGAAGTTCTCTTGTGTTCTTTTACGAGTTTTTGCATTTGTCTCATGCATATGTGTTTCCCCTTTCAAAAAGAAACTTCATCTAGATTTCTTTCTGTTTGCCTGCATTTTCTGCATTCCAATTCATTGCATATCATTCAAGAAATTCCTTGCAAATCTTTGTGAGATCTTATTAGTCAAGTGAGCTGAGGTGACAAGTGTTTTCATCACGATGAACTCGGTTACACCGATTTGTTATTTTCGGTCCAACCGAAAACTTTCGTACCACCAAAGCATACCACTCGGTGCCACCGATTTCTAACAGAAAATCAGTTTGCCACTTATTACGTGTTTCTTTTGATCCAGCTCCACTCAATGAATCTTGTCCTCTATAAGCATCACATTTTTATCATTGCTTTATGTTGTGACTCAAGGATCAAACCCATTCACGACAAATTCCAGCGGGGGAGAGAGAGCTCATATTTTTTATCAAGCCATTCTTGGAAATTGATGTCAAAGGGGGAGAGAGAGATCACATCAAAGCTTATCATTTAGAGAGAGAGATCACATCAGAGAAAGGGATCACATCTCAGAGGGAGAGAGAGATCCTCCAGGGAGAGAGAGAGAGATCTCCAGGGGGAGAGAATACTAGTAGAGAGTATTTCTCAAGGATCCCAGATGCTTGGTGTTCAAGAGGAGAGATGCCACATGTCTTCTTAAGGGGAAAGACATGTTCATATGTGCTTATTTGCATTAGCTTGCATTAGCTCTGTTCATTTATATCTTTCAGCTCTAATTTTATGTTCCCTATCTTCTCCCAGTATCCCATGCTAGATTCAGGGGGAGCAAGACATCTAAGGGAAAGAAATCATCTAAATTCATTGCATATCTTTACTCTTGGGGACATGTCAAATCCAATGTAGTACTTAGTACTCACTCTCTACACGTCATCCCAGTCTTGGTATTCTTGTGGTTTATTTTGTTTGCTCGCTAGTAGGTGCATCTGTGTTATCTAACCTTGTTTACGCAGGTTCATTCCATCCTAAGCCAATTCAAGACTACAAGGTAAGTATATGCATCACAATCATGTGTATGAGGAATTCTTGCTGATGTACATCTTGTTTGCAAGAAGGACTCATGTGCATGAAGGTATTTTCTTTAATATTCTTTGCTCGATGCATATGGCCAAGATACATGTAACACATTGCCTGCTCTATCATGGTTATGCTATCACATGCTTCTATATTCCATATTCACATGATTGCATACATGTAGGGGAGCCTATGTATGTTACATGTCTTTCCAAAGCTTTACTTGCTATTCTTTATATCTTTATCTAAAGCTTTGATGTATGTTTTCATCAATTACCAAAAAGGGGGAGATTGAAAGCACAAGTGCTCCCTAGGTGGTTTTGGTAATTAATGTCAACATATCTCTTGCTGGACTAAAACTTTTATCTAGTATGTTTCAGATAAGTTCAACAATGGAGTGGCATGGACTAAAGGATGTGGGAACTCCTTCAAGATGCTAAGGACAAAGGATTGGCTCAAGCTCAAAAGCTCAAGACTCTTCATTTTACATTTTAGTGGTCCAAGATCACATTGAGTCTATAGGAAAAGCCAATACTATCAAGAAGGGATGAGGTGTTGCTTAATGAGCCTCTTGCTTCAAGTGCTTAGTGATATGCTCCAAATACCCTCAACTACTTTCCCACTTCCACACATATGTCCTAAAACCTAAAGTCAAACTCGTACCCACTGATTCTACCTATCCGGCGCCACCGAGTTTGGATGTCTTAGCCACTGCCACAAACCCTAGGCAAATCGGTCTCACCGATAGGGATCTCAGTCTCACCGAGATGGGATTGTAATCTCTCTGTGTATGTCCATTATCAAAATCGGTCTCACCGAGTTTGAGCAATCGGTACTACCGAGATTACAATGCAAACTTTCTGGTTGACTCATTATCAAAATTGGTCCCATCGAGTTTGTGTAATCGGTCCAACCGAGTTTGCCTGACCAACTCTCTGGTTAGCTAATTACCAAAATCGGTCTCGCCGAGTTTGTGTAATCGGTCTCACCGAGATTACGTTATGCCCTAACCCTAACCATATCGGTCCTACCGAGTTGCATTTCGGTCCCACCGAAAATCCTAACGGTCACTAGATTTGTTGAATCGGTCCGACCGAGTTTCTCAATTCGGTCCCACCGAGTTTGGCAAATTGTGTGTAACGGTTAGATTTTGTGTGGAGGCTATATATACCCCTCCACCTCCTCTTCATTCGTGGAGAGAGCCATCAGACTGAACCTACACTTCTAGCATCCTATTTCTGAGAGAGAACTACCTACTCATGTGTTGAGGCCAAGATATTCCATTCCTACCATATGAATCTTGATCTCTAGCCTTCCTCAAGTTGCTTTCCACTCAAACCCTCTTTCCACTAGATCCAAATCCTATGAGAGAGAGTTGAGTGTTGGGGAGACTATCATTTGAAGCACAAGAGCAAGGAGTTAAGCATCAATGCACCATTTGTTACATCTTGGAGAGTGGTGTCTCCTAGATTGGCTAGGTGTCACTTGGGAACCTCCGACAAGATTATGGAGTTGAACCAAGGAGTTTGTAAGGGCAAGGAGATCGCCTACTTCGTGAAGATCTACCGCTAGTGAGGCAAGTCCTTCGTGGGCGATGGCCATTGTGGGATAGACAAGGTTGCTTCTTCGTGGACCCTTCATGGGTGGAGCTCTCAGTGGACTCACAAGAACTGCTACCCTTCGTGGGTTGAAGTCTCCATCAACGTGGATGTACGATAGCACCACCTATTGGAACCACGACAAAAACATCCGTGTCCCCAATTGCGTTTGAATCTTCCAAACCCCTCCCTTTACTTTCTTACAAGTTGCATGCTTTACTTTCCGCTGCTCATATACTCTTTGCATGCTTGCTTGTTATGTATTGAGAAAGTTAAACTTGTGCCTAAACTCCACTTAAACTTTAATAAGGCTAAAAATTGCAACTTCGGTACTTAGTGTCTAATCACCCCCCCTCTAGACACCTCTTCTCAAGATCCTACAGGCCTTCGTCATAGGCTCCACCCTCGACAGCAAATAGGAAGGCGCGCTCGTCACCTTCCTGCGGGCAAATGTCGACATGTTTGCATGTCAAGCGTCCGACATCCCGGGTGTTCCCAGTGAGGAGATTGAGCACCTCCTAGCTGTTCGCCTCACGCCATGCCCGTCAAGCGAAGGTCGAAGCAGGCTCGAAAGGCAGGAGTTCATCACAGAGGAGATCAGGAAATTGGAAGCGGCAGGTTTGGTGAGAGGGGTGCTCCACCCGACGTGGTTGGCCAATCCGGTAGTGGTGCGCAAAGCGAATGGGAAGTGGAGGATGTGTATTGATTACATAGATATTAATAAGGCTTGTCCTAAGGACCCCTTCCCGTTGCCGAGCATCGACCAGATTTTTGACTCCACAGCTGGGTGTGATCTGTTATCATTCCTCGACGCCTACTCAGGCTACCACCAAATCTTCATGACGAGAGAGGATGAAGAGAAGAATACATTCATCACCCCATGTGGTACGTATTGCTTTTTACAGATGCCTTTCGGGTTGAAGAGTGTTGGCTCAACGTTTGCAAGAGCAATCCAAATTGGTTTTGAACCTGAGCTCCATAGAAATATGGAGGCCTACATGGATGACATAGTAGTCAAAACCAAGGACGGGCCAACTCTTGTGCAAGATCTGGAAGAGACATTTGCTAACCTGCGCAAGATCAACCTCAAGCTAAACCCTGAGAAGTGCGTCTTCGGCGTTCCGTCCGGCAAGCTTCTCGGGTTCTGTGTCGCAGCGCGAGATCGAGGCAAACCCAGACAAGATCAAGGCTATTGAGCAGATCGAGGCGCCCAAGCGGATCAAGGATGTGCGTCGGCTCACCGGCTGCGTTGCCGCCATGAGCCGATTCATCTCCAAGTCCGCCGAGAGCGCCCTTCCCTTCTTCAAAATCTTGAAGAAGGCAGGCCCAATAGAGTGGACCCCGTGGCCGAGGCAGCACCGCAGGATCTGAAGAAATACCTTTCCTCCACGCCCGATCTTGGTTGTGCCTAAACCACAAGAGCCGTTCTTTCTTTATGTCTGGCGGCAACCGAATCAAGTGGTCGGCGTTACCTTTGGTGGCACAGAGGGAGGTCGACGAGGAGGCAGCAATGGTGGCAGAACCAGCGGATGGCAAGCCAAATATTCCCCCGGCAGGGCCTGGTGCCAACAAGGCATGGCCCCCGACAGAGTCCGGTGCCACCAAGGCAATGCCCGCACAATCAAGTGAAGTGGTGCCAAAGAAGAAGATGATGCAGCACCCGGTTTACTTTGTCAGCTCCCTCTTACGGGGGGCTAGGTCGAGGTATTCTGGCATGCAAAAATTGCTCTTCGGCCTCCTTATGGCCTCAAGGAAGATGCGCCACTACTTCCAGGCCCACGAGATCACTGTCGTCGCCCGCCTCCCGTTGCAACGTATACTGCACAACCCGGACGCGACCGGAAGGATTGTGGAATGGGCCTTGGAGCTGTCAAGCTTCAGTTTAAAGTTTGAAAGTACCTCGACAATTCAGAGTAGAGTCTTGGTGGAATTCATCGCATAATGGACCTCGACACCTGACGAAGAAGTCTAGGAGACCACTCTCCCCGGCAAGGAAGCAGACCGCGACTATGGGGCTTTCTCGCTGCAAGGCGCCGGTGCTAGTGTGCTACTCGTCGCACCCACCGGAGAACACCTCAAGGACGTGATCCAGATGCACTTCCCCAGGGAGATATCCACCAACAACACTGCTGAGTACGAGGGATTGCTTGCCGGTCTCAGGATCGTGGCAGACCTCGGGGTTAAGAAGCTCATCGTAAGGGGTGACTCGCAGCTTGTTGTCAGGCAGGTCAACAAGGATTATCAGTGCCCATTGATGGAAGCTTACGCAGATGAGGTGAGGAAGATGGAGGAACGCTTTGACGGTATCCAGGCGGAGCACGTCCCCCGAGCGGAGAACGTCATCGCCGATCACCTGTCAAATCGTGCCACATTCAAGCTACCTGTGCAACCAGGTACCTTTTTGCTCCGGTTAACTCAACCATCCGTCGAACCATCAGCGGGGCAGAGCAAGCGGAGAAAATCAGGTCCCGCCAAGTACTTCCCTACCGAGCCCCCTGGGGCTGCCGGCAAGGGTGATGCCGCACACGCAGAGCCTCCCCAAGAGCAACTGGCTCTGGCAGGGCGTCAAGCCCTGGCCGTAGAGACAGCCGCTCCCATGGCGAAAGAGATGCCTTTGGTCCTTGCCGTCGAGCCCCAGGCTCCGGCATGGTCGCAGCATACCGTCCAATTCCTCCAAACAGGGGGTTTCCTAAGGAGCAGGAAGAAGCGGAGAAAGTAGCCCGTCGGTCCACCCTGTACCAGTTCGTCGATGACGTACTGTACCGGAGAAGGCCGAACGGTGTGAAACTCAAGTGCATCCCTCGGGAGGAAGGACTAGGGCTGTTGGCGGAGATACATGGAGGCATATGTGGCTCCCACATAGGGTCGAGGGCCCTTGCCGGGAAGGCGTTCCGGCAAGGTTTCTTCTGGCCCACCGCCCTCCAGGATGCGACGGCACTAGTAACCAAGTGTGAAGCGTGACAGTTCCATTCAAAGAAGCTTCATCAACCAGTCCAAGCCCTTCAAACAATCCCTATCTCCTGGTCATTCTCGGTCTGAGGGATCGATATACTGGGCCCTTTCCCCCGCGTTGTCGGGGGCTTTGAGTACTTGTACGTTGTAATCGACAAGTTCACAAAGTGGCCGGAGGTGGAAGTAGTGAGGAAGGTGACTGCTCAGTCAGCCGTCAAGTTCTTCAAAGGACTGGTCTGCTATTTGGTGTGCCAAACAGAGTCATCACCGACAACAGCACACAGTTCACAAGCCACACCTTC
Source organism: Aegilops bicornis (assembly GCA_021605145.1). Classification (NCBI taxonomy): domain Eukaryota; kingdom Viridiplantae; phylum Streptophyta; class Magnoliopsida; order Poales; family Poaceae; genus Aegilops; species Aegilops bicornis. Next base: position 630,200,248 of record CM038675.1, on the reverse strand, counting down.
ATGCAGTACATCCAAGACCTCGGCAGCAAGGTCTGTTTTGCTTCCATGGCACATCCACGGAGCAACGGCCAAGCGGAGAGGGCAAATGCTGAAGTGTTGCGAGGCCTGAGAACGAAGACCTTTGACAAGCTGCACAAGAGCGGAAGGCGCTGGGTTGATGAGTTGCCGGTAGTTCTTTGGTCGATCAGGACAACGCCAAATCGAACCACCGTCCAGACACCTTTTGCCCTGGTATACGGGGCAGAAGCAGTTCTCCCCACGGAACTCATATACGGGCCACCTCGAGTGCTCGCTTATGATGAGCTTGAGCAAGAGCCGTTGCGCCAAGATGACGCGACGCTCCTTGAGGAAGATCGTCTTCGGCGGTGTGAGAGCTGCACGCTACCAAAGAAGCCTTGCGCCGCTACCATACCCGCAAGGTTCATGCCCGAAGCTTTGAGGAAGGCGATCTTGTTCTTCGGCGCGTTCAGTCGGCCAAGAATTCCAACAAGTTGACGCCGAAGTGGGAAGGCCCTTATCGGGTAACACGAGTCACCGGGCTTGGTGCAGTCCGCCTGGAGAGCGAAGATGCCATCCCAGTGAGCAACTCCTGGAACATCGAGCATCTTCGCAAGTTTTACCCATAAGGCGCGGCTTGCCGGGCCTCCCGGCAAGCCACCTTTTGTACAAGCTTTGCCGGCAAGGCATGTGACCCTTGGTACAAAGCCAGGCGCAGACCCCGAGCATAAATAAATGAAGCGCTGGTGCCCTAAGTTATAGCATGCATGCTAGGTCGAGTCTCTTCTTTGGTTAGGGTTGATAGTGCTTGGCGGCGACTAACCCCTAGCCTAGAGGTCGAAAGTCTTGGCGTCTATCTGCTCCCTTCTGTCCTCCTTTGGTTCAGTAGGGCACATGGGCACTTCTACTGAGCTACTCGGCAAGAAGGAAACGGACCGGCGCCCCAACCCCGGCAAACCAGAGTTGCCGGGGGCTGCAAGCACAAGGATCCAACCGCGGCAAGATGAGATTGCCGGGGGCTGCAGATCCAGATAAGTCTTTTATCCTCTATCATGCATTTCGGAACCGGACTGGGGTATGTGAAACCTCGTTCTTATCTCTAGGCTGACGTGCTCCCCTTTTTCCAATACCTAAGGATTATTTCCTGGGTCCGGATTTTGTCGTAGCCGAGGCGGCAAGGAGGTGGGACGAGGAGCCTGACGCCCACTTCATCCCTGCCTCCGCCAAGAGCGCGAGAACGGTCGAGTGGAGTGGGGGGACGACAACGCCTGTTGCCGGGCGAAAAACGTTTATCTTAAACAATAATAAGGATTCGCTCCTTGTCGCGGGATTTACCATGAGCGAAAAACCCAATGAGCGTCCTTTTTCATTAAAAACATCCCATACAGGTACAGTTAAATGCGAGATGAAAAACATGAGCAAGGGGATTACAAGTTTTAAATTTAACAAAGGCCCGCAGTTTATACAAACTAAAAAAGAGATAAGATGCCGTAATCCCTTTCTTGTCCCTCTCCTCGTGGAGGCAGGTCAAGGAGGCGAAGGGCAAAAGGCGCCTATCACGAGCTCTGAGCAGCGAAAGCACCAAGAGAACACCTCGGTGTCCGCCCACAGGCGGGCCGGTGATGAAGGCACCGGGAAAGGAGCTGGAAGACGAGGCGGTAGGACCGACAATATGCGATGAAGGCGTCGGTGCCCGCGTACTCCGAGTTGACGGCCTTGCCGCCCGCCCTCTTCCTCTTCTGCAGCCTCCTGACGCCAGCCGCCCAAGGAGACGGCCCCGAGAAGTTCAAGGAGCTAGCCCCGCCCCCGGCAGACCTCTGCCGAGGAGCAGCCAGTTGCGAGATGTTGTCAGAGTCACCGCCCAAAGCGCGGGGCGTCCGACGCCTTGTCGGACTCGTCCCCGCTGTCGGTGTCAAAACCGACGGATCTCGGGTAGGGGTTCCGGATTTGTGCGTCAAGGCTGATGGTAACAGGAAGCAAGGGACACGGATGTTTACCCAGGTTCGGGCCCTCTCGATGGAGGTAAAACCCTACTTCCTGCTTGATTAATATTGACGATATGGGTAGTACAAGAGTAGATCTACCACGAGATCGTAGAGGCTAAACCCTGAGGGCTAGCCTATGATGGTGTGATTGTAATTGTGATCGGCCTTCTAAGGACCAACCTCTCCAGTTTATATAGACACCGGAGAGGGCTAGGGTTTACATAGAGTCGGTTACAAGGAAGGAAATATAATATCCGGATCGCCAAGCTTGCCTTCCACGCCAAGGAAAGTCCCATCCGGACACGGGTTGAAGTCTTGAGTCTTGTATCTTCACGCTTCAATAGTCCGGATGCTGTACACAGTCCGGCAGTCCGGATACCCCCTAATCGAGGACTCCCTCAGTAGCCCCTGAACCAGGCTTCAATTACGATGAGTCCGGCGCGCAGTCTTGTCTTCGGCATTGCAGGGCGGGTTCCTCCTCCGAATACTCCAAAGTATCTGTTACAACGAATAGTGTCCGGCCTCCAATCAATGTTGTGCTCCTCGACTTCGGTGCCTCAGTAATGACCATCTCCACGTGTCGAGCGAATGCGAGGAGTCGAGGCATTTTTGCATTTGCCACCCTCGATCCTCCGGGCTAACTGCCTATTTGAAGGGACGGGATTCTCAGATCCAAACCTCACTCTCCTCCCAGAGCCAAGATCCAACAGAGCGCCCGCGAACAGCCATTCCAACATGGCCGCCATCGCAACTCTTTTCCGCTTGCCCTTCTTCTGCTCCAAGTCGAGGGATTGGGGAGAGTGTTCAATTCCTCATAGCCGTTTGATAAAGTTACAAACCCAAGGGTTTCTCCCACGGCGTTCATGGTCCCCGTCCGAGCTGGAATAGCCACTTATGACGGAGGAGACCAAGCTGAGGGATCTCCTAACCCATCTCCGGAGGAGCGTATATGTCTGATCCCTCATCTGCTGAGGGGCGTCGGGTTCCCTATCCACCCGTTTCTTCGCGGGCTCCTGGAGTTCTACGGCCTCCAGTTACACGATCTTACCCCTGCCTCTATTCTGCACATAGCGGGGTATGTTGCCCTCTGCGAGCTGTTTTTAGGCTGCGAACCACACTTCGGATTGTGGAGGAAGCTGTTCTGCCTGGTCCCCCACACCCAGGGGGAGTCCCTATGTCAAGTGGGAGGGGCCGAAGTATGGCGCACTGCCGAGACCGGATACCTGTCCGGCACTCCTGAGAAGGCACCAGAAAACTGGCCTTCAGAGTGGTTCTATATAAATGATGCCCCCCTTCCAGATCCAGTCCGGCCAGGTCTCCGCAAGTTCAGCAACGCCCCGCCGAGGGCACGCCTAAGCTGGCGCCCCCGGGGCCCTCAAGAAGAGGACACAAGGGAAATATTCCTCCTGATGGACATGATAAAGTTACTGGCCAAATCCGGACTGACGATAGTTGAGGTTATGGCGATATGCATAAGACAGGGAGTGCAGCCACTCCAATATTGGGGGAAGCCCATGTGGCATTTCAACAGTGAAGACGACGCCACCCGCTGCGGCTGTAAGGGTCCGGACTCCGCTGCCGCTCTGGCAAGGATATTATCCGATTTGTACAAAGGGGAAGAGGAGGAGTTCCTACGCATAAAAACGCAGGACGGATTCTCCATGTACAACCCCCCAACGTGGGTAAGTTGCAATTCTTTCTCCCTGCTTTACTTACTCTAGCGTTCTTCTGCTAAGATCACTTGCATCAATGCTTCTGAGCAGGAACTAAGGAGGGTCGTAGAAGGAATCTTCAGCCCCTCCCCGCAACCAGAGGACCCTGGAAGGGGCCTAGATCCGGGACTTAGAGTGGATCCGGATATCACTGTGGAGCTTGTCAACGGGGTATTCTATCAGGCGAGTTGGGATGGTGCCCTAGTGGCCATTACGGTCGACTACCTGGATCGCTCCCGCTTCATGTAAGCCTAACTAAAAACCCTATACTTTGAATAGGACTCCCCCCAGGTATTATAATTTACCTTTGAGGCGTCGTTCTATTTGCAGCTAAACGACCGGAGCGAGGGGCCGAGCCCCTAGGGACTCGTCAACCACTGGCGTCCAGATCGGGAAGGCTCAAGAGGAAGGCGGTGAGGGTTGACACACCGCTACATAGGTAAAGCAATAACCTGTCCTGTAATTATAGAATTTAAAATATGACAGCACCCTTTGTGTCTGGAAGGAAGAGGAATAACCGGACTATAACCGGAGACCCTACCAATCACGCCTCCACCAGTAGGGTTCCGTAACCGGCCGGGCGGAGGCGGACATGGGGCCAGCACCGCATAGCTCTCCAACAGAGAGTGCGGATATGCTCTCAGCCACGAATTCCGAAGTAGAGAGCGCCATGAATCACATGCGCCGATGGGCCGTACTTCGGAACAACATATTTTCCGAGGAGGCATTTAATGCCTTCAATTCGGGAGACGCATACATCCGAGCTGCTCAAGGCGGGCTTGCCCGAGCGACGGACCAGTATACCAAAGATATATGAGTAAGAAAATTTGATAAGCATGTGTAGCAATAGCCCCTGAGACTTGAAACGGTTGAAACAACTGTTTTAAAGATCAATTTATGCATAGGTCCTTGTAGAGAAGAACGAGCAATTGTCTCGGGAGCTGGAGGGATGCAAGGCCGAACTGAGGGCCGCAGTTGCCAAATTAGAGGAACCCCAAAAGCCCTCATCTGTTAACAATTGTCACAATTGCACGAAGATGCACCCGTTAGTAAATGGCTGATGTGACAAGTCTAACAGAAAATTCTGCAGACAATCCCGGGGTGAATCCGGAGGGCGTAAGAGAGGACGCATCGCATCTCAAAAAGCAGCTGGAGGATGGCGAGCGCATTCTTACGCGAGTTAGGCAGGAGAAGAACGATTTTCAAGATGCCAAAGTTCAGCTGGACGTGGAGTTAAAAGATCTCCGCGCTCAGCTGGCGGACTCCGTGAAGGAGAACAAGAGGCTTCGACGCGGCATTTATGGTAAGTGCCTAGACGAACTGTTGTATAGTTCGGCGAGGAAGTATATTGAAAGAATTTTGCTTGCGGGAATGTTAACGGGTCGCACCGAGGAGGAGATGCCCTCATCTCGCAAATGATTTACTGCAAGACCTTTTATGTTGCACGGCGAGCTCGGCAAGTGATGCAGGTGTTGCTCGTGCTTTGTGGCCATCAAGCCTACTGCCGAATGGCATGGGGGAACTCGCAGACCTGCTTCAAGGAGCCCGGCGGCGCTTCCGTCTATGGAAGATATCAGCCTGCCGGCAAGGAGCAAGAGAAGCCTGGGCAATGGTGAAGACGCGCTACACCAAGCTGGATCCGAACCATATGGCCGAAGTGGGACCGGCGGGGCCCGATGGGCAAGAAATTCCCGTAAGTCTGGTGTATGACCAGGTAGCGTTAGCCGCTAAGTATTCTCAACAGGATTGTAAGCTAGATAGCCTGTTGGACGGTATAGAAGAGGAATGTAATCAGTCCAAGTGACTGTGTAATTTAATGGGCTTAAGTAGCCCCTAGCCGGATTAAAATCATTTGTCATGGCGGACCTTTTCGCTTCAGCCCCCGGATCCTATATTCCGGGGTGTGTCCGATACCCGCTCAGCTATACAAAACCGGGATATGCATGGAAACAAGGCATAGGGGTCATAAGTGCTTGAACAGACAAGTACCCAACTAGTTATGTTATATTACATGGATAGTAAGAAACATCTTCCAGAGAGAATAGTTTCGTTAGGGGTTCCTTTCCCTGGGTACGCATGCGACGATGCACATGTCCGGACTGCGAATGATGGCGCAGGATACAAGACTTCTAGGGATTTATGTTATAATAAACGAACACAACTTTTGTTCACCGACCGAATATTCTCGTAAGGAAGCTAGCTTTCGGCTTCACCCAGTCTGAGGTACACATCCGGCTGAACCGGCAGTAACAATCGCAGAGGTGCTCCCCTTATGCCCTAGCCGAATTAACGGGAACGTAGGGCATAAACACAAGAGCCAGGCAACCCAGCTTGGCAACATCTTAAGTCATATTGATGCATATAATGGTGAAGAAAAGGCACATATGGAAAAAGAATGCATATCTGATGGGCAGAAAACCATGTGAGTAATCATTTTTAGCTTCCGTATAGGAAGCCCCCAGGTATTGCTTACACACTTAGTGCGGCCGGAGTGATCCGGAAATCCGCACTGTATTGAATACTTTGTGTGAAGAGAGAAAAAAGGTCGAGAAAGGAAAAAGTAATGGAGCATAATTAAAAAGGAGGGGTTAGGAGACGAACACTGTGTTCGGCGCTAGGCGTAGAATCTCCGTAGTCTGGCCGCGTTCCATGGGTTCGACTCGAGTCTGTTATCGGATGCATTACATAAGTGGTACGCTCCTCCGGTGAGAATTTTGTCAATGAAGAAGGGACCCTCCCACTTGGGTTTGAGTTTGTCCTTCTTCTTCTCCGGTAGTCGTAGAACGAGCTCGCCAATATTGTAAGTTTTGGCCTGCACTTCTTTGCTTTGGTATCGTCGAGCTTGCTGCTGATAGAATGCAGAACGGGCTTTTGCGACATCGTGCTCCTCCTCCAGGGCATCCAAATTATCCTGCCGATCTAACTCGGCTTCCTTCTCTTCGTACATGCGTACGTGTGGCGAATCGTGTATTATGTCGCAAGGTAATACTGCTTCCGCGCCGTACACCATAAAAAATGGTGTATATCCGGTGGTGCGATTTGGTGTGGTCCGTAGCCCCCAGAGTATGGAGTCGAGCTCCTCCACCCAGTGTGTATCCGACTCTGTCAAGGATCGCACTAGTCTGGGTTTGATGCCGCTCATGATGAGGCTATTTGCCCGCTCTACCTGGCCGTTTGTTTGGGAATGGTAGAAGGAAGCGTAATCGAGCTTGATGCCCATTTTTGCGCACCAAGTTTTCACTTCGTCGGCTGTGAAATTCAAGCCATTATCAGTGATGATGCTGTGGGGACACCGTGTCGATTATGCGACCCCGGATATGAAGTCTATAAATGGTCCGAATTCAGCCGTTTTGACTGGTTTAGCTTCTATCCATTTGGTGAATTTGTCCACCATGACCAATAAGTATTTTTTATTATGGCTTCCCCCTTTAAGAGGACCGACCATATCCAGCCCCCAGACCGCAAAGGGCCAAGTTATGGGGATTGTTTGGAGAGCGGCAGGGGGCATATGACTCGATTGGCAAGAGCTGGCAACCGACGCAATGTTGGACAAGGTCTTGTCGTCTGCTCGGGCCGTCGGCCAATAGAAACCTGTCTGTAAGGCCTTGGCGACTAATGCTCGAGTCAGCTGGTTCGGTGCCCTTGATGGGCATGGATTTCAGCCAAGAGCCGCCCTTCCTCTTCGGAGATGCATCTTTGGAGTACTCCGGTAGCGCTTTTCTTGTAGAGTTCCCCTTCGTAGAATTTGTAAGCTTTAGAACGCCGGACAATGCAGCGTGCTTCATTTTTGTCTTCGGGGAGCTCCTGCCTATTTAGGTAGGCCAAGAAGGGCTCGGCCCACGGGGCGATTACAGCCATGATTTCGTGGGCCGAGGATGTTATTTCGGGGGTAGAATCTCCGACTATGTGTGATGGTTCGGAATCCGGGGGTGTATTCGGATCCGTGCTAGTATTGCCGGACTCCCCTTCCCATACTACGGATGGCTTGAACAGCCGTTCCAAGAATATGTTAGGTGGGACAGGGTCGCGTTTAGCGCCAAAGTGAGCGAGGACATCCGCCGCTTGATTGTTTTTGCGAGCCACATGGTGGAATTCGAGCCCCTCGAGCCGAGCTGACATTTTGAGGACGACATTACGGTAGGCCGCCATTTTCAGGTCCTTGGCATCAAAATCTCCATTTATTTGTGATATTGCGAGGTTTGAGTCCCTGCGCACTTCTAGGCGTTGAATGCCCATAGAGACTGCCATCCGAAGACCGTGCAACAGAGCCTCGTATTCGGCTGCATTGTTGGTGTCTGTGTATAATATTTGGAGGACGTACTGGACTGTGTCTCCGATGGGAGACGTCAGGACTACACCTGCTCCCAATCCGGCCAGAATTTTAGAGTCGTCGAAGTGCATGATCCAGTTTGAGTATGCGCCGTACTCTTTAGGGAGTTCGGCTTCTGTCCATTCGGCGACGAAGTCAGCCAATACTTGCAACTTGATGGCCTGCCGTGGTTTGTACGTTATGCCGAACAGAAGGAGCTCAATGGCCCATTTGGGAATCCGGCCCGTAGCATCGTAGTTATTTATTATGTCATTGAGTGGTACTTCGGAGGCCACCGTAATCGAACACTCTTGAAAGTAGTGTCGTAGCTTCCAGGATGCCATGAACACCGCGTATGCTATTTTTTGATAGTGTGGGTATCGGGATTTGCATGGGGTTAGGACCGTGGACACGTAGTAGACCGCTTCGAGCGGGTATTTGTATCTGTCGGCCTCTCGTTCAACGACGAGCACTGCGCTTACGACTTGATGCGTTGCAGCTATGTACAACAGCATAGGTTCGTCGATATTCGGCGCTGGTAGTACTGGATTACTGTCCAATAAGGTCTTTATTTCATCAAGTCCGGTCGTGGTTGCATCTGTCCATACGAAGTGTTCGGTGCACCGAAGAAGGCGGTAAAGCGGTAATGCCTTTTCTCCTAACCTGGAGATAAAGCGGCTGAGAGTAGCCACGCTTCCGGCTAGTTTTTGGATGTGCTTGAGGTCTATTGGTTTGGCCAACTGTGACAGAGCTCGGATCTTTGCCGGATTCGCTTCAATTCCTCTGTTGGAAACGATGAAGCCGAGTAGCTTCCCCGAGGGGACGCCAAAAACGCATTTTTCCAGATTCAGCTTGATGTCGTATGTCCGGAGATTGTTGAATGTAAGCCTCAAGTCATCTATTAAGGTTTCGACGTGTCTTGTTTTTATGACCACGTCGTCCACGTATGCCTCCACTGTTTTACCGATTTGCTTTTCCAGACATGTTTGAATCATGCGTTGGTAGGTTGCACCGGCATTCTTGAGCCCAAAAGGCATAGTGTTGAAGCAGAAAGGGCCATATGGCGTTATGAAAGTTGTTGCAGCTTGGTCAGACTCTGCCATCTTTATTTTATGGTATCCAGAGTATGCGTGAGGAAACACAGCGAGTCGTGTCCAGCTGTGGCATTGATGATTTGATCGATGCAAGGGAGGGGAAAGGGATCCTTGGGGCAAGCCTTGTTGAGGACTTTGAAGTCGACGCATAGGCGCCAGGATTTGTCCTTCTTTGGTACCATCACCAAATTTTCCAGCCAATTGATGTCTACTACGCAACCTTCTTCTTGTAGACGTTGTTGGGCCTGCAAGTGCACAGGTTTGTAGGACAGTAGCAAATTTCCCTCAAGTGGATGACCTAAGGTTTATCAATCCGCGAGAAGCGTAGGAGGAAGATGGTCTCTCTCAAACAACTCTGCAACCAAATAACAAAAAGTCTCTTGTGTCCCCCAACATACCCAATACAATAGCAAATTGTATAGGTGCACTAGTTTGGCGAAGAGATGGTGATACAAGTGCAAACTAGATAGTAGATATAGGTTTTTGTAAACTGAAAATATAAAAACAGCAAGGTAACAAGTGGTAAACGTGAGCGTAAACGGTATTGCAATGATAGGAAACAAGGCCTAGGGTTCATACTTTCACTAGTGCAAGTTCTCTCAACAATGATAACATAGATAGATCATATAACAAGCCCTCAACATGCAACAAAGATTTACTCCGAAGCCACTAATAGCGGAGAACAAACGTAGAGATTATGGTAGGGTACGAAACCACCTCAAAGTTATTCTTTCCAATCAATCCGGTGGGCTATTCCTATAAGTGTCACAAACAGCCCTAGATTTCATACTAGAATAACACCTTAAGATACAAATCAACCAAAACCCTAATGTCACCTAGATACTACATTGTCACCTCAAGTATCCGTGGGCATGATTATACGATATGCATCACACAATCTCAGAGTCATCCAACCAACATAAAAGTACTTCAAAGAGTGCCCCAAAGTTTCTATCGGAGAGTCAAGAACGTGTGCCAACCCCTATGCATAGGTTCATGGGCAGAACCCGCAAGTTGGTCACCAAAACATACATCAAGTGGCACATGATATCCCATTGTCACCACAGATAATCACGGCAAGACATACATCAAGTGTTCTCATAAAGACTCAATCCGATAAGATAACTTCAAAAGGGGAAACTCAATTCATCACAAGAGAGTAGAGGGGGAGAAACATCATAAGATCCAACTACAATAGCAAAGCTCGCGATACATCAAGATCGTGCCATAGAAGAACACGAGAGAGAACACGAGAGAGATAGAGAGAGATCAAACACATAGCTATTGGTACATACCCTCAGCCCCGAGGGTGAACTACTCCCTCCTCATCATGGATAGCGCCGGGATGATGAAGATGGCCACCGGTGATGGATCCCCCCTCCGGCAGGGTACCGGAAAGGGGTCCCGATTGGTTTTTGGTGGTTCTGGAGGCTTGCGGCGGAACTCCCGATCTAATATCTGTTCCGGAAGTTTTAGGGTGCGTAGGTATATATGGGTGAAAGGAATGCGTCGGTGGAGCTACGGGGCCCCACGAGGCGGGGCGCCAGGGGAGGGCGCGCCCCACCCTCGTGAGCACCTCCCTTATCTTCCGACGTGGGGTCCAAGTCCATCGGTGGGTTTCCTTCCAAAATAACTTCTCCAGCTTGATTTTGTTCCGTTTGACTCCATCCGATATTCCTTTTCCTCGAAACACCGAAATAGGCATAAAACAACAAATCTGGGCTGGGCCTCCGTTAATAGGTTAGTCACAAAATTAATATAAAAGTGGATAATAAAGCCCAATATTGCCTACAACAGTAGATAAAGTAGCATGGAGCAATCAAAAATTATAGATACGTTGGAGACGTATCAAGCATCCCCAAGCTTAATTCTTGCTCGCCCTCGAGTAGGTAAATGATAAAAAAGAATTTTTGATGCGGAGTGATACTTTGGCATAATTTCAATGTAAATCTTCTTAATTGTGATATGAATATTCAGATCTGAAAGATTCAAGACAAAAGTTCATATTGACATAAAAAATAATAATACTTCAAGCATACTAATCAAAGTAATCATGTCTTCTCAAAATAGCATGGCAAAAGAAAGTTCATCCCTACAAAATCATATAGTTAGGCTATGCTTCATTTTCGTCACACAAAGATGTTCCCAACTTCTATTCCCCCGATCACAAGCCAAGCAATTGTTTCATACTTAAATAATCTCAAACTTTTTCAACCTTCACGCAATACATGAGCGTGAGCCATGGATATAGCACTATGGGTGGAATAGAATATGATGATGGGGATTGTGTGGAGAAGACAAAAAAGGAGAAAGTCTCACATCAACGAGGCTAATCAATGAGCTATGGAGATGCCCATCGGTTGAGGTTAATGCAAGGAGTAGGGATTGCCATGCAACGGATGCACTAGAGCTATGAATGCTCAACAAAAGAAAACTAGTGGGTGTGCATCCAACTTGCTTGCTCATGAAGACCTAGGGCATTTGAGGAAGCCCATCGTAGGAATATACAAGCCAAGTTCTATAACGAAAAATTCCCACTAGTATGAACAAGACAACTTATGAGACTCACTATATGAAAAGCATGGTGCTACTTTGAAGCACAATATATGAGACTCGCTATATGAAGAACATGGTGCTACTTTGAAGCACAAGTGTGGAAAAAAGGATAGTAGCATTGCCCCTTTTTTTTTGTTTTTTTTTGGCCTTCTTTTTTTTCTTCGGCCTTTCTCTTTTTTTGGGACAATGCTCTATAATGATGATCATCACACTTCTATTGATTTACAACTCAATACTAGAACAAAGTATGACTCTATATGAATGCCTCCGGCGGTGTACCGGGATGGTGCAATGAATCAAGAGTGACATGTATGAAAAATAATGCATGGTGGCTTTGCCACAAATACGATGTCAACTACATGATCATGCAATGGCAATATCACAAAAGTAAAGTATGTCATGATAATGATGATGGAAGCTGCATGGCAATATATCATGGAATGGCTATGGAAATGCCATGATAGGTAGGTATGGTGGCTGTTTTGAGGAAGATATAAGGAGGTTTAAGTGTGATAGAGCGTATCGTATCACGGGGTTTGGATGCACCGGCGAAGTTTGCACCAACTCTCAAGGTGAGAAAGGGCAATGCACGGAACCGAAGAGGCTAGCAATGGCGGAAAGGTAAAAGTGCGTATAATCCATGGACTCAACATTAGTCAAAAGAACTCATATACTTATTGCAGAAATTTAGAAGTCATCAAAAATCAAGTACTACGCGCATGCTCTTAGGGGATAGATTGGTAGGAAAAGACCATCGCTCGTCCCCGACCGCCACTCATAAGGATGCACAAGCCAGGTACACTTCATGCTTCAAATTTGTTACACAACTTTAACCATACGTGCATGATACGGGACTTGCAAACTTCAACACAAGGATTTCTCAAATTCACAACTACTCAACTAGCACAACTTTAATATCACTACCTCCATATCTCAAAACAATTATCAAGCATCAAACTTTTCTTAATATTCAACACACTCATAAGAATTCTTACAAATCTTTTATGCTTAGCATATTAGGATTTTAAGCAAATTACCATGCTATTTAAGACTCTCAAAATAATCTAAGTGAAGCATGAGAGATCATATATTTCTTAAAAATAAAGCTACCACCGTTCTCTAAAAGATATAAGTGAAGTACTAGAGCAAATGACAAACTACTCCGAAAGATATAAGTGAAGATCAATGAGTAGTCGAATAATTATACAACTATGTGAAGACTCTCCCATTTAATAATTTCAGATCTTGATACTTTATTCAAACAGCAAGCAAAGCTAAATAAAACTACATTGCAAGGATAGCACAACTCATGTGAAGAAGCAAAAACTTAGGCTCAACCAATACTAACCGATAATTGTTGAAGAAGAAAGGTGGGATGCCAACGGGGCATCCCCAAGCTTAGATGCTTGAGACTTATTTGAAATATTATCTTGGGGTGCCTTGGTCACACCAAGCTTGAACTTTTGTGTCTCCTTAATTCCTCTCATATCATGGTTTCTCTTTTAATCAAAAGCTTCATTCACAACAAACTCAACAAGAACTCGTGAGATAGGTTAGTATAAACCAATGCAAAACCTTATCATTTCCTACTGTAAAAAATCACTAACATTATTATTCAACATTGCATACTAAATTCCTCTGCATATTTAATACTCCTATCCTTAAATAGAATCATTAAACAAGCAAACATATGCAAACAATGCAAACATAACAGCAATCTGCCAAAACAGTATAGTCTGTAAAGAATGCAAGATTCATCATACTTCCCTAACTCCAAAAATTATGAACTAAAATTAACACTGTAATAAATTTTTCATAGCTCAATATTCAAAAGGATTCAACATTATACCACTCTCTGACTTTTCTAGAGAATTTATGCAACAGCGGTAAACTTTCTGTTTTCAAACAGCAACATGTATACTAGCAAAATAAGCATGGCAAAGGCTATCCTTGAATTTTTTATTGAAACTAAAGATGCAAAACATTATTATAACTAACATCAAGCAAATATAAATAAAATAAAATGACGCTCCAAGCAAAACACATATCATGTGGTGAATAAAAATATAGCTCCAAGTAAATTACCGATGGAAGTGGACGAAAGAGGGGATGCCTTCCGGGGCATCCCCAAGCTTTGAATTTTTGGTGTCCTTGGATTATCTTGGGGGTGACATAGGCATCCCCAAGCTTAGGATCTTTCCACTCCTTGTTCCATAATCCATCAAAATAATTCACCCAAAACTTGAAAACTTCACCCACACAAAACTTAACAGAAAACTCGTGAGCTCCGTTAGCGAAAGAAAACAAAACACCACTTCAAGGTACTGTAATGAACTCATTCTTTATTTATATTGGTGTTAAACCTACTTTATTCCAACTTCTCTATGGTTAATAAACTATTTTACTAGCCATAGATTCAAAAAAAATAAGCAAACAACACACGAAAAACAGAATCTGTCAAAAACAGAACTCTCTGTAGTAATCTGTAACTAACGCAAACTTCTGGAAGTCAAAAAATTCTAAAATAAATTGGTGGACCTGAGGAATTTGTCTAGTAATCATTTGCAAAAAGAATCAACTAAATATCACTCTCCAGTAAAAAGTTAAAGCTAATCTCGTGAGCGCTAAAGTTTCTGTTTTTTACTGCATGATCATAAAGACTTCACCCAAATCTTCCCAAAGGTTCTACTTGGCACAAACACTAATTAAAACATAAAACCACATCTAAACAGAAGCTAGATGGACTATTTATTTATAAACAGAACCAAAAAGTAAGAAACTAAAATAAAATTGGGTTGCCTCCCAACAAGCGCTATCATTTAACGCCCCTAGCTAGGCATTATGATTTCAATGATGCTCACATAAAAGATATAAGAATTGAAACATAAAGAGAGCATCATGAAGAATATGACTAGCACATTTAAGTCTAACCCAATTCCTATGCATAGGGATTTTGTGAGCAAACAACTTATGGGAACAATAATCAACAAGCATAGGAAGGTAAAACAAGCATAACTTCAAAATTTTAAGCACATAGAGAAGAAACTTGACATTATTGCAATTCCTACAAGCATATATTCCTCCCTCATAATAATTTTCAGTAGAATAATGAATGAATTCAACAATATAACCAGCACCTAAATCATTCTTTTCATGATCTACAAGCATAGAAATTTTATTACTCTCCACATAAGCGAAATTCTTCTCATTCGGAATAGTGGGAGTATCATAAGAGACTTGAATACTATAAATTGTTTCCACATTAAAAGAGTAATGTTCAGAGAAAGGGTACTCATAATCATGACAAGTTTTATAAATATAATCATCACTACTCTTTATAACATAAGTTTTATCACAATAATCATCATAAGTGGCAACTTTGTTCTCATCATAATCGATTGAAACCTCTTCCAAGATAGTGGATACATCACTAAATAAAGTCATGACCTCTCCAAATCCACTTCCATAAATATTATAAGATTCAACATACTCCAATATTGTGGGATCATTACTTCCTAAAGTTGACACTCTTCCAAACCCACTTTCATAAATATAATCATCATAGGTAGAAGGCATGCTATCATCATAACTACTTTGCATATCAAAACTTGAGAGGCTAAAATATCATCATTATTAAACATAGCATCCCCAAGCTTGGGACAAACATTAATTGCAGCAAATATATTCTCAAATATGTCATCCTCATCAAACATAGCTTCCCCAAGCTTGGGCCTTTTCATATCATAAGCATAATCACTCTCATCATTAATAGTACGGATAGCACCAATAGTATAGCAATTATCATATTCTTCCAAGCAAGTGCCAAAAAGATTTTCAAGATCATAAGAAGTATCATTATCTTCCCAATCATAATCATCACAACAAGCTATAGGCATAACGAGATCATCGTCAAGTGTATCATCTTCATTATCATGAGGCACAGCAATAATAGGAGCAACTTTATTTGGGAGTGATACCTTTTTACCTCTCTTCCTTTTTCTTTTCTTCTTCTTCACCTAATGTGTGGGTTCAATCCTCTTTTTGGAGCTCCTTATTAATGAGATTGGTTGGATACAAGACTCCTCCTCGTTACCTGATTCATCATAAGAAACAATAGGAGGATATTGGGAAGTCTCTTCCCTTTAGTTAGCATTCTCTTCATCTTCTATTTGTTTTATTTTCTTTATGTAATTGGCAATATAAAGATTTTCAATGCAATTCACCGCACAATACATATAAATCTTCTCTAGATCAAAATCAAGAAATCTATCAAGATTAACTTTTGGAATACCCTCGGTTATACGTTTCATTTCTTCATAACCCAAAAGAAGGCTAAGCTCTTTATGATGCTCAAGGGTAATCAAATTATCACAATATTTGGAAATGACTTGATCATGAAACAAATAGCATTGGAGCTTTACATGACCATGTTCATTGCAAAGTTCACAAGGGGTACTATAAATATTGAATCTTTCAGCACATTCATCTAGCTCTTCTTGCAACAATTTGGTTTCTAAGTACTTATGCCTCTTGCAATATCTATGTTCCCTATTTGGTGTGTACTTAATGCACTCCACAAAAATTGACATGTTTATAGGAGACACTTTCATCATAACTAGGGCAATCATCATTAGCATCATGGATATTCAAAGAATTCGTACTAACAACATTGCAATCATGCTCATCATTCAAATATTTAGTGCAAAACAATTTAGAGATTTCTTCTTCTAGCACTTGAGCACAATTATCCTTTCCATCATACTCACGAAAGATATTAAAAAGGTGAAGCGTATGAGAAAAACTTAATTCCATTTTTTGTAATTTTCTTTTATAAACTAGACTAGTGCTAAAACAAGAAACAAAAAGATTCGATTGCAAGATCTAAAGATATACCTTCACTTACCTAGCCTCCCGACAGCGGCGCCTTTAAAAGAGCTTGATGTCTAATACGCAACCTTCTTCTTGTAGACGTTGTTGGGCCTGCAAGTGCACAGGTTTGTAGGACAGTAGCAAATTTCCCTCAAGTGGATGACCTAAGGTTTATCAATCCACAAGAGGCGTAGGAGGAAGATGGTCTCTCTCAAACAACCCTGCAACCAAATAACAAAAAGTCTCTTGTGTCCCCAACACACCCAATACAATAGCAAATTGTATAGGTGCACTAGTTCGGCGAAGAGATGGTGATACAAGTGCAAAATAGATAGTAGATATTGGTTTTTGTAAACTGAAAATATAAAAACAGCAAGGTAACAAGTGGTAAACGTGAGCGTAAACGGTATTGCAATGATAGGAAACAAGGCCTAGGGTTCATACTTTCACTAGTGCAAGTTCTCTCAACAATAATAACATAGATAGATCATATAACAAGCCCTCAACATGCAACAAAGAGTTACTCCGAAGCCACTAATAGCGGAGAACAAACGTAGAGATTATGGTAGGGTACGAAACCACCTCAAAGTTATTCTTTCCAATCAATCCGGTGGGCTATTCCTATAAGTGTCACAAACAGCCCTAGAGTTCGTACTAGAATAACACCTTAAGATACGAATCTACCAAAACCCTAATGTCACCTAGATACTCCATTGTCACCTCAAGTATCTGTGGGCATGATTATACGATATGCATCACACAATCTCAGATTCGTCCAACCAACATAAAAGTACTTCAAAGAGTGCCCCAAAGTTTCTACGGAGAGTCAAGAACGTGTGCCAACCCCTATGCATAGGTTCATGGGCGGAACCCGCAAGTTGGTCACCAAAACATACATCAAGTGGCACATGATATCCCATTGTCACCACAGATAATCACGGCAAGACATACATCAAGTGTTCTCATAAAGACTCAATCCGATAAGATAACTTCAAAAGGGGAAACTCAATTCATCACAAGAGAGTAGAGGGGGAGAAACATCATAAGATCCAACTACAATAGTAAAGCTCGCGATACATCAAGATCGTGCCATAGAAGAGCACGAGAGAGAGAGAGAGAGAGAGATCAAACACATAGCTACTGGTACATACCCTCAGCCCCGAGGGTGAACTACTCCTTCCTCGTCATGGATAGCGCCGGGATGATGAAGATGGCCACCGGTGATGGATCCCCCCTCCGGCAGGGTACCAGAATGGGGTCCCGATTGGTTTTTGGTGGTTCTGGAGGCTTGCGGCGGCGGAACTCCCGATCTAATCTCTATTCTGGAAGTTTTAGGGTACGTAGGTATATATGGGTGAAAAGTGCGTCGGTGGAGCTACGGGGCCCCACGAGGCGTGGGGCGCGCCGGGAGGCGCCCCACCTCGTGAGCACCTCGGTATCTTCGACGTGGGGTCCAAGTCCATGAGGTGGTTTTCCTTCCAAAAATAACTTCTCCAGTTGATTTCGTTCCGTTTTGACTCCGTCTGATATTCCTTTTCCTTGAAACACTGAAATAGGCATAAAACCGCAAATCTGGGCTGGGCCTCCGGTTAATAGGTTAGTCCCAAAAATAATATAAAAGTGGATAATAAAGCCAAATATTGCCTAAAACAGTAGATAAAGTAGCATGGAGCAATCAAAAATTATAGATACGTTGGAGACGTATCACCAATCCGGATGTTTGATATCTCTGATAAATCCGACCTCTAGTAGCTTGGCTAACTCTTCCCCCATTGCTTGTCGTTTGGGATCTGAGAATCGGCTCAGGGTCTGCTTGACTGGTTTATATCCTTTTAGGATATTGAGGCTGTGTTCGGCCAGTCTGCGTGGGATGCCTGGCATGTCCGATGGGTGCCAGGCGAAAATGTCCCAATTCTCGTGTAAGAAATCTCGTAGTGCAGCGTCGATCGCGGGGCTCAGCTGTGTCTCAATGGAAGCTGTCTTCGTGGGGTCCGTTGGGTGGACCTGGAATTTGACTACCTCGTCTGCAGGCTTAGATGAGGTGGACTTCGGTCGCTTGTCTAGTATCACATCGTCCCTCTCCATGGTGGCCCGCAATGTTGTTAACTCTTCGGCTGCTAGGGCTTCAGATAATGCTTCCAAGGCTAGAGCTGCGGTTTCATTTTCGGCGCGAAGTGCTACGTCCGGATCACTGGCTAGAGTGATGATTCCATTGGGTCCGGGCATTTTAAGCTTCATGTACCCATAATGGGGTACAACTTGAAAGCTTGTAAACGCGTCCCGCCCTAGAAGGGTGTGGTATCCGCTGCTAAAAGGAGCCACCTGGAATGTGATTTCCTCGGACCTATAATTTTCCGGGGTGCCGAATACCACGTCGAGTGTGATTTTTCCCGCACACCGCGCTTCCCGAGTAGGGATAACTCCCCTGAAGGTCGTGCCGCTTTGTTCAATGCGGCTTTTATCAATCTCCATCTTGCTGAGTGTTTCTTCATAGATCAGATTTAATCCACTTCCACCATCCATGAGCACTTTGGTGAGCCGAAATCCGTCCACGATTGGGCTAAGAACCAGAGTGGCTGGTGCTCGGACAGTCCGGGATCGAGGTTCGTCACTGGCATTAAAAGTTATAGCAGTGTCGTTGCAAGGGTTTATTTTTGCCACACGGTAAATTTCAGCGGAGCTTCGACGAGCTCGCTTGCGCCTATTGTTCGAGGCGAAAGTCTCGAAGACTGTTAGTTCTGTATTGTGTTCGCTGGCAGGATGTTGTTCTGCTTTATGGCCCATAAGAAGATCCTCGCCACTTTTTGCCACCTGCCGGAGTATCCAACATGCCTTAAGGCTATGAGTAGGTGTTGTATCCGGAGTACTGTGGAGCTTACATGGCCCGTCGAGCCATCCTTCCAATACGGATCTCCGCCCTGGTGGGCTTTGGTTTCTTAGGGGTTGGGTCGGACGACTTACGAGAGTTCGTCCATTTAGTTCGGACAAAGGTTTTGGCGAGAGCAGTACTATCCCAAAATTCTGTTTGGGTCTTCCAAGCGCTCTCCATCGCATAGTACTTCTGTACTATGGTTGCCAAGTCCGTGAAGCATACTATGTCGCGGCGTCTTATAGCATTGAGGAGTCCTTCGTCCGTGCAGTTTTTGCAGAAAAGTGAGACCATGTTCTCTTCGCGGCGATCCACGACCTTGTTAAGCGCAAGGAGGAATCGCCCGATGGCGATGTACGGTTTCCTGGGGCTCTTGCACGATGCGGAGAGACAGTCTAGAGTCCAGATTTAGAGTCCGGATTTTGATCCGATCTAACGCCCAAGGGCGCGGGCGGTCCCGAGCTAAACAACTCAGAATCCGGAGTGCCCAATTTCTTCGGCCCAATGCCCGATTCTAAGTCCGGGACCTGGGTCAGGTTTTCCTTTGAGCAGGACTTTGGCTCAAGGATTTCGGTGATCCGAACACAACTTGTCCTCAAAGTTGAGGGGCAATCCGCGCGTGGCTCCTCCACTATCGCTTTCTTATGGGTGGCCGGCGGGGACCTGATGTCCCTTTGGTCGGGTTTAAGCCCAATCCGGTCGTAGTCTGTAGCGACTCCCAGAGCGGCGATGTGACCCAAGAGTTCGTTAAGGGAGGAGAGCTCCATTGGATCCATCTGTTCGGCAAGTTCCGAACTGACGCGAAGGTTATGATTGATGACCCAAGAAGTCATCGTCTGCGCCACCGCCGATGGGGCGGCCATGACAAAGCCGCCGAGCCGGAGCGTCTGGCCTACAGCCAGAGCCCCCTCCGAGGTAATGTCGTCCTTTACAATGAGACGAACCATCGAGCCTGACAGCGACGACACATAGGAACTCTCAATGAAAGCACCAATGTCGGTGTCAAAACCGGCGGATCTCGGGTAGGGGGTCCCGATCTGTGCGTCAAGGCTGATGGTAACAGGAAGCAAGGGACATAGATGTTTCCAGGTTCGGGCCCTCTCGATGGAGGTAAAACCCTACTTCCTGCTTGATTAATATTGATGATATGGGTAGTACAAGAGTAGATCTACCACGAGATCGTAGAGGCTAAACCCTGCGAGCTAGCCTATGATGGTATGATTGTAATTGTGATCGGCCTTCTAAGGACCAACCTCTCCGGTTTATATAGACACTGGAGAGGGCTAGGGTTTACATGGAGTCGGTTACAAGGAAGGAAATATAATATCCGGATCGCCAAGCTTGCCTTCCACACCAAGGAAAGTCCCATCCGGACATGGGTCGAAGTCTTGAGTCTCGTATCTTCACGCTTCAATAGTCTGGACGTTGTACACAGTCCGGCAGTCCGGATACCCCCTAATCCAGGACTCCCTCACCCGCTATCCGCCCCGCTGTCCTCCTCATCACTTTCTCTCGAGGAAGAGCTTCCATCGTTAGAATCTCCATCGGAGGAGCTCTCCACACAGCACTTCAGGCGAGTCCCGAACTCTCCGAAGACCTTGACGGAGAGTAGGCCGTCCTCCATTGATTTGAAGTAGAGGACGAGCCCCGCCGTCAGGCTATGGATTTCTACGTCCTGAGCTTGCATTAGTTTTCCCCGAAGAGGAGAGGATGATGCAGCACAGTAGCGTAAGTATTTCCCTCAGTTTTTGAGAACCAAGGTATCAATCCAGTAGGAGGCTACACACAAGTCCCTCGTACCTGCACAAAACGATAGCTACTCGCAACCAACGCGATTAGGGGTTGTCAATCCCTTCACGGTCACTTACGAGAGTGAGATCTGATAGAGATAATATTTTTGGTATTTTTGGTATAAAGATGCAAAGTGAAAAGTAAAGGCAAAGCAAAAACAAAGAAAGTATAAAAGTGATGGAGATTGATATGATGAGAATAGACCCGGGGGCCATAGGTTTCGCTAGTGGCTTCTCTCAAGAGCATAAGTATTCTACGGTGGGTGAACAAATTACTGTTGAGCAATTGACAGAATTTAGCATAGTTATGAGTATATCTAGGTATGATCATGTATATAGGCATCACGTCCGAGACAAGTAGATCGAAAGGATTCTGCATCTACTACTATTACTCCACTCATCGACCGCTATCCGGCATGCATCTAGAGTATTAAGTTAAAACAGAGTAACGCCTTAAGCAAGATGACATGATGTAGACGAATAAATTCATGCAATATGATAAATACCCCATCTTGTTATCCTCGATGGCAACAATACAATACGTGCCTTGCAACCCTTTACATCCTTTGGGTAAGGAAACCGCAAGATTGAACCCAAAGCCATGCACTTCTCCCATTGCAAGAACTACCAATCTAGTTGGCCAAACCAAACGGATAATTCAAAGAGACTTGCAAAGATAACTCAATCATACATAAAAGAATTGAGAGAAGATTCAAATATTATTCATAGATAAGCTGGATCATAAACCCACAATTCATCGGTCTCAACAAACACACCGCAAAAATAAGTTTACATCGAATAGATCTCCACGAGAGAGGGGGAGAACATTGTATTGAGATCCAAAAAGAGAGAAGAAGCCATCTAGCTACTAGCTATGGACCCGAAGGTCTGAAGTAAACTACTCACACTTCATCGGAGAGGCTATGGTGTTGATGTAGAAGCCCTCCATGGTGGATGCCCCTCCGTGAGCTCCGGAACAGGCCCCAAGATTGGATCTCGTGGATACAGGAAGTTGCGGCGGTGGAATTAGGTTTTTGGCTCCTGTTCTGATCGTTTGGGGGTACGTAGGTATATATAGGAGGAAGGAGTATGTCGATGGAGCATCAGGGGGCCCACGAGGCAGGGGGGCACGCCCTTGGGGGGCGCCCCCCTCCCTCGTGACCGCCTCCGATGTTCCATGGCGTAGGGTCCAAGTCTCCTGGATCACGTTCGGTGAGAAAATCACGTTTCCGAATGTTTCATTCCGTTTTGACTCCGTTTGATATTCTGTTTCTTCGAAACACTAAAAAAGGCAAAAAAAAAGCAATTCTGGGCTGGGCTTCCAGTTAATAGGTTAGTCCCAAAATTAATATAAAAGTGGAAAATAAAGCCCATTATAGTCCAAAACAATAGATAAAGTAGCATGGAGCAATCAAAAATTATAGATACGTTGGAGACGTATCAGGCATCCCCAAGCTTAATTCCTGCTCGTCCTCGAGTAGGTAAATGATAAAAAGAGAAATTTTGCTGCGGTGTGATACTTTGGCATAATTTCAATGTAAATCTTCTTAATCATGGTATGAATATTCAGATCCGAAAGATTGAAGACAAAAGTTCATATTGACATAAATATAATAATACTTCAAGCATACTAACTAAGCAATTATGTCTTCTCAAAATAACATGGCCAAAGAAAGTTATCCCAACAAAATCATATATTCTGGCTATGCTCCATCTTCCCCACACAAAGTATTTAAATCATGCACGACCCCGATGACAAGCTAAGCAATTGTTTCATACTTTAACATTTTCAAAACTTTTTCAATCTTCACGCAATACAAGTGCGTGAGCCATGGATATAGCACTATATGTGGAATAGAATGGTGGTTGTGGAGAAGACAAAAGGGAGAAGATAGTCTCACATCAACTAGGCGTATCAACGGGCTATGGAGATGCCCATCAATAGATATCAATGTGAGTGAGTAGGGATTGCCATGCAACGGATGCACTAGAGCTATAAGTATATGAAAGCTCAACAAAAGAAACTAAATGGGTGTGCATCCAACTCGCTTGCTCACGAAGACCTAGAGCATTTGAGGAAGCCCATCATTGGAATATACAAGCCAAGTTCTATAATGAAAAATTCCCACTAGTAAATGAAAGTGAAAAAATGAGAGACACTCTATCATGAAGATCATGGTGCTACTTTGAAGCACAAGTGTGGTAAAAGGATAGTAACATTGTCCCTTCTCTCTTTTTCTCTCATTTTTTTATTTGGGCCTTTTCTCTTTTTTATGGCCTCTTTTTTTCGTCCAGAGCCTTATGGGTGAATCATAGTCTCCATCATCCTTTCCTCACTTGGGACAATGCTCTAATAATGATGATCATCACACTTTTATTTACTTACAACTCAACAATTACAACTCGATTCTTAGAACAAAATATGACTCTATATGAATGCCTCCCGTGAGTACCGGATATGCAATGAAACATGAGTGACATGTATGAAAGAATTATGAACGGTGGCTTTGCCACAAATACGATGTCAACTACATGATCATGCTAGCAATAGGACAATGATGGAGCGTGTCATAATAAACGGAATGGTGGAAAGTTGCTATCAGGACCGGCTTTCCGGGATAATAATTTCCAGAAAGTGGCCCTTGTGCTCACCAGCCCCAGGATTACTGTTAGCTGATGAGGCACCAACTTGATACAGAAATTCCAAGCAAAATACATAATATGTAGTACAAGACCATTCTGGCCTATGAGTACAACAATTGGTTTCTAGTGGTTGATGGCGGAAGCGGTTTGTGGATCATCAGCATTTATGGGACTCCATTTCCCACAGGAACAGCTGACCAGGTTAACTCCTATCTTCGCGAGGCTGCTATCACCATTGCTTAGGTTCCGGGGCTGTCATCGCAAGGCACCTCTCCAAGCAAGAAATCTGGCCAAGACAATAGCCAGGGACAAGCCAGTGAGTACTTTGAATGTACTCGCAAACATTATGAACATGGGTATAATATAACAACCGATAATCATGCTCTGAAAATATTCTATGATCACAACGTCAGTCATAAAAATAAAATCCTTGATGCATGCAAGCAGGTTATTTGTATGCAACAATGAATATGTAATAACAGAGTAGAAATAAAAAAATACACCGATCGGGGATCTGAAGCGACGCCTCTAAAGGATAGTAAATAACGAGCATGCCTCAGTCGGGCATCTGAGCGACACCACATAAAGGGCTTATAAAGCAAATAAGTAACAAGCATGCCACAGTCGGGCGTCTGAGCGACATCACATAAAGGGCTTATAAAGTAAATAAATAACAAGCATGCCACAGTCGGGCGTCTGAGCGACACCACATAAAGGGCTTATAAAGCAAATAAATAACAAGCATGCCACAGTCGGGCGTCTGAGCGACACCACATAAAGGGCTTATAAAGTAAATAAATAACAAGCATGCCACAGTCGGGCGTCTGAGCGACACCACATAAAGGGCTTATAAAGTAAATACAGTGAATATCCAGGAGGTAGAACCATCCCAGAGATACTCAATAATTCAAATAATATAACGGGTTAGTCCATAACAAATAGTAATCATGATCATCAAAAGTCACAAGTCGTGATCCCAGTTCTGGTTTAACAATTTCTCCTCCGAAAACCGACACTAAGACCGACACTTGACCCACCCCAGACTGTAGTCCTTAACCATGGACACGGCTATTCGAATAGATTTAACATCTGCAGAGGGTGTACTCTTTACCCAGGAGTAACGGATTCCTTTAGCCCATCGGGACTAATTCCTTCTACGGCCTTTTAGTTGAAAACACACCTAACTTGCACACACCAGCTTAACTTACAGATTATGCGGAATCACCCACACGACACCTATTAAGCAAACTCTAAGTGGGGAGGCTACAACCCCGCGTAGCATGGGATCAAATTTATATCGCGCGCTCTAAGGGGTGGCCTCCCCTCTCGGCCCCAACTGGAAACACCCATGCCCCCGGACCAGGTGGCCTACCTATCGACTACAACTGGTATCTTCCACCATGGCCTCTCTGTACGGTATGTGCTAGAAAGGGGTTGACGACATACTGAACCGTACCCTACTTGCTGTAGGGACAAGTGGTAGTACGAAACAAGTATGGGGGTTATCTTTGGAACAAGACTCGATCTATGGTCGACTCAGGAGGTTTAAGTATTCCCTGCATGATTAGCATAACGAATATATTTCATCCAACAGACAGAATCACCACTCATCATACCCCTCATGCCATGCCGGACACACTTGTCTCGACGAGGAACTAGGGACAAGCTCGGGTCTACCCAAGACAGAGACTTTCCCGTTTTCCTTCCGGTACTCACGAAAGGCATACATGGATGATCACTATCACAAGCATGTCCATTTCCAACAGCAAGGAAATTTCCAATAAGCATTCATGCAAATGATCATATCACCACATAAAATAACGAGTTCTACGTATTGAGGTGGTGTCATAATCGTGTCAAACAATGCATGAAAAATATTATGCCAGGGTTTAGAATGCTTGCCTTCAAGTTGTGGGGAGGCAGGGTTCATTCCAACACTTTGAAAGTTTTCTCCTCTCTCCGACAATCCTAATTTTGAAAATATTCGAATTAACACATAGTTTAAAAACAGTACAAAAAAGTTGCTTGGAATTTTTTTAAATAAATCTTAAAATAAACTAGACTAAATTTTAGGAAGGTAGGAAAAAGAATCAACTCATTTGGAGTTTTATTTAAAAAGTTATGGCCAGTCAAAGTTTAGTCAATATTCTGATTTTAAATAAAACAGAAAAAGAAAAGAAAAACGTTTCGAACAGGTACACGTCGAATACGTACTTATCCTTTACGAATTCACTTAACAAACGTGGTCCGGTGCGGTGTCACTGACAGTGGGTCCCGGGGGCCCACCGGTCGTTTGACCGGTCTCCCCGCCTCCTTCCTCCTCCGGGCCGAGCAGGCGGGGGCTCCGGCGATCGTCTCCGTGATTGGCGGCCCCTCGGCTCCGGTGGGCAGGGATGGATCCGCTGATCGAGGCGGTCCTCCCGGTGGTCGTTGGGTCGTCGGGGGTGGAAGGAGTCGCCGGCGGCGAGCTCCGCGGCAGAGGAGGCTTCGGGTGGTTTGGGGTTTTCGCTCTACGGTGGTTCTCCGTCGAGGCTGAAGGTCTGGGCGGCTCCGCAAGATCATGTGGAGTCTGGTGGTGGCGTTGGATGGAGGGAGGGGCTCTGGTTGTGGTAAACGGGGCTAGAACATGGCGGCGGCCGAACCGGCCGGAGTTGGGGACGACGGCCTTCCCCTGATGATTGCTGGCTGTGGGGGTGCCATGGGGGTGGCCTGAGGTCGTCTGAGTGCTCGGATGAGCTTGGGGGCCTCCTTTTATAGCGCGACGAAGTCGGTTATGCGGCGGTGGATAAGGATGCCGGCGACCGCCGTTCTGTAGCTCGCAGGGCTGGGGATGGCGGCAGGAGCTAGCGGACGGGCGGACTCTGCTCCTGTGGGCGAGCCGGGCGAGCGGAGTGGTTTCAGGCGGTGCCGACCAGTGCAGAGGCTGTCGGGCGGCAGTGGCGGCTAGCTTCTGGCTTGCTCGGGGAACAGGCCAGGGGCGCGGCGGCTCGGGCGCGGCACGTGCAAAATGCACGCTCTGGGCGCGCCCAGAGCATGCCCACCAGGTGCTCGGCGAAATGCCCGTGCATTCCATAGAGCTTGGGTGAGGCTGGCAATTAGCAGACCTAGGTTAGCAGTAGCTAGGAGTTTATTGGAAAACGTAGTTAGGCAAAGGAAGCAGGTTCATTGCACAAACCAGAAACTATGTCAAAACTGATCATGCCCACAAGGTGCTTGACAGAATGCCACATGCACCTAGGCATTTCTTGGGGTGTCCAAACTCTCCAGGCTAGTGTCTCTTTAATTGCAAAAGAGGGTGGTAAGGTCATTTGGGCAAAAGAAGAAACTTGCTAGTGCAAGTTTTGCAAAACCTCAGTTCTGGACAGGAGGTAAATGGCATCATTGTATGGACCAAAAATCTCCCAATGGGTCCAATCTCGTGGACTTAAGGGTTTGGTAAGGTGTACTACAAGCAGGAGAAAGCTCATGGGTAAAGGAGCAAGTTAAAAGATGGTTGCAGTACAAATCACCAAGTTGCACCAGAATGAAGATGAGGATGATTCACTCAAATATTTCAAAGAACATCCCTGGATTTTTGCATGAAGTTGAATAATATGCTCCTACTGACCTCCCCTAATTTTGGTAGAAGTTTTAAAGAAATATTTAAATAGGTTGTAGTGTAAAATTGCCCACTGGACCAGATTAGAAAACTTGGTGTAGAACTCAAAGTATTCAAATAATGAAATATATTTTTGCATAAAAGTGTTTTAAAAACATCACATGACATCCCCAAATTTTGGTGGAATTTTTGAATGACTTTATAAAAGGGTTGCAGTGCAAATGGGACCCTAAACTTATGAAAAACCCCTTTGGAGAAATAAAGCTCAGGGAAAGATAATTATATAAATAATCCTACTGATAAAAGAATTGTTTTATTTGAGAGGGTAAATGAGTCCAATAATGATTGAAAAGTTTTCACCTGGGGTAAAAACTCCATAATAATAGAGAGAAGAATGGTTCTGAAATCAAGAGGGAATCCAGAAAATAAAATTTAAGTTCCTGGCAAAATTTTAATATACAAAACATGGTTAAATTTTTGGGGCGTCACAGTTGCATGGCAATATATCTCGGAATGGCTATAGAAATGCCATGATAGGTAGGTATGGTGGCTGTTTTGAGGAAGATATATGGTAGGTGTATGATACCGACGAAAGGTGCACGGTATTAGAGAGGCTAGCAACGGTGGAAGGATGGGAAAAAGTGTGTATAATCCATGGACTCAACATTAGTCATAAAGAACTCATATACTTATTGCAAAAATCTAGAAGTTATCAAAGCAAAGTATTACGCCAAGCATGCTCCTAGGGAGATAGATTGGTAGGAAAAGACCATCGCTCGTCCCCGACCGCCACTCATAAGGAAGACAATCAATAAATAAATCATGCTCCGAGTTCATCACATAACGGTTCACCATACGTGTATGCTACGGGAATCACAAACTTTAACACAAGTATTCTTCAAATTCACAACTACTCAACTAGCACGACTCTAATATCACTATCTTCATATCTCAAAACAATTATCAAGCATCAAACTTATCTTAGTATTCAACGCACTCAAAAGAAAGTTTCACATATCTTGAATACCAAGTATATTAATATTAAGCAAATTACCATGCTATTAACGACTCTCAAAATAATCTAAGTGAAGCATGAGAGATCAAGTTTCTTTAAAACAAATCCACCACCATGCTCTAAAAAGATCTAAGTGAAGCACTAGAGCAAAAATTATCACGCTCAAAAGATATAAGTGAAGCACATAGAGCAAAACTATCAAGCTCAAAAGATATAAGTGAAGCACATAGAGTATTCTATCAAATTCCAATTCATGTATGGCTCTCTCAAAAGGTGTGTACAGAAAGGATGATTGTGGTAAACTAACAAGCAAAGACGCAAATAATACACGATGCTCCAAGCAAAACACATATCATGTGGTGAATAAAAATATAGCTCCAAGTAAATTACCGATGGACGTGGATTTAAAGAGGGATGCCTTCCGGGCATCCCCAAGCTTTGACTTTTGGTGTCCTTGGATTATCTTGGGGGTGCCATGGGCATCCCCAAGCTTAGGCTCTTGCCCCTCCTTGTTCCATAATCCATCAAAAGAATTCACCCAAAACTTGAAAACTTCACAACAAAAAACTCAATAGAAATCTCGTGAGCTCTGTTAGAGAAAGAAAACAAAATACTACTTTAAGGTACTGTAATGAACTCATTATTTATTTATATTGGTGTTAAACCTACTGTATTCCAACTTCTCTATGGATCATAAACTATTTTATTAGCCATAGATTTATCAAAATAAGCAAACAACACACACAAAACAGAATCTGTCAAAAACAGAACAGTCTATAGTAATCTGTAACTAACGCAAACTTCTGGAACTCAAAAACTTGTACCAAAATTAGACTACCTGGAAAATTTGTCTATTGATCAGAAGCAATTGGAATCAGTATTTTATCACGTTCTGGTGATTTTTAACAATTCGGGCACTGAGCACAAAGTTTCTGGAAATTACAGCAAGATCAAATAACTATCATCCAAGAAGATCCAATAGGTCTAGCTTGGCACAAACACTAATTAAAACATAAAACCACATCAAACAGAGGCTAGATGGATTATTTATTCCTAAACAGAAGAAAAAACAAAAAACTAAAAAATAAAATTGGGTTGCCTCCCAACAAGCGCTATCGTTTAACGCCCCTAGCTAGGCATTGAAATTTCAAAGATGCTCACAAGAAAGACAAGAATTGTGGCACAAAGATAGCATCATAAAACATGTGACAACACACTTAAGTCTAACATACTTCCTATTCATAGGCATATTATAGGCAAACAAATTATCATAGCAAGCAAAAACTAGCATATGCAAGGAAGCGGAAAGGAACAATAGCAATCTTAACATAACGAGAGGTAATTTAGTAACATGAAAATTTCTATAACCATATTTTCCTCTCTCATAATAATTACATGTAGGATCATAAGAAAATTCAGCAATATAGCTATCACATAACATATTCTCAACACGATCCACATGCATGCGAAGTTGACACTCTTCCGAAATAGTGGGATTAATATTAACTAAAGTCATGACCTCTCCAAACCCACTTTTATCAAAAACTTCATAAGATTGAACATTATCCAAATATGTGGTTTCAAAAGTTGACACTCTCCCAAACCCACTTTCAATATTATTGCAAACACTATTATCAATCTCATATTCATCATGGGGATTAAATAAATTTTCAAGATCATAAGAAGAATCACCCCAATCATGATCATTGCAACAAGTAGAGGACATAGCAAAACTAGCATCCCCAAGCTTAGGGTTTTGCATATTATTAGCACAATTGACATCAAGATAATTTATAGTAAAATCATTGAAATCATGCTTTTCATCGAGGGAGCTATCAAACATGGGGGCAATAGCAACAATCTCATTTTTAACATAAGGAACTATAGCAAATTGCCTTCATGAATATTGGCATCATGGCCACAAGAATAGCAAGCATCATGTTCATCAAGGGATATTTCAACCAAATCATCGGAATCATCATTATCTATAAATTCATGCATATCATTATTTTCTTCCAAAGCAACGGTCATTCTTTCAATAAATTCTTGGACATAGACATTATGAGCAAGGTTTTCATTGCAATATTTAAGTATGAAGAAGTTTTCAGATTTGTTGAGAGTAAAATCATACTTTTCAATCAAAGAAGCAACTTCATGAGCACCCTTAAAAACGACAAATTATTCAATTTGTTCGATATCATAGTAACTATAAACACCATTTGCATAAGAAGATAAGATTTCATTATCATTGAACTCACATAGGTAGGGAAGGTGTTTTTTAGGGCTCTTAGAGCAACAAGTAAAATCACACATTTCACAAAGATTCAAATCATAGCATAGCAGACTATTTATATGGTACCGTAAGAGTCTCCCTTTTTCAGACAAATGGTGACGCACAAAATGAGCATGCTCATCTAAAGATTTCCCATCAACTAGGCTAGTTGGGGTTTCAAAGACGAAAGATAAGAATCGAAGATGATCCAAGTAGAACACTTTAATTGGATCCATAACAATAGACTTTTAGCAAGCAAAGATGCAAGCAAATATAAGGCACATGGTAACACAAGCAAACAAGAAGCAAGCGGAAAAGAGAGGGCAAATAAAACGGCAAGGGTGAAGTGGAGGAGAGGAAAAGCGAGGCAAATGGCAAATAATGTAATGCGAGAGATAGGGATTGTGATGGGTACTTGGTATGTTGACTTTTGCGTAGACTCCCGACAGCGGCGCCAGAAATCCTTCTCGCTTCGTCTTGAGCTTGCGTTGGTTTTCCCGAAGAGGAGAGGATGATGCAGCACGATGGCGTAAGTATTTCCCTCAGTTTTTCAGAACCAAGGTATCAATCCAGTAGGAGGCCACGCACAAGTCCCTCATACCTGCACAAAACGATAGCTACTCTCAACCAATGCGATTAGGGGTTGTCAATCCCTTCACGGTCACTTATGAGAGTGAGATCTGGTAGAGATAATATTTTTGGTATTTTTGGTATAAAGATGTAAAGTGAAAAGTAAAGGCAAAGCAAAAACAAAGCAAGTATAAAAGTGATGGAGATTGATATGATGAGAATAGACCCGGGGGCCATAGGTTTCGCTAGTGGCTTCTCTCAAGAGCATAAGTATTCTACGGTGGGTGAACAAATTACTGTTGAGCAATTGATGTATGAGCATATTTATGAGTATATCTAGAATGCGATCATGTATATAGGCATCACGTCCGAGACAAGTAGATCGAAACGATTCTGCATCTACTACTATTACTCCACTCATCGACCGCTATCCAAAGATGCATCTAGAGTATTAAGTTAAAAACAAAGTAACGCCTTAAGCAAGATGACATGATGTAGAGGAATAAATTCATGCAATATGATAAATACCCCATCTTGTTATCCTCGATGGCAACAATACAATATGTGCCTTGCAACCCTTTACATCACTTTGGGTAAGGACACCGCAAGATTGAACCCAAAGCCATGCACTTCTCCCATTGCAAGAACTACCAATCTAGTTGGCCAAACCAAACGGATAATTCAAAGAGACTTGCAAAGATAACTCAATCATACATAAAAGAATTCAGAGAAGATTCAAATATTATTCATAGATAAGCTGGATCATAAACCCACAATTCATCGGTCTCAACAAACACACCGCAAAAAGAAGATTACATTGAATAGATCTCCACGAGAAAGGGGGAGAACATTGTATTGAGATCCAAAAAGAGAGAAGAAGCCATCTAGCTACTAGCTATGGACCCGAAGGTCTGAAGTAAACTAATCACACTACATCGGAGAGGCTATGGTGTTGATGTAGAAGCCCTCCGTGGTGGATGCTTCCTCCGGCGGAGCTCCGGACCAGGCCCCAAGATGGGATCTCATGGAT
Source organism: Aegilops bicornis (assembly GCA_021605145.1). Taxonomy (NCBI): domain Eukaryota; kingdom Viridiplantae; phylum Streptophyta; class Magnoliopsida; order Poales; family Poaceae; genus Aegilops; species Aegilops bicornis. The sequence goes on along the minus strand of CM038675.1, from coordinate 630,167,939 downwards.
ACAGGAAGTTGCGGCAGTGGAATTAGGTTTTTGGCTCCTGTTCTGATCGTTTGGGGGTACGTAGGTATATATAGGAGGAAGGAGTACGTCGGTGGAGCAGCAGGGGGCCCAGGAGGCAGGGGGACGTGCCCTAGGGGGGCGCGCCCCCCACCCTCATGACCGCCTCCGATGTTCCTTGGCGTAGGGTCCAAGTCTCCTGGATCACGTTCGGTGAGAAAATCACGTGTCTGAAGGTTTCATTCCGTTTGGACTCCGTTTGATATTCTGTTTCTTCGAACACTGAAAAAGGCAAAAAACAGCAATTCTGGGCTGGGCCTCCGTTTAATAAGTTAGTCCCAAAAATAATATAAAATTGGAAAATAAAGCCCATTATAGTCCAAAACAATAGATAAAGTAGCATGGAGCAATAAAAAATTATAGATACGTTGGAGACGTATCATGGATGCGAGCTAACGTCTTCCACCCACGACAGTGGTACATGACTCGAGGAGCCGGGAAGTCAACGTCGACTAGCGTTCCCTCGTTCCCGCAACCCCTCATGTGCAACCTGAGGGATTGGGGCCGGTCACGCTCCATCTCCCGAGCAAACGGGGCGGGAAGACAAAGAAGGCGATTGGAGGCCGGCGCAGCCTAATGAAGAACTCGCGGGGCTGGTCTCCGACATGGCTTTCCATCGGGAAAGGCATCATTGGCGGGGGCGAAGCCGGCGCGCCGCCCCATCCTCCTCTTCCCCAAGCACTGCGACCTCTTCCCCGGCCTCTCCCATGGCCTCGCCCCCTCCCCCTTCCCCTCGTGGCTGGCTCCACCACCGCGGGCTCGGGAGGAGGAGGGACGCGTTGTCGAGCGGCGACCCTCGCTGCCACCGTCGAAGGACCAGGATTCCCTTTTTCTCCATTGCGAGTGAAAGGAAGAAGCAGAAGCAAGAGGAGATAGATGACAGAAGAGTGATGGACGTCATCCCCCCGTCCCCCTCCTTATAAAGGAGCGGAGTCGGGGCTCGGCCGCCCCGTTCGGCCAATCCAACCACGAGAGGCGCGCAGAATTGGGATCGACCCGCTGCCCCAACCAGCGACGGCCCGGTTTCCCGCCCCTGCCGCTTGCTACCCCAAGTGCACGGGGGACGCGTGGCGGACGTGCAGAACCGAGGATAAAGGAGCGACCTCTCCCACCCCGTGATCGTGGGAGTGGACGCCTTGAAGACCGTGCCCGGCCCGTTCGATAAATGAGCCGCGCCTCCGCCTCCCTCTTTTTACGGGGAATGCGCGAGCCGCCTCTTTACTGCGAGGTGACGCATGCATGTGAAAACCGACCAACGCATGCCGCCCACGTCACGCACACCCCTCCACGCCACACCACGCACGCGGGTCATGGGAAGCGGAGCGCGCAAAAAGTCTTACCGCGGTAAAAACCGCCCCGCCTGCCCGCGCACCGTTTTGGGCTTGACCCAACAACGTGTCGCGCTTATGTTTGGCCCGATCCGGGGCTCTGCCGGTGTACAAAAAGAGGGCACGCTTTTGTACCTTTACTGCTGCACGGGCAAATGTCGAGCCGCCTACGACCACACCAAGCAGAGCAGGGGAGGTGAGCCAAGGTAAGACCGAAGCTCATGATAATCAGAGCAATGCCAAGGCCAAGACCACAAAGAGCAGAGGGACGAAGCAGGTTCCCCTGGCAAGACCCTTGCCAGGGCAACCTCAGCGGCCCCGGAAAGATCCTTGCCGGGACAGCTCGCCCCACACCAACAGAGTGAGCCACCCTTGAGCCCACGGCTGCCAACACCGTCATCAACGTGGGGCCAGGGCTCGGGAAGGCACCTCTGTGGTGGCATGCAGATCTTTGTGAAGACATATTCAAGATCAGATGAGGATTAGAAGATGATGATCCTTGGCAAGATCCTTGCCGAGGAAGGCTACCAGACCCCCGGCAAGACCCTTGCCGGCGACGACAGCGCGCCACGGCAAGACCCTTGCCGGGCCACACGGCAAGACCCTTGCTGGGCCACCCGGCAAGGCCTTCACCAAGGACGCCGGCGGGACCATTGCCAGGCCCGCGACAACCAAGCTTCCACCACCGTTCCCATACAGCTGCCAGCCCAACCAGCTGGGCGGGCACCTGCGTGGCAACATGCAGCTCCCAGGCCAACTCATCAAGCGCCTGCGTGGCGGCATGCAGATCTTCGTGAAGGCTCCACCACCGCGCCACCTCAGCTGCCTGCCTGCCTACATGGCGTCGCACGCATCGCTGGCCAGGGCGCGTGTTGAAGCAAGGAGGAGCGGTGATGGACGGGACGGGCCTCGCCCTGTCCCCGATAAAGCAAGGGGACACCTAAGCTACGCATTTAATGTGTCTTGTCCTGTAATACGAGCAATAAGCTCAGGGCACCGTACGCCTTTCCACCTCATGTGTGTCACTGTGGCAACCCCTTTCAACTATAAAAGGAGGACCATGGCGTACCAGAGAAGGATTCGGCTCTTTCGAACCACGCAATGACCACAACGAGTTCGAGAGCTCAAGAACTCTCAGAAATACACCCACCAAAGCAGGACTAGGGTTTTACGCATTCTCACGGCCCAAATCTGGGTAAACGATCCTTGTGGTATCTACTAGCCCTGCTCTCCTCGCAACCCTGCACCCCGGCAACCGTATTAGGATTCTTGTGATCCCATAGGTGTCGTTCCACACCGACACACTGAAACAAGGGAAAAAACAGAGACTGGCACTAGGCTCTGGGTCAATAGGTTAGTCCCAAAAGTAATATAAAAGTGCATAATAAAGCCCATAAACATCCAAGACGCATAATAATAGCATGAATGCTTCATAAATTATAGATACGTTGGAGACGTATCAGTGCCCACCTGGGGCACCTTCCGGACTCCATTTCTCTTCCGTATGCTTGTCCTCCAAGATGAAAAAAAAATCTATATATACTTCCCAAACCTGTTGATCACCGTATCGCGAAGAAATCCTCTGTTCTCTTTCCTTGTTGTTTCCGGTCAGATTTATCAAGCCAGACATCATCTCATCCTGCTCCTCCAACAACATGGAAGAAGATGCTTGGTTGATGAAGATCGAGATGAAGCGGGAGGAGCCTACAAACACCGCCAAAGGGGACAAGGGCAAGAAAACTACCTTAGATCCATCCCCGGAGGCAGCACAAGCACTGCTGGCCGATGAGGAGGAAGAGGATATCCTTAAGCCATACCTTACTCACCTTACTCTTGCTGAGATTGAAGCTTTTCGCGTCATTGAAATAGTTTGCATACAGAATAAGTATCTCACTTGTGAAAACATTCTGCATCAAGAGCATATCATCCATCTCCAGAGCGTCATCCGTCGATTGGAGAATCTCTTGATCCTTAAGGATAGGATCGCTTCATCACCACCATCATCTTCTTCACCGCCAAAAGAGAACCGAGTATTGGGTATGGGCACTCCCCTTGGCTTCCGCCAAGCTTGGGGGAGGTGCCCCGATATCGTATCATCCCACTATCTTTTTTCCTTTACTTCTTTTAGTTCGGTCCTTTGCTTTAGATGAATAAAAGTTTAGTTCGTTCCTTTCTTCTTTGAGATTTTGCTTAGTGATCTATCCTTGTAATTGTGTGCAAGTTATATAATAAAGTTTAGTTTGAGTTTTTGCTTTCTTTACTTTCATGTTGCAAATAAAACAAAAGAAATAAAGAAAGCAAAAGAGAAAGGAAATAATGAAAAGAAAGGATAGAAATAAGGAAAAGACCATATACTAATCCTATGGTAGGTGGTGACACCACATAAGGAAAAGTATAAGTAGAAAATTTTATTAGAGATTGACAAACATAGCATTAGTCAATGATGCAACTCATGAAAGAATTAATAAGGGAAGAGAAGATTCACATATAAACATACTATCCTAGAAATCTTTTGTGATTGTGAGCCCTCATCAAAATAATATATGCCAAAAATTGTTGACGTTGGACAAGGAAGACAACTTAATGGTTTATGTTTGTTTATATTCACATAGAAGTCATATTGTCATAGATCCTTCAACATGTGGTGCTTGCCCCCTATCTTTGCTAGCCAAAAATTCCGCACTAAGTAGAGATACTACTTGTGCATCCACAAACCCTTAAACCCAAATCTTATTTTCATGTGTTCACCATACCTACCTAGGGATTGAGGAAGGTCCCTCAAGTAAGTTGTCATCGGTGCAAAAAGGCAATAAACATTGCTTCTAAAAGTGTGAGATCATTTAGTGTAAGAGAAAATTGAGCGTTGCACGAACTTGTGATGGTGAAGAACAAAAGTGATAGACTGCATAGTAAAGGTCGCTATCACAAGGGGCAATGTAACATGACGTTCTTTTGCATTAAGGGGTTGAGCATACAAACAAATAAGCGCATGGCAACCTCTACTTCCCTCTGTGAAGGGCCTATCTTTTACTATTATGTATTTACTTATGCAAAGAGTCAAAGTTTTCCTTCTATTCCTTTTAATATTTCTCCTTTGGCAAGCATCATGTGGTGAGGAAAGATCTAGGCACATATGTCTAGTTGAATATACACTACTGCAGGATACTGCTAACGCGACACTACGATCAGAGACCCTTTGCCGAAACTGTGTGCGATGCAATAATCACAAACGGTGGTTTAAAAAAGCCATAAAAAAGGTGCAAAACGTTTGTGATGGCGGAGCCATCAAACACGGTTCAAATTTTAGTTGCATGTGTGATGTAGGGCACACGGTTAATCCATTCAAACTGTCTGCGATGAGGCAGAACAACAGAAATGGGCAGCCATTACAATGTGTGTGCGATGCAGGACACACAGTTAATCCATTCGAACTGTCTGCGATGAGGTAGAAAAAGAAACGGGCAGCCATATCAATGTGTGTGCGATATACGGCATACAGTTCACTCGGACGAACTGTTTTCGATTAGGGAACACAAAAGAAACGGTTCAACTTAACAAAATGTGTGTGATATGCGGCATACAGTTCACATGGATGAACTGTTTGCGATGAGCCAAAAGAACACAAACGAGTCATGTAAACAAGATGTGTGTGATACGTGGCAAACAACTGACTCGGATGACCTGTTTGCGATGAGAAATTACAACACATACGATCAATACAGTTACTCCGTGTGCAATTCTGTATGTACAAAAAACTTTGAAAAATGCAAACTAGTTGCTTGCGGTGGCTAGGAGTATCGCACACGATGCGTCAGCGAGTACTCGTGTGCGATGATTAGTATGTTACACATACGTTTCCTTATGTTAACATGTGTATGAATTTGCAATATGGACAGTTAATATGCAAATGCCTTCTGGACATCGGGCACATGCTTAAACTCAATGAACTGTATACGATACTAATACTTTCCATGAGAATTTATGAACTTGGTGATAACCCACAAGTATAGGGGATCGCAACAGTTTTCGAGGGTAGAGTATTCAACCCAAATTTATTGATTCGACACAAGGGGAGCCAAAGAATATTCTCAAGTATTAGCAGTTGATTTGTCAATTCAACCACACCTGGATAACATAGTATCTGCAGCAAAGTATTTAGTACCAAAGTAGTATGGAAGTAATGGTAACAGTGGCAAAGGTAACAGTAGCAGTATTGTAGTGATTGTAACAGTGGAAAAGGAAAAGTAACTAAGCGAAGAACAATATGTGAAAAGCTCGTAGGCATTGAATCGGTGATGGAGAATTATGCCGGATGCGATTTTTCATGCAACAGTTATAACATAGGGTGACACAGAACTAGCTCCAATTCGTCAATGTAATGTAGGCATGTATTCTGAATATAGTCATACGTGCTTATGGAAAAGAACTTGCATGACATCTTTTGTCCTGCCCTCCCATGGCAGCGGGGTCCTATTGGAAACTAAGGGATATTAAGGCCTCCTTTTAATAGAGTACCGGACCAAAGCATTAACACATAGTGAATACATAAACTCCTCAAACTATGGTCATCACCGGGAGTGGTCCCGATATTTTCACTTCGGGGTTGCCGGATCATAACACATAGCAGGTGACTATAGAATTGCAAGATAGGATCAAGAACTCACATATATTCATGAAAACATAATAGGTTCAGATCTGAAATCATGGCACTGGGCCCTAGTGACAAGCATTATGCATAGCAAAGTCATAGCAACATCAATCTCGTAACATAGTGGATACTAGGGATCAAACCCTAACAAAACTAACTCGACTACATGATAAATCTCATCCAACCCATCACCGTCCAGCAAGCCTACGATGGAATTACTCACGCACAGTGGTGAGCATCATGAAATTGGTGATGGAGGATGGTTGATGATGACGATGGCGACGGATTCCCCTCTCCGGAGCCCGGAACGGACTCTAGATCAGCCCTCCCGAGAGAGTTTAGGGCTTGGCGGCGGCTCCATATCGTAAAACGTGATGAATCTTTCTCTCTGATTTTTTCTCCCCGAACACGAATATATGGAGTTGGAGTTGAGGTCAGTGGAGCTCCAAGGGGCCCACGAGGAAGGGGGTGCGCCCAGGGGGGGCAGGCGCGTCTCCTACCCTCGTGGACAGGATGTGGCCCCCCTGACCTTGATTCTTTCGCCATTATTTTTTATATTTTCCAAAAATAATATCTGTTGATTTTCAGGTCATTTCGAGAACTTTTGTTTCTGCACAAAAATAACACCATGACAATTCTGCTGAAAACAGCGTCAGTCGGGGTTAGTTCCATTCAAATCATGCAAGTTAGAGTTCGAAACAAGGGCAAAAGTGTTTGGAAAAGTAGATACGTTGGAGATGTATCAACTCCGCCAAGCCTAAACCTTTGCTTGTCCTCAAGCAATTCAGTTGACAAACTGAAAGTGATAAAGAAAAACTTTTACAAACTCTGTTTGCTCTTGTTGTTGTAAATATGGAAAGCCAGCATTCAAGTTTTCAACAAAGATTATGAACTAACCATATTCACAATCAAATTTAGGTCTCATGTTTACTCATATCAATGGCATAATCAACTAGCAAGCAATAATAATAAATCTCGGATGACAACACTTTCTCAAAACAATCATAATATGATATAACAAGAAGAAATCTCGCTAGACCTTTCTCGAGACCGCAAGAAACATAAATGCAGAGCACCTTTAAAGATCAAGGACTGACTAAACATTGTAATTCATGGTAAAAGAGATCCAGTCATAGTCATACTCAATATAAATTAATAGTGATGGATGCAAATGACAGCGATGCTCTCCAGCTGGTGGTTTTTTTATAAGAGGGTGATGACTCAACATAAAAGTAAATAGATAGGCCCTTCGTAGAGGGAAGTAGGGATTTGCAGAGGTGCCAGAGCTCGATTTTGAAATAGAGATAAATAATATTTTGAGCAGTATACTTTCATTGTCAACATAACAATCGAGAGATGGCGATATCTTCCATGCTACACACATTATAGGCGGTTCCCGAGAAGAATGGTAAAGTTTATACTCCCCCACCACCAACAAGCATTGATACGTCTCCAATGTATCTACTTTTCCAAACACTTTTGCCCTTGTTTTGGACTCTAACTTGCATGATTTGAATGAAACTAACCCGGACTGACGCTGTTTTCAGCAGAACTACCATGATGTTGTTTTATGTGTAGAAAAGAAAAGTTCTCGGAATGTCCTGAAAGTCCACGGAGGCACTTTTTGGAATTTAAAAGAATTATTGGGCGAAAGAAATACATCAGGGGGCCCAGGGCCAGTCCACGAGACAGGGGGCGCGCCCCCTATCTCGTGGGTCCCCTGGACCTCCTCCGACCTCAACTCCAACTCCATATATTCCGTCTCGGGGAGAGAAAAATCAGAGAGAAAGCTTCATCGCGTTTTACGACATGGAGCCGCCGCCAAGCCCTAATCTCTCTCGAGAGGGCTGATCTGGAGTCCGTCCGGGCTCCGGAGAGGGGGATTCGTCGTCGTCGTCATCATCAACCATCCTCCATCACCAATTTCATGATGCTCACCACCGTGCGTGAGTAATTCCATCATAGGCTTGCTGGACGGTGATGGTTTGGATGAGATTTACCATGTAATCAAGTTAGTTTTGTTAGGGTTTGATCCCTAGTATCCACTATGTTCTGAGATTGATGTTGCTATGACTTTGCTATGCTTAATGCTTGTCACTAGGGCCCGAGTGCCATGATTTCAGATCTGAACCAATTATGTTTTCATGAATATATGTGTGTTCTTGATCCTATCTTGTAAGTCTATAGTCACCTATTATGTGTTATGATCCGACAACCCCGAAGTGACAATAATCGGCATACTTCTCGGTGATGACCGTAGTTTGAGGAGTTCATGTATTCACTATGTGCTAATTCTTTGTTCCGGTTCTCTATTAAAAGGAGGCCTTAATATCCCTTAGTTTCCGTAAGGACCCTGCTGCCACGAGAGGGTAGGACCAAAGATGTCATACAAGTTCTTTTCCATAAGCACGTATGACTATTTACGGAATACATGCCTACATTACATTGATGAGTTGGAGCTAGTTCTATATCACCCTATGTTATAGCTATTGCATGAGGAATCGCATCCGACATAATTATCCATCACTGATCCATTGCCTACGAGCTTTTCATATATTGTTCTTCGCTTATTTACTTTTGCTACCGTTACCTTTATTATCATACCACTTTTGCTACTAAACACTTTGTTGCAGATACTAAGTTATCCAGGTGTGGTTGAATTGACAACTCAACTGCTAATACTCAAGAATATTCTTTGGCTCCCCTTGTGTCGAATCAATAAATTTGGGTTGAATACTTTACCATCGAAAAGTCGCTATGCGATCCCCTATACTTGTGGGTTATCAAGACCAATTTCTCAAGGCGCTGTCGGGGAGCGTAGCTCTATTCTCTCGAGTCACTTGGGATTTATATCTGTTGATCACTATGAAGAACTTTAAAGACGCTTAAGACCAAGATTTTGCCCTCAACTACGAGGGAGGTAAGGAACCGCCATCTAGCTCTGCACTAGATTCTCCTTCCGTTATTAGTAAGCTTGCGACACCTAAACCTCGCTAACGCTTTGAATTACGATATGTCGCATGTTATTGATGATGCCACTTCTGCTATGCATGATGAAACTACTTACATGAGTGATACTACTTTTGCCATTAGGTGAAATTCTAGATGAACAACTTGCTAGAGTTAGGGAGGATGAAATTATCAAGATCCTATTATCGATGATAGTGATGATGAAGGTTCCCCAATGATTATGTTTTACCTGTTGTTCCTAAGGGTTATGTTATGAATGAAAAAGCTGCTCTGGAAATCCTTGCTTGCAATGATAGAAATGATCTTAAGAAATTATTAGCTAAATGGAAGCAAAGTCTCTTAATGCTAGAATGAAACCCGATCCTCGCTTTTGCTACTTCACCTATACGTATTCTTGATAAGGATTATGAATTCTCTGTTGATCCTGATATTATTACTTTAGTCGAATCTGATCCTTTTTATGGCCTTGAATCTGAAACTGTTGTGGCACATCTTACCAAGTTGAATGATATAGCCACCCTATTTACTCATGATGAGACATCTCGCTATTTATATATCCTTAAGATATTTCCGTTCTCATTAAAGGGTGATGCTAAGACCTGGTATAATTCTCTTGCTCCTGGTTGTGTGCGTAGTCCCCAGGATATGATTTATTACTTCTCTGCTAAATATTTTCCTGCTCATAAGAAACAAGCTGCCTTATGGAAATATATAATTTTGTGCAAATCAAAGAAGAGAGTCTCCCACAAGCTTGGGGAGACTTCTCCTATTATAATGCTTTGCCCGATCATCCTCTTAAGAAAAATGAAATACTTGATATCTTTTATAATGGACTAACCGATGCTTCCAAGGACTACTTGGATAGTTGTGCTAGTTGTGTTTTAAGGAAAGAACAATGATTAAGCTGAAATATTATTGAATAATATGTTGACTAATGAAAATAATTGGACTCTTCCCGAGCCAATTCCTCAAGTAATTCCTGAACCAATTGAGCCAACTCCGAGCCTATTCCTAAACCCACTCCAAAGAAGAGAGGTGTTTTATTTCTCAAGATCAAGATATGCAAGAGGCAAAGAAATCAATGAAAGAAAAAGGTATTAAAGCTGAAGATGTTAAGAATTTACCTCCTATTGAAGAAATACATGGTCTTAATTTCATCACCGAAGAACCACATTGTCTTGATAACCCGACATAGGTAGTAAAGGTAAATTCTCTCTATAGATATGATAAAGTTGAAATACCCTCTACTAAATTTCATAGCCCACGCTTAGATGAATTTGATGACTTTATGGCTAGACAAGAAAGTTTTAATGCTTGTGTTGGTAGAGAGTTAAAGAATAATGCTTTCGAGATAGGACGCGTAGGTGATAATCTGGCTAGAGTTAAATATGAACTTCACCACGTTAGCAAATATGCTTCTATGGTTGCTACTCAAGCAGAGCAAGTACTTAAAGCTCAAAACGATTTACTTGATGAATTGAATAAGAAAAATGACTTTGCTGTTAGAGTGGCTACTAGAACAGGTAGAATGACTCAGGAACCTTTGTATCCTGAAGGCCACCCTAAGAGAATCAAGCAAGATTCTCAAAGAAATAATTTAGAGGCACCTAATTCTTCTAAAAAGAAGAAGAAGAAAAACGATAGAACTTTGCATGCTTCTAGTGAACCCATCAGAGACACACCGAGAATCCAAATGATATTTCTATCTCTCGATGTCAAACTCAATCAAGTGATGAACATGAACCTAGTAATAATGTTAATGATAATGTTCATGTTGATGCTCAACCTAGCAAAGACAATGATGTAGAGATTGAACCTGCTGTTGATCTTGATAACCCACAATCAAAGAATCAACGTTATGATAAGAGATATTTTGTTGCTAGGAAGCACGGTAAAGAAAGAGAACCATGGGTTCATAAACCAATGCCCTTTCCTCCTAAACCATCCAAGTCAAAGGATGATGAGGATTTTGAGTGCTTTGCTGAAATGATTAGACCTATTTTCTTACATATGCGCTTAACTGATATGCTTAAAGTAAATCCTTATGCTAAGTATATAAAGGATAACATCACAAGTAAAAGAAAGATACCAGATCTGAGATTTCCACCATGCTTGCTAATTACACTTTTAAGGGTGGAATACCAAAGAAACTTGGAGATCCGGGTGTTCCAACTATACCTTGCTATATTAAAAGAAATTATGTTAGAACTGCTTTATGTAATCTTGGAGCCGGTGTTAGTGTTATGCCTCTCTCTTTATATCGTGGACTTGAGTTGAATAAGTTGACACCTACTGAAATATCTTTGCAAATGGCTGATAAATCAACTGCTATACCTGTCGGTATTTGTGAGGATGTGCTTGTTGTGGTTGCAAATGTCACTATCTTAATGAACTTTGTTATTCTTGATATTCCTGAGGACGATAGTATGTCTATTATCCTTGGTAGACCTTTTCTTAATACTGCAGGGGCTGTTATTGATTGCAACAAAGTCAATATCACTTTTCATGTTAATGGTAATGAGCATACGGTACAGTTTCCGAGGAAACAATCTCAAGTTCATAGCATCAATTCTATTGAAAAAGTTCCTCTCCCTACTGTCAAGAATAAGAATGATATTCTTATTGTTGGGGATTTTCATATCCCCGTTGAGGTAACTTAGTGTTATTTGAAATTTCTCCTGCCTCAAGTATTCGGAATGAGTTCGTTAACAAGACTTGATCAACCTTGTTAGTGGGTTCATTTTGATGATCACGAGATGGATGAAACTAGAAGGCACAACCTTCTCAGACCTCTTTTTACTTTCTGTTATTTAGAATAAATAAAGCAAAATTAGTATTATTCGTCTGTTTTCTGAATTATCCGTGCATTAAAAAAATAGTCCAAAAATAAAAGTGCTCCAAATGCCCTGCAAATCTAGTATGATTTTTTTCTTGAATATTTGAGGATTTAGGCACTGAAAACACTCCAGGAGGGCCAAGCACTAGGCCACGAGAGAGGAGGGCGCGCCCCCCTGTCTCGTGGGCCCCTGGTGGCTCCCCTCCACTTATGCCAGCACCCACACACTTCATCTTCTACCCAAAAAAATCCGCATCCAGCTCAAGCACGAGTTCTAGCTCATTTTGCTGCGATTTTCGATCTCCTTGCTCAAAGCTCCATTCACGAAACTTCTTTGGGAGATTGTTGCTTGGTATGTGACTCCTCCATTGGTCCAATTAGTTTTTGTTCTAGTGCTTTATTCATTGCAAATTTTTGCTGCATAGGTGACCATGTTCTTCAGCTTGCATGTTAAATTTTTGAGGTCCCAAGCAATTCCAATGCATGATATAGGCTCTAGGCACTTGTAGGAGTAGTTGCTATCAATCTTGTTTAGTTTTATTCACTTTATTTTGAAGTTACTAAAATTTCAGAAATTTTCAAAAAAAGAAATATGCTTAGAAGAATGTACCAAGGAGGCTCCTCGGCAAAGAAAGGGCCAAGGATTGCTATACGTGAGCAAGATGTTGAATTGCCGAGGGACGCAAATGTACGGGCTTGTGAGTGGCCATCCGATGATTTTATGGTTGAAGCAGGCTTCAAGGTGGAATTTGACGCATATGTGCGTAATGCCGAGCTGGAGGACTTCTTACAAGATAAGTGTCTGCAGTACTATCAGTTGACCGATTCTTTTTTGTGGAGGTTTAAATATAAATATGCACGTAATTCTCCTAGTGTCATGTTTGATATTTATGATACATCTTATACCATGGATTTAGAGGATTTCAATACTGCTTGCAAACTCCCGCAGTGGGGTAATATTAATGATCCTCCCAAATCTGAATTTAGAGATTTTCTTGCTAGTATTACTGTGGGAGAATCTAGGGACGTAGCACAAGCTACCATAGGGAGCATTCATTTTCCTGCTATATATTACTTTGCTCTCTTATTGGTAGATGCATTAACGGTAAGGACGAAGTATGTCACATGTGTGCTCCTGATCTTTGTGTCCTCAAGAGTGCTGTGTCAGGTTATAAAGGTTATAACTTGGGGGCAATAGTTGCACGTGGGTTGCGTATAATAGTAGAAAGGGAGATTTCTTTGGAGGAATTTATGCAACCCGTGTGGCTAACTTTCTTAATATAGCTCCACGAGAGGGGGATATGATTTTACCTCCTGTTTATTTGGATAAAGAAGCTATGTTCAATCATCATTTTCTTGAGAGGAATGAACAATTCCTCCATTATCGACTAATCTATGACAGACGAACGTCGTCTCAAGCATTCTTCCTGCTCCCTACCTTTTTGATTACCAGGCAAAAGGAAGATATGTTGTCACCAGGGAAGAAGCAACCGAATATGAGAGGGGAATGGAGGCAGCTCGCCAACACGCTGCTGCTCAGGAGGTTGTTGCCTCTGCATCTCTGTATAACCCCAGTTTCACTTATGGATATCAGCCAGGCGGTCCTTGGTACTAGACCAACTTAGGCCAAAAGCCTAAGCTTGGGGGAGTACGTATTTCTCACCGACTTTGCATTCATGCTCACACACTAGTCATCGGTGCTCATACTCTTTCATTGTATTACCCATGCTAGTTTAAATTTATTTTTCTAGTTTTCTTCTTGTGTGTTTGATAAACCTTAAGAAAAACCAAAAAAAATTGTTAGTTTAATTTCCATGCTTGTAGTAGAAATTAAAATGAAAACCCAAAGAGATTTCTAGTTCTTCTTCTTACTTGGTGGGAGCTTTCCCGTGTAAATAGTTTTATTTTCTTTTCTTTCTTTTGGGGGTCGAGAAGACCATATTGAAAATGCTTAGTGGCTCTTATATGCATGATCGTTTATTTAACTTAGAGTCCATATTACTTGTCTTCTCTCTTGAGTTGAATGCTTGCAGATTCCAGCTTAGTCCAATGCACGTACACTCTTATTATTATACACATTGTTCAGTCGTGTGAGTGAAAGGCAATAATGACGATATATGATGGACTTATTGGGATGAGAAAAGCTGCTATGAACTTGACCTCTCTTGTTTTTGTAAATATGATGAGTTCATCGTTTCTGAGTCAGCTATTATGAAGTAAACATATTTGCAATGACATTTAGAGATTATAGTTACTTGTGCCATGCTTGATTAGCTATGAGTTATAATGGTTTACCTTGCGTGCCAACATGCTATAGAATGATTATGATGTGGTATGATGGGATGGTATCCTCCTTTAAATAAATTGAGTGATTCGACTTGGCACATGTTCACACATGTAGTTGAATCAAATCAACATAGCCTTCATGATATTTATGTTCATGGTAGTTTATATCCTACTCATTCTTGTACTCGGTGTGAATTAATTTTAATGCATGTTTACGATCGTTGTCGCCTTCTCGCTTGGTCGCTTCCAGCCTTTTGCTAGCCTTCACCTGTACTAAGCGGGAATACTGCTTGTGCATCCAAACTCCTTAAACCCCAAAGTTGTTCCATATGAGTCCACTATACCTTCCTATATGCGGCATCTACCTGCCGTTCCAAGTAAATTTGTATGTGCCAAACTCCAAACCTTCAAATGAAATTTTGTCTTGTATGCTCGAGCAGCTCATGTTTCAACTAGGGCTGCCTATATCTTCCATGCTAGGTGGGTTATTCTCAAGAGGAGTGGACTCCACTCTTCATTCACGAGAAAGGGCCGGTAACCGGGATGCCCAGTCCCATGATCCAAAAAGATCAAAGCAAATCAAAATAATTAAACAAAACTCCGCCAGGGTTGTTGTATCTTGGAGGCACTCGTTGTTTCGAGCAAGCCATGGATTGATGCTTGTTGGTGGTCGGGGGAGTATAAACCTTTACCATTCTGTTTGGGAACTACCTATAATGCATGTAGTATGGAAGATACAACCATCTCATAGTTGTTGCGTTGACAGCAGAAGTATGCCGCTCAAAATTTTATTCAGTCTCTAATTTTAAAATCGAGCTCTGGCACCTCTACAAATCCCTGCTTCCCTCTGCGAAGGGCCTATCTATTTACTTTTATGTTGAGTCATCACCTGCTGGAGAGCAAACTGTCATTTGCATTCATTATTATTGGTTTATATTGGGTATGACTTGACTAGATCTCTTTTACCATGAATTACAATGTTTAGTCAGTCATTGATCTTTAAAGGTGCTCTGCATTTATGTTTCTTGGTCTCGTAAAGGGCTAGCGAGATACCATTTTGTTATATCATGTTATAATTATTTTGAGAAAGTGTTATCATCCGAGTTTTATTATTATGGCTCGTTAGCTGATTATGTTATTGATATGAGTAATTGTGAGACCTATGTGTTATTGTGAGTATGGTTAGTTCATAATATTTGCTGAAACTTGAATGCTGGCTTTTCATTTTACAACAACAAGAGCAAACAGAGTTTCTAAAAGTTTTTCTTTATCACTTTCAGTTTATCAACTGAATTGCATGAGGACAAGCAAAGGTTTAAGCTTGGGGGAGTTGATACGTCTCCAACGTATCTACTTTTCCAAACACTTTTGCCCTTGTTTTGGACTCTAACTTGCATGATTTGAATGAAACTAAACCGAACTGACGCTGTTTTCAGCAGAACTACCATGATGTTGTTTTATGTGTAGAAAATAAAAGTTCTCGGAATGTCCTGAAAATCCACGGAGGCACTTTTTTGGAATTTATAAGAATTATTGGGCGAAAGAAATACATCAGGGGGCCCAGGGCCTGTCCACAAGACAGGGGGCGCCCCCCTAGGGCGCGCCCCCTATCTCGTGGGCCCCGTGGACCTCCTACGACCTCAACTCCAACTCCATATATTCTGTCTCGGGGAGAAAAAAATCAGAGAGAAAGTTTCATCGCGTTTTACGACACGGAGCCGCCTCCAAGCCCTAATCTCTCTCGGGAGGGCTGATCCGGAGTCCGTTCGTGGCTCCGGAGAGGGGGATTCGTCGCCATCGTCATCATCAACCATCCTCCATCACCAATTTCATGATGCTCACCGCCGTGCGTGAGTAATTCCATCGTAGGCTTGCTGGAAGGTGATGGGTTGGATGAGATTTACCATGTAATCAAGTTAGTTTTGTTAGGGTTTGATCCCTAGTATCCACTATGTTCTCGAGATTGATGTTGCTATGACTTTGCTATGCTTAATGCTTGTCACTAGGGCCCGAGTGCCATGATTTCAGATCTGAACCTATTATGTTTTCATGAATATATGTGTGTTCTTGATCCTATCTTGCAAGTCTATAGTCACCTATTATGTGTTATGATCCGACAACCCCAAGTGACAATAATCGGGATACTTCTCGGTGATGACCGTAGTTTGAGGAGTTCATGTATTCACTATGTGCTAATGCTTTGTTCCGGTTCTCTATTAAAAGGAGGCCTTAATATCCCTTAGTTTCCACAAGGACCCCGCTGCCACGGGAGGGTAGGACAAAAGATGTCATACAAGTTCTTTTCCATATGCACATATGACTATTTACGGAATACATGCCTACATTACATTGATGAATTGGAGCTAGTTCTATATCACCCTATGTTATAGCTATTGCATGAGGAATCGATCCCAAGATAATTATCCATCACTAATCCATTGCCTACGAGCTTTTCATATATTGTTCTTCGCTTATTTACTTTTCCGTTGCTACTGTTACAACTACTACAAAAACCCAAAACATTCATCTTTACTTTTGCTACCGTTACCTTTATTATCATACCACTTTTGCTACTAAACACTTTGCTACAGATACTAAGTTATCCAGGTGTGGTTGAATTGACAACTCAACTGCTAATACTCAAGAATATTCTTTGGCTCCCCTTGTGTCGAATCAATAAATTTGGGTTGAATACTCTACACTCGAAAGCTGTTGCGATCCCCTATAATTGTTGGTTATCAAGCATCAATCCATGGCTTGCTCGAAACAACGAGTGCCTCCAACTAACAACAGCCCTGGGGGAGTTTTGTTTGCAATTATTTCGATTTGGTTTGCTTAAAGCATGGGACTATGCATCCCGGTGACCAGCCATTTTCTCGTGAATGAGGAGCGGAGTCAACTCCTCTTGAGAATAACCCGCCTAATATGGAAGATACAGACAACCCTAGTTGATACATGAGCTATTCGAGCATACAAAACAGAATTTCATTTGAAGGTTTAGAGTTTGGCACATACAAATTTACTTGGAACGGCAGGTAGATACCGCATATATAGGAAGGTATAGTGGACTCATATGGAATAGCTTTGGGGTTTATGGAGTGGATGCACAAGCAGTATTCCCGCTTAGTACAAGTGAAGGCTAGAAAAAGACTGGGAAGCAACCAGCTAGAGAGCGACAACAGTCATGAACATGCATTAAAATTAATGAACATTGAGTGCAAGCATGAGTAGGATATAATCCACCATGAACATAAATATCGTGAAGGCTATGTTGATTTGTTTCAACCACATGTGTGAACATGTGCCAAGTCAAGTCACTTGAATCATTCAAAGGAGGATACCACCCTACTATACCACATCACAATCATTTTAATAGCATGTTGGCACGCAAGATAAACCATTATAAACTCCTAGCTAATTAAGCATGGCATAAGCAACTATAATCTCTAATTGTCATTGCAAATATGTTTATTCATAATAGGCTGAATCAGGAATGATGAACTAATCATATTTACAAAAACAAGAGAGGTCGAGTTCATACCAGCTTCTCTTATCTCAATCAGTCCATCATATATCGTCATTATTGTCTTTCACTTGCACGACCGAACGGCGCATAATAATAAGTGCACGTGCATTGGACTAAGCTGGAATCTGCGAGCATTTAATACAAAGGAGAAGACAAGATAATATGGGCTCTTGGTTAAATCAACAATAATGCATAAAAGAGCCACTTCAACATTTTCATTATGGTCTTCTCCTATCAACCCCCAAAGAAAAGAAAAGAAATAAAACTATTTACACGAGAAAGCTCCCAACAAACAAAAGAAGAACAAGAAATCTTTTTGGGTTTTCTTTTAGTTACTAATACTACAGCATGAAAAACAAACTAGCTAAAAGCTACAACTAATTTTTTTTCTTAAGGTTTTTCAAACACACAAGAAGAAAGTGAGAAAAAGGAAAATAAACTAGCATGGATAGTACAATGAGAAAGTATGAGCACCGACAACTAGCATGAGTGTGTGAACATAAATGTAATGTCGGTGAGAAATACATACTCCCCCAAGCATAGGATTTTGGCCTAAGTTGGTCTATTGCCACGGCTGGCCTAGCGGAGATCCGAAGTTGTAACTGGGGTCGTACTGTGATGCAGCGACTATTGCATCGTGGGCTGCAGCTTGGAGGCGAACTGCCCTCGTCCTCCACTCGTACTCATTTGCCTCCTCCCTGGTTATGACATATCTCCCCTTTTCCTGAAATTCAAAGAGAGTAGGAGCAGGAAGAACAATATTGACAGCGTGACGCCTGTCAAAGATTACTCGGTACTGGAGAGGCGGTTCATTCCTGTCAACAAACTGATGGCGAACCATGGCATTAAAATCTAGATAAGCAGGAGGCAATTGCATATCATAATCACGAATAGGTATCTCAAGATAATTGGCTAAACGGGTTGCATAAATTCCACCAAACAAATCTCCATTTGTACTGTTATTATGCAACCTACGCGCCACAATATCTCCCAAATTATAATGTTTATCTCCTAATACAGCACTCCTGAGAACACTGAGATCAAGAACACACATGTGGCATGCCTCATCTTTACCGTTTATGCATCGGCCTATAAAGAGAGCAAAATAATGTATAGAAGGAAAATGAATGCTCCCTATGGTAGTTTGTGTTATTTCTCTAGATTCCCCCACTGTGATACCAGCAAATAAATCTCTAAACTCAGATTTGCGAGGTTCACTAGGACTACCCCATTGCGGGAGTTTACAAGCAGTAGTAAAATCCTCTAGGTCCATGGTATAGGATTTATCATAAAGATCAAACAGGACCATGTGAGAGTTGTGTGATGATGAAAATCTAAATCTTCTCACAAAGGAATCAGTAAGGTAATAGTGTTGGAGGCACTTATCTGACACGAAGCCCTCCAAATCAGCGTTACGCACATATGCCTCAAATTCCTCCTTAATTCCTGCTCGGACCATGAAGTTTTCTAACGGCCATTCACAGGGCCGCACTTGAGCTTCCCTTGGTGGCTCATAGTCCGGCTCACGTATTGCGGGCCTGGGTCCTTGCTTCCTTGAAGAACCACCTTGGTACATTTTCCTAAACATATTTCTTCCTCTGAACAATTTCTGAAAATTTTAGTAACTTATAATAAAAGGGAACCAAACTCAACAAAATTGATAGCAACTACTCCCACAAGTACCTAGAGACTATATCATGCATTAGAACTACTTGGAACCATATAAATTTGACATGCAAGCTCAAGAACAGGGTCACCTAGGCAGCAAAAATTTGCAATGAATAAAGCACTAGAACAAAAACTAATTGGACCATTGGAGGAGTCACATACTGAAGAACAATCCCCCAAAGCAGTTTTGTGAGTGGAGCTTTGAGCTAGGAGATCGAAAATCGCGGCAAAATGAGCTAGAACTCGTGCTTGAGCTGGTTGGTGATTTTTTTGGGAGAATGAAGGAGTGTGTGGTGGCTGGAATAAGTGGAGGGGAGCCACCATGGGCCCACGAGGCAGGGGGCGCGCCCAAGGGGGTGGGCGCGCCCTGGACCCTCATGGCTAGGTGCTTGCTCCCCCTTCCGTGTTCTCAGTGCCAGATATTCTCAAATATTCCAGAAAAATCATATTTCATTTTCAGGGCATTTGGAGAAATTTTATTTTTGGGGTATTTTTTATTGCACAGGTAATTCAGAAAACAGACAGAAAATACTATTTTTACTATAATTAATCTAATAACAGAAAGTGAAAGAAGGGTACAGAGAGTTGTGCTTTTTAACTTAATCCATCTCTTGCTCATCAAAACGAATCCACTAATAAGGTTGATCAGGTCTTGTTAACAAACTCATTTTGAATAACATGGAACCGGAGAAGTTTCGAATAACACTATGTTACCTCAACGGGGATATGCACGTCCCCAATAACAAGAATATCATATTTCTTTTTGACAGTAGAAAGAGGAAATTCAAAACCACCAATGGTAATCGATGAAATTTTTCCAATAGAATTGATACTGTGGACTTGAGGTTGTATCCTTGGAAAGTGTACCGTATGCTCATTACCATTAACATGAAAAGTGACATTGCCTTTGTTGCAATCAATAACAGCCCCTGCAGTATTCAAAAAGGGTCTTCCAAGAATAATAGACATACTATCGTCCTCGGAATATCAAGAATAACAAAGTCCGTTAAAATAGTAACGTTTGCAACCACAACAGTACATCCTCACAAATAACGATGTATAGCAGTTGATTTATTGGCCATTTGCAAAGATATTTCAGTAGGTGTCAATTTATTCAAATCAAGTCTACGATATAAAGAGAGAGGCATAACACTAACACCGGCTCCAAGATCACGTAAAGCAGTTTTAACATAGTTTCTTTTAATGGAGCAAGGTATAGTTGGTACTCCTGGATCTCCAAGTTTCTTTGGTATTCCACCCTTAAAATTATAGTTAGCAAGCATGGTGGAAATTTCAGCTTCCGGTATCTTTGTTTTATTAGTAACAATTTCTTTCATATACTTAGCATAAGGATTCATTTTGAGCATATCAGTTAAACGCATACGCAAAAAGATAGGTCTAATCATTTCAGCAAAGTGCTCAAAATGTCATCATCCTTTTTCTTGGATGGCTTAGGAGGAAAAGGCATGGGTTTCTGAACCCATGGCTATCTTTCTTTACCGTGCTTCCTAGCAACAAAGTCTCTCTTATCATAACGTTGATTCTTTGATTGTGGGTTATCAAGATCAACAGCAGGTTCAATTTCTACATCATTGTCATTGCTAGGTTGAGCATCATCATGAACATTATCACTAGGTTCATGCTCATTAACAGATTGTGTTCGACATTAGAGATAGAAATATCATTAGGATTCTCACGTGTATCAACAACATGTTCACTAGAAGCATGCAAAGTCCTATCATTTTTCTTTTTCTTCTTTTTAGAAGGACTAGGTGCATCTAAATTATTTCTCTGAGAATCCTGCTCAATTCTCTTAGGGTGGACCTCAGGATACAAAGGTTCCTGAGTAACTTTACCCCCTCTAGTCGCAACTCTAACAGCAAAGTCATTATTCTTACTATTCAATTCATTGAGCAAATCATTCTGAGCTTTAAGTACTTGTTCAACTTGAGTGGTAACCACAGAAGCATTTTTACTAATGAGTTTAAGTTCACCTTTAACTCTAGACATGTAATCACTCAAGTGTTCAATCATATAAGCATTGCATTTTAATTCCCTACCAAAATAAGCATTGAAATCTTCTTGCTTCACCATAAAATTATCAAACTCATCTAAGCATTGGCTAGCAAACTTAGTAGGCGGGATTTCAGCTTTATCATATCTATAGAGAGAATTTACCTTTACTACCTGTGTCGGGTTATCAAGACCATGTGTTTCTTCAACAAGCGGTAAATTAAGACCATGTATTTCTTCAATATGAGGTAAATTGTTAACATCTTCAGCTTTTATACCTTTTCTTTCATAGATTTCTTTGCCTCTTGCATATCTTCAGGACTGAGAAATAGAACACCCCTTTTCTTTGGAGTTGGCTTAGGAGTTGGTTCAGGAAGTGTCCAATTATTTTCATTTGTCAACATATTATTCAATAGAATTTCAGTTTCATCAGTTGTTCTTTCCCTGAAAACACAACCAGCACAACTATCCAAGTGGTCTCTGGAAGCATCGGTTAGTCAATTATAAAAGATATCAAGTATTTCATTTTTCTTAAGAGGATGATCAGGCAAAGCATTAAGTAATTGGAGAAGCCTCCTCAAGCTTTTGGGAGACTCTCTTCTTCAATTTGCACAAAATTATATATGTCCCTTAAAGCAGCTTGTTTCTTATGAGCAGGGAAATATTTAGCAGACAAGTAATAAATCATATCCTGGGGACTACGCACACAACCAGGATCAAGAGAATTAAACCATATCTTTGCATCACCCTTTAATGAGAACGGAAATAATTGAAGGATATAATAATAGCGAGTTTTCTCATCATTAGTGAACGGGGTGGCTATATCATTTAATTTAGTAAGATGTGCCACAACAGTTTCAGAATCATAGCCATAGAAAGGATCAGATTCAACCAAAGTAATTATATCAGGGTCGATAGAGAATTCATAATCCTTATCAGTAACAAAGATAGGTGAAGTAGCATAAGCAGGGTCATATTTCATTCTAGCATTCAGAGATTTTTCTTTGAGCTTAGCTAATAATTTCTTAAGATCACTCCTATCATTGCAAGCAAGAAAGTCTCTAGCAGTTTCTTCATCCATAACATAACCCTCAGGCACAACAACAGTAATTCATATCTAGGGGGAGAATCTTCATCATCACTTTCATCAATATTATTAGATTCAATAATTTCATTCTCTCTAGCCCTAGCAAGTTGTTCATCAAGAAATTCACCTAATGGCACAGTAGTATCAAGCATAGAAGTAGTTTCATCATAAGTATCATGCACAGCAGAAGTGGCATCATCAATAACATGCGACATATCAGAATTAATAGCAGAAGCGGGTTTAGGTGTCGCAAGCTTACTCAAAAACAGAAGGTGAATCAAGTGCAGAGCTAGATGGCAGTTCCTTACCTCCCCTCGTAGTTGAGCGATAAATTTTGGTTTTCTCGTCTTTCAAGTTCCTCATAGTGGCCAGCAGATATAAATCCCAAGTGACTCAAAGGATAGAGCTATGCTCCCTGCTACCTCTTGAGCACTGCGTTGGCTTTCCCTTGAAGAGGAAAGGGTGATGCAGCAAAGTAGCGTAAGTATTTCCCTCAGTTTTTGAGAACAAGGTATCAATCTAGCAGGAGGCTACGCGCGAGTCCCTCACACCTACACAAAAAAATAAATCCTCACAACCAACGCGATAAGGGGTTGTCAATCCCTACACGGTCACTTACGAGAGTGAGATCTGATAGATATGATAGGGTAATGTTTTGGTATTTTTGTGATAAAGATGCAAAGTAAAATAAAAAGTAAAGTAAAAAGCAACGGAAATAACCAAGTATTGGAAGATTAATATGATGAAGATAGACCCGGGGGCCATAGGTTTCACTAGTGGCTTCTCTCAAGAGCATAAGTATTTTACGGTGGGTGAACAAATTACTGTTGAGCAATTGATAGAATTGAGCATAGTTATGAGAATATCTAGGTATGATCATGTATATAGGCATCACGTCTGAGACAAGTAGACCGACTCCTGCCTGCATCTACTACTATTACTCCACACATCAACCGCTATCCAGCATGCATCTAGAGTATTAAGTTCATAAGAACAGAGTAACGCCTTAAGCAAGATGACATGATGTAGAGGGATAAATTCATGCAATATGCTAAAAAGCCCATCTTGTTATCCTCGATGGCAACAATACAATACGTGTCTTGATGCCCCTCATCACTTTGGGAAAGGACACCGCAAGATTGAACCCAAAGCTAAGCACTTCTCCCATTGCAAGAAAGATCAATCTCGTAGGCCAAACCAAACTGATAATTCGAAGAGACTTGCAAAGATAACCAATCATACATAAAAGAATTCAGAAGATTCAAATATTGTTCATAGAATAACTTGATCATAAACCCACAATTAATCGGTATCAACAAACACACCGCAAAAGATGATTACATCGAATAGATCTCCACGAGAGAGGGGGAGAACATTGTATTGAGATCCAAAAAGAGAGAAGAAGCCATCTAGCTAATAACTATGGACCCAAGGTCCTGAGGTAAACTACTCACACTTCATCGGAGGGGCTATGGTGTTGATGTAGAGGCCCTCCATGATCGATGGCCCTTCCGTGAGCTCCTAACAGGCCCCAAGATGGGATCTCGTGGGTACAGAAGGTTGCGGCGGTGGAATTAGGTTTTTGGCTCCGTCTCTGATCGTTTGGGGGTACGTAGGTATATATAGGAGGAAGAAGTACGCCGGTGGAGCAACATGGGGCCCACGAGGGTAGAGGGCGCGCCCAGGGGGGTAGGCGCGCCCCCTACCTCGTGGCTTCCTTGAAGCTTCCTTGACTTAGGGTCCAAGTCTCCTGGATCATGTTTGTTCAAAAAATCACGTTCCCGAAGGTTTCATTCCGTTTGGACTCCGTTTGATATTCTTTTTCACAAACTCTGAAATAGGCAAAAACAACAATTCTGGGCTGGGCCTCCGGTTAATAGGTTAGTCCCAAAAATAATATAAAAGTGAATAATAAAGCCCAATAATGTCCAAAATAGAAGATAATATAGCATGGAGCAATCAAAAATTATAGATACGTTGGAGACGTGTCAAGCATCCCCAAGCTTAATTCCTGCTCGTCCTCGAGTAGGTAAATGATAAAAACAGAATTTTTGATGCGTAGTGCTACTAGGCATAATTTCAATGTAATCCTTCTTACTTATGGTATGAATATTCAGATCCAAAAGATTCAAGATAAAAGGTCGTATTGACATAAAAATAATAATACTTGAAGCATACTAACTAAGTAATTATGTCCTCTCAAAATAACATGGCCAAAGAAAGTTCATCCCCACAAAATCATATAGTTTAGTCATGCTCCATTTTCGTCACACAAGAATGCTCTCATCATGCACAACCCCGATGACAAGCCAAGCAATTGTTTCATACTTTAGTAATCTCAAACTTATAAACCTTCACACAATACATGAGTGCGAGCCATGGACATAGCACTATGGGCGGAATAGAATATGATGATGGGGGTTATGTGGAGAAGACAAAAAGGAGAAAGTCTCACATCAACGAGGCTAATCAATGAGCTATGGAGATGCCCATCGATTGATGTTAATGCAAGGAGTAGGGATTTCCATGCAACGGATGCACTAGAGCTATAAATTTATGAAAGCTCAACAAAAGAAACTAAGTGGGTGTGCATCCAACTTGCTTGCTCACGAAGACCTAGGGCACTTGAGGAGGCCCATTGTTGGAATATACAAGCCAAGTTCTATAATGAAAAATTCCCACTAGTATATAAAAGTGACAAAATAAGAGACTCTCTATCATGAAGATTATGGTGCTACTTTGAAGCACAAGTGTGGTAAAGGGTAGTAACATTGTCCCTTCTCTCTTTTTCTCTCATTTTTTTGGGCCTTCTCTTTTTTTATGGCCTTTCTCTCTTTTTTTATTCCTCATTTGGGACAGTGCTCTAGAAAATGATGATCATCACACTTCTATTTATTTACAACTCAATGATTACAACTCGACACTAGAACAAAGTATGACTCTATATGAATGCCTCCGGCGGTATACCGGGATATGCAATGAACCAAGAGGGACATGTATGAAAGAATTATGAATGGTGGTTTTGCCACAAATACTATGTCAACTACATGATCATGCTAAGCAATATGATAATGATGAACGTGTCATAATAAATGGTATGGTGGAACGTTGCATGGCAATATATCTTGGAATGGCTATGGAAATGCCATAATAGGTAGGTATGGTGGCTGTTTTGAGGAAGATATAAGGAGGTTTATGTGTGAAAGAGCATATCATATCACGGGGTTTGGATGCACCGAAGTTTGCACTAACTCTCAATGTGAGAAAGGGCAATGCACTGCATCAAGAGGCTAGCAATGATGGAAAGGTGAGAGTGCGTATAATCCATGGACTCGGCATTAGTCATAAAGAACTCACATACTTATTGCAAAACTCTACAAGTCATCAAAAACCAAGAACTACGGGCATGCTCCTAGGGGGATAGATTGGTAGGAAAAGACCATCGCTCGTCCCCGACCGCCACTCATAAGGAGGACAATCAAAGAACACCTCATGTTTCAAATTTGTTACATAACGTTTACCATACGTGCATGCTACAGGACTTGCAAACTTCAACACAAGTGTTTCTCAAATTCACAACTACTCAACTAGCACAACTTTAATATCACTACCTCCATATCTCAAAAAAATCATCAAGCATCAAACTTCCCTTAGTATTCAACTCACTCATAAGAAAGTTTTTTACTAATCTTGAATACCTAGCATATTAGGATTATTTAAGCAAATTACCATGCTATTTAAGTCTCTCAAAATAATCTAAGTGAAGCATGAGAGATAAAAGATTCTACAAAACAAATCCACCACCGTGCTCTAAAAGATATAAGTGAAGTACTAGAGCAAAACTATATAACTCAAAAGATATAAGTGAAGCACATAGAGTGTTCTATTAATTTCCGAATCATGTGTGTCTTTCTCAGAAGGTGTGTACAGCAAGGATGATTGTGGTAAACTAAAAAGGAAAGACTCAAATCATACAAGACGCTCCAAGCAAAATACATATCATGTGGTGAATAAAAATATAGTTCCAAGTAAAGTTACTGATGGAAGTAGACGAAAGAGGGGATGCCTTCCGGGGCATCCCCAAGCTTTGGCTTTTTGGTGTCCTTAGATTATCTTGGGGTGCCATGGGAATCCCCAAGCTTAAGTTCTTGCCACTCCTTGTTCCATAATCCATCAAATCTTTCACCCAAAACTTGAAAACTCCACAACACAAAACTCAACAGAAAATCTCGTGAGCTCCGTTAGCGAAAGAAAACAAAAGACCACTTCAAGGTACCGTAATGAACTCATTCTTTATTTATATTGGTGCTAAACCTACTGTATCCCAACTTCTCAATGGTTTATAAACTCTTTTACTAGCCATAGATTCATCAAAATAAGCAAACAACACACGAAAAACAGAATCTGTCAAAAACAGAACAGTCTGTAGTAATCTGTAACTAACACAAACTTCTGGAACTCCAAAAAATCAGCCAAAATAGGAAGACCTAGGAAATTTGTTTATTGATCAGCAGCAATCGGATTTAATATTATATCACGTTCTGGTGATTTTTAACAATTATTTTTGTGAACATAAAGTTTCTGGAAATTTCTGCAAGATCAAATAACTATCATCCAAGAAGATCCTATAGGTTTAACTTGGCACAAACACTAATTAAAACATAAAAACACATCTAACCAGAGGCTAGATCAAATATTTATTCCTAAACATAAGCAAAAATCAAGAAAAAAAATAAAAAAAATTGGGTTGCCTCCCAACAAGCGCTACCGTTTAACGCCCCTAGCTAGGCATTAGATTTCAGCGATGCTCACATGAAAGAAAAGAATTGAAGCACAAAGAGAGCATCATGAAACATGTGACAAACACATCTAAGTATAACATACTTCCTATGCATCGGAATCTTATAAGCAAACAAATTATCAAGGCAAACAGAAGCTAGCATATGCAAGGAAGCGGAAAGAAACAATAGCAATCTCAACATAACGAGAGGTAATTTTGTAACATGAAAATTTGTACAACCATATTTTCCTATCTCATAATAATTACATGTGGGATCATAAGAAAATTCAACAAAATAGCTATCACATAACATATTCTCAACATGATCCACATGCATGCGAAGTTTACACTCTTCCAAAATAGCGGGATTATCATTAACTAAAGTCATGACCTCTCCAAACCCACTTTTATAAAAAAATTCACAAGATTGAAAATCCTCCAAATATGTGGGAAATAAAGTTGACACTCTTCCAAACCCACTTTTAATATTATTGCAAACACTATTATCAATCTCATATTCATCGTGGGGCTTAAAAATAATTTAAAGATCATAAGAAGAATCACCCCAATCATGATCATTGCAACAAGTAGTAGACATAGCAAAACTAGCATCCCCAAGCTTAGGGTTTTGCATATTATTAGCACAATTGACATCAAGAGAATTTATAATAACATCATTGCAATCATGCTTTTCATCGAAGGATCTATCAAGTATGGATGCAATAGCAACGATCTCATGTTTAACATAAGGAACTATAGCAAATTCATCTTCATAAATATTGGAATCATGGCCACAAGAATAGCAAGCACCATGTTCATCAAGGGATATTTCAATCAAATCATCAGAATCATCATTATCTATAGATTCATGCATATCAGTATTCTTTTCCAAAGCAATGGTCATTCTCTCAATAAATTCTTTGACATAGACATTATGAGCATAATTTTCATAGCAATATGTAAGTATGTCAAAATTTTCAGATTCGTGGAGAGTAATATCATACTTTTCAATAAAAGAAGCAACTTCATAAGCACCCTTAAAAGCAACAAATTCTTCAATTTGTTTGATATCATAGTAACTATAATCACCCTTTGCATAAGAAGATAAGATTTCATTTTCATTAAACTCACAAAGGTAGGGAAGGTGTTTTTTAGGGTTCTTAGAGCAACAAGTAAAATCACAAATTTCACAAAGATTCCAAGCATAACACAGCAATCTGTTTATTTGATTCCATAAGAGTCTCCTTTTCGCATAAACTGTGGATTTACAAAATGAGCATGCTCATCTAAAGATGTCCCATCAACTAGGCTAGTTGGGGTTTCAGCACGAGCGCATAAGGATCGAAGATGATCCAAGTA
The DNA here is from genome assembly GCA_021605145.1 of Aegilops bicornis. NCBI lineage: Eukaryota > Viridiplantae > Streptophyta > Magnoliopsida > Poales > Poaceae > Aegilops > Aegilops bicornis. The sequence continues at coordinate 630,139,381 of CM038675.1, read as the reverse complement.
GAATACTTTAAGTGGACCCATATCAATAGATTTTTAGCAAGCAAAGATGCAAGCAAATAGAAGGCACGTGGAAACACAAACAAAAAGGCATACGGGAAGAAGGCGAATAAAACGGCAAGGGTGAAGTGGGGAAGAGGAAAACGAGAGGTGTCGGTGTCAAAACCGGCGGATCTCGGGTAGGGGGTCCCGAACTGTGCGTCTAGGCGGATGGTAACAGGAGACAAGGGACACGATGTTTTTACCCAGGTTCGGGCCCTCTCGATGGAGGTAATACCCTACTCCCGCTTGATTAATATTGATGATATGGGTAGTACAAGAGTAGATCTACCACGAGATCAAGGAGGCTAAACCCTAGAAGCTAGCCTATGGTATGATTGTTGTTGTGTCCTACGGACTAAAACCCTCCGGTTTATATAGACACGGATAGGTTAGGGTTACACAGTAGTCGGTTACAATGGTAGGACATCTACATATCCAGATCGCCAAGCTTGCCTTCCACGCCAAGGAAAGTCCCATCCGGACACGGGACGAAGTCTTCAATCTTGTATCTTCATAGTCTTGGAGTCCGCCCGACGATAGTCCGCTATCCGAACACCCCTAGTCCGGGACTCCCTCGGTAGCCCTGAACCAGGCTTCAATGACGATTTAGTCCGCACGCATATTGTCTTCGGCATTGCAAGGCGGGTTCCTCCTCCGAATACTTCATAGAAGGTTTTAAACACAACGATAGTGTTCGGCTCTGCAAAACAAGTTCCACATACCACCGTAGAGAGAATAACTTTTGCACAGATCTGCTGACGTATTCCGCGGCGTGATATCACACCACGGCCAGGCCTTTATATGAATAGTTTTTTACCGTTTCCACCTTAGCGCGTCTAGCGAGGCGGTTTCCTTGGCACGTCTTAACATAGATCGTGCCCCTTATTACCTGATTCTCATCAATACGGACGTGGGTAACCCATCCGCGCCATTGATTACGGCGCTTGGGAAATAAGCGAGTTTTACCAGGCTGGTGGGAGACGCATAGCTTCGTCCGTCCATATAAGGGGATAAGGATCCACCTTTTCACCTACGCCTTCTTCCTCCTTTGCTTATCCATTTCCGTGCACTCGAGCTCCAGCACCCAAGTCTGCACATCCCACCTTGTCGGGGAGGCTGATCGTACCCACGGACACCTATGGGTCCGGCGGACCAGGCCCCTTGTGGTTCGGAGGGGGGCGGAGATCGCACGAAGAGCGGATCGAGGCGAGGCACACGAGCAGTTTACCCAACCGGAGCTCTCCGGAGAGATAAAACTCCTCTGCTGCTTGTTTGATGTATTGTGTTCTTGCTAGGGAGCAATGCGAGCTCTGTAACCTAAGCGTGAGTGTATCTAGTCTCGGTGGGTCGCATGAACCGAACCAGCCGAACCCCCCACGCTGCGCATGGGCCTCCTTTTATATGCTCAAGGGTCTCCGGCTGTGGCAACATAGGCGGGGTACAAATGTAAAAACAGGAGTTGGTACACCTACTCGAGCGATGTATGATGCAAAATACCTAACCCTGACGGCAAGGGACAAAAGTAATAAATGCCCGTCAGCGTCGCTCGAACAGTGCAACAGAGGCCGTCAGGTGCGCCACCGCTCGCCACGATGGCAAGCCTGTCAGCGCCGCTTGTCGCTGCTCTCCGCTGGCTGCACAGCCTCTCGACACGCGCCCATGGGACGGTCCCATGGCGACACGTCGCTGGATGAGGTGGAGCGGAGAGGGAGAGAGTTTGCATGCCGCGGCAAGCGCCTTGCCACGGCCGAATCCTTGTCGCGTCCGGAGGCTTGTCGCGCTCCGAGCCTTCCCGGCAAGCTCCTCTTGCCGGGGCCTTGTCTTCTTAATCTAATACTTTGTTCTTGAATGGCTCCAAAGGAGCCACGGAGGATCTTGGCGGTGACGAGGCAAACCTTGCCGCTGGTGTGCTGCAATCGTCTGCGTGCACGAGTACGGGATACTAGGGTACCCCTACTCTAGTACACCGACAGAGCCCCGGGCTGGGCCGTACGGTGCCGAAGCGCTTGTCGGGCCAGGCCCAAAACTATGCACGGACACGCCGGCCTCGACCACGCCGCACTCGCCCGGACCCACCACGATCCCCACTAACGGCACGCACCGGACGTGGCGTCGTGGCGAAGATCGTGGGCACGGTCGTGGGGGTTCTTTATTAGTATAAGCGAACGTCCGCCCCTCCCCTCTTTATAAGCGAAGGAAAGCAGGCAGGCCGCCCACCCCTGCCATTGCTGTCTTGTCAAGAAAACCACCGCCGCTCCCCTCTTCTTCTCCGGTGCGAAGAGAGCAGCGCCCCGCCCCCTTTCTCCACAAGCACACTCACCGCCGTCGGCCTCCTCCACCCCCCCTCGCCATGGCTCCGAAAGCCGATAAGGAGAAGGGCGTCAAGTCGGCCGAGGCGCAGCGGCTCATGGCCAAGCGCATGAGCGAGCCATCTTCCCCCGCAGCTCGGCGCACGGGAGCTGCGGGACGTCTTCTACCTTTTCTGGTCGACGGAGACGCGTGCGCATCCGCGCACGAGGGTTCTCCCCGCCTCCGCCGCTGATTTGGCCCCAACAGGGTACCCCTTTTTCGCCCTTTTCTTCTATTGCGGGCTTTGCCCGCCCTTTTCCGAGTTCTTTTGCGACATCATGAATACCTTTAGCCTCCGCCTCCTTGATTTCACCCCCAACGCCGTCTTGACCATGGCGGTTTTCGCGCATTTGTGCGAAAACTTTGTCGGAGTCCACCCGAACGTGGCACTCTTCCGCCATTTCTTTGTTCCCCGCGTCGAGAGAGGAGAGCCACTTGCCGGAGGGATAGCACAGGTCTCTAGGATCGGCAAGAAAGAGGCCTACCTAGAGGGAGAGTTCCGCAACAAGTGGGAGGAGTGGAGAGCCAACTGGTGCTGGGTCGTAGAGGAGAACCCGCATCCCTTCACCGCCGTGAGCCAAACCCCAATAGTGCGCGGCAGGGATTGGAGTAACTTGGCGCTGGAGGATGCGGTTGAAGATAGTGACCCAATTCTGCGCCTCGGGCTTGCCGGGTTAATCATTGGCGCGGTTAGGCGCAGACTTCCTTCGCCGCCGCGCCATCGCTTCCCTTGCGAGAAAGGAGGAGGCCTGCTTGGGAGTTCCAAAACGCGGAAGATATCATGAGGCTGCGCCCGGGCTTGAACTGGAACTTCACCGTCATGGAGTTGGATTCAGTGCTGCTCGAGCTGTTCAAGAACGACCCCGACCATCCTGAGTGGTACAGGTTGCCGCGAGGGGTCGTCCCTTTGTGCAACAAGTCGGCGCTCGACCGCATCCGCGCCATGATGCCACTATGCGACTCGCACGGGATCGTCTCAACCTGGCAGGAGCCCCCTGACGAGGTCGTGCAGCAATTCTTCGATGATTTGCAAGAAGTGCCGATCCGCTCCGACGAGCAGAAAAGGCTCACCCGCGACACCACCGACCAGGAGATGGCGCGGATTACCACCAGGGTGGAGGAGGCGGCAGCAGCCGCTGCCGCTGGAGCCTTCGGGTTCACCGTGGAGGAGGCGGACACGGCGAAGGCGGCAAGCCTTGCCGAAGCGAGGGGAGGTCGCCGGGCGAGGACGAGCTTGTCGAGCCCGAGGCCGGGTCGAGTGGACCCGCCGAGGGCGCTTCTTCCCACCGCCAAGCGACTTGCCGCCACGGAGCCCTGCCTCCGGGCCAAGAGGCGCCTCCGCAAGGTTGGAGACGAGTCGGGCGACAGATCGCCCACAGAAGAAGCGGCCATGACGCGCCCACCGCTGCAAGCGAGGTTGTGCTGGAGCGCCCACACCGCAGCGACAACCGGGGTGGAATCTTCTCGTGCCACCGCCGACGCCCGCTTAAGCGGCCAAGGAGCCCACTCCCCGCCTGTCGCCGCACCGGAGGCGAGCCGGAGTTTGACTTCTCCCGCCAGCTCCGAGGAAGAAGGCGAAGAGTAAGCCCTTGAGACTTGTGCTTGTATTTCTTCAATTTAATTGCTTCATCTTGAATCTGATTTGCTTGCTCGACTCTTTCCTTGTCGACGCCGCACGTAGAGCGGCGAAGAGGGCTAAGATCCCGACGGTCGTCGTTGAGGACGATTCTCCCGTGGCGGCAGAGGGACGCGTCCGAGACCGCCTTGCCGGACCCGGCAACCCTTCCTTCGAAAGCAGCCCCAGACAGCCCCAGAGTAAGTGTGCAGTTTTTTTCTTACTATTGGGCGTGCAGGGCGCCTTTCTTCGTTGATATCTCGATCGCTTGCTTGTGTAGGAGCAGAGCAGCCTCATCAGAGGGTTCGAAGCCGCCTCCGAGATCCTGCCCGCTGCCACTACGCCGCCAGGAGAACTCCCGGCAAGGCAGCGCCCTCCGACAAGGGAGGCCACCCGGCAAGGGAGGCCACTCCGCAAGGGGAGGCTACCCGGCAAGGGGCCAGGCGCCGGTGATCCTCCAGTGGTCGAGGCCATGGCTGCGGATCCGTTGCAGGTGTAACTCCCTTACGCGAAAATCTCCTTGGGCTTGCTTTCTTTTGTTTCTCTTTTGAACATCTCGCTGATCGCTCTTTCTTCGTTTGACGCAGAGCCGATGGAGGTCGAGGCCGCCGGCGAGGAGGAAGCGCGCGGCGACACCGACGAGGCTGCCGTCGAGGAAGAAGAGGTCGTTGTCATGGAAGAAGAGGCGGCCGCCGACGAGCCTGTTGGCGAGGAGGCCACCGAGGCTGCCGATGCAGAGGCCGGCGAGGGGTCGGGCGATCGTACTGACGGCCCTGAGGCCGCAGGAGCGGCAAGCGCTACACCGACAAATGATTTCCCCTGCCACGCCAAGGCGCTAAGCTCCGAGGAGCCCCAGCCCGTGCCTACCAAGGCCGCGGGCGCCTTCATCAAGCTCCCCTAGGAGCCGAGCTCCTGTGGCGCCGGTCGAGGAGAAACCTTCGACGGCGAAGCTACTCGCCTCCGCTGGCTGACGCCGGGTGGACGCGCCAAGCAAAGAAGCGGCGGCGAAGTCTGAGGAGGAGCAGCTGAAGAAGCTTTGTCGCTCTACCGCGCCCGGCAGCAAGTTGGAGACCCGGGAGGCACTTGTCGCGAGGGCAGGAGCGGACATGGAGAAGCGCTACCAAGAGCTCCGAGCGCCAACCAAGAAACCCTCCGCGACGTAGCGAAGCGCTGGGGCAACTTGCAGAAGAGCGCACGGCCTTCATCCTTGAGAAGGCCGCAATGAGGAGGAGCAGCGGGTTGGCTGCCGAGAAGCTCGCCGCCAGAAAGCGAAATGGGCGCAGCGGAAGGTCAACCTGGACAGCCACGAAGAAGACCTTGCCGCGAGCGAGGAGTCGCTTGGCGGGGCGCTTCAGGAAGCGAAGGACGCTGCCGCAGCCGCCGAGGCCGCCAAGGAAGAGTTGAAGGCGAAGGTGGCACAGCTGGAGGCCACCCTCAAGAAGAGCGGCGAAGAGCTTGCCGTGCTCAAGCGTGAGCGCGAGAAGGACGCCTACACCCTTGGCGAGCTGCAGAGCCGTCTCGCTAACAGGGCCAAGGAGCTCGACGCCGCCAAGGATTGCAAGGCGGATCTTGAGTCAAGCCGACCACTCGACGCAGACGTTGGATGGGGCCAGAGAGCGGGAGGTGGGTTTGTTGGAGGCGATCAAGGCCAAGGAGGAGCTGCTAGCGAATGCTGCCTCCATCCGTAACACCTTGAGGGAGAGCGTGGAGCACCGGATCAAGGTCTCGTGGACACCGCCACGACATCCACAACGAAATGATGGAGCTGGGATGGCGGACCTTGCATACTCCTCCGACGAGCATCTCCAACCCAGCGCCAAGCTCAAGCTTATTCTTCAAAGGCGTGGCGGCGGGCCTCCAGCTGACTCGGGAAGAGGTCCCAGCAGCTGGCCGAGGAATCACGCCAGTATGTGCAGGAGCCCTCGAGAAGGTGTTGATCAAGGTGGCCTTCCGCAATCCGAGCCTCAACCTTAACGGGCGTCCTCGAGATCCCTCGCCGCCCGATGCCAACGTGGACGAAGCTCAAAGCCCTTGTCGCACCCATTGTGGACAAGGTGAACAAGATCAAGCGGATTGAGGGCGACCGCGTGAGACTAGGCCGCCAACTTTATCTTTCCCTTGTCAGCTTGATCATGTTTAGAACACTTTGTTAGATCAGCGACAAGTTATTTTGTAATATACTCTATCTTAGGCGATCAATGCAATGTTATTTCCTCTACTTGATTCCTTCCTTTGTACGCTTCTCGCCTTACGCATTTGGGGGACTTGTCGGTGCGGGCACTTTTTGCCGCGAAAGCGCCGAGTGCGAACGTCGGCCACTTCTTGGTAGTGCCGCCTCCGACAAGCAACCTCGTCAGCGACTAGCCGCAGCTCACTTAAGTTGTTGAGCGGACTCGAAACAAAGTAAGAGCGCCGACTAGCCCAGCGAGTTGGCTCCTCTGCACAGGTTTTCCATACAAAGTACTATCGCTCGAGGAAGATAACTTGAAAATTTTAAAAATTGATTGCTCAAACTTTGGCAACTTAGCTTTTCTCTCTTGCTTCCCGATGAGGTGAAACTTCCTCGGCGGTGCCTGGTCCATAGTATTATCTCCTCCTTCCCCCTGGTTAACTTGTGCGCCGAGGGAGCCTCCCTTCCTTTGAGAAAAGAAAAGAAGAGGAAATAACGTTATGGAGCCCAATGACTCGATTCTGCTTACCGGTGTGGTTGCTGCACAAAGTGTTAGCCAAAACATGCAATAAAATAATGGAAGCATGAATTTGACAAGTTGTGCGCAACACATGAGCTTTACTGATGCACGGGGTCTGCGCTCGGCTTTGTACAAAGGATTACATGCAACAACGGCAAGACTTGTACAAAAGGTGGTTGCCGGAACGGGTTCCGACAACCGCGCCCTATGGGTAAAACTTACGAAGATGCTCAATGTTCCAGGAGTTGCTCACCGAATGCCATCTTCGGTCTCAAAGCGGACAGCGCGCCAGCCTAGTGACTCGTTTCACCCGATAAGGGCCTTCCCACTTCAAGGCCAACTTGTTTGAATTCTTGGCGGTCCGAACGCTACCAAGAACAAGGTCGCCTTCCTCGAGACTTCGGCACTAACTCTGCGGCTATGGTAGCGACGCAGAGCTTGTCAGAAGCGAGCGGCTCGCACAAATGACGAAGATCGATCCTCCTCAAGGAGCAGCGCGTCATCTTGTCGCAGCCTGCTCTTGCTCAAGCTCATCATAAGCGAGCACTCGAGGCGATTCAGATACGAAGTTCCGTGGGGAGAACTGCCTCTGCTCCATAGACTAGAGCAAAGGGTGTCCGCCGGTGGCTTGATTTGGCGTGGTCCGATCGACCAAAGAACCACCGGCAGCTCCTCGATCCAGCTTTCTTCCGCACTTGTGCAGCCTCGTCGAAGTTATGGTCTTGAGCCCGCGCAGCACTTCAAAGCATTTGCCATCTTCGCTTGACCGTTGCTTCTCGGGTAAGCAAGCTAAAAGGCACCTTGGCGCCAAGGTCTTGGACGTCGCATGAAGGTGCGACTCGTGAATTGTGTGCCATTGTCGCGATGATCCGTTAGGGATTCCAAACGGCAAACAATTGACCTAAAGAACTTGATCACGACCGTGCCGCCACCTTCCTCATCGCTTCCACTTCCCGGCCACTTTGTGAACTTGTCGATGGCGACGCATAAGTACTCAAAGCCCCGACAGCTCGGGGAAAGGGCCGAGGATGTCGAGCCCCTGCATCAAAATGGCCAGGATAAAGGGATCGCCCGGAGAGCTTGAGCTGGCTGGTGTATCTGTTTGGAATGGAACTGCACGCTTCACACTTGGTTACTTGTGCAGTTGCATCCTGGAGGGCTGTCGGCCGAAGAAACCTTGCCGGAAAGCTTTGTCGGGTAAGTGCTCTTTTGCGCCAATGTGGTGACCACATATGCCTCCATGTATCTCTCGCCAATGCCTTCGGCCCATCTTCCCCGAATACACTTTAATTTCACACCGTTGAGTCTTCTTCTCGCATGCATGCCGTCGACAAACTGGTACATACTTGACCGCCGGGCTACTCTTTCCGCTTCTTCTTGCTCTTCGGGAAGTTCTCCGTCTCAAGGAAATGGACAATCTGCGCCCATGCCGGAGCTTGCGGCTCAACAACAAGGACTAAAGGCACATCTGCTGCCGCGGGAACATCAGCTTCCACGGCAAGAACCTGCGGCCTGCCGAGCTTGATGTTCCCGACAAGCTTGCCGGAGCAAGACTTGTCGGGAATGTCTGCTTCAACGAAACAAACCACGGGTCTGGCTGTGAGCGCATCGCTCCTCAAAGACTGTTGGTGTTGATCTTGGGGACCTTTGCAACGACGGCTTCGGGAAGCTCTGGCTTGAAAGTAGTCACCGGAGGCCAACTTCCTCTTCTTGCTTTGCCCAGTTGATGGTGTTACGGTTGGCTGAGTTAGCTTGAGCACGAAAATCCCTGGTTCCACAGGCAACTTAAGTGCAACGCACTTTGACAAAGCCACAAGAATATCATTCTGAGCTCTTGGAACATGTTCCATTTGCAGGCCGTCAAAGTGCTCTTCTAGCTTCCTCACTTCATCAAGGTAGGCTTCCATCAACGGACTCTGGTAATCTTTGTTGACTTGGCGGACGACGAGTTGTGAGTCTCCCCTGACAATAAGCTTTTTGAACCCAAGGTCCACGGCGATCCTGAGACCGGCAAGCAAACCTTCATACTTTGCAGTATTGTTTGTCGCTTGCTCCTTGGGAAAGTGCATCTGGACGACGTACTTGAGGTGCTCTCCGGTGGGTGCGATAAGCAAGACGCCGCACCGGGCGCTTTGCAGCGAGAAGGCACCATCAAAGTACATCAGCCACTCAGGCTTGCTTCTTTGACGGGAATGCTCGCCTCTGAATCTCTTCATCCGTGTTGGCGTCCATTCTGCTATGAATTCTGCCAAGGCTCTGCTTTGGATAGTTGATGTGCTTTCAAACTTAAGACCAAAGCTTGATAACTCTAAAGCCCACTCAACAATCCTGCCCGTTGCTTCTGGATTCTGCAGTATCCTCTTGAGCGGAAAGCGAGTGACAACTGTGATCTCATGCGCTTGGAAGTAATGGCGCAGCTTTCTCGAGGCCATGAGGAGGCCGAAAAGCAATTTCTGCACACCAGAGTACCTTGACCTAGCCCCCTGTAGGAGGGAACTGACAAAGTAGACTGGGGCTGCACCATCCTTTTCTGCATCTGGTCATGCGTCTTCGCGGACTCGTCCTTGTCGGGATCAGAGCTCGTCGGCGAAGCCCCCTGCTTGTCGCTGGATGTGCTTGTCGCGGTTGCAGGCTCGTCATCCGCCTCCCTCTCCGCTACTAACGCAGCACTAACCACTTGATTGGTTGCCGCTATATATAGCAGCAACTTTTCTTGTGGCTTAGGTGCGACAAGTGTTGGAGTGGAGGACAGGTATCTCCTCAAGTCTCGAGCGCAGCCTCCGCTTCGGGAGTCCATTTCACTGGACCTGCCTTTTTCAAAATTTTGAAAAACGGCAGGGCGCGTTCAGCAGACCTAGAAATAAACATGCTGAGAGCAGCCACGCAACGGCAAGTCTTTGTACATCCTTGACGCGCTTTGGTGCTTCAATCTGCTCAATGGCCTTGATCTTGTCGGGATTAGCTTCAATCCCTCGTTGAGACACGAAGAACCCGAGAAGCTTGCCGGAAGGGACTCCAAACACGCACTTCTCGGGTTGAGCTTGAGGTTGATCTTGCGCAGATTTGCAAAGGTCTCGTCCAAATCTTGAACCAGAGTTACTTTGTCCTTGCTTTTGACCACTATGTCATCCATGTATGCTTCTACATTTCTGTGCATTTGCGTCTCAAAAGCGTCATGGACTACCCTTGCAAATGTTGAACCAACATTCTTCAAACCGAAAGGCATCCGTATGAAACAGTATGTGCCACATGGTGTAATGAATGCGGTCTTCTCCTCATCTTCTTCAGCCATGAAGATCTGATGGTATCCTCAGTATGCATCAAGAAACGAAAGCAAATCACATCCAGCCGTGGAGTCAACAATCTGGTCAATGCGCGGCAAGGGAAATGGATCTTTGGGACAAGCTTTATTAACATCCGTGAAGTCAATACAAAGTCTCCATTTCCCATTTGCTTCTTGCGCACGACTACGTGATTGGCCAACCACGTGGGATGGAGCACTCCTCGACAAGGCCTTTGCTTCCAGCTTCTTGATCTCTTTGGCTATGAATTCTTGGCGCCCACCGCTTGCTTCCTGACTTTTTGCTTGACGGGCGCATGAGGACAAACGGCCAAAGCGGTGCTCAATCACTTTCCTGGGAACACTGGGATGTCGACGGTTGCCATGCAAACACGCCGACATTCGCCGCAGGAAAGCAACAAGCGCGCCTTCCTATTTAGGGTCGAGAGAGGCACTGATGGTGAAGGTACCACCAGTGCCGTCCTCCTTGGCGGGGACCTTCTTGGTCTTCGGCGGAGCCACCATCTTCTTGCACTTGCCGGTGGAGCTCGATGGTGCGTCCTCAACGGTAGCGCAGCACTCCGAAGAGGTGCGCTTGCCGGAGTGAGCATCAGAGCCCTTGCCGGACTTGGACTTCGTCTTCTTCCAGCCGGGAGCTTCAGCGGCAAGTGTCTGGCAATCTGTCGCGGCTGCTGCATCCCGGTAGATCTTGTCAGCATAGATAAGGGCGTCCTTCTTGTCGCCATGGACAGAGATGACGCTTATCGGGCCTGGCATCTTGAGTAGGTTGTAGGCGTAGTGAGAGGCTGCCATGAACTTGGCGAGTGCTGGACGGCCAAGTATCCCATTGTAAGGCAACGGGAAATCGGCAACGTCGAATGTGACCCTCTCAGTCCTAAAGTTCAGCTCGCTGCCAAATGTTACCGGCAACGTAATCTTCCCCTTCGGCTTGCTCCTTCCCGGATTGATTCCTTAGAAAGTGCCGGTCTCTTCGAGCTCGCTGTCAGGGATTTGAAGCTTCTGGAGCACCGCGGAGGAGATCAGATTCAAGCCAGCCCCGCCGTCAACTAACATTTTTGTGACCTTGAGGTTGCGGATGGTTGGAGAGACCAACATCGGCAAGCACCCGACCGCAGTTATGCGATCGTGGTGGTCCTCAATATCAAAAATGATAGGCGTCTTTGGACCACTTGAGAGGCTTGCGTGACTCTCACGGATGGTTCCGCTGCATTGACCTCCCGCATCCATTGCTTGAGTTGGCGGTGGGAGGTATGCAGGAAGCACCTCCGTCAACGCAGAGGACCTCTGTGGCTTTCAAACTCCTGCTCATCGGCGTCGTGCTGTCTTCCATATCTTCGCTGCCGTCATCATCTTCATCCTTGTCGCGCCGCTGGGAGGTCTATCTCCTTGTCGCTGCTTGGCCTTGCCAAGGCGTCCTCCCCGCCGGACGTTTCTTGCTTGCTCCCCAGCACCCTCTGGGCCTTCTCCTTGTCGCGCCCGCTCGTACTCAGCTCTCTGGCTGTTCGACAAGCTCGACTTTCTTCTTGCAGCTCTGGAGGTCGTGGCCCTTGGTGCGGTGGATCTTGCAAGATCTTGCTTGCCGGAGTTGTCCTGCTTGTCGGCGGCCGCCACCGACTGGTGGTTGGCATCAGCGGCAACCTCCTTGCCGGAGCCACCAGCCTTGGCGTTCTTGTCGCCACCTCCGTTGCCGGACTGCTCAACAGCTAGCACTTCCACAGCTTTCCTCTTCCTGTTGCCTCGCCACGCCCTTCTTTGCCGGGCGGTGTCCTCACCGCCGATCCTGCTTCGCATTCTCTCCCGAGTCTCCTCCCTTCCTCGGTTGGCACACTTGTCGGCCAAGGCGTACAGCTCACCGACGTCCTTGACTTTGCACATCGCCATCTCCTCCCTCATCCTGCGGTTCCGCACATTCTCGATGAAATGCGCCGATCACCGCGCAGGGTGGACGTCACAGGATGTTGTAGTGCACACGGTGAATCTCTGGATGAACTTGGCGCAGGGACTCTCCTTCCTTCTGGGCGAGCAGATGAAGGTCACTCTCTTGGCCATGAGGCTTGTGGCCACCTGTGAAGGCGCCAACAAACTGATGGCACAGATCTGCCCAAGAAGATATGGAGCTGTCCGGCAAGTGCATGAGCCAAGATCTGACGTTGGGCTTGAGCACGAGCGGGAAGTAGTTGGCGAGGATCTTGTCGCCCTGCCCCCGCAGCCTGCACCGCGATGGTGTAGATGCCGAGGAACTCCGACGGATGCGTCCTGCCATCATACTTCTCCGCACGTCTGGTTTGAAGTTTTTCTGGCTGGGCCACTGGACTTGCCGCAGCTCACGAGTGAACGCAGGGCAACCTACCGCGTACGGCAAGTCGCTTGGCTCCTCCGGCGCGCGCATGTCAACAGAAGGCCCAGCGCGCTTGTCGGACTGACTCGCGCTTCTCTTCGGTGCTCGATGCAAGTTCGAGCGTCCTCTTGTTGTCGCTCATGAAGAACTTGGCGCTGATCGCGGCGAGCTCGCGGATCCGACGACGCAGTGGAGTCGCTGTCGAGGTGGATCCGGTGAGTCGGCGATCTTGGCCTTCTCGGCGGAGAGTGCACGGTGGTTGCACCTCCGACAGTCTCGTCGCCACCGGCTCGTGCCTTGTCGTCTCGTCGCGGCAATGATGGTGTTGGTTGTCATGAGCGCCGCTGGCAAAGACGATGAGGCTCTGGATAGTGGCCCTCCACTCGTCGACCTTGTCGGCCGTTGGAGGGTAGTCGAGGAGCAGCTGAGCTCTCGCCAGAGCTTCTGCTGGAGTAGTGGGCATCATTGGAGAACGGTGCGAGGAGCAGGATACGCTCGGACTTCTAACTACGTTAGAAGGAGCAGCACCCCGTCCAGGCAACCGTATCTCACCGTGCGGCATGTTGGCGCGCATGCTGGTCTTGAGGGTCTCGATCAAAGAACGCGTATGGCGTTGTGAACGCCATGACGTTGTTGGTCCCGCTCTCTGAGATGGGCGCGGGGGATGCGCGGACGCCGAGGTTTGCGGTGCCTTGTCCTTGGACTTGGCAACGTCGCGAACACCTTCGTCGGCGCCCGTTCCTCCGCCAGCGTCTGCCCCACCACCCGTTTGCTGCGGTGAGGGTGGGTACGACGCGGACGGCTCTGCGGCCGCCGAAGCCTTCTTCTTCGGTGGCATGTTGAGGAAGATGTTGATGACGCTGCTCCTGTGCACGCCGGATCAGATTCACACGGCCTCGACGCCCCCTACCTGGCACGCCAAGGATGTCGGGGAGGCTGATCGTACCCACGGACACCTATGGGGCCGACGGACCAGGCCCCTTGTGGTTCGGAGCGGGGCGGAGATCGCACGAAGAGCGGATCGAGGCGAGGCACACGAGCAGTTTACCCAACTTCGGAGCTCTCCGGAGAGATAAAACTCCTACTGCTGCTTGTTTGATGTATTGTGTTCTTGCTAGGGAGCAATGCGAGCTACAGAACCTAGCGTGAGTGTATCTAGTCTCTGGTGGGTCGCATGAACCGAACCAGCCGAACCCCCTCTACCTTGCGGATGGGCCTCCTTTTATATGCTCAAGGGGTCTCCGACAGGTGGCAACATAGGCGGGGGTACAAATGTAAAAACAGGAGTTGGTACACCTACTCGAACAGTGTACAGTGCAAAATACCTAACCCTGACGGCAAGGGACAAAAGTAATAAATGCTCGTCAGCGTCGCTCGAACAGTGCAACAGAGGCTGTCAGGTGCGCCACCGCTCGCCACGATGGCAAGCCTGTCAGCGCCGCTTGTCGCTGCTCTCCGCTAGCTGCACAGCCTCTCGACACGCGCCCATGGGACGGTCCCATGGCGACACGTCGCTGGATGAGGTGGAGCGGAGAGGGAGAGAGTTTGCATGCCGCGGCAAGCGCCTTGCCGCGGCCGGTCTTGTCGCGTCCGGGAGGCTTGTCGCGCCTGAGCCTTCCCGCAAGCTCCTCTTGCCGGGCCTTGCCTTCCGTATGCACCGAGTGGCCTTCCCGACAAGCTCCTCTTGCCGGGCCTTGTCTTCTTAATCTAATACTTTGTTCTTGAATGGCTCCAAAGGAGCCACGGAGGATCTTGGCGGTGACGAGGCAAACTCGCCGCTGGGTGTCAGAATCGTCTGCGTGCACGAGTACGGGATACTAGGGTACCCCTACTCTAGTACACCGACACACCTCAACCTTTCTCCCATCATGTCAGGAGCGGGAGGCAGGTGGATGGCCTCCTCCGTCACGGAGGGGCATATCACCAGACTGCGGGAGGCCGGATACTTGTCCGGCGATATCGCGCACAGGCTGCTCGACGAGGGGCAGCTCATTCCAACCCCCAGGCCCCATGAGAGGGTGGTGTTTCTCCCCCACTTCCTTCGCGGACTAGGTTTGCCACTTCACCCATTTGTCCGAGGGCTCATGTTCTACTACGGCCTGGACTTCCACGACCTGGCCCCGAATTTCATCCTCAACATCTCGGTGTTTATCGTCGTGTGCGAGGCCTTCCTCTGCATCCAGCCCCACTTTGGCTTGTGGCTGAAGATCTTCAACGTCCGGCCGAAGGTAGTGGGTGGCCGTCAAGCGGAGTGCGGAGGCGCTATGGTTGGCAAGATAGCCAAAGTCCTATGGCTCGAGGGCTCCTTTGTGGAGACAATAAAGGGGTGGCAATGGGGGTGGTTCTACATCACCGAGCACCGCGACCCCGAATGGGTGGCGGCCCCCGAATTCAGATCTGGCTTCCCCACACGGCTCTCGTCATGGAAAGAGACGGGCCTGACTTGGGGGAATTCGGACGAGACAGCCGGACTCCAAACATGCGTCCGAAACCTAGTGGGCAAGAATCTCAGGCTTGTCAATGTAATCCAGGTGATGCTCATCCGTCGGATCCTCCCATGCCAACAACGGGCCTTCAATTTATGGGAGTTCGATCCGGCACAGCACTCGACTCTAAACAGGCTCTGCGACACTATGTACGAAGATGCCTGGAAGGGGCTGTTCAAGGGCGCCGAGGCTCCCTCATCCGCTACTGAAGATCGCGGATACAGCTCGCTACGCCCAAATCGGCGAGGTAAGTTATTTTGCCCTTTTACGGGACTCTTTTTTTTCATAGATTGACTCTATGTGGGATCTAAAACTCCCTAGTCTTTGACAGGACTGGCTGAAAACGTCCGGACAGATTAACTGTCCGACACCTTTGCCGGAAAACCCAGCGGACGCCCAATTGATGGAGCTGCTGGCTCCGGCACCCCATGTGGTGCCGGAGAAGAAGGCCAAGAAGGAGGCCACGGGAACTCGAAGGAGCTCCCGACGCTAGGTGCTGTCAGATTCTGAAGCAGAATCTTCCCCTGAGGGCGAGGAGGAGGAAAAAGAAGCCTCTCCCCCAACGGGGAAGGAGAGGAAGAGGAAGGCCGCCCCAACTGGGGAGGCCGGAGGGTCCAAGAAGGGAAGAACCCTTCCTCCGGACTTCTCCACCAACGTCGACAGCGACGAGGAGGATTGGCCAACAAGGGCCAAGCCCCTGGCGAGATCGTAAGTGTCCGGATACCCCTGACTCTTTTATTACCGCATGGTGTTCTCTAACGTCGAACAGCCATGCAGCTCGCCCAAGAGCGAGCTAGCCGCTTCAACGAGCGGGTCCCTGGGTTCGTCGGAAATGGAGAGTACTTCGCTTCCGACCGCCTCGCCTCACGCCGCCGCGGACGACGCCGAGGTGGCGCCCGCAAGGGGGCTTGGTCAAGAGGAGGTGGCGCGAGGCGCCGCAGGCGACCTCCGGACTCGGCGCTTGGCGGCAAGACCCCGAGGCTCTTAGCACAACCCTTGTCCGGACCCCATGCCGGAACCTTCAGTGGTTCCGGAGTCCGGCAAGCGGTACCTTAGTAAGAATGGTAAGACGCCGGTGTCCTCCTTCCAACCTAGGCACGGACAACTCTTGGAGGCGCTTAGCGCCTCCATCGAGGAGGAGAACATCGCACTGTTATGAGTGCGGTGATCCGGACAGCCTGGATCCGCCAAGAGCGGGCTGACTGAAGCTTTAATACCAGCCTTGTAACAGGCTTTGAGGTAAGTTTAGAAGTTGTAAAAAATATTACCGCATAGATAGTAGCCCATGATGCTTGGTTCGGTGTTCGGAAAGAAAAGACGGGCTAAGGATCTAAAAAGATATACGCAGGAGTCTAACATAAGGATGTCAAGATGGGAATGCAGGCTACGCTGCTGACCTCTGCCGCATCGATCATGGAGGTCAATGCACTGAAGCAGAACCTCGAGCGGTCCGAGAACGAGCTCGGAAAAACCAAGAAGAAGCTCGAGGACAAGGAAGGTAATTAATACCTTATTAAGAAAAATACCTTATAGAAAAGGTTTTGGTTGCCAAAAAAACAGGGATAACATGGGTACTGCAGGGGCCACGAACGAAGTGGCGACCACGAAGGAAGCGGTGTCGTGGCCAGCTCAAAGCGGCTGCGGAACGCATCGAGCGAGATAAAGGGGAGGCGCAGCTGGGCAAGGTACGACAAGAGCTCCAAGCTCTCGTGGAAAAACACGAGAGTTTGGAGCGTGACTCGAATACTCGAGAGTCCGAGCTCGCCTCGGCTCTTGAAAGTGCCAAAGCTGCTAAGGCCGAGGCCCAAAAAGCCCTCCAAGAAATTGAATCACTAAAGAAGATAGCGGCGGGTAAGGCATTCTTTATGCAAAGCAAGAATGTAAAAGTCAATTATCTATTACTTACCCGGATTCGAGCTCTCCAGAGCATTCACAGATTTGCCCTCAGAAAAGGCCCGATGTCGCCGCATTCTACCGCGCCCAGGAGGGGAGCTCAACAGAAAAAGTGTTCTGGTCTCAATATGCTAAGGCCGGACATCCGGTGCCCC
Source organism: Aegilops bicornis (assembly GCA_021605145.1). Classification (NCBI taxonomy): domain Eukaryota; kingdom Viridiplantae; phylum Streptophyta; class Magnoliopsida; order Poales; family Poaceae; genus Aegilops; species Aegilops bicornis. The sequence continues at coordinate 630,122,515 of CM038675.1, read as the reverse complement.
TGAGCGACCAGCTGAAGCAGCTGGTCGAGCTCCACAAGGTCGCCGAACAGGCCATGAAGGGCCTTATAGCTCGGTTGTGGCCATTGGAGGCCATGCCTGGGAGCTACTTCGGCTTGGTGCAGCGGCTGGTGGACGCCTGTCCACGAATTGAAGTCATCAAGTGCTCCGTCTACATCGAAGGTGTCCGTCGGGCCCTTGCCTGTACTAAAGTGCACTGGGGCAAACTGGATGCAGAGAAGCTTGTGACGGACGGGCCACCGAAGGGCAAGGAGCATCGCGGCACCAAATATACTATGAGGGCCTTCAAGGGTGCTCGCCCGAATAGCGGATGAGTGCTCCAAAGATGTAATTTTTGAGTAGACTCGCATTTGTTATCCTGTCGCTGAAAACTTGTTCATATGCGCTAAGCAACGCTTGTTAATTTAAAATATTACCTTACATGCGGCCGTTTATCAAATTTGAGAGATGGCAAGTCGTTGGCTTCAGCCCCATGCCACGAGTCTTTGGGGTGTTCGGGATAAACTTGAGCACTCTTGTTCCCATTCTTGGGTCCATCTAGGGAGGCGCTCAACGCATAGCGAACAAGGCAACCCGACTTATAATGCTTGAACACTCTCACTTAGCCATAGAATTCTATAATTTTAAATTTCGGCGAAGCCCCTAGTATTCGGAAGACCGAGTTCGGGGAGCTATCCACGCCTTGGCCGGACAACTCCGGTTCCTCACTCTAAGCGGCATAGGTCTTTAGGGACCCGAAAAAACCTCTCGAACAGCGACCGGCTGTCTCCTTATCATGACGGTCAGTTTTAGCTTTCTCCACTGAGGTGCTCGACCCAGCATAACTGGGGCACAATCGCAGTGGTTCTCCTCGTGCTACCTTAGCCGATATAGCGGAACGTAAGGTACCAAAACACGGAGCCGCAAACCCAACTATTGACCCAAGACATGATTCGAGCCGATTCATATAATGCTATAAGTTAAAGGTGCCGCACTTGTGAAAGTGTTAGGACTTATCACACCATAATTTTGGGGTACTTAAGCCCCTGGTGTATTGGCCGTACCAAAGTGTACGGATGCAACATGTCATGAAATGAGCATATGTATATATAAAAAGAAAAGAGTGCAATAATAGACAAAAGCTATGTATTGTTTATTCAAAAAGGTACTGCGATGAAAGCAGAACGATACAAATAGTGCGATAAGCGAGGGGCGGGACTATCTAACATGTCCCCCTCCAGGGGTAAGCTGCGGGATGGTATGTAAAACAGGTATAATGCTCGTAATAGAGACCACCTGAACACTCGACGGAGCTTTATTGCTTCCCTGGCTGTTGCATCGTGAGTTCGGCGATTCTAGTGCCGGATAGGACTGCTGAAAGATGGAGTCCTGAAAAGAAAGAAAAGAAAAAATAAAAAGAATGACACAATCGGGAGCCCCTAGTGCGGTTGAGCCGCATTCTTGGCGTGCCGTGGTCGTGCCCCTCCCCATATGCCCATGGTATCTCCAGAGCGTAATTATGTACGCGTAATACTGGCTTCGTAATTTCGCGAGTGCTGGGGTTGGGGCCGGATTGCTACTCGTGCTTGAATTGTGCTAGGTGGTCTTGTTGTAGGTTACTCCGAGCGCGCTTGGCAGTGTCCGGACGCTTAGTGGCCGGACTCGAGGATTGCCGTGAGAAGCTGCTTTGTGCCTCCACCGCGAGGGCCGCCGTGTGCTCCTCCGTTTGGAGAGAGCGTTCGGTGTTTCCATTGACCGTGATTACTCCTCGAGGGCCTGGCATCTTGAGCTTGAGGTATGCGTAGTGCGGCACCGCATTGAACTTTGCAAATGCGGTTCGTCCGAGCAGGGCATGATAGCCGCTGCAGAACGGGACTATGTCGAAGATTAACTCTTTGCTTCGGAAGTTATCCGGTGATCCGAAGACCACTTCGAGTGTGACTGAGCCTATACAATTGGCCTCTACACCCGGTATGACGCCTTTAAAGGTCGTCTTTGTAGGTTTAATCCTTGAGGGTCTATGCCCATCTTGCACACCGTATCCTCGATAAAGCGTGTTCAGTTGCTGCCGCCGTCCATCAGGACTCTGGTGAGGTGAAATCCGTCAATAATTGGGTCAAGAACCAATGCGGCGAAACCGCCGTGACGGATGCTAGTGGGGTGGTCCCTTCGATCGAAGGTGATCGGGCAGGAAGACCATGGGTTGAATTTTGGGGCGACTGGCTCCATCGCATATACGTCCTGTAGTGCACGCTTCCGCTCCCTTTTGGGTATGTGGGTTGCGTATATCATGTTCACCGTCCGCACTTGTGTGGGAAAACCCTTCTGTCCTCTATTGTTCGGTGGTCGGGGCTCTTCCTCGTCATCGCTATGCAGCCCCTTGTCATTTAGTTCTAAGACCTAACTTGCTCGCTTACTTTGACACCCAACAATCCCTGTTAGTGTGATTGGCTGGTTTTTGGGGTGCCATGTATCCGCACAAGCGATCGAGTATGCGGTCCAAGTTGGACGGGCCCTGGGTATTTCTTTTGAATGGCTTCTTCCGCTGACCGGGTTTAGAGCCTCTGAATCCGGCATTGACGGCCGTATCTTCAGTGTTATCGCCGTTGATGCGGCGCTTGTTCTTGTTGCGACGCGACCTGCCATTGCTGTCCTTGGTATCCGAACTATCAGGGTGTTTGGCCAAGTTGTTGCTTCAAGCTAGCCAGATGTCCTCTCCCGCGCAAAAGCGAGTCATGAGGGTTGTGAGGGCTGCCATAGATTTCGGCTTTTCTTGTCCTAGGTGCCGGGCAAGCCACCCGTCGCGGATGTTATGTTTGAAGGATGCAAGGGCCTCTGCATCCGGACAGTCGACGATTTGAATTTTCTTTGTTAGGAACCGTGTCCAGAATTGCCATGCCGATTCTTCTGGCTGCTGAATTATGTGGCTAAGGTCATCGGCTCGTGGTCGGTATTAGCACATATGTGCCTTGGAAGTTATCAAGGAATGCGGCTTCCAGGTCCTCCCAACAACCAATTGATTCTGCTGTTAAGCCAATGTCGAGCTGGTCGTTTAAGCTTGAGGGGGAGGTATTTGATGGCATGTAGATCATCACCGCGGGCCATGTGAATATGGAGAAGATAATCCTCGATCCAAACTGCAGGATCTGTAGTACCATCGTATGATTCGATGTTTACGAGTTTAAAGCCTCAGGGATTTGATGATCCATTACTTCATCCGTGAAGCATAGTGGGTGTGCGGCGCCTCTGTATTGGGCTATATCACGACGTAGCTCCAATGAGCTTTGTCTATTGTGTTCGGCCCGGCCGGAGTTTCAGATCCGCATGACGGTTATCGCCACGCGGTCGTTAGGCCCACGCGATCCATAGATCGATCTTGTATGTTTTGCCTTATCCTCCAATATATCTACGCAAGTCCGCGCGTTTTCTCGTGCCCTGGTACTTTTTGAACGGCGTCGGGGTACGGCTTGAACGGAGGGTCTAGAAGCCTCTCTATCGCGGCCACGGGGTGGCCGGTCTGCCATGTCGTACGCTGGTGACTTGGGTACTTCCTCTGATTGAGGCAACGACCTGCATTTGGGGTAGCTTTTGGAGGGGCGTTTGAGTTCATACTCTTCGGCTGCGAGGACTTCAGTCCATCTGTCAGCTAGCAGATCTTGGTTAGCTCTAAGCTATTGCTGCTTTTTCTTGAGGCTGTTTGCCGTGGCTATAAGCCTGCGTTTGAAATGCTCTTGTTCGGCGGGATCCTCAGGCACGACAAACTCGTCGTCGTCGAGGCTTGCCTCATCTTCGGAGTGAGGCGCATAATTATCGTCCTCAACCTCTCTTTCTGCACGACCTTTGTCAGGCGGGCTTGCTTCTCCCTCCTCCTGCTGGCCGAGTCCTGCTGGAGGGGTTCTCTTCGCACCTTGTCCGGTGTGTTATTTTCTCCGTGCGGAATCACTGTTTTCTTTGTGGCGGGATTTAGAGCGGCGCCCGACGCCGGGCGCTTTGTTGTTTCTTGGAGGGTCATCCTCCGATGTTCCATCGTCGTTCCCATCTTTCGGGATGTCCACCATGTATATGTCATATGACGAGGTGGCCTTCCAGCGTGCCTCGTAGGCGCTGGTCTTGGTCATCTCCGGCATCGCCGTCCATACCGTCGATGTCTTCGGAGTCGAAGTCAAGCATGTCGGTTAGATCATCGGCAGTGGCTACAAAATGGGTGGTGGGTGGGCGTTGAATTTCGCCGTCCGTATCCCAACCTTCCGTCCATGATCCGGCCAGGGCTCTCCAGATAAAGAGAGAGACTTCAGTGAATTCAGAATATCGCCAAAGGGCGAGTGCTGAAAGATGTCCGCGGCAGTGAACTCCATGACGGGCGCCCAATCGGATTCGATTGGTAGGGGCACGGAGGGTTCGGAGTCCGGCACCTTGGAGTCAAGGTCTTTGCCAAGGACAGGGATAGGGTTCGGCTCAATTTCCGTGGAGATTGTAGCCCCTGAGGCGGTGTCCAACCACTCGTCCTCGATCGGGGAATCCGGCTCCGGATCAAGGGCCGGAGCGGGTGCTGGTGCGGCCTCCAGGACACTGTTCGGCTGCAGAGCTAGATCATGCCCATCGAAACAGTGCGGCGCGCTTGGCTGCGGCTCGAATCCGTCAAGATCAAGTCCCCGGATATCGGCCGTATAGTTCAAACTTCCAAATCGACCTGATGGCCAGGGGTGTAGCTTCGATCTGCTCCGGATGGCCAAGCGAATTGGCCCGCGGTGCAAAGCCGCCCGAACACGAAGATCTGTCCGGGAGAAAAGTCTCACCACGGACCGTGTCGTTGTTGATGATCGAAGGAGCCATCCGGCCTAAAGGTGACGACACATAAGAACTCTCAATGAAAGCACCAATGTCGGTGTCAAAACCGGCGGATCTCGGGTAGGGGGTCCCGAACTGTGCGTCTAGGCGGATGGTAACAGGAGACAAGGGACACGATGTTTTTACCCAGGTCCGGGCCCTCTCGATGGAGGTAATACCCTACTCCTGCTTGATTAATATTGATGATATGGGTAGTACAAGAGTAGATCTACCACGAGATCAAGGAGGCTAAACCCTAGAAGGTAGCCTATGGTATGATTGTTGGTGTGTCCTACAGACTAAAACCCTCCGGTTTATATAGAGACCGGATAGGTTAGGGTTACAGAGTCGGTTACAATGGTAGGAGATCTACATATCCGTATCGCCAAGCTTGCCTTCCACGCCAAGGAAAGTCCCATCCGGACACGGGACGAAGTCTTCAATCTTGTATCTTCACAGTCTTGGAGTCCGGCCGTGACGATAGTCCGGCTATCCGGACACCCCGTAGTCCGGGACTCCCTCAAGAGGCAAATGGAAAATAATGTAATGCGGGAGATAAGGGTTTGTGATGGGTACTTGGTATGTTGACTTTTGCGTAGACCTCCCCGGCAACGGTGCCAGAAATCCTTCTTGCTACCTCTTGAGCACTACGTTGGTTTTCCCTTGAAGAGAAAAGGGTGATGCAACAAAGTACTGTAAGTATTTCCCTTAGTTTTTGAGAACCAAGGTATCAATCTAGTAGGAGGCTACACGCGAGTCCCTCGCACCTACACAAAACAAATAAATCCTCGCAACCAACGCGACAAGGGGTTGTCAATTCCTACACGATCACTTACGAGAGTGAGATCTGAAAGATATGATAGGATAATATTTTTGGTATTTTTGTGATAAAGATGCAAAGTAAAATAAAAGGTAAAGTAAAAAGCAATGGAAATAACTAAGTATTGGAAGATTAATATGATGAAGATAGACCCGGGGGCCATAGGTTTCACTAGTGGCTTCTCTCAAGATCATAAGTATTTTACGGTGGGTGAACAAATTACTATTGAGCAATTGACAAAATTGAGCATAGTTATGAGAATATCTAGGTATGATCATGTATATAGGCATCATGTCCGAGACAAGTAGACCGACTCCTGACTGCATCTACTACTATTAATCCACACATCGACCGCTATCCAGCATGCATCTAGAGTATTAAGTTCATAAGAAAAGAGTAACGCCTTAAGCAAGATGACATGATGTAGAGGGATAAATTCATGCAATATGATAAAAACCCCATCTTGTTATCCTCGATGGCAACAATAGAATACATGCCTTGCTGCCCCTCATCACATCGGGAAAGGACACCGCAAGATTGAACCCAAAGCTAAGCACTTCTCCCATTGCAAGAAAGATCAATCTAGTAGGCCAAACCAAACTGATAATTCAAGAGACTTGCAAAGATAACCAATCATACATAAAAAGAATTCAGAAGATTAAAATATTGTTCATAGTTAAACTTGATCATAAACCCACAATTCATCTGCTCTCAACAAACACACCGCAAAAAAGAAGATTACATCGAATAGATCTCCATGAGAGAGGGGAGAACATTGTATTGAGATCCAAAAGAGAGAAGAAGCCATTTAGCTAATAACTTGGACCCAAGGTCTGAGGTAAACTACTCACACTTCATCGGAGGGGCTATGGTGTTGATGTAGAAGCCCTCCATGATCGATGCCCCTTCCCATGAGCTTTCTAACAGGCCCCAAGATGGGATCTCGTGGGTACAGAAGGTTGCGGCGGTGGAATTAGGTTTTTGGCTTCGTATCTGATCGTTTGGGGGTACGTAGGTATATATAGGAGGAAGAAGTACGTCGGTGGAGCAACATGGGGCCCACGAGGGTGGAGGGCGCGCCCAGGGGGGTAGGCGCGCCCCCTACCTCGTGGCTTCCTCGAAGCTTCGTTGACTTACGGTCCAAGTCTCCTGGATCATGTTCGTTCCAAAAATCACGTTCCCGAAGGTTTCATTCCGTTTGGACTCCTTTTGATATTCTTTTTCTGCAAATCTCTGAAATAGGCAAAAAACAACAATTCTGGGTTGGGCCTCCGGTTAATAGGTTAGTCCAAAAAGTAATATAAAAGTGAATAATAAAGCCCAATAATATCCAAAACACAAGATAATATAGCATGAAGCAATCAAAAATTATAGATACGTTGGAGACGTATCACTACCCGGCAACTGCGCCAGAAAATAGTCTTGATAACCCACAAGTATAGGGGATCGCAACAGTTTTCAAGGGTAGAGTATTCAACCCAAATTTATTGATTCGACACAAGGGGAGCCAAAGAATATTCTCAAGTATTAGCAGTTGAGTTTTCAATTCAAACACACCTAGATAACTTAGTGTCTACAACAAAGTATTTAGTAGCAAAGTAGTATGGAAGTAACGGTAACAGTGGCAAAGGTAACAGTAGCAGTAATGTAGTGATTGTAATAGTGGAAACGGAAAAGTAACTAAGCGAAGAAGAATATGTGAAAAGCTCATAGGCATTGGATCGGTGATGGAGAATTATGCCGAATGCGATTTTTCATGCAACAGTTATAACATAGGGTGACACAGAACTAGCTCCAATTCATCAATGTAATGTAGGCATGTGTTCCGAATATAGTCATACGTGATTATGGAAAAGAACTTGCATGACATCTTTTGTCCTACCCTCCCGTGGCAGCGGGGTCCTATTGGAAACTAAGGGATATTAAGGCATCCTTTTAATAGAGTACCGGACCAAAGCGTTAACACATAGTGAATACATGAACTCCTCAAACTATGGTCATCACCGGGAGTGGTCCCGATTATTGTCACTTCGGGTTGCGGATCGTAACACATAGTAGGTGACTATAGACTTGCAAGATAGGATCAAGAAATCACATATATTCATGAAAACATAATAGGTTCAGATCTGAAATCATGGCACTCGGGCCCTAGTGACAAGCATTAAGCATAGCAAAGTCATAGCAACATCAATCTCGGAACATAGTGGATACTAGGGATCAAACCCTAACAAAACTAACTCGATTACATGATAAATCTCATCCAACCCATCACCGTCTAGCAAGCCTACGATGGAATTACTCATGCACGGCGGTGAGCATCATGCAATTGGTGATGGAGGATGGTTGATGATGACGATGGCGACGGATTCCCCTCTCCGGAGCCCCGAACGGACTCCAGATCAGCCCTCCCAAGAGAGTTTAGGGCTTGGCGGCGGCTCTGTATCGTAAAACGCGATGAATCTTTCTCTCTGATTTTTTTCTCCCCGAACATGTATATATGGAGTTGGAGTTGAGGTCGGTGGAGCTCCAGGGGGCCCACGAGGCAGGGGGCGCGCCCAGGGGGGCAGGCGCGCCTCCCACCCTCGTGGACAGGGTGTGGACCCCCTGACCTTGATTCTTTCGCCAGTATTTTTTATATTTTCCAAAAATAATCTCCGTTGATTTTCAGGTCATTCCGAGAACTTTTGTTTCTGCACAAAAATTAGACCATGACAATTCTGCGGTAAACAACATCAGTCCGGGTTAGTTCCATTCAAATCATGCAAGTTAGAGTCCAAAACAAGGGCAAAAGTGTTTGGAAAAGTAGATACATTGGAGACGTATCATTGGGTAACAGCATTTGAGGTACATATATATAGTGTTTACACTATTCGACAAAAGGAGGATCTTTGTAACACGGTTTTGACAACCATATGGTCCGTATCTACATAATTAACATAGTAACAACTATCACATTTTAAGAGGCTAAGGTCCAACAACCATATGGTCCATATCTACATACTTAACATATATAGTAACAACTAGCACATTCTAAGAGGCTAAGGGCCAACAACCACTGGAAGCAGCTTGATCACGGCGACTCGGCATCTCGTCAATGAAAAGGAAGAGCCCTCCTGTGCCTTGGTAGAACATGAGTAGAACAGTGTCTCCAATTTTCCAATATGGATGCTGTCGTTGTCAAAACCGGCGGATCTCGGGTAGGGGGTCCCGAACTATGCGTCTAGGCGGATGGTAACAGGAGACAAGGGACATGATGTTTTTACCCAGGTTCGGGCCCTCTCGATGGAGGTAATACCCTACTCCTGCTTGATTAATATTGATGATATGGGTAGAACAAGAGTGGATCTACCACGAGATCAGAGATGCTAAACCCTAGAAGCTAGCCTATGGTATGATTGTTGTTCGTCCTACGGACTAAAACCCTCCGGTTTATATAGACACCGGATAGGGTTAGGGTTAAACAGAGTCGGTTACAATGGTAGGAGATCTACATATCCGTATCGCCAAGCTTTCCTTACACACCAAGGAAAGTCCCATCCGGACACGGGATGAAGTCTTCAATCTTGTATCTTCATAGTCTAGGAGTCCGACCAACGGTGATAGTTCGGCTATCCGGACACCCCCTAATCCAGACTCCTCAAGAGCTCCCCTGAACCAGGCTTCAATGACGCATTTAATCTGGCGCACATTGTCTTCGGCATTGCAAGGCAGGTTCCTCCTCCGAATACTTCATAGAAGATTTTGAACACAAGGATAGTGTTCGGCTGTGCAAAACAAGTTCCACATACCACCGTAGAGAGAATAACCTTTGCACAGATCTGCTGACGTATTCCGCGGCGTGACATCACACCACGGCCAGGCCTTTATACGAATCGTTTTTACTGTCCCACCTTAGCGCGTTTAGCGAGGCGGTTTCCTTGGCACGTCTTATCAAAGCGGAGATCGTGCCCCCTTATTCCGGGATTCTCATCAACACGGGCGTGGGTAACCCAGTTGTGCCCGTTGGCACGCCTCCTCCATCGATGGCGAGTCTCGAACGGTCACGGGGAGGGCTCTTGGTATTCAACCGCTTTATAATGAGACCAAGGCCCACTCCTTTCTTTCTATCTCAATCGAATCTGCCCCTCGCCTCGAGTTCCAACACCCAAAGCTCCAGATTTAGGCGCTTCGGACCTTGAACGATGTCCGGCTCCGACCTGCACGTCCGGTGGATGTCTTCCTCCGTCACGGAAGAAGATGTGCTAAAGCTGAGAGACGCCAGGTATCTCGCCATGTAAATTTCACATAGGCTGCCTCGCCCAAGGGCAGGTTATTCCCACTCCTGAGCCTGGTGAGAGCGTGGTATTCGTGTCTCACTTGCTTCGAGGTTTAGGCTTCCCGACGGACCCCTTTGTGAGGGGCTCATGTTTTATTATGGGCTGGAATTCCATGACTTGGATCCGGAGTCCATCCTCCACATCTCGTCGTTCATTGTCGTATGTGAAGCCTTCCTCCGCATTACCCCTCACTTCGGATTGTGGCTCAAGACCTTCAAAGTGGAGCCGAAGATGATCAAGGGGCATCAGGCAGAGTGCGGCAGGGCTGTCATAAGCAAAAATGCGGACGCTCCATGGCCCGCAGGCTCTTTTCAAGAGGAGCTCAATTTATGGCAACAGGAGGGGTTTTATATCATCGCTCCCAGGGGCACCAAATGGGCGGCGCCACCTGCCTTCCGCTCGGTTTCTCCACTGCGACGGGCGTCATGGGTCAATAAAGGGCTCGATTGGGGACCGTCCAAGGACGTACCTCTGTTGCAGGGCCGTATTCGAGGCCTCCGAGAGAGAGAGAGATCAATCTGGTCGTAGTAGCGCAGGTCATGCTGATTCGTCGCACCTTGCCCTGCAAACGCCACCATCTCCGCCTGTGGGAGTTTAATCCAGAGGGACCACGAGCTCTCCAACATTTTATGGGCGTAACGCCCGTGGAGATGTACCAACTATTCTTCGGATCACAAGCAATGTGTCCAGACTTGACCGAGGACGCAGGTCTGAGCTGCAATCGCCCGGATACTCAAGTAAGTAGTCATGTACCCGGACATGCTATCCGCATATTTATCATAAACTTGCCCTTAAAAGAGATGTCCTTTAAACAGGAGTGGATAGCAAAAGCAAAACTGATCAGGTGTCCGGACCCCCTCCCTGAGACCACGCCGGATCCTGTATTAACCAAGATGCTAGAGGTTGTGCCCTTTGAAGAAGACGAAGGGGGGAACAAGGGAACTACTACCTCCGTGAAGGAGGCTATCAAGAAAGGGGGGATCGAGAATTCCTCCCTCCAAGGGGAGAAGAGGACCGCTTCCGAAGGTCCGGAGACCAAAGCCTCGAAGCGGGGGAAGAAATCTTCACCAGAGGGTCCTGTGGCGGGAGATGCCCCGGCCGCACTATTTCCCCAAGGAGATCAGCCCTCCAACGAGCCGTAAGTAAAGGGGGGCATTTTGTTTTAAAGAGAGACATCCCCGTTTTATTTCTGAAGGTAACCGAAAGTTTTACCTTGTAGTTCGGATCTCAGCCCTTCACAGCAGAGCTCGTCTTTAGGGGATCTTGATCCGGAGATGATGGAGTGCGAAACGCGTCCGCCTGCCGTACCGCTATGCGAGGTCGACGACCCTGAGGTGTCGTCTCGGAGGGATTCTCCGAATCCGGCGGGGCCAGAAGGCAGCCGTATGTCCCCTCAAAGCCCTGCATGTCCGGCCATTGGAAAAGGTCACCGGACGAGTCCGGCACCAACGGGTGTTCGGTCGGAGGAGCTGAAGGATCTGCTCGGGCGAGCGTCTATCTCGGAAGATCACCGTACGTTAATGGGTACGGTGATTGAAAGGATTTCATCCGCTGAGAGCAGATTGCATGAAGCCGTCGTAAGTTTACTGACGGGTTTTGAGGTACGCAAAATGATGTACCTTCTGACAGTTTTGCATATAAAATGCGCCCTGTATAGATAGTAGCCCCTGAGACTTGGTGCGGTGTCAAAAATGACGGCGCGCCGAGGATCATAACCCCAGGTATAATATGCGCTCTTCCTATGTAGGTGGCGAAGTGTCCGGTGGCTAGCCGGGTGTCGGTGTTCAAAAAGAGGGGTACACTTTTTGTACCCCTATAACTGTGCACGGGCAGTCTGAGCCGCGGGCACCACCGCACTGAGCAAGGCAAGGGAGGTGAGCCAAGGTAAGGCCGAAGCTCGAAAGGAGCAGAACGACGCCAAGACCAAGACCACAAAGAGAAAAGGGGACGAAGCGGACTCCCCCGGCAACATCCTTGCCGGGAGGCGGTTTTAGCAAACCCGGCAAGACCCTTGCCGTGGAAGCTCGCTCCACACCTACGGAGCGAGTCACCCTTGAGTCCACTGCGCCGATGGGGCAAGGACTCGGGAGACATCCCCATGGTGGCATGCATATCTTTGTGAAGACATTCAAGATCAGATACACACTATAGAAGATGATGACCCTTGGCGGGATCCCAGCCAAGGAGGACCACAAGGCCCCCGGCAAGAGCCTTGCCGGGGATGACAGCAGGCGCCCCGGCAAGACCCTTGCCGGGGCTACGGCGAGGCCCTTGCCAAGAACACCCGTAGGGCCACCATCAGGCCCACGCCAATCAAACCTCCACCACTGTCAGAGTCAGTGCCGACCCAACCCGGTTAGGCGAGGCACCTGCGTGGCGGCAAGCGGATCTTCGTGGAGACCCACCACTGCGCCACCTCAGCTGCCTGCCTGCCTACATGGCACCGCGGGCACCGCTGGCTAGGGCGCGTGTCGACACGAAAGGGAGCGGCGACGGACGAGACAGGGCTCTCCCCCGTCCCCGATAAAGCAAGGACACCTAAGCAAGACGCATTAAAAGCGCCTTGTCATGTAATGCGAGGGATAAACTCGCATCATTGTACCCTTTCCACCTCCTGTGTGCCACTTTGGCAACCCCTTTCCCTATAAAAGGAGGCCCAAGGCGACCAGGAGGTGGATTCGGCTTTTTGGAGCTCCTCACGCCCCATTGCTAGTTCAAGAACACAGATAAACAAACCACCAAAGCAGGAGTAGGGTTTTACGCATCCTCGCGGCCCGAACCTGGATAAGGAAACCGTGTGCTATCTGTTTGATCCGCTCTTCTCACGACCCCGCGCCCCGCGACCGTAGTAGGGATTCTTGTGATCCCATAGGTGTCGTTCCCACCGACATCTTTGGCGCGCCAGGTAGGGGGCGCAGTTGTGAGAATCGGCTCTAGCAGTAAGTTCGACGCTTCTTCATCGTCATGGCGCCCAAGAAGAATATGATGGTGGCGGTTGGCCCGTCGGAAGCCGGACATCCCGTCCCGACGTGGGCGAGCAGCGGACCGGTCGCAGAAAGGACCCGGGGCGCCGTTCGCGAACACCAACACCGTCCCAGCAGCCGAAGTTTGGGAGGCGGCGATGTTCGTGCGCCTGGTAACGGGCCGCACGCCGCCAAATCCAAAGATGGAGCCAGGCCCTCCGCGGGTGGCGCGGGGCCTTCCAAGATCGCTGCCACCCCGCCCGAAGGCGACGCGAGGGCTTCCAAGACTCCCACGCCGGCGCCGACGGCGCGCTCCTCTCAAGCGGCGCACGACGAACGGCGTAATCACGCCGAGGACCCCGGGCGTCTCTGCGGAAAGAGCCCCGAGCGCCACTCCCGGGATTTAGAAGACCTGCCCGCCGCCGAGGTGCTGGTGAAGATGGCATGTGACCGCTGGGTCATGATAGAGCTCGCTTCGACATGGTCAAGTCGAAGCGCTGCGTCGTGATCCGTGCAGGTTTCGCTGCCACTAACGCCAAAGAAGCCCTCGCCGCGCAGTTGCTCCTCGATTTTCCTCCCACTACGGGGAAACTTGACGAATGGAGAGCCACTATCCGAAGCCTTGTTGCGGTGGCCAATAAAGACGAACCGAGTCCGGTGGAGCCCCCGAGTCGACGCTCCGACGGAGTCCCACACACCAGTGGCAGGAAAGCCGTCGGCGCCGCGACCACGGTGCACTCGCCTCCTCCTTGCCCGGTACCGCGGACGCCAACCCGTCGCGACGTTACAGGCGACGAAATCTCCATAGCATCGTCCGACCCGCGGGGCCCACTGTGACCAGCGCCAAGTTCTTCGGGAACGAGAACATGAAGACGCTCGAACCACTATCGAGCGTCGGCGCGGAGCGCGCCACCAATCAGACAAAGCGGCAGGGCCTGCTGTGAGCCACCCGGCACCGGGAGCCACAGAGGCCTACCTTACGAGGTAGGCTGTCCGGCTTAACCCGTGAGCTGCGGCAGTTCCAGTGGCCCACTCACCGCACCTTCAAACCCGACATGGGCGAAAAGTACAGCGGCAAGACCCACCCGTCCGAGTTCCTCAGCATCTACACCATCGTGATGCAAGATGCCGGAGCCCGCGATAATAAGGTGCTTGCGAATTACTTTCCGCTGGCTCTTAAACCCAACGCCATGTCATGGTTGATGCACTTGCCGGTAGACTCTATTTCCTCCAGGTCGGATTTGTGCCATGAGTTCGTAGGCGCCTTTCTTTGGAGGCCACCAAGCCCATGGCCAAGCAAGCGACCTACACGCCATTCCCGTAAGGGAGGCGAGAGTCTCCGCAAGTATATACAGAGGTTCAGCCGGATACAAGATAATATCCCTGATGTTCACCGTGCCGCCATCATCGCCGCGTTCCATCGTAACGGCGTAATCGCAAGATGCGCCAAGAGCCGGCAATGAACAAGGTGAAAGATGTAGCAGAACTCTATGTTCTTGCCGACAGATGTGCTCGAGCTGAAGAGGGAAGGAAGTACCCGGCGAAGATGCGGCATGGAAACCGACTCCTCGGATGAGGATATTGCCGCCCGGCGAAGAAAGGCAGCGCCGCAACAGGAAGCGCAAAGGTAAAACCGTGCTTGCCGTTGAGGGATCTGATGACGTCGGCTCCACCAAGAAAACCAAGGCAGATGACCCCGGCAAGGAAGTTGCTGGATGTGTCGCCTGCCGGGCCTTGGCGGCTGCCGAGAAGCCAGGAAACTCCGACAAGTGATACTGCAAGATCCATCGCACCAAAGGCCATGCTCTCCAAGACTGCCGACAGGTTGAACTCCTCCCTGAGAAGCAGAGGGCTGAGTATGAGAGGTGGGACAAGGAGAAGGGCCCAGACGGTGCTGAGGGGTCCGGCAAGAAGCGTGACGGCCAGGCGGGCCGTCGCGGCAAGGATAAACAACAGGAGGTTCGCCTGGGCCGTGATGTAAAGCCGTAAGATGACGATCACGAAGAGGACGCATTTAATCCGGCGACCTAAGAGTTTCAGAAAGCTACAGAGGCCATGTGCCGACGGCGGGCGCCGCTGCATACTTCTCACCGTCGGCTTAAACAAGGCGTGAGAGATTACAAGCGGCAGAGCCGCTGCTTGATGC
Source organism: Aegilops bicornis (assembly GCA_021605145.1). Classification (NCBI taxonomy): domain Eukaryota; kingdom Viridiplantae; phylum Streptophyta; class Magnoliopsida; order Poales; family Poaceae; genus Aegilops; species Aegilops bicornis. The sequence goes on along the minus strand of CM038675.1, from coordinate 630,107,446 downwards.
CCAAAGGCGTGAAGTGGTCGGCACACCTATCATTTTTGACCTTGAGGATCACCCCGATCGCACTATCGCGGTCGGTGCTTGCCATTGTTGGTTTCACCAACAATACGCAACCTCAAGGTGACAAAGATGCTAGTCGATGGCGGGCCGGTCTGAACTTGATCTCGCTTTGCCGTGATCGAGAAACCGCAGATTCCTGATGGAGACCTCGAAGAGACAGCACGCTTGTGGGTCAACCCAGGAAGAAGCCAACCCAAAGGAAAGGTCACGCTGCCCGTGACTTTTTGGAAGCGACCTGAACTACAGGACGGAGACGATCGTGTTTGATGTTGCCAAGATCCCCTTGCCCTACAACGGGATCCTTGGCCACCCAGCGCTGGCCAAGTTCATGGCGGCGCCACATTACGCCTACAACACCCTGAAGATGCCAGGACCTGTGACGATCATCACCATCCCCTCCGATAAGAAAGATGCGCTGATTTGCGCTGACCAACTATACCAGCAAGCAGTTGCGGCAACTGCCGACACTAGGGCACTTTCTCCTGCCGCTGGGACCCCGGGAGGGAAGAAGAAGAAGACCGGTGAGACCTCGGACACCCACTCCGGCAAGTGCACCTCTTCGGAGTGTAGCGCTGCCGTCGAGGACGTGCCAGAGAGCTCCACCGGCGGAAACAAGAAGCCTAGGGCCATACCGCCGGGAACCAAGAAGGTTTCTGTCAATGAGGACGGCACGGGAGGAGCTTTTACCATAAGCTCCACCCTTGACGACAAATAGGAAGACGCGCTCGTCACCTTCCTGTGGGCAAATGTCGATGTGTTTGCATGGCAAGCTTCCGACATCCCCGGTGTTCCCAGGGAGGTGGTTGAGCACCACCTTGCTGTCTGCCCTCATGCGCGGCCCGTCAAGCAGAAGGTCAGAAAGCAAGCTTTGGAACGACAAGAGTTCATCACAGAAGAGATCCGGAAACTAGAAGCAGTGGGTTTGGTAAGAGGAGTGCTCCATCCAACGTGGTTGGCCAATCCGATGCGTGGTCGCCAAGGCAAATGGGAAGTGGAGACCGTGTATTGATTACACGAGATATCAATAAGGCTTGCCCTAAAGACCCCTTCCCGTTGCGGCGCGCCGACAGATTGTTGACTCCACGGTTGTGTGTGATCTGTTGTCATTCCTCGACGCCTACTCCGGCTACCACCAGATCTTCATGACAAGAGAAGACGAAGAGAAAACATCATTCATCACCCCATGCGGTACGTATTGTTTCATGCGGATGCCTTTCGGGTTGAAGAGTGCTGGTTCGACGTTTGCAAGGGCGGTCCAGATTGGTTTTGAACCCCAGCTCCATAGAAATATGGAAGCTTATATGGATGACATAGTGGCCAAAACCAAGGACAGAGCAACCCTCATACCAGATTTGCAAGAAACATTTGCAAACCTACGCAAGATCAATCTCAAGCTGAACCCTGAGAAGTGCGTCTTTGGCGTCCCGTCCGGCAAGCTTCTTGGGTTCTTGGTGTCACAGCGTGGGATAGAGGCCAATCCGGACAAAATCAAAGCTATAGAGCAGATTGAAGCACCCAAGCGAATCAAGGATGTGCGTCGGCTTGCTGGTTGCGTCGCCGCCATGGGCAGGTTCATTTCCAGGTCTGCTGAGCGCGCCCTTCCCTTTTTCAAGATTCTGAAAAAGGCGGGCCTGATGGAGTGGAAGCCAGAAGCCGAAGCAGCATTCCAAAGTTTGAAGAAGTACCTCTCCTCCGCGCCAATACTAGTTGCGCCTAGGTCACAGGAGCCGTTCTTTGCTATACTGGCAACGCGGACCAAGTGGTCGATGCCGCACTAGTGGCGCAGAGAGGTTGACGACGAGGTAATGGCAGCGGCAGAGCCGACACCACCAATGCAGAGTCGACACAGCGGTTGAAGTGCCACCGAAGAAGAAAATGATGCAAAGACCCGGTCTACTTTGTTAGTTCCCTCCTGCGAGGGGCTAGATCAAGGTACTCGGCAGTGCGAAACTACTCTCGGCCTTCTTATGGCCTCGAGGAAGCTGCATCACTACTTCCAGGCACACGAGATCACTGTCGTCACTCGCCTCCCTCTGCAATGGATATTGCACAATCCGGATGCAACGGGAAGAATTGTGGAATGGGCACTGGAGCTGTCCAGCTTTGGCCTCAAGTTTGAAAGTACTTCGATGATTCAGAGCCGAGTCCTAGCGGAGTTCATTGCAGAATGGACCGCAACGCTTGACGAAGAAGCCCAAGAGACTGCTCTCCCCGGCAAGGAGGCAAGTTGTGATTGGATCATGTACTTTGATGGAGCTTTCTCCTTAAAAGGCGCCGGGGCTGGCGTACTGCTTGTCGCGCCCACCGTGAGAGCACCTCAAGTACGTGATCCGGATGCACTTCCCGTGGAGGTGTCAACAAACAATACGACAAAGTACGAAGGGCTGCTTGCCGGTCTTAGGATCGCGGCGGACCTCGGAATCAAGAAACTCATCGTCAGGGGAGACTCGCAGCTTGTCGTCAAGCAAGTCAACAAGGATTACGAGAGCCTGTTGATGTAGTCCTACGTCGATGAAGTGAGAAAGCTGGAAGAGCGTTTCGATGGTATACAGGCTGAACACGTTCCTCGAGCGGAGAATGATATCACCGATTACCTGTCAAAACGCGCTGCCCTCAAGCTACCTGTGGAACCAGGTACCTTTGTGCTTCATTTAACTCACCATCCGTTGATCCATCAATGAGCGAGAATAAGAGGAGGAAATCGGGGCCCGACAAGTACTTTCTTTCCGCCGAAGCTCCCGGAGCTGCCGGCAAGGATGTTGCCGGGATATCGAGCCCGCCACGGACGGCGCTCCGGCGGAGGGTCAAGCTCTTGCCGTCGAGACAGCCGCTCCTATAGCGGAGGAAACGCTTAGTCCTCGCCGTCGAGCCCTGTGCTCCAGCGTGGGCACAACATACCGTCCGATTCCTCCAAGCAGGGAACTTCCCGAGGAGCAGGAAGAAGCGGAAAAAAGCCCGTCGCTCTACCATGTACCAGTTCGTTGATGACGTCTGCATGTAAAGAGGCCGAACGGTGTGAAATTGAAGTGTATCCCTCGAGAGGAAGGAATTTGGAGCTGTTGGCGGAGATACACGGAGGCATATGTGGATCCCACATTGGGTCAAGGGCCCTTGCCGCAAGGCATTTCGGCAAGGCTTCTTCGCCCACCGCCCTCCGAGATGCGACGACACTAGTCACCAGTGTGAAGCGTGTCAGTTCCATTCGTGAGAAGCTTCATCAGCCAGCTCAAGCCCTTCAAACCATTCCTCTCTCCGGCCCTTCTCGGTGCAGGGGCTCGACATCTTGGGCCCTTTCCCCGCTGTCGGGGCTTTGAGTACTTGTACATTGCAATCGACAAGTTCACAAAGTGGCCGGAGGTGGAGGCAGTGAGGAAGGTCACAACTCAACAGCCGTCAAGTTCTTCAAGGGACTAGTGTGCCGCTTTTGGCGTACTAACAGGTTATCACCGACAACGGCACCACAGTTCTATCTTGACACCTTCATGCAATATACCCAAGACCTCGGCAGCAAAAGTCTGCTTTCGCTTCCGTTGCTCACCCGCCAAGCAATGGTCAAGCTGAGAGGGCAAATGCTGAAATCTTGTGAGGCTTAAGGACCAAGACCTTTGACAGCTGCACAAGAGTGAAAAGGCGCTGGATTGATGAGTTGCCGCGGTTCTTTGGTCGATCAGGACAACGCCAAATCGAGCCACCGCCGGACACCTTTTGCCCTAGTATACGGGCGTAAGCAGTTCTCCCCGAACTCATATACGGGTCACCTCGAGTGCTCGCTTATGACGAGCTTGAGCAAGAGCAATCATGCGGCAAGATGACGCAATGCTCCTTGAGGAAGATCGCCTTCTGGCGGCCGTGGAGAGCAAAGACGCTACCAAAGAAGCCTCAAGCCGCTACCATAGCCGCAAGGTTCATGCCCGAAGCCTTGAGGAAGGCGACCTTGTCCTTCGGCGCCTTCAATCGCCAAGAATTCCAACAAGTTGACGCCAAAGTGGGAAGGCCCTTATCGGGTAATACGAAGTCACCGGGCCGGCGCGATCCATCTCGAGACCGAAGATGCCGTTCCCGTGAGTAACTCCTGGAACTTTGAGCATCTTCGCAAGTTTTACCCGTGAGGCACGGCTTGCCGGGCCCCCCGACAAGCCACCTTTTGTACAAGCATTGCCGATGATGCATGTAACCCTTTGTACAAAGCCGGTATGCAGACCCTGAGCATAAATAAATGAAGCGCTGGCGCCCTAAGTTATAGCATGCATGCTAGGTCGAGTCTCGTCCTTGGTTAGGGTTGATAGTGCTTAGCGGCGACTAATCCCTAGCTTAGAGGTCGAGTGTGCGTCTCTTTGCCGTTCTTTTGTCTTCTTTGGTTCGCGGGACTCATAGATATCCTTGCCGGATCACTTGAGGACGAAAAAGAGAAGAGGGACGGACCGGCATCTAGACCCCGGCAAGCCAGTATTGCTGGGGGCTGCAAGTGCAAAGATTCACCCACGGCAAACTAGAGTTGTCGGGGGCTACAGCTTCAGATAAGTTCTTCATCCCTTATCATGCATTCCCTTATGGACTGAGGTATGTGAAACCTCGTTTTTTCCCAAAGCTACCGTGATCCCCTAAAACTCTAGGCCCTAGGGCTCGTTCCTGGGGCCAGGTTTGGTCGTAGTCGCGGCAGCAAAAAGATGAAACGAGGAGCTGAACTCCACCTCATCCCTGCCTCCACCAAAAGCGTGAGAAAGGTCGAGCGAAGTGGGAAGGCAGCGGCAGGCTGTTGCCGAGCAAGGAAATGTTTATCTTCGGATATCAAGGATTTACTCCTTGTCATGGGTTCTACCGCAAACAAATGACCCGCAAGCATCCCTTTTTCACTAAAAACATTCCACTCAGTACAGCCCATGGGGAATGAAAAACATGAATGATGGGATTACAAGTTTTAAATTCAGCCAAGGCCCAAAGGCTTACAAGCTAAAAGAGATAAGGTGCTCAGAACCCCTTTCTTGTCCCTCTCCTCAGGAGGCAGGTCAAGGAGGCGAAAAGGGAAGAAGGGGCGCCTAGGCGAGCTACGGGTGGCAGGAGGCACCAAGAGAACATCTCGGTGGCCGTCTGTAACGCCCTCGATGCGGCTATATCTCCCACGTGTCGAAGCACGACTTAGAGGCATAACCGCATTGAAAGCAATGTCGCAAGTGAGGTAATCTTCACACAACCCATGTAATACTTAAGGGAAAGAGATACATAGTTGGCTTACAGTGCCACTTCACACAATACATAAATAAACATCCATCATTCAGATTACACTCAAGGTCCGACTACGGAACCAAAATAAAGAAGATACCCCAAATGCTACGCAGATCCCCGATCGTCCCAACTCGGGCACCACCATCGATCATCGTGAAAAGACACATAGTAACGACCACGTTCCTCGCCGAACTCCCACTTGAGCTCGGTTGCGCCACCTGACCGCATCGCGGCACTGCAACTGTTTTGGTAGAATCTGTGAGTCACGGGGACTCAGCAATCTCACACCCGCGAGATCAAGACTATTTAAGCTTATAGGAAGGACAGAGTTGTGAGGTGGAGCTGCAGCAAGCGACTAGCATATATGGTGGCTACATTCGCAAAAGAGAGCGAGAAGAGAAGCAAAGGGTGGTCGTGAAGCTAGTAGCGATCAAGAAGTGATCCTGAACTACTTACGTCAAACATAACTCCAACACCGTGTTCACTTCCCGGACTCCGCCGAGAAGAGACCATCACGGTTACACACGCGGTTGATGTGTATTAATTAATATCAACTTCGGGTTTTCTACAACCGGACATTAACAAATCCCCATCTGCCTCATAACCGCGGGCACGGCTTTCGAAAGATAATACCCTGCAGGGGTGTCCCAACTTAGCCCATTGTAAGCTCTCACGGTCAACGAAGGATATTCCTTCTATCGGGAAGACCCGATCAGTCTCGGAATCCCGGACTACAAGACATTTCGACAGCAATAAAACAAGACCAGCAAAGCCGCCCGATTGTGCCGACAAATCCCGATAGGAGCTGCACATATCTCGTTCTCGTGGCACATCCGGATGAGACTAGCTACGAGTAAAACCAAGCCTCGAAGTTTCCACTGTGGTGGCCCCGCAGTAGCTCGATTCGGGCCAGCACTCGAAGGAGCACCGGTCCGGGGTTAAAATAAAGATGACCCTCGGGCTCGCGAAACCCGGGGAAAAAGGCTTAGGTGGCAAACGGTAAAACCAAAGTTGGGCCTTCTTGGAGGAGTCTTATTCAAAGCGAACTGTCAAGGGGTCCCATAAATCACCCAACCGTGTAAGGAACGCGAAATGAAGGAACATAACATCGGTATGACGGAAACTAGGGCGGCAAGAGTGGAACAAAACACCGTGCATAAGGCCGAGTCTTCCACCCTTTACCAAGTATATAGATGCATTAATTATAGCAGATATATTGTGATATCCCCAACAAGTAAACATGTTCCAACAAGGAACAACATCTCCATGTTCCAACAAGGAACAAACTTCATCTTCACCTGCAACTAACAACGCTATAAGAGGGGCTGAGCAAAGCGGTAACATAGCCAATCAACGGTTTGCTAGGAAAGGATGGTTAGAGGTTTGACATGGCAATATGGGTGGCATGATAAGCAAGTGATAGGCATCTTAGCATAGGCATAGCAAAAGAGCGAGCATCTAGCAAGCAAAGATAGAAGTGATTTCGAGGGTATGGTCATCTTGCTCGCAAAGTTCTCGCGAGTTGTCGAAAGCTTGATCCTCGTAGCGTTCTCAACAGGTTCCTCGTTCACGTACTCGTCTCCGGCTCTACCCAAAGCAAGAACACAAACAATGGAACCACAATAAATCACGTGCAATGCACAAGCAACATGATGCAATACATGGCATGATATGCGAGATGTGATATGCAATGCGTATGCGTGCTCGGAAGGAAAATGATGAACCAGGCATCAACTTGGCAAACCAATTATGCCGCTGGAAAGGTGAGATGATTTCGGTTGAAATCGATATAAAAGATCACCGGAATCGGATGCACGGTTTGCAAATGACAAGCAAAACAAGAATGGCACAAATCTGCCATTAACAGCATGATACCACTTAGCAAGCAACAAGAAATTAAGCTACTGCACCCAAACGTACCAGAAAAGCATATGGCAGTGATCTACTCAAGATGATTGACAAAAGATGAACACTGAGCTACGGCTAAATCACACCATAACAGGTCCAAACAAGCATGGCAAAAGTGCAAAACATATCAGCTTCACAGACAGTGAAAAATACTGAACATGGCAGAATCGGCATCAGGAAGCAATGTTCAGAGCATGCAAACAACATGCTACGGGAACTTATAATAGCAAAACAAGGCATGGAATGAATCTACTGAAAGCACATAACAAAAGTTCCTTACTGACCATAAGCCAAAAAGGATCAGAAAAAAAATAGCACCCATGTCAACATAGCAAGTTTCGTTAACAGATTCAGCAACAGGGCATGACAAAAACAGATAACAAGTAGGCATGTTTAAGAGCTCGATGCACTCACTACAGAGCATTTCATGATAAACTAAGCATACATCCATCAAGAAGACATGGCATAGAAGCTACACATGGCAATAACAACATCATAGCATACACGGATCAACTACAACAACCTTGGCAAAATTGAATAACATGTAAACAATCTGCCAGGAAACATTTTATAGCAAAAGTAGAGCTCGATTGACTCAAGCTATGGCACTTCATAATTGCAAACAAGGGCATGGATGGATAAAGCATAACCATATGTTCAAAACATCATTACTGAAGTATCTCAAAATATGCATGGATCTCTCGGTAGCATCAAGTTAACATGGCATAAAAATATCAGCAAAACAGGGGCTGAAGTCAGCAACATCATGAAGCCTAGTTTACATGCTTGTGCTAGTCACCAAAGAGATCACAAAAATACATCTCATACACCCCTGTAAAGATGGAATGGCATATTACAAAACACATGTAGGACTCAAGTTCATAGGATGCACAGATCAATCATGGCAAAAATGACAAAAGTGCATGTTCTGTTAAGAAACAGAAACTAACATCACATAGCCCTCTTCTAACAGCATTTCGGGCATCAAGATGAGCTCAAATGAAAATGACGCAATGAGAAGAAATGATCTACTCTTCGAGCCGAACAATCATGTATGCTAGACGCCCAAAACGGAGCCATGGGTGCGAAGTTATGGCATGATGAAACTGCAACAAAAATACTGACAGAAAATGACTTGGAGGATTCGGGGGAGCGTAAAGTCAACCGTCTCGTGGATCTGAGATACGGAGCGCGCGCGAACCGAGGCGGGGCCGGCGGCGGCTCGCCGGAACGGCGCCGGAGGAGGGAGGAAGGAGAGGCCGGGGCCGGGGCTGCCCGGCCGGGCGCCACGGAGCGGGCCGGCACGAGGAGGAGGCGGGCTGGGAGGGCGCTGGCGGCGGGCGGGCGGGCCGCCGGGTCGCGGCGGCGGCGTCGGGCGGCGGCGAGGCGGGCGCCGCCCGGAGCGAAGCGCTGGAGGGCTCACGGCTGGCCTTTGCGGGCCGGGCGGCGGGTTGGCGCGGCGCGCTTACGTGGCGCGCTCGATTCGTCCGGGCGCGGCGGGCGGACGTGTCCGGCGGCGCAGAGAGGGAAGATTGCTAGGGTTTGCCCGGATTTGGAGGGGGAGATGCATATTTGTCGGTAGGGGGAGCTAGGAGTGTCCAAATGAGGTGCGGTTTTCGCCCACACGATCGTGATCCGACGACGGAGAGCATGGAAGTGACTTAGATGGGTTGTTGGGCTGTTTTGAAGGGGTGTTGGGCTGCAACTTAAAAGAGGCCTTTGCGAGAGTGCGGTTAACCGTTGGAGTACCAAACGAGCTCCAAATGACCCGAAACTTGACAGGTGGTCTACCGGTGGTGTACCAAGGCTACTTGACAAACCTCGGTCCATTCCGAGAAAGTTTAGTACCCGCTCACGGAGAAATGTAAAAGGGGACACCGGGGAACATAGGAGTGCCGGATTGCAAAACGGACAACGGGGAAAATGCTCGGAATCATGAGACGAACACGTATGCAAACGAGATGCACATGATGACATGATATGAAATGCATGACATGGACAAAATGCAAAAATGAAGAAAAAAACCCAACCACGGAGGGAATATCATATCACAATGCCGAAAATGGCAAGAGTTGGAGTTACAAATATGGAAAGTTACATCCGGGGTGTTACAGCGTCCGAAGGCTGGATGGTGATGGCGGCGCCGGAAGCAGAGCTCGAAGACGAGGCGGCAGGACGCCAAGACGCTGGCCGTCAAGGCGTCGGTGCCACAGATTCGATTTGACGGCCTTGCCACCCGCCCTCTTCCTCTTCTGCAGCCTCCCAACGCCAGCCGCCCAAGGAGACGACCCCGAGAAGTTCACGGAGCCGGCGACACGGATGATGGGGTCGCCAGTGCCGCACAGAGCGGCGCCCGACACCTAGTCGTACCCGTCATCCTGCCGCCTGCTACCCTCGTCGTCGCTGCCGCTGTCCTCCTCGCCACTCCCGCCCGAGGAGGGGTCTTCGCTATCAGAAGAGCTCTCCATGCAGCACCTTGCCCGGGTCCCGAAGACCTTGACGGAGAGGAGGCCGCCCTCCATCAGCTTGAAATGGAGAGTGAGCCCCTCCATCAAGCGGTGGATATGAGCGAACGTCTTCCATCCCCTACGAAGATACATCACGTGAGGGGCTGGGAAGTCGACGCGAACTCACGTACCGCTGATCCCACAGCCCCTCATGTGCAGCCGCAGTGACTCCGGCGGACCCAGCTCCATCTCCTGCGCGAATGGAGTCGGGAGACGAAGGCGATGGCGAGGCGGCCGGCGCAGCCTGACGAAGAACTCGCAAGGGTCATCCCCAACATGGCCCTCCATGGGGGGAGGAACTACTGGCGGAGGCGAGACCGGCGCGCCGCCCCGTCCTCCTCTTCCCCGAGCGCCTCGGCCTCGCCCCCTCCCCCTTCCCCTCGCGGCTGGCTCTGCCACCGCAGGTGCAGGAGAAGGTAGGACGAGTTGTCGAGCGACGACCCTCGCCGCCACCGTTGAAGGGCCAGGATTCCCTCTCTCCATGGCAGATGGAGGGGGGAGCAGAAGCTGAAGGAAGGAGGAGATGGAAGAATGCGGGACGCCGTCCCCCCTCCCGCTGAGGAACAGGATGGGGACTCGGCCGCCCCGCTCAGCCAATCAAGACGTGGAAGGCACAGGGAACTGGGACTAACCCGCTGCCCCAGCTCGCGACGGCCCGGTTTCCCGCCTCCACCGTTCGCCACCCCAAGCGCATGAGAACCACGTGGCAGGCATGCGGGACCAAGGCGACGGGTGAGGCGACCTCTCCCCACCCCGTGATCGTGGGGAGTGGACGCCTTGAAGACCACACCTCAGCCCCATTCAGTAAATGGGTCGCGCCTCCACGCCTCCCTCCGTTTATGGGGAAGGCGTGAACCGCCCCCTTTACTATGACGTGACGCATGCGCGTAGAGCTCAGCCCCACGCATGCCGCCCACGTCACGCGCGCCTCCCCACGCCGAGCCACGCCGAGTCATCTGGCGCAGTGCGCGAAGAGACTTACCATGGTAAAAACCACCCCGCCTGCCCGCGCACCGTTTTTGGGCCTAGCCCAACGACGCGATTGCGCTTACGTGTGGCCCAGGCCCGGGGGCTCCTGTCGGTGTACAAAAAGAGGGGTACACTTTTTGTACCCCTATAACTGTGCACGGGCAGTCTGAGCCGCGGGCACCACCGCACTGAGCAAGGCAAGGGAGGTGAGCCAAGGTAAGGCCGAAGCTCGAAAGGAGCAGAACGACGCCAAGACCAAGACCACAAAGAGCAAAGGGGACGAAGCGGACTCCCCCGGCAAGATCCTTGCCGGGAGGCGGTTTTAGCAAACCCGGCAAGAACCTTGCCGTGGCAACTCGCCCCACACCTACGGAGCGAGTCACCCTTGAGTCCATTGCCCCCATGGGGCAAGGATTCGGGAGACATCCCCATGGTGGCATGCAGATCTTTGTGAAGACATTCAAGATCAGATACACACTATAGAAGATGATGACCCTTGGTGGGATCCCAGCCAAGGAGGACCACAAGGCCCCCGGCAAGAGCCTTGCCGGGGATGACAGCAGGCGCCACGGCAAGACCCTTGCCGGGGCTACGGCGAGGCCCTTGCCAAGAACACCCGTAGGGCCACCATCAGGCCCACGCCAATCAAACCTCCACCACCGTTCTCATGCAGCTGCCGACCCAACCAGTTGGGCAGGCACCTGCGTGGCGGCAAGCGAATCTTCGTGGAGACCCACCACTGCGCCACCTCAGCTGCCTGCCTGCCTACATGGCACCGCGGGCACCGCTGGCTGTATGCGTGTCGACACGAAAGGGAGCGGCGACAGACGAGACAGGGCTCTCCCCGTCCCGATAAACCAAGGACACCTAAGCAAGACGCATTAAAAGCGCCTTGTCATGTAATGCGAGGGATAAACTCGCATCATCAGAGCCTTTCCACCTCCTGTGTGCCACCGTGGCAACCCCTTTCCCTATAAAAGGAGGCCCAAAGGCGACCAGGAGGAGGATTCGCTTTTGGAGCTCCTCACGCCCCATTGCTAGTTCAAGAACACAGATAAACAAACCACCAAAGCAGGAGTAGGGTTTTACGCATCCTTGCGGCCCGAACCTGGATAAGGAAACCGTGTGCTATCTGTTTGATCCGCTCTTCTCACGACCCCGCGCCCCGCGACCGTAGTAGGGATTCTTGTGATCCCATAGGTGTCATTCCCACCGACACCGGGCTGATGAATTTACCGAACTAAAGCGGCAACTTGACGTGGCGGATGCGGACATCACACTTGTTAATAAGAGGCTTGACGAGACACAAGGTATGCGACTTCTCCATGGACACCTGGTAAGGGAGCTTGACGGCCATGCCTTGCAACATGTATGCTTAATGCAGATGGTGCCGCTGCTATGTAGAGCCTTCGGGCGCAGCTCGCCCGAGCCAAGGAAAAAGCCAGAAAAAGTGATGCGGCTGCCTTAAAGACGGCCGCAGAGCTAAAAGCCAAACAGGCTGCTCACTGCCGAAGCAAGAAAGAAATGGCCGAGATGGCCGTGAAATTGAAGAATGCTACTGACCGTTGCGAGCTTCTTGAAAAAGAAGATCGAACGAAACAAGAGGACCTGAAAAAGGCCACCACCGAGGCCAAGGATACTCGCTCTGCGATGAGAGCTATGAAGGAGGAGCTACGTCAGGCCGGAGATATTGCGGCTGGAAAGCCCTTTCTGCTGCGGAGGAAATTCACGGATCCTAAGTATGCTCAATTGGACCGGCTGTGGGGTGCGGAGGATGCTTATCTGGACTTGGCGGTGAGTGCCGCAGACGCGGCCGAACACTTCCGAGGTCAAAAGGATCACGGAATGGAAGAGCTTTTTTGGTCGTAGTTCCATAGTCCGGAGCGTCCACTTTCGTTAACCGATCGTTTGGCCAAATGGGTTGAGCTGAATAGGTTGTCCGGACTTGCCATGAAGGCTGTCGTGACTCATTTGTGGCCGAAAAGCCCCAAGCCAAAGAGTTATTTTGGCTTGGTGCAACATTTCCTTGGTGCGGTGCCGCATATCGATGCAATGAAGCGGTCGGCATGCATAGAGGGTCCGCAGATGGCTCTTGCCCGTGTCAAGACATACTGGGCGGAGATGAAGGCCACTGACGTTGCATCCCAAGATTCGGACAGAAGCCGAGTACCTGCCGAGCACTATTTTGAGGAAGTCCTGCAGGGCGCTGCTTAATAGAGACGCAGTGCTCGAAGGATATTATGTTTAAATGACATGTATGATTTGTGAAAACAATGTCTCAATATAATATAAGAGCTTTTTATACTTGTGCGTTCAAGTATTAAAACACCTCTGTCTGCCGTTGATGTATATGTGTATATAACCTGAAAGATGGCAGTCTTGACTTCAGCCCCACGCACATAGTGCGGGGTGTTTACAAAAAAGGCGCATTTTCACACTTAATCCAACGTCTTGGTCCTGTAAAGGAGGTGATAGCGTAGCAAACTAGGCAACCCGACTATAATGCTTTATCACTTTCACTTAGCCATAGGAGTTCGATGGTGGGGCTACTATATAGCCCCTAGGGGCACCGCGCTCTCCCGAATTTGGGGCGCGTATGTGCCTGACCGGGAAACGGTCCTTCGTTAATGCGGGGGAATTCTAAACATTCCGGTGGGTCATCGAGTGGTTGACCAGTCTCACGCTATATCATGACAGTCAGTTTTAGCTTTCTCCCTGAGGTGCTCAACCCAGCTCAACCGGGCACAATCGCGGTGGTTCTCCCAAATACTACCTTAGCCGATATAACGGAACGTAAGGTACCAAAACATGGGAGCCGGGCAAACCCAACATTTGACCAAAGACATGATTCGGAGCTGATGTATATAAGGCTTAACTCGAGACGCCGAACACTCCCTAAGGTATTCGGTCTTTATGAAAACGGGCAGAATAATGCCCTAAGCCCCGTGTCCAGTGCACGCTAAAAATTCTGGTGCGGCCGATGCCAAAACCCAGCCTCCTCCTCGGTTATAGCAAGAAGCCGGGGGATGTGTATCAACAAGAGACAGTAAAAAACGTTTACGCAGGGTCTTAATCTTAAAAGAATCCTTGCAACAGGTCCCTACTGCACGTCTGCGCCTGTGTCTCCGTTGTGTCGTATCCTGGACGGGTGTAGCATGGTGTTCATCTGTAAAAGACAAGAACTTAGTTGAAAAGAATAAAAGATCGTGCGAAAAATGTACTTTATATTAAATAAACAGAGTACGGTTCGAAAAGTGAATAAAATTGAGCTTTATTGTCTCTTGTTGTACATGCGTGCAGCCCCTTGTACGGGGGTATGCCGCTAGTAGGCCTTTATATGTTTACGCCGGACTCGTCTAGCCATGTCCGGGTTTCGAATGACCTATTCAGGTGCTTTGATTAGCGGAGCCTGATTAGTGTGGGGCTGTCAAGGCAGTCTCACGTTCTTCCGTGCTCAAGTAACACTTGGTACTCCCTTTTAATGAGATGATGCCGCGTGGACCGGGCATTTTAAGTGTAAGAGATGCATAATGCGATATTGCGTTAAAGCGGGCGAAAGCTTCACGCGTCGATGGTGCTTGATAGCTACTTTCGAATGGGGCGATGTGGAAGGTTAACTTTTCGCGGCGGAAGTTGTCGGATGACCCGAACACAACTTCTAGTAGTAGGGAGCCCGTACAATGGGCATATAGGCCTGGCATTACCCCTTTGAAGGAGGTGTTGCTATGGCGAATTTTGGTTGGGTCTATCCCCATTTTGCGGATTGTGTCCTGATATAGCAGGTTTAGATCGCTACCTCCATCCATTAGGACTTGTGTAAATTGGAGTCCGTCGATTATAGGATCTAATATCAAGGCAGTCCATCCTGCGTTCCGGATACTTCCGGAATAGTCCTGATGATCGAAGGTGATTGGTTTTGACAACCATCGTTGGGACTCTTGGGATAGACCGTGCGGTAGCGTGTTTCTATGGGCGCCGCTCTGTTTTTCCCTTTTGTCACTTGAAGTGAGTTCACTGTTTTGACTTTTTGTGGGAAATTCTTTTGTTTTCGAGTGCTCTGCTTTTGGGGTTCGTCGTTGTCCTCGTTTGGTGTGTCGAGCCCCTTTTGTTCGGCATTGAGTTTGCCGGACTGCTTGAAGACCCAACAATCTCCGTGGGTATGGTTTGCAGGCTTCCCGGGAGTACTGTGGATTTGGCATATTTTGTCCAAGATTTTGTTTAGGTTGGATAGCTCGTCGCTGTAGTCCTTGAGGGGCAGTTTTTTATGATTCCGCCGGGAGCTTCTGAATCCGGCGTTGACTGCCATGCTCTTCGGGCTGTTTCCCTTTGTCCGGCGCTGGTCCTTGCTGCATCGTGGTTTTCCATTTCCATCCCTGACTTCGGATGTACTTGGGTCGCTGGTACTGCATTTTGCCAGCCAACTATCCTCTCCCGCGCAAAAGCGGGTCATGAGGCTTGTTAATGCAGCCATTGTTCTTGGCTTCTCCTGGCCGAGGTGTCTGGCGGGCCATTCGTCTCGGACGTTGTGTTTGAAAGCTGCTAAGGCTTGGCGTCAGACGATCGACTATTTGGTTCTTTTTGTGAGGAACCTGTTCCGAAATTTCTTGGGCTGACTCTCCGGGTTGTTGAGTTATGTGACTTAAATTGTCTGCGCAATCGGAGGGCGGACATAAGTCCCTTGAAAATTTGCCCGAAAAGCATCCTCGAGCTCTTCCCAACTTCCAATGGTATTTTCGGGGAGGCTTTGGAGCCAATGCCGGGCTGGCCCTTTGAGCTTGAGGGTAAGTATTTTATGGCGTGGAGATCATCTCCTCTAGCCATGTGTGTGTGGAGGATGTAATCCTCAATCCAGACTCAGTGGTCTGTTGTTCCGTCAGATGCTTCTATGTTTGCGGGTTTGAATCCAGCTGAGGAATTCGTGGTCCGGCACCTCATCGGTGAAACACGAGGGTGTGCGGCACCCCTATATTTGGGTGTGCCGTGATGTTCGGATATTTGGCGTGTTGCATTGCTTGGAAGAGCTTGCTTTCTCAGCCCATAGATGGACCTAATCGGGCCATCCTTTTGATGTGAATCCTTATGCGGATCGCGTGCGGATTGTGTGCGCGCCGCTTGCCGCTCCATGTTTGCCATGTGGTCGTCTATCCGACCGGCAGCCTCTTTGTTCTTTGATTTGCGGGGCTATACGGCCTCCTCGCCAATTCGGGCAGTAATTTGCGCTTCAGGTAGCTCTTCGTTTGGCGACTGTCGCCGTATTTCTCTGCGGTGTTGAGTACTTTGCTCCATCTGATTCTGAGTGCATCTTCCGCTGTTTTGAGCTTCCGCTTCTGCTTATTCAGGCTACGCGCAGTGGCGACGAGCCTTTTGTGGAGGTTCTTATGCTCCAACAATTTGTCCGGCGTGAGATCGTCCGGACTGTTATCTTCGCCGGGGACGGGTTGTTTATCCAAGTTGTCCTGTTCGTACGGTTGCTTGATAGCATGTTCGTCGCCCACCGGCTCGCCCTGCTCTATGGCTGGGTCTGTGTGGCTGCCGTCTTTGTCGAGGCGGGACTTGGTGCGGCGTTTACGTTGCCGTTTTGACTGTTTTCGAGGGATTTATCCTTCGTAGTGCCCCGTTGTTCCTCGTTGTCACTTCCTTTTGGTGTATCCACCATGTATACATCGTGAGATGAGGTGGCTGTCCAGTATCCTATAGGTGCTGGTTCATGGTTGTCTCCTACATCATCGTCCATACCGTCGATGTCTTCGGAGTCGAAATCGAGCACGTCATTTAAGCTTTCGACAGTGGCTACAAAGTGGGCGGTGGGTGGGCGTTGAATTTCTTCGTCGTCCGCATCCCAACCTTCCTGACCGTAGTCCGGCCAGGGCTCTCCTAATAAAGAGAGAGACTTTAGTGAATTCAGGATGTCGCCAAAGGGCGAGTGCTGAAAGATGTCCGCGGTAGTGAACTCCATAACCGGCGCCCAATTGGATTCGATTGGCAGGGGCGCGGAGGGTTCAGAGTCCGGTGAGGAGTCCGGCACCTTGGAGTCACGGTCTTCGCAAAGGACAGGGATGGAGTTCGGCTCAATCGCCGTAGAGATCGTAGCCCCCGAGGCGGTGTCCAACCACTCGTCCTCGATCAGCGGAGTCGGCTCCGAGCTAAGGGTCGGAGCGGGCGCTGGTGCGGCCTCCAGGGCACTGTTTGGCGGCAGAGCTAGATCGTGCCCATAGAGACAGTGCGGCGCGCTTGGTTGTGGCTCGAATCCGTCGAAGATTAATTCTCCGCGGATGTCGGCCGTGTAGTTCAAACTCCCAAATCTGACATGATGGCCAGGGGCATAGCTTTCGATCTGCTCCAGATGCCAAGTGAATTGGCCCATGATGCAAAGCCGCCCGAATACGAAGATCTATCCGGGAGAAAAGTCTCACCCTAGACCGCGTCGTTGTTGATGATCGAAGGAGCCATCGGGCCTAAGGATGATGACACAGAGGAACTCTCAATGAAAGCACCAATGTCGGTGTCAAAACCGGCAGATCTCGAGTAGGGGGTCCCGAACTGTGCGTCTAGGCGGATGGTAACAGGAGACAAGGGACACGATGTTTTTACCCAGGTTCGGGCCCTCTCGATGGAGGTAATACCCTACCCCTGCTTGATTAATATTGATGATATGGGTAGTACAAGAGTGGATCTACCACGAGATCAGAGAGGCTAAACCCTAGAAGCTAGCCTATGGTATGATTGTTGTTCTTCCTATGGACTAAAACCCTCCGGTTTATATAGACACCGGATAGGGTTAGGGTTACACAGAGTCGGTTACAATGGTAGGAGATATACATATCCGTATCGCCAAGCTTGCCTTCCACGCCAAGGAAAGTCCCATCCGGACACGGGATGGAGTCTTCAATCTTGTACCTTCATAGTCTAGGAGTCCGGCCAATGGTGATAGTTCGGCTATCCGGACACCCCCTAATCCAGGACTCCCTCAGATGCATTGCCACGAGAAGCGAGAACTTATTAATTTGAATGGTACCATTTCTGCGGTAAATGCAGTACCTTGCAACCACTTTGGCTATTAGTAGGCACAAGTGTAATTCGACCACGCCGGGAATCGACCCAGGAACTGCTACAGGGGGCAATTTCTGTTAACATGTAGAATAAAAACAATTGTAACATATCATTGAAGATATATATAGTTTATGAGCATCAACATTAAATAAGACTTTTTACCAGTGTTTTGTGCACACAATTGGTCTTGTTTAGTGTATGCACCATAGGTCTAATTAATCCCATCCAAAATCCAGCGTTCATACGTTGTGCTATCTCTGTCAGATTATCAACAAAGTTTATGATATGCTTCAAGTCTTTCCAAAGTGAAATTTGGTACGCTTAGTAACATACATGTATCGCTCACTATGCATCCAACATATCCTGCTTAAAAGGTGGAAAGGTGTTATTTATTCAGAACATGGCAGAAGAATATATAGTGCGCATAAATTGGTAAATAGAATTTGTTACTGCCTAGGAATGGAGTCAGAATATGATATCACAATTGGTTGCTTAAATAGTGATCAATTGGTTGCCTAAATAGTAATATGACAGCATGGAGAAAGGTGAAAGGACACTAACCTCGATCAGACTTTGATCGGCTAATGACCTTGGGGAAGTAAACATCCATGTTAATTAGACCAGGCTGTGGTGCATGCACTAGAATTTTATTGCCAGCTTTCAGTTCATAACACTTAGACATTTTTCTCCAAAGGTGCGCATTAAAATATGAGTGACCATCTTTATCAAGTTTTACGCTAACCGTCATTGTAAATCCATGATGCGTTGTCAATATGACATCCTGGGAGTCATCAACAAAGTAAAGCCCAAGATTTCCTTCTACTCATGTTCTTGCAAAGCAAGGGATGTACTGCTTGAAATGAAAATTAAGATCGTAAATTAGATATATTGAATTAACAGAGCAAGATGTAAATATGGGAGTAACTGATAGAACAGATCAATATATAGATGAAAGCAAAGTACAAAAATATAGAATTAAAAATAGATAATGTAACAAAGATTTGATGCAAATATATAGATAATGTAGCAACAGACGGTATATGTTCACAAATATAGGCCATGCCGACCGTGGTAGGTTGAGATTGAACATACTGAGCGCTCCCTGAAGTCATCCGGAATGGTAAGATAGAACTTCGTTTCCGACTGGCCACGACCACAGTTGCCTGATTTGTGCTTGCACTGTGGACACACGAATGAACACCCATGAATCAGCTAGAACAAAAATGATTCCACGGCGATTTCTGCCGGTTGATTAACAATGACGGACGGACTGCGATAAGAGATTAGTGAATATTTCGCTAATTAAGTTGATTAATTACCTTCACCATGGGAAAAATCCCCGGCCCAATCCCGCAGGAAACCCCAGTCGACCAGAGTCTAGAATGTCGGTGCAGATAGGCGGCGGAAAGCGGTAAGGGCGAAATCCTGTGCCGTTTGGAGCGCGACCTACGCCCGCCCCCAACAGCCGTCATGCTTAGGGTGCAGAGTTGCGGAGGAGTCCGCGGCGAGTGAGTGGGGACGAAGTGGGCGAGGGTTTTCTTTTTTCCTTTTGCATGTATGAGTGAACACACACGGCTCGCAGAGGCGACGGAGATGAATCGTGTGAGATAGTAAATCACTGAGATTGAATGGGAATCCAAATTTCCTTTGTCCTTCATCCATGAGTTTTTTCTACGATGAACATAAACCCTGCTAATCACCGTGTTCAAATTTGACACTTTTCCGGGTTCATTTACAATATTTAGGGGATTATGTGCATTTTGTAGGCATTAATGCTCATAATTCAAATTCAAACAATTGGTGCTTGAAAAGGTGCACAACAACAGTCTGGAAAAACCATACTCGTGGTATTTAGTAATATCTCAAGCCTTTTACAAGGAATGGGCAGAGATTTCAATGGAATGTGTGGCAATAGTCAACCACAAACGCGTCACTTACTGGGTTATCAACTATAGAACAATGAAATATGTGCTTGAAAAACATGACGCCTGGCATGGTGCCATGGTATGGCCTCACCGTGCCCTAGTTAAAAGTTGAGAAGGTTTGATTTATGTCACCATGCACGCCCTTCATAAATAGAACCATCACCGAGGAAGTTCAATGCTTTCGAGAGGGAAATCACCAAGATTGAAGGGGAATCCAAATTTCCGTCCTAGTTTGTCATTCAGCTTTTTTCCAACAATCAACATACCGCCTCAAATGCAACGTGTTCAAATTTGACATTTTTCCGAACTTATTTACCATATTTAGGGGATAATGTGCATTTTCTAGGCATTAATTATGCACATAATTCAAATTCGAACAATCGGTGCATGAAAAGGTGCACAAGAATGGTCTGGAAAACCATGCTCGTGCTATTTAGTACATTCTCATGCCTTTTACAAGGAATGGGAAGATATTTCAAGGAAATGTCTGGCAATAGTCAACCATAAACGCATCGTTTATTGGGTTAACAACTATACAAAAATGAAATACATGCTGGAAAACATGACGCCTGGTGTGGTGCCATGGTATGACCTCACCGTTGCCCTGGTAAAAATGTCGTCATGCACGCCTTTCATAAAACGAACCATCACCAAGGAATTTGCATGGTTTCGAGGGGGGAAATCACCAAGATTGAAGGGGGGTCCAAATTTCCTTTGTCCTTTCGCTACGTCTTGAGCTTGCGTTGGTTTACCTCGAAGAGGAGAGGGTG
The DNA here is from genome assembly GCA_021605145.1 of Aegilops bicornis. Classification (NCBI taxonomy): domain Eukaryota; kingdom Viridiplantae; phylum Streptophyta; class Magnoliopsida; order Poales; family Poaceae; genus Aegilops; species Aegilops bicornis. The sequence goes on along the minus strand of CM038675.1, from coordinate 630,087,037 downwards.
ATGCAGCAAAGTGTAGCGTAAGTATTTCCCTCAGTTTTGAGAACCAAGGTATCAATCAAGTAGGAGGCTCCTCAAAAGTCCCACGCACCTACACAAACAAACTGAGAACTCGCAACCAACGCAATAAAGGGGTTGTCAATCCCTTCACGGCCGCTTGCGAAAGTGAGATCTGATAAAGATAGTATGATAAGATAAATATATTTTTGGTATTTTATAATATAGATGTAAAAATTAAAGATGCAAATAAAAGTAGATTGAAAGCAAATATGATAAGAGATAGACCCGGGGGCCATAGGTTTCACTAGTGGCTTCTCTCAAGATAGCATAAGTATTACGGTGGGTGAACAAATTACTGTCGAGCAATTGATAGAAAAGCGCATAATTATGAGATTATCTAGGCATGATCATGTATATAGGCATAACGTCCATAACAAGTAGACCGACTCGCCGCATCTACTACTATTACTCCACACATCGATCACTGGCCCAAAGATGCATCTAGAGTATTAAGTTCATAAGAACAGAGTAACGCTTTAAGCAAGATGACATGATGTAGAGGGATAAACTCATGCAATATGATATAAACCCCATCTTGTTATCCTCGATGGCAACAATACAATAAGTGCCTTGCAACCCTTTCTCTCACTGGGTAAGGACACCGCAAGATTGAACCCAAAGCTAAGCACTTCTCCCATGGCAAGAAAGATCAATCTAGTAGGCCAAACTGAACTGATAATTCGAAGAGACTTTCAAAGATAACTTAATCATACATAAAAGAATTCAGAGAAGATTCAAATATTATTCATAGATAAACTTGATCAAGAACCCACAATTCATCGGATCTCGACAAACACACCGCAAAAAGAGATTACATCGAATAGATCTCCACAAGAGAGGGGGAGAACATTGTATTGAGATCCAAAAAGAGAGAAGAAGCCATCTAGCTAATAACTATGGACCCGTAGGTCTGTGGTAAACTACTTACAACTCATCGGATGGGCAAGGATGTTGATGTAGAGGCCCCCCGTGCTTGATTCCCCCTCCGGCAGAGTGCCGGCGAAGGCCCCAAGATGGGATCTCGTGGATACAGAAGGTTACAGTGGTGGAAATTGTGTTTCGTGGTGCCCCTGGATGTTTTCAGGGTACGTAGGTATATATAGGAAGAAGAAGCACGTCGGTGGTCATAGGGGCCCACGAGACAGGGGCGCGTCCTATAAGGCGGGGGGCACCCTCCTATCTCGTGGAGGCTCCGGTTGCTTCTTGACTTGCACTCCAAGTTCTCTGGATCACGTTCGGTGAGAAAATCACGTTCCCGAAGGTTTCATTCCGTTTGGACTCCGTTTGATATTCCTTTTCTTCGAAATACTGAAATAGGCAAAAAAAACAACAATTCTGGGCTGGGCCTCCGGTTAATAGGTTAGTCCCAAAAATGATATAAAAGTGGAAAATAAAGCCCAATATGGTCCAAAACAGTAGATAAAGTAGTATGGAGCAATCAAAAATTATAGATACGTTGGAGACGTATCGTGCATCCCTAAGCTTAATTCCTGCTCGTCCTCGAGTAGGTAAATGATAAAAAGAGAATTTTTGATGCGGAGTGATACTTTGGCATAATTTCAATGTAAATCCTCTTAATTGTGGTATGAATATTCAGATCCGAAAGATTCAAGACAAAAGTTCATATTGACACAAAAATAATAATACTTCAAGCGTACTAACTAAGCAATTATGTCTTCTCAAAATAACATGGCCAAAGAAAGTCATCCCTACAAAATCATATAGTCTGGCTACGCTCCATCTTCCCCACACAAAATATTTAAATCATGCACAACCCCTATGACAAGCCAAGTAATGGTTTCATACTTTAACATTTTCAAAACTTTTTCAATCTTCATGCAATACATGAGCATGAGCCATGGATATAGCACTATATGTGGAATAGAATGGTGGTTGTGGAGAAGACAAAAAGGGAGAAGATAGTCTCACATCAACTAGGCATATCAACGGGCTATGGAGATGCCCATCAATATATATCAATGTGAGTGAGTAGGGATTGCCATGCAACGGATGCACTAGAGTTATAAGTATATGAAAGCTCAACCAAGGAAACTAAGTGGGTGTGCATCCAACTCGCTTGCTCATGAAGACCTAGGGCATTTGAGGAAGCCCATCATTGTAATATACAAGCCAAGTTCTATAATGAAAAATTCCGACTAGTAAATGATAGTGACAAAATGAGAGACTCTCTATCATGAATATCACGGTGCTACTTTGAAGCACAAGTGTGGTAAAAGGATAGTAACATTGCCCCTTCTCTCTTATTCTCTCATTTTTTTTCTTTGGGCCTTTTCTCTTTTTTTATGGCCTCTTTTTTTTTCTTTTTTTTTTCTTTTTCGTCCGGAGTCTCATCCCGACTTGTGGGAGAATCATGGTCTCCATCATTCTTTCCTCACTTGGGACAATGCTCTAATAATGATGATCATCACACTTTTATTTACTTACAATTCAACAATTACAACTCGATACTTAGAACAAAATATGACTCTATATGAATGCCTCCGGCGGTGTACCGGGATATGCAATGAATCAAGAGTGACATGTATGAGAGAATTATGAACGGTGGCTTTGCCACAAATACGATGTCAACTACATGATCATGCTAGCAATATGACAAGGATGGAGCGTGTCATAATAAACGGAACGGTGGAAAGTTGCATGGCAATATATCTCGGAATGGCTATGGAAATGCCATAATAGGTAGGTATGGTGGCTGTTTTGTGGAAGATATATGGTGGGTGTACGATACCGGCGAAAAGTGTGCGGTATTAGAGAGGCTAGCAATGGCGGAAGGATGGGAAAAGTGCGTATAATCCATGGACTCAACATTAGTCATAAAGAACTCATATACTTATTGCAAAAATCTAGAAGTTATCAAAGCAAAGTATTACGCGCATGCTCCTAGGGGGATAGATTGGTAGGAAAAGACCGTCGCTCGTCCCCAACCGCCACTCATAAGGAAGACAATCAATAAATAAATCATGCTCCGAGTTCATCACATAACGGTTCACCATACGTGCATGCTACAGGAATCACAAACTTCAACACAAGTATTCTTTTAGTTCACAACTACTCAACTAGCATGACTCTAATATCACCATCTTCATATCTCAAAACAATTATCAAGCATCAAACTTTTCTTAGTATTCAACGCACTCAAAAGAAAGTTTCACATATCTTGAATACCAAGTATATTAACATTAAGCAAATTACCATGCTATTAACGACTCTGAAAATAGTCTAAGTGAAGCATGAGAGATCAAGTTTCTTTAAAACAAATCCACCACCGTGCTCTAAAAGATCTAAGTGAATCACTAGAGCAAAAATTATCACGCTCAAAAGATATAAGTGAAGCACTATGAGCAAAACTATCAAGCTCAAAAGATATAAGTGAAGCACATAGAGTATTCTATCAAATTCCAATTTTTGTATGGCTCTCTCAAAAGGTGTGTACAGCAAGGATGATTGTGGTAAACTAAAAAGCAAAGACTAATATAACACACGACGCTCCAAGCAAAACACTTATCATGTGGTGAATAAAAATATAGCCCCAAGTAAAGTTACCAATGAACGAAGATGAAAGAAGGGATGCCTTCCCGGGGCATCCCCAAGCTTAGGATTTTGGCTATTCTTGAATATATTTGGGTGCCATGGGCATCCCCAAGCTTAGGCTCTTGCCACCCTTTATTCCATAGTCCATAAAAGCTTTACCCAAAACTTGAAAACTTCACAACACAAAACTCAATAGAAATCTCGTGAGCTCCGTTAGAGAAAGAAAACAAAAGACTACTTTAAGGTACTGTAATGAACTAATTATTTATTTGTATTGGTGTTAAAGCTACTTTGTTCCAACTTATCTATGGATTATAAACTATTTTACTAGCCATAGATTCATCAAAATAAGCAAACAACACACCATAAACAGAATCTGTCAAAAACAGAGCAGTCTGTAGTAATCTGTAACTAACGCAAACTTATGGAACTCCAAAAAATCTACCAAACTTATACGACCTAGACAATTTGTTTATTGATCAGAAGAAATTGGAATCAGTATTTTATCACATTCTGGTGATTTTTAACAATTCGGGCACTGAGCGCAAAGTTTCTGGAAATTACAGCAAGATCAAATAACTATCATCCAAGAAGATCCAATAGGTTTAACTTGGCACAAACACTAATTAAAAGATAAAACCACATCTAAACAGAGGCTAGATGGATTATTTATTCCTAAACAGAAGCAAAAGCAAAAACTAAAAATAAAATTGGGTTGCCTCCCAACTAGCGCTACCGTTTAACGCCCCTAGCTAGGCATAAAAGCGAAGATAGATCTAAGTAGTGCCGTCTTTGGCACTAAACTCATAAGTAGCACGCATGATAGATTATAAGGTAATTTAACTTTCTTTCTTGGAAAGTGCTCCATGCCTTTCTTTAATTGAAATTGGAATCTAATATTCCCTTCCTTCATATCAATAATCGCACCAATCGTTCAAAGGAAAGGTCTACCAAGAATAATAGGGCAAGAAAGATTGCAATCTATATCAAGAACGATAAAATCTACGGACACCAAGTTTCTATTTGCAACAATAAGAACACCATTGATCCTTCCCATAGGCTTTTTAATGGTGGAATCCGCAAGGTGCAAATTTAAAGAGCAATCATCAAGATCATGGAAACCTAGAATATCACATAAAGTTTTCGGAATCGTGGAAACACTAGCACCCAAATCACACAAAGAAAAACACTCATAATCTTTAATCTAATCTTTATAGTAGGTTCCCACTCATCATTAAGTTTTCTAGGTATAGAAACTTCCAAATTAAGTTTTTCATCATAAGATTGCATTAAGGCATCAACGATATGCTTGGTAAAAGCTTTATTTTGACTATAAGCATGAGCAGAATTAACAACGGCTTGCAACAAGGAAATACAACCTTTTAAAGAGCAATTATCATAATTAAATTCCTTGAAGTCTGAGATAGTGGATTCAACATTATTAGAAGTTGAGGATTCTCCAATCTCACTCTTACCAAATTTAACATTAATATCTAAAGATTCCGAATTCTTGGGACGCCTTCTAGGCAAAGTTGATTCATCATCAGTCCCATAATCATCAAAGTTCATATTGCAAAACATAGATCTAATCGGAGACGCATCAATAACTTTAAGATCCTCATCATTATTTTCACGGAAACTAGAAGAACACGCTTTTATAAAGCTTTCTTTCTTAACACGCAATCTAGCGGTTCTTTCCTTGCACTCATCAATGGAAATTCTCATTACTTTGAGAGACTCATTGATATCATGCTTAGGAGAAGAAGATCCAAGTTTAAGAGAATTAACATCAAGCGGAAGTCTATCAACGTTCCTAGCCAAATCATCAACTTTGAGCAATTTTTCTTCAAGCAAAGCATTAAAATTCTTTTGAGAGATCATAAATTCTTTCACACTATTCTCAAAATCAGAGGGCATCTTATTAAAATTACCATAAGAATTATTGTAGGAATTTCCATAATTATTAGAGGGATTACTAGGGAACGGTGTAGCATTAAAATTTCCTCTATAAGCATTGTTTCCAAAACTATTCCTACCAACAAAATTCACATCCATAGATTCATTATTATTCTCAATCAAGGAAGACAAAGGCATATCATTGGGATCAAGAGGAGTATTTTTAGTAGCAAACATCTTCATAAGTTCATCCATCTTTCCACTCAAAACATTGATTTCTTCTATAGCATGCACTTTTTTACTAGAAGATCTTTCGGTGTGCCATTGAGAATAATTAGCCATAATATTTTCAAGTAATTTTGTAGCATCTCCTAATGTGATTTCCATAAAGGTGCCTCCCGCGGCCGAATCTAAGAGATTTCTAGAAGCAAAGTTCAAACCGGCATAAAAAATTTGTATGATCATCCATAAATTCAAACCATGAGTAGGGCAATTGCGAAGCATCAATTTCATTCTTTCCCAAGATTGGGCAACATGCTCATGATCAAGTTGTTTAAAATTCATAATATCGTTCCTAAGAGTGATGATCTTAGCGGGAGGAAAATGCTTAGAGATAAAAGCATCTTTGCACCTGTTCCAAGAATCAATACTATTTTTAGGCAAAGACGAGAACCAAACTTTAGCACGATCTCTAAGCGAAAACAGAAATAACTTCAATTTGACAACATTGTTATCCGTATCTTTCTTCTTTTTCATATCGCACAAATCAACAAAGTTGTTTAGATGAGTAGCGGCATCTTCACTAGGAAGGCCGGCGAATTGATCCTTCATAACAAGATTCAGCAAAGCGGTATTGATTTCACAAGACTCATCATTATTAAGAGGAGCAATCAGAGTACTAAGGAAATCATTATTATTCGTATTCGAGAAGTCAAACAATTTGGTATTATCTTGCGCCATTGCAACAAGTAATCCAACACACAAGCAAACAGAAAAATGACGAGCAAAAAGAGAGGATGAGATTGGGAAAGAGAGGGCGAATAAAACGACAAGGGTGAAGTGGGGGAGAGGAAAACAAGAGGCAAATGGAAAATAATGTAAATGCGAGGGAGATAGGTTTGTGATGGGTACTTGGTATGTCTTGACTTGATCGAAGACCTCCCCGGCAACGGCGCCAGAAATCGCACGTTGGCGGGAGGTTGAATCTTGACTTGACTTGGTGGAAGCCTCCCCGGCAACGGCGCCAGAAATCCTTCTTGCTACATCTTGAGCTTGCGTTGGTTTTCCTCGAAGAGGAGAGGCTGATGCAGCAAAGTGTAGCGTCAGTATTTCCCTCAGTTTTAAGAACCAAGGTATCAATCCAGTTGGAGGCTCCTCAAAAGTCCCACGCACCTACACAAACAAACTGAGAACTCGCAACCAACGCAATAAAGGGGTTGTCAATCCCTTCACGGCCACTTGCGAAAGTGAGATCTGATAAACATAGTATGATAAGGTAAATATATTTTTGGTATTTAATAATATAGATGCAAAAAGTAAAGATGCAAATAAAAGTAGATTGAAAGCAAATATGATAAGAGATAGACCCGGGGCCATAGGTTTCACTAGTGGCTTCTCTCAAGATAGCATAAGTATTACGGTGGGTGAAAAAATTACTGTCGAGCAATTGATAGAAAAGCGCATAGTTATGAGATTATCTAGGCATGATCATGTATATAGGCATCACGTCCATGACAAGTAGACCGATTCCTGCCTGCATCTACTACTATTACTCCACACATCGACCGCTATCCAACATGCATCTAGAGTATTAAGTTCATAAGAACAGAGTAACGCTTTAAGAAAGATGACATGATGTAGAGGGATAAACTCATGCAATATGATATAAACCCCATCTTGTTATCCTCGATGGCAACAATATAATACGTGCCTTGCAACCCTTTCTGTCACTGGGTAAGGACACCGCAAGATTGAACCCAAAGCTAAGCACTTCTCCCATGGCAAGAAAGATCAATCTAGTAGGCCAAAGTAAACCGATAATTCGAAGAGACTTGCAAAGATAACTTAATCATACATAAAAGAATTCAGAGAAGATTCAAATATTATTCATAGATAAACTTGATCATAAACCCACAATTCATCGGATCTCGACAAAGAGATTACATCGAATAAATCTCCACAAGAGAGGGGGAGAACATTGTATTGAGATCCAAAAAGAGAGAAGAAGCCATCTAGCTAATAACTATGGACCCGTAGGTCTGTGGTAAACTACTCACAACTCATCGGAGGGGCATGGATGTTGATGTAGAGGCCCCCATGCTTGATTCCCCCTCCCGTGAGTGCTTGAAGGCCCCAAGATGGGATCTCATGGATCTGAAGGTTACGGTGGTGGAAATTGTGTTTCGTGGTGCCCTGGATGTTTTCGAGTGCGTAGGTACATATAGGAAGAAGAAGTATGTCGGTGGTCACTGAGGGGCCCACGAGACAGGCGGCGCGCCCTATAGGGGGGCGCCCTCCTATCTCGTGGAGGCTCCGGTTGCTTCTTGACTTGCACTCCAAGTTGTCTGGATCACGTTCGGCGAGAAAATCACATTCCCGAAGGTTTCATTCCGTTTGGACTCCGCTTGATATTCCTTTTGTTCGAAATACTGAAATAGGCAAAAAACAGCAATTCTGGGCTGGGCCTCCGCTTAATAGGTTAGTCCCAAAAATGATATAAAAGTGGAAAATAAAGCCCAGTATGGTCCAAAACAGTAGATAAAGTAGCATGGAGCAATAAAAAATTATAGATACGTTGGAGACGTATCACCTTTGTCCACGAGTTTTTTTCTATGATGAACATACAACCTGCAAATCACCGTGTTCAAATTTGGCACTTTTCCGGGTTCATTTGCCATATTTAGGGGATTATGTGCATTTCCTAGGCATTAATGCACATAATTCAAGTTCAAGCAATCGGTGCATGAAAGGGTCAACAAGAACGGCCTGGAAAACCATGCTTGTGCCATTTAGTAAATTCTCATGCCTTTTACAAGGAATGGACAGATATTTTGATGAAATGTGTGGCAAAAGTCAACCACAAATGTTTGTTTGTTGGGTTTTCAACTATAGAAAAAAATGAAATAAATTCTTAAAAAACATGATGCCTGGCACGGTGCCATGGTATGACCTCACCATGCCCTGGTAAAAATTTGAGAAGGTTTGGATTATGACGTCATGCACGCCCTTTATAAATCGTACCATCACCGAGGAAGTTCCATGCTTTCGAGAGGGAAATCCCCAAGATTGTAGGGGAATCCAAATTCCCGTCCTAGTTTGTCATTCAGTTTTTTTCCAACAATCAACATACCGCCTCAAATGCAACGTGTTCAAATTTGACATTTTTCCGGGCTCATTTACCATATTTAGGGGATTATGTGCATTTTCTAGGACTTAATGGACATAATTCAAATTCAAACAATCGGTGCATGAAAAGGTGCACAAGAATGGTCTGGAAAACCATGCTCGTGTTATTTAGTACATTCTCATGCCTTTTACAAGGAATGGGTAGATATTTCAAGGAAATGTGTGGCAATAGTCAACCATAAACGCGTCGTTTACTGGGTTAACAACTATACAAAAAATGAAACACATGGTTGGAAAACATGACGCCTCGCGTGGTGCCATGGTATGGCCTCACCATGCCCTAGTAAAAATTGGAGAATCTTTTCCTTATGTTGTGATGCACGCCTTTCATAAATCGAACCATCACCGAGGAAGTTTCATGATTTCGAGGGGGAAATCATCAAGATTGAAGGGGGGGTCCAAATTTCCTTTGTCTTTTGTCCACGAGTTTTTTTCTACGATGAACATACAACCTGCAAATCACCGTGTTCAAATTTGGCACTTTTCCGGGTTCATTTGCCATATTTAGGGGATTATGTGCATTTCCTAGGCATTAATGCACATAATACAAGTTCAAACAATCGGTGCATGAAAGGGTGCACAAGAACGACATGGAAAACCATGCTCGTGCTATTTAGTAAATTCTCATGCCTTTTACAAGGAAGGGACAGATATTTCGATGAAATGTGTGGCAATAGTCAACCACAAATGTTTGTTTATTGGGTTTTCAACTATATAAAAAATGAAATAAATTCTTGAAAAACATGGCATGGTGTGCCATGGTATGATCTCACCGTGCACTGGTAAACAATAGAGAAGGTTTGGCTTATGTCGTGATGCACGACCGTCATAAATCGAACCATCACCAAAGAAGTTCCACACTTTCAAGAGGGAAATCACCAAGATTGAAGGGGAATCCAAATTTCTTCGTTCATTGCCCTGGAGTTTTTTTCAACGACCAACATACACCCTGCAAATCACCGTGTTCAAATTTGGCATTTTTCCGGGCTCATTTACCATATTTAGGGGATTATGTGCATTTTCTAGGCATTTAGCGCAAATAAATCCAATCCAGCTACAGGTGCACGGGTGTGATGTGAGGGACATGGATTGCTGTTAGATTGAGGAGCATCCTACGGTGCACACGCGCGATCCGCGTGGCTGGGGTTCCGGCCAATCATAACGCAACACACAATAGGCTCAATGCACACTGTTTTCGGAAACGATGGAGACGAACCATGTGCGATAATGAACGAGCAAAATTGTAAGGGAAGCCAAATTTCTGCTGTCGTTTGTCGTTGAGCTCTTGAATACCACCGCACTGTACGGCTGCCCGGCCCCTCCGTCCCAGAGCTCTCTCCAGTCGTCGTCCATAGCACCGTGGTGCACAGTAACTGGTAAGGAAGCAATGGCATCCTACCGCGCCGTGTTCATCGCCGCCCACGACCGCACACATGGTAAGGAAGCGATGGCATCTCGCCGCGGCGAGTTCATCATCGCCGGCGGCCAGATAGTTACATGGGCGGACTTTGAGGCTGCCATGGCCGAATGGGTGTTGGATCTAGAGGCGGCCAAAGCCGCACAGAAGGATCAAAAAAGGCAGAAAGGAGTCAAAAAAAGAGAGTCCCGCTGCCGCAAGAAAAAAGAGGCCGCACGCCATGGTGAGGAGAGCTTGGCGGAGATCGAAGCACGGTGAGCTGCCGCCTATAAGGCCGGGAAGGAGAACGCCGGCGTCTGGCCAGCATGCCCCGATGGCAGCATGTGAGAAGTAGTTTAAGTTTGTAGTATTAGAGAAAATTACCAATAGTACTTTAAGTTTGTAGTATTAACGTACAATGTTGGTAAGAGCATCATTGAGGGCTTTGAGCATTGATTAGTGATACGTCTACAACGTATCTATAATTTTTTATTGCTCCATTCTATATTATCTACTGTTTTGGGCAATATTGGGCTTTATTTTCCACTTTTATATTACTTTTGGGACTAACCTATTAACCGGAGGCCCAGCCCAGATTTGTTGTTTTTTGCCTATTTCAGTATTTCGAAGAAAAGGAATATCAAACGAAGTCAAAACGGAACGAAATCAACTAGAGAAGTTATTTTTGGAAGGAAAGCTATCGGATGGACTTGGAGCCCACGTCAAGGAAGGAACGAGGAAGCCACAAGGGTGGGGGGCGCGCCCCCTGCCTATTGGGGCCCTCGTGGCTCCCCTGACGTGCTTCTTCCGCCTATATAACTCCATGTACCCTAAAACTTCCAGAACAGAGATTAGATCGGGAGTTCCGCCACCGCTAAACCTCCAGAGCCAGAAAAAACCAATCGGGACCCTGTTTCGGCACCCTGCCGGAGGGGGGAACCCTCACTGGTGGCCATCTTCATCATCCCGGCGCTCTCCATGACGAGGAGGGAGTAGTTCACCCTCGGGGCTGAGGGTATGTACCAGTAGCTATGTGTTTGATCTCTCTCTCGTGTTCTTGATTTGGCACGATCTTGATGTATCACGAGCTTTGCTATTATAGTTGGATCCTATGTTTCTTCTCCCCCTCTACTCTCTTGTGATGAATTGAGTTTCCCTCTTGAAGTTATCTTATCGGATTGAGTCTTTAATTTGAGAACACATGATGTATGTCTTGCCGTGTTTATCTGTGGTGACAATGGGATATCACATGCCACTTGATGCATGTTTTGGTGACCAACTTGCGGGTTCCGCCCATGAACCTATGCATAGGGGTTGGCACACCTTTTCTTGACTCTCCGGTAGAAACTTTGGGGCACCCTTTGAAGTACTTTGTGTTGGTTGGATGAATCTGAGATTGTGTGATGCATATCGTATAATCATGCCCACGGATACTTGAGGTGACAATGGAGTATCTAGGTGACATTAGGGTTTTGGTTGATTTGTGTCTTAAGGTGTTATTCTAGTACGAACTCTTGAATAGATTGATCCGAAAGAATAACTTTGAGGTGGTTTCGTACCCTACCATAATCTCTACGTTTGTTCTCCGCTATTAGTGACTTTGGAGTGACTCTTTGTTGCATGTTGAGGGATAGTTATATGATCTAATTATGTTATTATTGTCGAGAGAACTTGCACTAGTGAAAGTATGAACCCTAGGCCTTGTTTCCTAGCATTGCAATACCGTTTACGGTCACTTTTACCACTTTTTACCTTGCTGTTTTTATATTTTTAGATTACAAAAACCTATATCTACCATCCATATTGCACTTGTATCACCATCTCTTCGCCGAACTTGTGCACCTATACAATTTACCATTGTATTGGGTGTGTTGGGGACACAAGAGACTCGTTGTTATTTGGTTGCAGGGTTGCTTGAGAGAGACCATCTTCATCCTACGCCTCCTACGGATTGATAAACATTAGGTCATCCACTTGAGGGAAATTTTCTACTGTCCTACAAACTTGTGCACTTGCAGGCCCAACAATGTTTACAAGAAGAAGGTTGAGTAGTAGACATCAAGCTCTTTTCTGGCGCCATTGCCGGGGAGGTGAGTGCTTGAAGGTATATCTTTAGATCTTGCAATCGAATCTTTTTGTTTCTTGTTTTAGCACTAGTTTAGTTTATAAAAGAAAACTACCAAAAAATGGAATTTATTGTGCCTCATATGCTTCATCTTTTTAATGTCTTTCGTGAAAATGATGGGAAGGAAAATTGTGCTCAAGTACTAGAAGAAGAATTACATAGAATGCTTGGCATAAAATATGTGAATGATGAGCATGATTGCAATGTTGTTAGTGTGAATTCTTTGAATACCCATGATGCTAATGACATGCAAAGCCACAAGCTTGGGGAAGCTATGTTTGATGAAGATGATATCTTTTGTCCCCAAGCTTTGATGAGCAAATTTACTATGATGAAAGCATGCCTCCTATCTATGATGATTATTGTGATGACACGTATGCTTTAGAGAACAATGATAACCATGAAACTTGTCATCTTGATCTTAATTTTCAATCACATGATAGTTATTTTGTTGAGTTTTCTCCTACTATTATTCATGAGAAGAATTTTGCTTATGTGGAGAGTAATAAAAATCATATGCTTATAGATCATGAAAAGAATGCTTTAGGTGTTGGTTATATTGTTGAATTCATTCATGATGCTACTGAAAATTATTATGAGGGAGGAACATATGCTTCTACATATTGCAATAATATCAAGTTTCCTCTCTATGTGCTTAAAGTTTTGAAGTTATGCTTGTTTTGCCTTCCTATGCTAGTTGATTATTGTTCCCATAAGTTGTTTGCTCACAAAATCCCTATGCATAGGAAGTGGTGAGGGAGTCCTGGATTAGGGGGTATCCGGACTGCCGGACTGTGTACAACGTCCAGACTATTGAAGCATGAAGATACAAGACTCAAGACTTTGGCCCGTGTCCGGATGGGACTTTCCTTGGCGTGGAAGGCAAGCTTGGCGATCCGAATATTATTTTTCCTTCCTTGTAACCAACTTCATGTAAACCCTAGCCCTCTCTGGTGTCTATATAAACCGGAGAGGTTGGTCCTTAGAAGGCCGATCACAATTACAATCATACCATCATAGGCTAGCTCTTAGGGTTTAGCCTCTACGATCTCGTGGTAGATCTACTCTTGTACTACCCATATCATCAGTATTAATCAAGCAGGAAGTAGGGTTTTACCTCCATCGAGAGGTGATGTCTACTACACAACCTTGTTCTTGTAGACGTTGTTGGGCCTCCAAGTGCAGAGGTTTGTAGGACAGTAGCAAATTTCCCTCAAGTGGATGACCTAAGGTTTATCAATCCGTAGGAGGCGTAGGATGAAGATGGTCTCTCTCAAGCAACCCTGCAACCAAATAACAAAGAGTCTCTTGTGTCCCCAACACACCCAATACAATGGTAAATTGTATAGGTGCACTAGTTCGAAGAGATGGTGATACAAGTGCAATATGGATGGTAGATATAGGTTTTGTAATCTGAAAATATAAAACAGCAAGGTAACAAGTGGTAAAAGTGAGCGTAAATGGTATTGCAATGCTAGGAAACAAGGCCCAGGGTTCATACTTTCACTAGTGCAAGTTCTCTCAACAATAATAACATAATTGGATCATATAACTATCCCTCAACATGCAACGAAGAGTCACTCCAAAGTCACTAATAGTGGAGAACAAACGAAGAGATTATGGTAGGGTACGAAACCACCTCAAAGTTATTCTTTCCAATCAATCCGTTGGGCTATTCCTATAAGTGTCACAAACAGCCCTAGAGTTCATACTAGAATAACACCTTAAGACACAAATCAACCAAAACCCTAATGTCACCTAGATAATCCATTGTCACCTCAAGTATCCGTGGGTATGATTATACAATATGCATCACACAATCTCAGATTCATCTATTCAACCCACACATAGAACCTCAAAGAGTGCCCTAAAGTTTCTACCGGAGAATCAAGACGAAAACGTGTGCCAACCCCTATGCATAGGTTCATGGGCGGAACCCGCAAGTTGATCACCAAAACATACATCAAGTGAATCACGTGATATCCCATTGTCACCACAGATACGCACGACAAGACACACATCAAGTGTTCTCAAATCATTAAAGACTCAATCCGATAAGATTACTTCAAAGGGAAAACTCAATCCATTACAAGAGAGTAGAGGGGGAGAAGAAACATAAGATCCAACTATAATAGCAAAGCTCGCGATACATCAAGATCGTGCGAAATCAAGAACACGATAGAGAGAGAGAGATCAAACACATAGCTACTTGTACATACCATCAGCCCCGAGGGTGAACTACTCCTCCTCGTCATGGAGAGCGTCGGGATGATGAAGATGGCCACCGGTGAGGGTTCCCCCCTCCGGCAGGGTGCCGGAACAGGGTCCCGATTGGTTTTTGGTGGCTCTGGAGGTTTGCGGCGGCGGAACTCCCGATCTAATCTCTGTTCTGGAAGTTTTAGGGTACGTGAGTATATATGGGTGCAGGAAGTACGTCGGTGGAGTGAAGGGGGGGGGGGGGGAACGAGGCAGGGGGCGCGCCCCCACCCTCATGAGAACCACCCTACTTTCCTGACGTTCACTCCAAGTCAAACGGGTGGCTTTCCTTACAAAAATAACTTCTCCAGTTGATTTCGTTCCGTTTTGACTCCGTTTGATATTCCTTTTCTTCGAAACACTGAAATAGGCATAAAACAGCAAATCCGGGTTGGGCCTCCGGTTAATAGGTTAGTCCCAAAAAAATATAAAAGTGGATAATAAAGCCCAATATTGCCCAAAACAGTAGATAAAGTAGCATGGAGCAATCAAAAATTATAGATACATTGGAGACGGATCAAGAGGGCCCGAACCTGGGTAAACATCTGTGCCCCTTGCTTCCTATTACCATCAGCCTTGACGCACAGATCGGGACTCCCTACCCGAGATCCGCCGGTTTTGACACCAACATTGGTGCTTTCATTGAGAGTTCCTCTGTGTCGTCGCTGTCAGGCTCGATGGCTCCTTCAATCATCATCAACGACGCTGTCCAGGACAAGACTTTCCTCCCCGGACAGATCTTCATGTTCGGTGGCTTCGCACTGCGGGCCAACTCGCTTGGCCATCTGGAGCAGATCAACAGCTACGCCCCTGGCCACCAGGTCAGGTTCGGAAACCTGAACTACACGACGGACATCCACGGAGACTTGATCTTCGATGGATTTGGGCCTATGCCAGGAGCACCGGACAGTCACGACGAGCATGACCTGCCGTCGAACGAAGCTCGGGGCATCACCCCCGTACTATCCCCGGACTTAGATCCGGAGCAGGCTGCGTTGCCTAAGAACGGAGGGATGGACCCCGCCCCCAGGTCGCACACTCATCAGCGGTGGAGCCGAACATGGGCCTTACCTCTGTGTTGGCCTGTGACTCCGAACCCCCGGATTCGTATCCAGATGTTGGTTCCAGTCGGCACACTCCCGAGCCCGTCGGGCCAGGATGGGCTCAGGTAATGGAGTTCACCGCTGCGGATATCTTCCAGCACTCGCCCTTTGGCGACATGCTGGACTCATTAAAGTCTCTCTCTTTGTCAGAAGGAATTCGTTGCCCACCCACCACCCACTTCATTGCCACGGTCGATGACTTAACCGAGGTACTGAACTTCGACTCCGAAGACATCGACAGTATGGACGACGATGCAGGAGAAGAACATGAACCACCGCTCATTGGGCGGTGGACAGTCACCTCTTCTTATGATATATATATATATGGTGGACACTCCGAAAGAAACAAATGGCGATGAGGCAACCGAAGATAAAACCTTAGGGAAAAAAAGCAAAGAATGGGCGTCGTCGGCGCCACTCCAAGCCCCGCCACACCAATACCGGCCCAGGAGACGAAAAAAATCCGAATGGTGCCGAAGAAGAATACAACCCTGAACAGCTCGCCTTCGAGCAGGCCGAACAGGAGGATGAGCAGGTCAGCCCAGATGAACAGGCGACGGACGAATACCCGGAGGAGGACAGCTACATGCCCCCATCCGAAGACGAGATTAGCCTCGGCGACGACGAGTTCGGGCGTGCTCGAGGATCCTCAGAGAGCAGGAGCGCTTCAAGCGTCGGCTTATAGCCACTGCGAGGAGCCTGAAAAAGAAGCAGCAGCAACTCCAAGCTGATCAAGACCTGCTCACAGACAGATGGACCGAAGTCTTGGCAGCCGAGGAATACGGACTCGAGCACCACACGGCTGACCGGCCACCTCCTGGCTGGGATAAAACGGCATACCAGTCCGCATACCAGCCAACACCCCCACGCCAACATACTACGGCCCAGGGCAACAAATCAGGACAGCCAAGATCGATCTATGGATCGCGGGGGCGCGCCTCGGTACGCGACGAGGACCGTCACGCCGGAAACACCTTCAACAAGTCCGGCCGTGCCGAATATAGCCACCCAGAGCAATTCGACCTGCGTAGCCACATAGCCCAGCAAACTCCATTGGCAGCTGGGAAAATCTGGAAGACGCATTCCTCGACAACTTCCAGGGCACTTCTGTGCGACCACATGACACTGACGACTTGAGCCACATTACTCAACAGCCCGGAGAGTCAGCCATGAAATTTTGGACTCGGTTCGTAACTAAGAAGAACCAAATAGTTGACTGTCCGGACGCCGAAGCCCTGGCGGCTTTCAAGCATAATATCCGTGATGAGTGGCTCGCTCGACACCTCAGCCAGGAAAAACCCAAGTCCATGGCAGCTCTCACAACACTAATGACCCGCTTTTGCGCGGGCGAGGACAGTTGGCTGGCCCGCGAAGACTACACCACAGCCTGACAATTCAGATGGCCGCGACAATAACGGCAAGCCATGGCGTAACAGACATAAGCGACGGAACAACGGCGACATCACTGAAGACATGGCAGTCAATGCCGGATTCAGTGGATCCAAGCCCGGTCTGCGGAAGAAGCCGTTCAAAAGAAATAATAAGGGACCGTCGATGCGGACCGCATCTTTGGGCGCTGTGCCAAATTCATGGCACCCCGGACAAGCCAACCAACCACACCAATAGAGATTGCTGGGTATTCAAACAGGCCAGCAAGATAAACGCCGAAGACAAGGACAAGGGGCTGCACAACGACGATGATGAGGAGCCCCGACGTCCGAACACGGGGGGCAGAAGAAATTTCCCCCCGAGGTGAAAACGGTCAACATGATCTACGCCACGCACATCCCCAAGCGGGGAGCAGGCGGGCACTAAGGGACGTCTATGCGATGGAGCCAGTCGCCCCCAAATTCAACCCTTGGTCAGCTTACCCGATCACCTTTGATCGTAGGGATCAGCCTACTAGCATCCGTCACGGCAGCTCGGCCGCATTGGTCCTAGACCCAATCATTGACGGATTCCACCTCATGCGCGTCCTTATGGACGGTGGCGGCAACTGAACCTGCTTTACCAGACACAATCGCCAAAATGGGCATTGACCCTTCAAGGATCAAGCCCACTAAAACCACCTTTGAAGGTGTAATTCCTAGAGTAGAGGCCCGCTGTACGGGCTCTATAACATTGGAAGTGGTCTTCGGATCTCCGGATAACTTCCGAAGCGAAGAGTTAATCTTCGATATCGTCCCCTTCCGCAGTGGTTACCATGCACTGCTCGGACGAATCGCATTCGCCAGATTCAATGCGGTACCACACTACACATATCTCAAGCTCAAGATGCCAAGACCACGCGGGGTCATAACGGTGAAAGGAAACATGGACCACTCTCTACGAACAGAAGAACATACTGCAGCCCTTGCGGTGGAAGTATAATGCGGCCTTTTCCGACAAACCAATCCGGCGACAACAACTTCGAGCACAGTCAAGCGAGTCCGGAGCACCCCGCAACAGGATCATCAGGCACGCCAAGAGCGCGACTAGCAGTCCGGCCTCCGCTTAAGCCCCATCAAAGCAGCATTCATGCCACGTGCACACAATTACGCACTTAAAATACCATGGACATAGGCGGAGGCGCATCAACAACTCAGTCAAATAGTGCGGGTAACCGCCAAATACTTTCATACTCTTTCCCTCTTACCTTTCAAGACACCGCGTTGGCGCAGCATCCTCAAAAGAGCCGAATTGCCGGACTTATAGGGGAGATACATCCAAGGAGGCAACAGATGTTGTGCAAAGAAGGAAATACCCAGGTGGAATCTATTTATGATCATTATACCTGCTTTATCTATCTGAACACATCCTGCCCCTGGATAGGACATGTCAAATAGTCCTATTTTATCTCTGCTTAATGCATCCATTGTAAATGTACGCTTAAACGTATTTTTCGTCAATGGGAGATTATATATAGCGTCAGCTTATTATCCTTATTTGAGAATTTTTCTCTCACAAATGTTTATTTGATATTGCATCCGTACACTTTGGTGCGGCCAGTTTGCCAGGGGCTCCTTATTGCGCCCAGTAATATGGCAACTAAAGTCCGAACACTTCCAACAGTGCGGCACCCCGAACTTATAGCACTATATGCATCAGCTCCGAATCATGTCTTGGGTCTACAGTTGGGATAGCCCGGCTCCCTTGTTTTGGTGCCTTACGTTCCGTTATATCGGCTAAGGTAGCGCAGGGAGAACTACTGCGATTGTGTCCCGGTTCTTCCGGACGAGCACCTCAGTAGAGAAAGCCGAAAACTGACCGGCATGATGTGGCGAGAGTTGGTCGCTGTTCGAGAGGTTTTAAAATCCTTAAAGATTTTCCGCTTTAGGCGATAAATCGGCTTCGTCCGATCTAGGCGTGTATAGCGCCCCGATTCGGTCTTCCGGATTCTAGGGGCTTCGCCAAAATTTAAAATTGTAGACTTCTATGGCTAAGTGAAAGTTATAAATCCGCATAGTCCGATTGCCTTGTTCGCTGCGCCGGACACCTCCTTAAGGGACCAAACATTTGGATAAACAAAGGTCCGAAGTTTTTCCACGAACACCCCAAAGGTGCTAGTCACATGGGGCGAAAGCCGACGACCGCCTACTTTCGTGATTTTATAAACAGCCGCACGTAAGGTAATATTTTAAATAACAAAAGCGCTACATAGCGCAAGTAACTTCGTCTTTAATTACAAACATGACAGAAATGAATTCATTCCAAAATGGCGTCCTTGGTACACTCATTGGCGACTAGGCGAGCACCCTTCATCACGCCATCATAGTACATTTCGGGATGGCGATGCGCCTTGCCCTCTGGTGGACCGTCCTTGACCAGCTTCTCCGCATCCAGCTTGCCCCAATGCACCTTGACGCGGGCAAAAGCTCGGCGGGCACCTCCGATGCAAACGGATCGCTTGATCACTTCAAGCCGCTGGCGAGCATCCACCATCTGCTTGATCGTGCCAAAGTAGCTACTGGTAGGAGCTCACCAGCCACATCCCGACTATGAAGTCCTTCATAGCCGCCTGTCGCCTGTGGAGTTCGACCAACTGCTTGATTGGTCGCCAGAGGCATCAGATGATCGGCCCCAGATACCGGGACCGTAACAACTTCTCCGTTGAGCTCCCCTCCTGGGCACGGTAGAACTCCGCAGCATCTGAGGCGCTGCATGGCAGATCTGCAAATGCCCCTGGAGAGCTCTGTATTCGAGTAAGTAAAAGAAACGCCTCCTCCACATGTTTGCTTTGCATAAAGAATTTCTTACCCGCTGCTATCTTTTTGGCCTCCTGGATCTCCTGCTGTGCTTTCTCGGCTTTGGCCTTGGCATCCTTCAAACTTACATGGGCCTTCGCAAGCTCGGCCTCCTTCATCTTCAGATTATGCTCCACGGAATCGCACTTCTTGCCGAGGTCATCGAGCTCCTGTTGTACCTCGCCCACTCTAGCACTTTTCTTTTTGCGCTCCTTGCATTCCAAGGCCGCTTTGTTTTCGGCCTCGGACAGCGCTTTCTTCAAGGACGCCACTTCGGCGGTGGCCCCTGTTACACAGTCACGACGCTTTGGCGTTAGATTGACAAATTTTGCCTATCTTTAAATACACAAGAGCGGGAATCACTTACCCTTGTTCTCTTCGAGCTGCCTCTTCGTGAGGACGAGCTCTCCCTGCGCCTGCTCCAGGTCCCGCTTCAGTTCGGCAACCTCGGCAGTACGGGCGGCAGCAGCAAGCAGCACAGCCTGCTTATTCACAACAATGCTTATTATTAGACTCCTGCAGATTATAATTGAACCTCCGTTTGGCTTTTCTTTCCGAACACCAAACAGAGTATCAGGGGCTACTACCTATCGGGTGATAATTTCATACATTTTTATTACTTACCTCAAAGCCCGTCAGGAGGCTTGTGCAGGCTTCGGTTAGTCCGTTCTTGGTGGACAGAACCTTTTGAATCACCGCACTCATAAG
Organism: Aegilops bicornis; assembly: GCA_021605145.1. NCBI lineage: Eukaryota > Viridiplantae > Streptophyta > Magnoliopsida > Poales > Poaceae > Aegilops > Aegilops bicornis. Next base: position 630,066,316 of record CM038675.1, on the reverse strand, counting down.
AGTACGGTGCTCTTCTTCCATGGAAGCACCTCGAAGCGCTTCCACCAGACTATCCGGCGCCGTCGACGCGACGGAAATCTTCGGCATGGGCGGCTCGCCCTCCCTAACGAGGGGCTGCCTGCCAAAGTCCGGAACCGTTGGAGGTTCCGGAGCAGTGTTCGGTCGGGAGTCCGTCTTGTTGCGCCTCTCATCGACGCGATCTGCGGGGATCTTTAACCCCGCATGTACGGCATTTGGAAGACCGCCCTGGGGCATCTCCAGGGTCACCTCCCCCTGCTCGGGGAACCTTCGGGATAACACCTCCATGTCATCTGCAGGCTGAGGAGTGGTGGCAGTTGAGAGCGAGTTCATCTCTGAAGCGCTCAGAGACCCATCCGAAGACAACACCTCCGGATGAGTTCGGACCGGACTGCATCAATGTTCGGCGTTATTAACAATTGTGAAGTAAAAAATCATGGTAGAGTGCGGACACTTACGATCGTGCCAGGGGCTTCCCCCTGGGCAGCCACCCTTCCTTGCTATGAGCGGCCGTGCTGGAGTAGTCTGGAAGGGACGTCTTTCCCTTCTTGGGCGTCTCAGCCTCCGCTTCTGGGGCGGCCTTCCTCTTTTTCTCCTCCCCAGTACGGGGAGGTGGAGTTCCTTCTTGCTTCCCCCCGCCTCCGCGGGAAGAATCTGTTTCATCGTCGTCGGACGACGTGGGTATGACGGCCTTGCATCGAGGGCCTGTCCCGGCCCCGCGGCCCGTCCCCTCAGGCCTCTCGTCCTTTCTGGATGGGGCAGTTTCTTCTTCCTCCTCCTCTTCGGGGGAGGAGTGCCCCTCGTCGTCTTCGGACGAGGCTTCTGGCACAACCTTACGACGAAGACCCTTTCGGGTCCTCGGGGCCTTCTTCTCGGCCCTCTTCTCCGGCACCTTGTACGGTGCCGGGACCAGCATCTCCGTCAGGAGAGCATCCGCTGGGCCTTCTGGCAGCGGGGCCGGACAGTAGACCTGCTCCGCTGTCTTCACATAGTCCTGAAGCAAATATACACAAATACTTAAGATTCCCCCATGAATATATTGGGAAAAACTAGGTCCGGTCGCGGTCTGAGAATTCACCTGACTAGGAGCCCGCGCGTCGTGAAGCTCGCAGTCCTCGGATGTGGGAGGAGGTACTTCGGAGGCCGTGAACAACACTTTCCATGCGCCTTCGTGCGTCATCCCGTAGAGCTTTCGGAGCGTCCGGTGTTCGGCCGGAACTAACTCCCACAGATTAATTGCCCGCCTTTGGCAGGGCAGGATCCGGCGAACGAGCATAACCTGGATCACGTTGACAAGCTTGATGTTCTTGTCCTTCATGCTTTTGATGCATGTCCGAGTCCGCCAGCTTCGCCGAATCGCCCCAGGACAGGCCCTTCTTTTCCCAGGAGGTGAGCCGCATAGGGGTTCCGGATCAGAACTCAGGGGCCGCTGCCCAGCTGGCGCCGCGCGGCTCGGTGATGTAGAACCACCCCGATTGCCATCCTTTTACGGTTTCTGTGAAGGAACCGTCCAGTTAGGTGACGTTAGGCATCTTGCCCACCATGGCCCCTCCGCACTCCGCTTGCTGGCCGCTTACAACCTTCGGCTTTACGCAGAAGGTTTGCAGCCATAGGCCGAAATGAGGCCGGATGTGGAGGAAGGCCTCACATACGACGATGAACGCCGAGATGTTGAGGACGAAATTCGGGGCTAGATCATGGAAATCTAGCCCGTAGTAGAACATGAGCCCGCGGACGAAGGGGTGAAGTGGAAACCCCAGCCCATGGACGAAGTGGGCGACGAACACGACTCTCTCATGGGGTCCCGGGGTCGGAATGACCTGCCCAGCGTCCGGTAGCCGGTGCGCTATGTCTGCGGCCAAGTATCCGGCCGCCCGAATATTTGTGATGTGCTTCTCCTCGACGGTGGAAGCCACCCACTTGCCTCCTGCTCCGGACATGTCTAGCTGTGCGGAGGAGACTTGGGCTTGGGCGCTGGAGCTCGAGGGGGCAAGAATGGGCAGAGAAGGAAGAAGGCATGGGTAAAAATGAGGAAATCTTATCCCTTTTATAGAGGCGATGAAAGCGGTGCGCCTCGCCACTTGCCCGTTGGAAATCGCTTGCTTCCCAAGCGCCACAATTAATGATGTGGTGGGATTACCCGTACCCGTATTGATGAGAATCCCGTAATGAGGGGGCACGATCTCTGCTTTGACAAGACGTGTCAGGGAAACCGCCTCGCAATATGCGTTGTGGCTGGTTGTGGAAAGACAGTTCGAATAATGACCTGACCGTAGTGACACGTCGCGTTGCCTAAAAAGTTGTCAGCAGGTTGCATTTGTGAAACATCATTCTCTCTACGGTGGCATGCGAAGATCATGTTGTGGATCCGGACACGGTTTGAGTGTTCGATAATTACCTTGGAGTATTCGAAGGAGGAACCCGCCCTGCAATGCCGAAGACAAGACCGCGCGCCGGACTCATCGTCATTGAACCCTGGTTCGAGAAGCTCTTGAGGAGTCCTGGATTAGGGGGTATCCGGACTGCCGAACTGTGTACAACATCCGGACTATTGAAGCGTGAAGATACAAGACTCAAGACTTCGGCCCGTGTCCGGATGGGACTTTCCTTGGCGTGGAAGGCAAGCTTGGCGATTTGGATATTATATTTCCTTCCTTGTAACCGACTCCATGTAAACCCTAGCCCTCTCCGGTGTCTATATAAACCGGAGAGGTTGGTCCTAGAAGGCCGATCACAATTACAATCATACCATCATAGGCTAGCTCTTAGGGTTTAGCCTCTACGATCTCGTGGTAGATCTACTCTTGTACTACCCATATCATCAATATTAATCAAGCAGGAAGTAGGGTTTTACCTCCATCGAGAGGGCCCGAACCTGGGTAAACATCTGTGCCCCTTGCTTCCTGTTACCATCAGCCTTGCCGCACAGATCGGCACCCCCTACCCGAGATCCTCCGGTTTTGACACCGAAAAGTGGGTTAGACTTAAATGTGCTAGTCATATTCTTCATGATACTCTCTTTATGTTTCAATTCTTATCTTTTATGTGAGCATCATTGAAATCATCATGCCTAGCTAGGGGCGTTAAACGATAGCGCTTGTTGGGAGGCAACCCAATTTTATTTTAGTTTCTTGCTTTTTGGTTTTGTTTAGTAATAAATAATCCATCTAGTTTCTGTTTAGATGTGGTTTTTTGTTTTAATTAGTGTTTGTGCCAAGTAGAACCTTTGGGAAGACTTGGGTGAAGTCTTTATGATCATGCTGTAAAAAACAGAAACTTTAGCGCTCACGAGATTAGCTAGAACTTTTTACTGGATAGTGCTATTTAGTTGATTCTTTTTGCAGATGATTACTAGACAAATTCCTCAGGTCCACCAATTTATTTTAGAATTTTTGGAGTTCCAGAAGTATACGTTAGTTACAGATTACTACACACTGTTCTGTTTTTGACAGATTCTGTTTTCATTGTGTTGCTTGCTTATTTTGATGACTCTATGGCTAGTAAAATAGTTTATAAACCATAGAGAAGTTGGAATACAGTAGGTTTAAAACCAATACAAATAAAGAATGAGTTAATTACAGTACCTTTAACTGGTGTTTTGTTTTCTTTCGCTAACGGAGGTCACGAGATTTTCTGTTAAGTTTTGTGTTGTGAAGTTTTCAAGTTTTGGGTAAAGATTCGATGGACTACGGAATAAGGAGTGGCAAGAGCCTAAGCTTGGGGATTCCCAAGGCACCCCAAGTTAATATTCAAGTATAACCAAGCGTCTAAGCTTGGGGATGCCCGGAAGGCATCCCCTCTTTTGTCTTCGTTCATCGGTAACTTTACTTGGAGCTATATTTTTATTCACCACATGATATGTGTTTTGCTTGGAGCGTCATTTTATTTTCTTTATCTTTGCTTGCTGTTTGAATAAAATACCAAGATCTGAAATTATTAAATGGGAGAGTCTTCACATAGTTGCATAATTATCCAACTACTCATTGATCTTCACTTATATCTTTCAGAGTAGTTTGTCGTTTGCTCTAGTGCTTCACTTATATCTTTTAGAGCACGGTGGTAGTTTTATTTTGAAGAAATAGATGATCTCTAATGCTTCACTTAGATTATTTTGAGATTCTTAAATAGCATGGTAATTTGCTTAAATAATCCTAGTATGCTAAGCATAAAAGATTTGTAAGAATTCTTATGAGTGTGTTGGATACTAAGAAAAGTGTGATGCTTGATGATTGTTTTGAGATATGGAGGTGATAATATCAAAGTTGTGCTAGTTGAGTAGTTGTGAATTTGAGAAATTCTTGTGTTGAAGTTTGCGAATCCCGTAGCATTCACGTATGGTAGACGTTATGTAACAAATTTGAAACATGAGGTGTTATTTGATTGTCCTCCTTATGAGTGGCGGTCGGGGACGAGCGATGGTCTTTTCCTACCAATCTATCCCCCTAGGAGCATGCGCGTAGTGCTTTGGTTTTTTGATGACTTGTAGATTTTTGCAATAAGTATATGATTTCTTTATGACTAATGTTGAGTCCATGGATTATACGCACTCTCACCCTTCATCATTGCTAGCCTCTTCGGTACCGTGCATTGCCCTTTCTCACATTGAGAGTTGGTGCAAACTTCACAGGTGCATCCAAACCCCGTGATATGATACGCTCTTTCACACATAAACCTCCTTATATCTTCCTCAAAACAGCCACCATACCTACCTATTATGGCATTTCCATAGCCATTCCGAGATATATTGCCATGCAACTTTCCACCATCCCATTTATCATGACACATTCATCATTGTCATATTGCTTAGCATGATCATGTAGTTGACATTGTATTTGTGGCAAAGCCAGCGTTCATAATTCTTTCGTACATGTCACTCTTGATTCATTGCATATCCCGGTATACCGCCGGAGGCATTCATATAGAGTCATACTTTGTTCTAGTATCGAGTTGTAATCATTGAGTTGTAAATAAATAGAAGTGTGATGATCAGCATTTAATAGAGCATTGTCCCAAAAATAGAGAAAGGCCAAAGAAAAAAAGAAGGCCCAAAAAAACAAAAAAATAAAAAGGGGCAATGCTACTATCCTTTTTTTCACACTTGTGCTTCAAAGTAGCACCATGTTCTTCATATAGCGAGTCTCATATATTGTGCTTCAAAGTAGCACCATGTTTTTCATATAGAGAGTTTCGTATGTTGTCACTTTGATATACTAGTGGGAATTTTTAATTATAGAAATTGGCTTGTATATTCCAATGATGGGCCTCCTCAAATGCCCTAGGTCTTCGTGAGCAAGCAAGTTGGATGCACACCCAATTAGTTTCTTTTGTTGAGCTTTCATACATTTATAGCTCTAGTGCATCCGTTGCATGGCAATCCCTACTCCTCGCATTAACATCAATCGATGGACATCTCCATAGCTCATTGATTAGCCTCGTTGATGTGAGACTTTCTCCTTTTTGTCTTCTCCTCATAACCCCCATCATCATATTCTATTCCACCCATAGTGCTATGTCCATGGCTCACGCTCATGTATTGCGTGAAAGTTTATAAGTTTGAGATTATTGGAGTATGAAACAATTGCTTGGCTTGTCATCGGGGTTGTGCATGATGAGAGCATTCTTGTGTGACGAAAATGGAGCATGACTAAACTATATGATTTTGTAGGGATGAACTTTCTTTGGCCATGTTATTTTGAGAAGACATAATTGCTTAGTTAGTATGCCTTAAGTATTATTATGTTTATGTCAATATGAACTTTTGTCTTGAATCTTTCGGATCTGAATATTCATATCACAATTAAGAAGAATTACAATGAAATTATGCAAACTAGCATTCCACATCATTTAGCTACTCGAGGACGAGCAGGAATTAAGCTTGGGGATGCTTGATACGTCTCTAACGTATCTATAATTTTTGATTGCTCCATGCTATATTATCTACTGTTTTGGGCAATATTGGGCTTTATTTTCCACTTTTATATTACTTTTGGGAGTAACCTATTAACAGGAGGCCCAGCCAAGATTTGCTGTTTTCTGCCTATTTCAGTATTTTGAAGAAAAGGAATATCAAACGGAGTCAAAACGGAACGAAATCAACTGGAGAAGTTATTTTTGGAAGGAAAGCTATCGGATGGACTTGGACCCCACGTCAAGGAAGGAACGAGGAAGCCACGAGGGTGGGAGGCGCGCCCACCCCCCTAGGGCGCGGCCCATGCCTCGTGGGGCCCTTGTGGCTCCCCTGGCGTGCTTCTTCCGCCTATATAACTCCACATACCCTAAGACTTCCAGAACAGAGATTAGATCGGGAGTTCCGCCGCCGCAAAACCTCCAGAGCCACAAAAAACTAATCGGGACCCTGTTCCGGCACCCTGCCGGAGGGGGGAACCCTCACCGGTGGCCATCTTCATCATTGCGACGCTCTCAATGACGAGGAGGGAGTAGTTCACCCTCGGGGCTGAGGGTATGTACCAGTAGCTATGTGTTTGATCTCTCTTTCTCTCTCTTGTGTTCTTGATTTGGCATGATCTTGATGTATCGCGAGCTTTGCTATTACAGTGGGATCCTATGTTTCTTCTCCCCCTCTACTCTCTTGTGATGAATTGAGTTTCCCTCTTGAAGTTATCTTATCGGATTGAGTCTTTAATTTGAGAACACTTGATGTATGCCTTGCCGTGTTTATCTATGGTGACAATGGGATATCACGTGGCACTTGATGTATGTTTTGGTGACCAACTTGTGGGTTCCGCCCATGAACCTATGCATAGGGGTTGGCACACGTTTTCTTGACTCTCCGGTAGAAACTTTGGGGCACGCTTTGAATTACTTTGTGTTGGTTGGATGAATCTGAGATTGTGTGATGCATATCGTATAATCATGCCCACGGATACTTGAGGTGAAAATGGATTATCTAGGTGACATTAGGGTTTTGGTTGATTTGTGTCTTAAGATGTTATTTTAGTACGAACTCTTGAATAGATTGATCCGAAAGAATAACTTGAGGTGGTTTCATACCCTACCATAATCTCTACGTTTGTTCTCCGCTATTAGTGACTTTGGAGTGACTCTTTGTTGCATGTTGCGGGATAGTTATATGATCTAATTATGTTATTATTGTTGAGAGAACTTGCACTAGTGAAAGTATGAACCCTAGGCCTTGTTTCCTAGCATTGCAATACCGTTTACGCTCACTTTTACCACTTGTTACCTTGCTGTTTTTATATTTTTAGATTACAAAAACCTATATCTACCATCCATATTGCACTTGTATCACCATCTCTTCGTCGAACTAGTGCACCTATACAATTTACCATTGTATTGGGTGTGTTGGGGACACAAGAGACTCTTTGTTATTTGGTTGCGGGGTTGCTTGAGAGAGACCATCTTCATCCTACGCCTCCTACGGATTGATAAACCTTAGGTCATCCACTTGAGGGAAATTTGCTACTGTCCTACAAACCTATGCACTTGCAGGCCCAACAACGTCTACAAGAAGAAGGTTGAGTAGTAGACATCAATTAGCATGTGTGCCCGTGTGCGTTTTTTTGCGTTAATCATTAGAAGATCACAAAACACACGGTTTCTATGTCGTACCCGTCTGCGTTTTTTTGCGTTAATGACCCATAAGTCAGTTACCTGTGCGATGTTTCCTAATAAACCAGGCGTACCATTGACCGAAAAAAATCAAGTACATGTGTACATTTTTTTTAAGACGGGATCTGCCAACTTTCTTTGTTCTCACACACGATTATTTTACGCGCTTCGTCTGTGTTGTGTGTTTCCCCTGCCCAAGTTTCAAGTTTCGCAGCGAAATTTTCATTAGGCGCGCAATTTCAGAATTTATTCCTCCAACCACATCCCCACCCTTAGTATCCCCCCTCGTGCCTCCCCCTACCAGCATCTCAAACCGCCGCCGCCGCAACCACAGCTTCAACCACATCTACGTTCTGCTCGGATACAGTCAGGTAACTCACTGATCTCTATCACGGCCCCCGGCCTGATTGCTTATATGGTGCCTGCGAAACATCCTAATGCCTCCAAATCCCCACCGCCAGGAGCTGATGGCGGTCCATGGCGCGATGGCCGCTATGCGTGTTGACCCGGAGGAACACCTCACCTCCGCCGCCGCCGACGACATGGTGCAGGCTCTGGCCCAGATGAAGTCCCGCAACGACTACCCCCAGGACTTAACAGGTAATATCTGACCAGCTAAATCTTACCAATACCACTTGCAACGGCTATGATTTGTATGGTTGATGTATTAAGCATGTTCGTGCCTTGTTTATTACAGTACTACACACTGTGTGATGTTCAAATATTACCGTGTTCAGCTCAATTTTACCAATACCAGCAACAAACTTACAATACATGACTCAGGATATCACTAGAGATGCTGCCCATTTGCTATTCTTAGTGGATGCTAACCCTGTTATACTTAACATGCTTGTCCATGTACTTACGCGGGGTCATAATGGCCGATGCTGAGGTTAGTGATACGTCTCCAACGTATCTATAATTTTTTATTGCTCCATGCTACGTTATCTATTGTTTTGGAGCGTGATAATTTTTTGCTCTAGTGCTTCACTTAGATCTTTTAGAGCACGGTGGTGGATTTGTTTTAAAGAAACTTGATCTCTCATGCTTCACTTAGATTATTTTGAGAGTCGTTAATAGCATGGTAATTTGCTTAATGTTAATATACTTGGTATTCAAGATATGTGAAACTTTCTTTTGAGTGCGTTGAATACTAAGATAAGTTTGATGCTTGATAATTGTTTTGAGATATGGAGGTGATAATATCAAAGTCATGCTAGTTGAGTAGTTGTGAATTTGAGAAATGCTTGTGTTGAAGTTAGCAAATCCGTAGCATGCACGTATGGTTAAAGTTATGTAACAAATTTGAAACATGAAGTGTACACGGCTTGTGCATCCTTATGAGTGGCGGTCGGGACGAGCGATGGTCTTTTCCTACCAATCTATCCCCCTAGGAGCATGCGCATAGTACTTGATTTTTGATGACTTCTAAATTTTTGCAATAAGTATATGAGTTCTTTTGACTAATGTTGAGTCCATGGATTATACGCACTTTTACCTTCCCGCCTTTGCTAGCCTCTTGATTGCCGTGCATTGCCCTTTCTCACCTTGAGAGTTGGTGCAAACTTCACGGTGCATCCAAACCCCGTGATATGATACGCTCTTTCACACATAAACCTCCTTATATCTTCCTCAAAACAGCCACCATACCTACCTATTATGGCATTTCCATAGCCATTCCGAGATATATTGCCATGCAACTTTCCACCGTTCCGTTCATCATCATCATGACATACTTTACTTTTGTCATATTGCCATTGCATGATCATGTAGTTGACATCATATTTGTGGCAAAGCCACCATGCATTATTTTTCATACATGTCACTCTTGATTCATTGCACCATCCCGGTACACCGCCGGAGGCATTCACATAGAGTCATATCTTGTTCTAGTTTCGAGTTGTAATCCTTTTTGTTGTAATCAATAGAAGTGTAATGATCATCATTATTAGAGCATTGCCCAAAAAAGAGAAAGGCCAAAAAAAATAAAGGCCCAAAAAAAGAAAATAAAAAGGGAAATGCTACTATCTCTTTTTCCACACTTGTGCTTCAAAGTAGCACCTTGTTCTTCATATAGTGAGTCTCATATATTGTGCTTCAAAGTAGCACCATGTTTTTCATATAGTGAGTCTCATAAGTTGTCTTGTTCATACTAGTGGGAATTTTTCATTATAGAACTTGGCTTGTATATTCCTCGATGGGCTTCCTCAAAATGCCCTAGGTCTTCATGAGCAAGCGAGTTGGATGCACACCCACTAGTTTTCTTTTATTGAGCATTCATAGCTCTAGTGCATCCATTGCATGGCAATCCCTACTCCTCATGTTGACATCAATTGATGGGCATCTCCATAGCCCGTTGATTATCCTCGTCAATGTGAGACTTTCTCCTTTTTGTCTTGTCCACACAATCCCCATCATCATATTCTATTCCACCCATAGTGCTATATCCATGGCTCACGCTCATGTATTGCGTGAAGGTTGAAAAAGTTAGAGATTATTTAAGTATGAAACAATTGCTTGGCTTGTCATCGGGGGTATAGAAGTTGGGAACATCTTTGTGTGACGAAAATGAAGCATAGCCTAACTATATGATTTTGTAGGGATGAACTTTCCTTTGCCATGCTATTTTGAGAAGACATGATTACTTTTGATTAGTATGCTTGAAGTATTATTATTTTTATGTCAATATGAACTTTTGTCTTCAATCTTTCGGATCTGAATATTCATACAATGATTAAGAAGATTTACATTGAAATTATGCCAAAGTATCACTCCGCATAAAAAATTCTCTTTTTATCATTTACCTACTCGAGGACGAGCAGGAACTAAGCTTGGGGATGCCTGATACATCTCCAACGTATCTATAATTTTTTATTGCTCCATGCTACTTTATCTATTGTTTTGGACTATAATGGGCTTTATTTTCCACTTTTATATTACTTTTGGGACTAACCTACTAACCGGAGGCCCAGCCCGAAATTGCTTGTTTTTGCCTTTTTCAGATTTCAAGAAAGCAGAATATCAAATGGAGTCCAAACGGAATGAAACCTTCGGGAACGTGATTTTCTCATCAGATAAGACCCAGGAGACTTGGACCCTCCGTCAAGAAAGCCACGAGGCGGTCACGAGGGTGGAGGGCGCGCCCCCCTACCTCGTGGGCCCCTCGAAGCTCCACCGACGTACTCCTTCCTCCTATATATACCTACGTACCCCCAAACGATCAAAACAGGAGCCAAAAACCTAATTCCACCGCCGCAACCTTCTCAGATCCACGAGATCCCATCTTGGGGCTGTTAGGAGCTCATGGGGGGCATCCACCATGGAGGGCTTCTACATCAACACCATAGCCCCTCCGATGAAGTGTGAGTAGTTTACTTCAGACCTTCGGGTCCATAGCTAGTATCTAGATGGCTTCTTCTCTCTTTTTGGATCTCAATACAATGTTCTCCCCCTCTCTCGTGGAGATCTATTCGATGTAATCTTCTTTTTGCAGTGTATTTGTTGAGACCGATGAATTGTGGGTTTATGATCCAGTATTATCTATGGAAAATATTTGATTCTTCTCTGAATTCTTTTATGTATGATTGAGTTATCTTTGCAAGTCTCTTCGAATTATCCGTTTGGTTTGGCCAACTAGATTGGTAGTTCTTGCAATGGGAGAAGTGCTTAGCTTTGGGTTCAATCTTGCGGTGTCCTTACCAAAGGATGTAAAGGGTTGCAAGGCACGTATTGTATTGTTGCCATCGAGGATAACAAGATGTGGTTTTATCATATTGCATGAATTTATCCCTCTACATCATGTCATCTTGCTTAAGGCGTTACTCTGTTCTTAACTTAATACTCTAGATGCATCTTTGGATAGCGGTCGATGAGTGGAGTAATAGTAGTAGATGCAGAATCGTTTCGATCTACTTGTTTTGGACGTGATGTCTATATACATGATCATTGCCCAGATATACTCATAACTATGCTCAATTATGTCAATTGCTCAACAGTAATTTGTTCACCCACCGTAGAATATCTATGCTCTTGAGAGAAGCCACTAGTGAAACCTATGGCCCCGGGTCTATTCTCATCATATCAATCTCTATCACTTTATTTACTTGCTTTGTTTTTACTTTGCTTTTACTTTTTTACTATGCATCTATCTATCAAAAATACCAAAAATATTATTTATCATCTCTATCAGATCTCACTATCGTAAGTGACCGTGAAGGGATTGACAACCCCTAATCGCGTTGGTTGCGAGTTGCTATCGTTTTGTGTAGGTACGAGGGACTTGTGCGTGGTCTCCTACTGGATTGATACCTTGGTTCTCAAAAACTGAGGGAAATACTTACGCTACTTTGCTGCATCATCCTCTCCTCTTCGGGGAAATCCAACGCAGTGCTCAAGAGGTAGCAGTTAGCTGCATCGCATGTCTTACAGTATTTCACATAATTTGTGCAATTGCAGTTTAACTTCTACCATTTACTGGTTGCCTGTAGGTACACATGTCAGTGGCATTGATCCATGCTTCAACCCGGAGGAACAGCTTGCCTCTGCCATCGCTGGCTTTGGGCGGGCTCTGGCCAAGATGAAGTGCCCCAGCAACTACCTCTCAGGACTTACCAATTATGTACTCACCAGTTCAATATTACCAATACCAGTTGCAATTAATGGTTATGTTCTGTACGGTTGATGTATTAAGAATGTTCTTGTAAACATGCCTAACACGTTTTTGCTACTTTCCCTACCTTTTTATAGACATTTGGGCCATTCTCTACTCTGGCAGCACCTGCCTTGTGATGTTTAACTATGCAAATTGCATTTTTATCAGTACCGGTTTCATTGTCTATTAAGCCTGTTGCAATTAACAGTTGAATCCATTTTTAAACAGTTGTATTTCAATGGATACAAACTTACAAAACATGACTTAGGATGTTGTTAAGTCTGTTGCAATTAACAGTTGTATCCATTTTTAATCTGTCCATTTGCTACCATGCTACTCTCCGCAATGAAGATATACTAGAGATGCTGCCCATTTGCTATTTTTGGTAGATGCTAACCCTGTTCTACTTAACATGCTTGTCCATGTACTTACGCAGGGTCATAATGGCCGATGTTGTTATTTGCCGTCGAGGTTAGCTGCATCCCATGTCTTACAGTATTTCACATCATTTGTGCAATTGCAGTTTAACTTCTACCATTTACTGGTTGCTTGTAGGTACACATGCTGCTGGCACCGATCCAAAGCTTCGACCAGAGGAATGCTCGCCTCATTGCCGCCGACTTTGGGTGGCTCGCCAAGATGAAGTGCCCCAAAGAACTACCTCTCGGGACTTACCAAGTATGTACTCACCAGTTCAATCTTACCAATACCAGTTGCAATTAATGGCTATGTTTTGTACGGTCGATGTATTAAGCATGTTGTAGTAAACATGCCTAACATGTTTTAGCTATTTTCCCTATCTTTTTATAGACAACTGGGCCATTATCTACTCTGGCAGCACCTGCCCTGTGATGTTTAACTCTGCCAATTGCATTTTTATCAGTACCGGTTTCAATGGCCATTAAGCCTGTTGCAATTAACAATTGTATCCATTTTTAAACAGTTGTATTTCAATGGCTACAAACTTACAAAACATGAATTAGGATGTTGTTAAGCCTGTTGCAATTAATAGTTCTATCCATTTTTTAATCAGTCCCTTTGCTACCGTGCTACTCTTTCGCAATGAAGATATCACTACAGATGCTGCCGTTTTATTACCATTTGCTAGTTTTGGTGGATGTTAACCCTGTTGTAGTTAACATTGGCTTTCCATGTACTTACACAGGGCTACAATGGGCGATGTTGTTGTTTGCCATCGAGGTTAGCTGCATCCCATGTCTTATACACCATGTCATATAAGTATTTTTAGAGATTCCAATATAGACTACATAAGGAGCAAAATGAGTGAATCTAGATTCTAATCTAAACTATATCTATAATTCTACATACATCCGTATGTAGTTCATATTGAAATCTCAAAACAAATAATTGTACTTAGGAACATGGGTAGTTGTATTTTACATCATTTGTGCAATCTCAGTTTAGCTTCTAACATTTACTGGTTGCTTGTAGGTACATATATGAGCTGCTCTTGATCCACGCTTCGATCCCTTTTGCGTATGGGGCAATGAGATATTCATGAACAAGCGTCAAGTGAGGAAACTAAGAAAGATTGTTAGGTGAAAGAAACGGGTGATTGGAATTAAGCTCTTTATTTACACTTTGTCGAAGACAACAATGAACTTTAGGATAGTAATTATTGTGTTGCCTTTTCCCCCTACCCACAACAAGTTACTCTATTACACCTCAGTATCTGATATTTTTCTCTTTTCAATGGTTTCCGAAGCTATTTACTGATGATTACCTTGCAAACTACATGACCGGAGTGGAGGCAACTAAGGTTAAAGTACATAATGCTCTAGAAGTCTTCCTGAAGGCGGTGAAGGATGGGCGGGCGATCGTCACAAGGGGTTGGACAAAAGTGGTTCGTGCCTATGGCATGCAGGAAGGCACATTATGGGCATTCCACTTCTTCAACACCGTCGGCAGTCAAAATGATTTACACTTGTCTCTTCACCTTTACCGCCTTTAAGTATTGTGGTTCATCATAGTTAATTTCTGCCTAATCCCGTAATTACTGAACATATTGTACTGGCAATTTTATTTATGGATTCGTTGATGAACCATTGTGCTGAGAATTTGAATTGCACGTTTCATATTTCAAAATTTCCAATTCGAATAATAAATTACAGGAAAAAAATAAAAAGAGAACAGACGGTCATGGAACTTTGCAAACGCTTCTGGCAGTAAAAGTGCTTGTGATGGATAGCCCAATGCCACACAGTTTTCTACATCAAATCGTGTAGCGATCCGACCTCAGACGGTCAAATCTCTGTGCATAAGTGTCATCCCTGGATCGGTAATGCTGACACACACAGTACTCGAATGGATTTATAACAGAGTAGCAATCACACACTTATTACATCGATAGTCTCAAGAGAGAACTTATTACAATAAATATGGCTTAAGGCCATCTAAATAAGATAACAGCGGAAGGCTTGGTAGATAAAGTGAGTCCATCAACTCCAACGGCATAGCTGAGTGCACGACAACAACCTAGCGCACCTTACTCTTCGTCTGAAAAGTCTGCAACATGATATGTTGCAGCCCGAAAACGGGTCAGCACATGGAATATGCTGGCAATATAACACAGTAGAGCAATGAACAGATGAATGCTATCACTACATGCATATATGGCTGGTGGAGGCTCTATGGTTATAATGTTTTGCGAAAAGCCAATTTTTCCCTACTGCAAAGGAATATGTTTTATTTAACTATCATGGTGGTTGAAATATTGAGAAGGTAAATCCCCATCTCAAACCCAATTAAGAAGTTTTTAACAACCCAACAAATTAATTTAGAGTGATGAGGTCAACATGACAATTCAAGAACCAGATACTCAAGATGTCCATAACCGTGGACAAGGCTAACCATGATTAGTTTGTACAGTCTGCAGAGATTTGCGCACTTTTCCCCACAAGACTCGATCTCCTCCGTTGGATTTCTCGCACTACATGGTGTTTGAGAAATGGATGACCGAGACACAATCTTTCAGAAACATTAACTCTTTACTCCGGGTAGACAGTTACACCTACTTTCCCCTACATCTGATAGCCCACCACTGAAAGAGGTCATGCAACATACTCAACTATGCTAGAGCCCATAATAGCTTGTGGCTACACATGGAAGTTTCTAGCATGAATAATCTTATGACCCCTTTGAGCCTAGGTGGCGAACCAAAAGACAACACTAGTATATCTCCAGGTGCCTGCAACCAACCCACCTAGATGTGTGTTTAAGTAGCCACCTTAAGTTAACCATTAATTAATAATCTCACACCTGTCATGGATACACTCAAACCCAATCCACGTCTACAAGCATAGCATGGCAATATAAGCATAACATAGAAGTAACTCCCAAGGGTTTGATAATGAAACAGGTAATATGTTCTACCTCATCATCTACTTCCCAATACCCACAAGTTAATCACATCCTAATCATGCGGTGTTTGAGGATTGTAACTAATGCATGAAAATTGGGTATGTAAAGGGTATGATCAATGTGTTACTTGCCTTGCTGACGATCCGCAAAACCTAGAGACTCGTAGTAGCACGCTTCGCACTCCGGGAATTCTATCACAAACAAACAATAGCATACATAAGCACTCAAGCAAAGATGCAAGGGTAAAACTCAAATAAGAATATCCAAATTTGAAAGTTCAACTGAAGAGATTCAATTTGCAAAAAGAATCGGCAAATCGGATCTACGGAACTGAAACTACGACTAAAAAAACTTCGAAATCAAATCTGCTTGAAACCAAATTTTACATTGTCAAAACCTTGTTCAAGTTGATAAAACAGAAAGAGGGGTTTGAGACGAAAATTTTGGCATTGGTTTCACTGGATTTGGACAAACGGTTTAGAAACATCGAGTGTTTGAAGATCAGGGGCTAATCTACGATAAAAATAATCGCGGATAGATCCCTGGTGAAAATAAAATAAAAAGAAAAGACTAACGAACGAACGTTCGCTGTCTGAACCTAACCGACAAAAAACGTTCATTAAAACGAACGAACGGACGAACGCCCGCTAAATAAAATAAACCGATGAAAACCGATCTAAGAAATTAAACCAGAAAACTAAGAAAATAACCGGGGTTTAAACGAGAAAAACCGACCAGTCAACGGCGGTGGCTCCGGCGAGATCCGCGGCGGCGGCGACGGCGGTTGACGGCGTCGGGAGACTGCGGGGCGGCGGTGGGGGTATATGGCGGCGGAGCGAGGCGCGGCGACGGCAGTGAAAGTGAGCAGGTAGTGGGCGTGATGGCCTGCGGGTCATGGGCCGGAGGTGGAGGCGGCGGGGACGGCGCCCTTGAATGGCCCGAGGGGGCGATGTGCGGCTGCGTGATTCCTCCCGCTCGGGAGGAAGGCGGCGGGGGAGGTGGGCTGCGGCCCAGCTCGGCTGGGCCTTCGGCCTAGTCGGGCGAAGAGTTTTTTTAATAAGATTCCGCCGAGAAAATCTTAAATAAATAAAAATAAAAATCTAAAAATGGCAAAACCAATTTTCACCATCTAAATATAATATTTAGAACTTAGTGAACATTTTCTTGGCCTAAAAATGTAATTTTGAAAAAAATGCATATTTTCTAATTCAAATAAAATATCAATAAAAATCCAAATAAAATATTTTTTTTGATTTTAAAATTTTCCTCCAATATTTCTTTTATTTTGGAGAATTCATATTATCTCCTCTCATATATTTTTACATTTAAATATTTCGGGGAGAAAAATAATTAAAACCAAAATGATCCTCTTTTCAATATTTGAGAAAATTCAAATATGAAAATAATAAAATCCCCAACTCTCTCCGTGGGTCCTTGAGTTGCTTAGAATTTCTAGGACCAAAACCACAATGCAAATAAAATATTATATGCATATGATGACCTATGTATAACATTCCAAATTGAAAATTTGGGATGTTACAAATCGTGTGTGATGTAGTTCATGAAAGCAAACAGTTAACCAAGGCAGAGCGTGTGTGATAGTTACACGTTTCACACACGAGCGTATACATAAAACTGTGTGGGATGTACATACAAACGGAAACGTTTTCCCTGATTGACTGTGTGGGATGTACATAAGAACTGTGATATACATACGAACGGAAATGTTTTTGGATTCACCGTGTGGGATGTACGTACCTACAGAAATGTTTTTCTGGGATTCACCGTGTGGGATGTACATACCTACGAAAATGATTGGGTTTCGCTGCCTCGCCCGATCGCACACGGCCCTAGTTGTGTCCCAGGAGGGCCTATCCCCGACGATTCCTGGGTCGTGTGGGAAGGATCCCCCTATCGCCCGCACTCACTTGGCGACGGTTCCAAATGCCGTCGCGGAAAGGGGTTAAGAACCATTTGTATAGCACCGACGCGTACCAGTGATAAATAGCATGAGTTATTATTGTTGACATCACCCTTGAGGTGAACACGTTGGGAGGAAAAACCATAAGCCCCTATCTTTTCTATGTGTCCGGTTGAAACATTTTGCTCATGTGTATGCGGTGAGTGTTAGCAATCATAGAAGACTATATGATGGTTGAGTATGTGTTACTTGCCTAAAGGCTCCGATACGTGACCCTTCCTGAAAAGATGATGAATTGTAGTTGCAAAGTTGACTGAGAACATAGTTTGTTGGTTTTTAATAGAGTTTTTGCTTCATACTTCAATTGTGTGATGAATTGTTACTTATTCATGAGAAGTATATGATAAAATTTCTATGATAAAAGTCTTATGTTTAATTTTGTTGCTGTTATAATAATCAACATGATGCTTCTATGTCCGTATTTTGTTTTTATCGACACCTCTCTCTCAAAGCATGTGGACATGTTTTCCGATTTCGGTTTTTGCTTGAGGACAAGCGAGGTCTAAGCTTGGGGGAGTTGATACGTCCATTTTGCATCATGTTTTCTTACTGTTATTTACAATGTTTTTATCCATAATAATGATTTTTGGAGTAATTCTAATGCCTTTTCTCTCATAATATGCAAGGTATACACAAAGAGGGAGAATTCCTGCAGCTGGAAATTTGGACCTGAAAAAGCTACGTCAGACTACCTATTCTGCACCACTCCAAATGAGCTGAAACTTAACGAGAATTTTTATGGAATATTTAAGAATTATTGAAGCAAATAACTACCACAGGGGGTCCACCAGGTGGGCACAACCCACCTGGGCGCGCCAGGGAGCCCAGGCACGCCCTGGTGGGTTGTGCTCACCCAGGCCCACCTCGGGTGCTCATCTTCTGGTATTTAGGTCATTTTGACCTAGAAAAAAATAAGGAGAGGACTTTCAAGATGGAGCGCCGCCGAGGCGGAACTTGGGCAGGAGCACTTTGCCCTCCGGCGGAGCGATTCATTGGGGAACTTCCCTCCCGGAGGGGGAAATCATCGTCATCATCATCACCAACAACTCTCCCATCTTGGGGAGGGCAATCTCCATCAACATCTTCAACAGCACCATCTCATTGCAAACCCTAGTTCATCTCTTGTGTTCAATCTTGTTACCGGAACTATAGATTGGTGCTTGTGGGTGACTAGTAGTGTTGATTACATCTTGTAGTTGATTACTATATGGTTTATTTGGTGGAAGATTATATGTTCAGATCCAATATGCTATTTAATACTCCTCTGATCATGAGCATGTTTATCATTTGTGAGTAGTTACTTTTGTTCTTGAGGTCACGGGAGAAATCATGTTGAAAGTAATCATGTGAACTTGATATGTGTTTGATATTTTGATAGTATGTATGTTGTGATTCCCTTAGTGGTGTCATGTGAACGTCGACTACATGACACTTCACCATATTTGGGCCTAAGGGAATGCATTGTGGAGTAGCAATTAGATGGTGGGTTGCGAGAGTAACATAAGCTTAAACCCTAGTTTACGCGCTATTCCGTAAGGGACCGATTGGATCCAAAAATTTAATGCTATGGTTAGAATTTATTCTTAATACTTTTCTCGTAGTTGCGGATGCTTGTGGGAGGGTTAATCATAAGTAGGAGGTTTGTTAAAGTAAGAACAACACCTAAGCACCGGTCCACCCGCATATCAAATTATCAAAGTAGCGAACACAAATCGAACCAACATGATGAAAGTGACTAGATGAAAATCCCATGTACCCTCAAGAACACTTTGCTTATCATAAGAGACCGTTTTGGCCTGTCCTTTGCCTCAAAAGGATTGGGCTACCTTGCTGCACTTTTGTTACTACTATCGTTACTTGCTCGTTACAAATTATCTTGCTATCAAACTACTCCGTTACTTACAATTTCAGCACTTGCAGACATTACCTTACTGAAAACTACTTGTCATTTCCTTCTGCTCCTCGTTGGGTTCGACACTCTTACTACAATTGATCCCCTATACTTGTGGGTCATCAACTTGCCCGATGATCGGCGAGCCATTAAGAATAAATGGATCTTCAAGAGGAAGACGGACGCTGATGGTAGTGTTACTATCTACAAAGCTCAAATTGTCAAAAAAGGTTTTTGACAAGTTCAAGGTGTTGACTACGATGAGATTTTCTCACTCATATCGATGCTTAAAGTCTGTCCGAATCATGTTAGCAATTGCCGCATTTTATGAAATCTGGCAAATGGATGTCAAAACTGCATTCCTTAATGGATTTATTAAAGAAGAGTTGTATATGATACAACCAAAAGGTTTTGCCAGTCCTAAAGATGCTAACAAAGTGTGCAAACTCCAGTGATCCATCTATGGACTGGTGCAAGCATCTCGGAGTTGGAATATATACTTTGATAAGGTGATCAAAGCATATGGTTTTATACAGACTTATGGTGAAACCTGTATTTACAAGAAAGTGAGTGGGAGCTCTGTAGCATTTCTGATATTATATGTGGATGACATATTGATGATTGTAAATGATATAGAATTTCTGGATAGCATAAAAGGATAATTGAATAAGAATTTTTCAATGAAAGACCTCGATGAAGCTGCTTACATATTGGGCATCAAGACATATAGAGATAGATCAAGACGCTTGATAAGATTTTCAATAAATACATACCTTTACAAGATTTTGAAGGAGTTCAAAATAGATTAGTCAAAGAAGGAGTTCTAGCCTGTATTGTAAGGTATGAAGTTGAGTAAGACCAAAACCCCGACCATGACAAAAGATAGAGAGAGAATGAAAGTCATTCCCTATGCCTCAGCCATAGGTTCTATAAAGTATGACATGCTGTGTACCAGACCTATTGCATACCTTGCCATGAGTTTGGCAAGGGGGTATGATAGTGATCCAGGAGTGGATCACTGGACAGCGGTGAAAATTATCCTTAGTTACCTAAGAGGACTAAGGAAATGTTTCTCGGTTATGGAGGTGATAAAGAGTTTGTCATAAAGAGTTACGACGATGTAAGCTTTAACACTAATGTAGATGACTCAGAATCTCAATCTGGATACATATTGAAAGTGGGAGCAATTAGCTAGAGTAGCTCCATGCAGAGCATTGTAGACATAGAAATTTGCGAAATACATAGGAATCTGAATGTGGCAGACCCGTTGACTAAACTTCTCTCACAAGCAAAACATGATCACACCTTTGTACTCTTTGGGTACTAAGCACATGGAAATGTGAACTAGATTATTGACTCTAGTTAACCCTTTAGATGTTGGTCACATGGCGATGTGAACAATGGGTGTTATTCACATAAAGATGTGAACTATTGGTGTTAAATCACATGGCGACGTGAACTAGATTATTGACTCTAGTGCAAGTGGGAGACTGGAGGAAATATGCCCTAGAGGCAATAATAAAGTTGTTATTTTATATTTGCTTATATCATTATAAATTTTTATTATTCATGCGAGAATTGTATTAACCCGAAACTTGATACATGTGTGGATACATAAACAAAACACCGTGTCCCTTGTAAGCCTTTACTAGACTAGCTCGTTTATCAAAGATGGTTAAGTTTCCTAACCATAGACATGTGTTGTCATTTGATGAACGGATCACATCATTAGGAGAATGATGTGATGGACAAGACCCATCCGTTATCTTAGCATTATGATCGTTCAGTTTTATTGCTATTGCTTTCTTCATGTCAAATACATATTCCTTCGACTATGAGATTATGCAACTCGCGGATACCAGAGGAATACCTTGTGTGCTATCAAACATCACAACATAACTGGGTGATTATAAAGATGCTCTACAGGTATCTCCGAAGGTGTTTGTTGGGTTGGCATAGATCAAGATTAGGTTTTGTCACTCTGAGTATCGGAGAGGTATCTCTGGGCCCTCATGGTAATGCACATCATAATAAGCCTTCCAAGCAATGTGACTAATGAGTTAGTTGCGGGATGATGCATTACAGAATGAGTTAAGAGACTTGCCGGTAACGAGATTGTACTAGGTATGAAGATACCGACGATTGGATCTCGGGCAAGTAACATGCCGATGCCAAAGGGAATAACGTATGTTGTCATTACGGTACGACTGATAAAGATCTTCGTAGAATATGTGGGAACCAATATGAGCATCCAGGTTCCACTATTGGTTATTGACCGGAGAAGTGTCTCGGTCATGTCTACATAGTTCTCCAACCCGTAGGGTCCGCACGCTTAATGTTCGATGACGATTTTGCATTATATGAGTTATGTGATTTGGTGACCGAATGTTATTCGGAGTCCTGGATTAGATCACGGACATGACGAAGATTCATTAAATGGTCGAGCGATAAAGATTCATATATAGGACGATAGTATTCGGACACCAGAAGTGTTCTAGGGGTACCGGGTATTTATCGGGTCTCCGGAAGGGGTTCCAGGCAACCCCCGGCAAGCTATGTGGGCCTAATGGGCCAAGAGGGGAAACACACCAGCCACAAAGGGGCTGGTGCGCCCCCCCCCCTATGGGCTGGCCAAATTGGAGAAGGAAAGGGGAAGAAGGAAAGGAAAAAGGGCAAAGGATTCCCCCTTCCCCCTCTTCCAGTCCTACTCCGAATAGGAATAGGAAAGGGGGCAGGCCGAATTGGGAGGACCCCAAGTAGGATTCCTCCTACTTGGGGCGCCCGCTTGGCTGCCTCTCCTCCACTCCAACCTATATATTTGAGGGGGGCACCGCTAGAACACACAACAAACATTGTTAGCCGTGTGCGGAGCCCCCCCCCCCTCCACAGTTTACGCCTCCAGTCATATTGTCGGAGTGCTTAGGCGAAGCCCTGCATGGATCACTTCACCATCACCGTCACCACGTCGTCGTGCTGACGAATCTCTCCCTCGACACTTTGCTGGATCAAGATTTCAAGGGACGTCATCGAGCTAAACGTGTGCAGAACTCGGAGGTGTCGTACGTTTGTTACTTGATCGGTTGAATCGAGAAGACGTTCGACTACATCAACCGCGTTAAGTAAACGCTTCCGCTTTCGGTCTACGAGGGTACGTGGACACACTCCCCCCCTCTCATTGCTATGCATCTCCTAGATAGATCTTGCGTGACCATAGAAATTTTTTTGAAATTGCATGCTACGTTTCCCAACAAACACTACAACATTTACACTTGGCTAACTGCGGATCACCTAGCTATTGGAGGATGGCCTCGTGGTGGGGTTTGCAAGCTTTCGCCTCACTAGTTATGAACTAAGAAGCATCTTAGTCATCACTACGTTTTTGTGAGAGGTTCGTAGAAAAATGTTTCGATGTGGATGTCCAACCCTCTCATATCAGAGTCTGAGTTCTCCGCTTTTAAGGATTTGTGGAACCTAAACACACACTAAAAAGACAATTTTTTGTGGCTTCTCTTCGGCGAGGCCATTGTTTATGTGCTATGGAATGTGTGGAAGGACGGGAAATGACACATTTTCAGTGAATCCCTATCGGGCCACGACGCCACCTATTGCGCCAAAAGTACATTTTCCATACTCTCTTAATGTAATACCCTGAAAATTTCAGGGGGGTCTTTCGACGAGGTCGTACTTTTTCCCTTTTTCTTTTCTTGTGTTGTTTCTCTTATATTTCTTGCAACTTATGTCCTAGACATTTTCCCTCTCTTTTCCAATATTAATAAAATGGACAGAGCGCGGGTATTTTTATGCACATGTGGCTATGCCACCTCATCACCCCAATAAGTTTAAGAAATTATTTGCATGCATACATATTTTTTCCAGAAAAAACCTCCAATCTATTCATCATTTATCGTGATATAGTAGAAAGAGAGAAGAAATAACAAAAGTTACATCTAGGTCAGTGGACCACCTAGCGACGACTACAAGCACTAGAGCGAGCCGAAGGCGTGCAGCTGTTATCGCCCCTCCCTTACTGGATCCAGGCAAACCTTGTTGTAGTCTGGAAGTCTACATGCTAAGACCCCAAAGGACACCAGTGCACCAGAACAACAACCGTCACCGATGAAGAGAAGCGTAGATTAGAAGTATCCAACTTGTAGACATACCAGTGTAGAAAAATGAAAACTTGATCCAAGTATATCCACAGAATACAAACGCCGACAGAATCATGCGGGATTCATCGAAGGCACACCTCACACGCCCTCGGATGATACTAGACGCACCACCTGGAGGGGAACTAGACGGGGAGAATATTATTCCATCTTCAGGGATCCGCTGTTGCCTTGTCTTACTGAGCAGGTCGTATGATGACTATCATGTCAGAGTTTTATGGCTCGGAGCTAAATGTACCATATGGACCTAAAGCAATAACAAACTTATGTGCTGGCTTCTCCAAAGACTCAATGAAAGAGGGGGACATTATTGAGACAATTGAACATTTTAAAGAGTTGCAAAAAGATGATCCAGACTTTTTCTATAAGATAAAATATGATCTCGAAGGAAGGGCACAAAACATTTTTTGGGTGGATGGCTTGGCACGGAAAGCTTATACAGAGGCATATCATGATTGTGTCTCCTTTGACACAACCTACATGACCAATATGTACAACATGCCTTTAGCTCCGTTCATTGGAATCAACCGCCATGGGCATTCTTTCATGTTGGGCTACGCATTTGTAAGGCAAGAAATGGAGACTACCTTTGATTGGGTTTTTGGAGCTTTCCTAGAGGCTACGAATGGAAGGGCACCGGATAACATAATTACTTATCAGGATGTGGCAATGAAAGAGTCCATAAATAACATATTCCCCACAAGTGTGCACTGATGTTGTCGGTGGCACATCATGAAAAAAGCTCAAGAGAAAGTTGGATGGTTGCTAGGCCGGAACCCGGGATTGTCTGAAGATTTCAACCTTTGCGTTGATTTCAGTTTCACACCAGATGAGTTTGAACAGATTTGGGTTGTGTTGATGATGAAATATGAGGCAGTTACACACACCCATTTTGAGAAGCTATATGAATATAGGAACACTTGGGTGCCATGTTACTTCAAGTATAGATTTTTCCCGTTCTTGCAGTCTACGCAACGAAGTGAGGGGTTCAATGCAGTCTTGAAGCGGTATGTCAACCCTCACAAATTAATTCTGAACTTTGTCAAGAAGTACCACAAAATACAGATGCACATCCTCGTCAAGAAAGGGTGCAATGACTACAAGACAGAACATATGTATCTTGACACGTGGTCACAATTCCCAATAGAGAAGCAGGCATACAAGACATATACTAGAGATCTTTACTGCAAGTTCCATGATGAGTTTTTGATGATTGGACGGTACAATGCATTTCAAATTGGGGTGGAAACGTTTGAGCTGGGATCAAATACGGAATGGGTTGTGAATTATGGTTCGAGGAACTACTTAGTGATGGCAAAAATACCCGAGGGACAATTTTCGTGTGAGTGTACCAAAATGGAGAGGGATGGCATCCTTTGTTTTCACATACTGAAAGTGTTCACACATATTGGGCTTGATGTCATCACAGGCGGTACATGTTGACGTTGGGCGCCAATTGCGTGCCAAGTGTGCCAAGTGCCACTAGCCAACTTTGATGTAATGCCTCCTGCCTCTCTAAAGGAAATTAGGCATGCTAACATGACCTCGGACTTCCAAAAACTAGCAAAGTTTGCTTGTGGTTCTGATGCAGCAAAAGGCATTGTTGATAAACACATGCGTGCAGCGCGGACAGAGATTGTGCAGCTGAACAAGTCTAGAAGGAAAAAAAGGGCTGCAAGAGAGGCAAGTCCGTCCGCTGGTGATAACAACCAGGATCCTTCCATGCCGCCTACATCTACAGGGCCTACTCCGGCAACTACCCCTACTGGACGTGCTCCACCGCCTACTCCCATGGGCCATGGTGGACCACCTCCTCCCATGGAACGTGATGGTCGTGGTCCACCATGTCCTCCCATGGGTCGTGCTGCTCATGCTCCAGTGCCTCCTCCCATGGGTCGTGCTGAACAGAATCCTCCGATGGGTCATGGTGGGCCACATGTGAGTAATGCTTCGGCATCTCTTCCTATGGGTAACACAACACAGGGCCATAATAACTGCACTGAGCGGATGTCGCCTATGAGCAACGACGGTGAGGTTGCAACTCCTAGGGATCCGCCAAAGTCAACTACAAAAGGGAGGGCAAGGAGTAGACACTATCATTCAGCTCTTGAACTGCACCCGAAAAGGAAAAACAGGTGCCTCTACTGCAACTCAGATAAGCACAATGCTGCTGGCTGCCCTACGAAGTTAGCGTGACAACTTGGTGACATATAAGTAGTAGATAAAATGGAGGAAGCGTCAAAAAAGAAGTTCTGGCTTTGCACTGTTAGGACATGGATGGAACTATGAAGATCCAACAACAAAAAACTGCTCTGCAAACTTCTTCTTATGTTGTTTAAACTTAGCATCTGGCCCATTTGTATTTCATGTTAAAAAAGTCATGTATGCTATCACTTTGCTATGTGTGAGGCTACCTATTTACCCATTTATGCCTCTGTTGGCAAATTTACACATTTACGCATGCAACATAGTAAAAAGAAAAAATGTTACTATGTGTATTGTCCTTTACTGATTGATTGTTTGATGGTTTACCAGAACTGGAAAGGGTTGTGCAAGTTAATTAGTATCAATGTGCAAGTATCTTCCCTGTATGTGCAAGCATAACATCTCCAAGTACTATACATGTAAAATAGAAAAAAGGAAAAGGAATAAAATTGTATCATTCTTAGGGTTAGAAAAAAACACCATCAAAACAACAGTCAAAGAAAACAGAATGTGCAACCTGGGGCAAAAAAAACCTAGATGAAATTGTGCAACTGAACTTGTGCTAGGTGTGCAACTGTATGAGTACCATTGTGCAACTATCATGCAGACCGATGGTAGCGGATAAAAGAAGGATCAAAAACAAAACTTACTCATTGTACCATAGAGCGTCCTTCCATGGGGCTTTGTTGAGAGCAGAGTCAACCATCTTGTAGGTGTAACATCCCAAATTTTCAATTTGGAATGTTATACATAGAGCATCATTGCATATCATATTTTTCATCGCATTTTCTTTGCATTTTGCTCGATCCTAGAAAATTCCACACAACTCAAGGACCCTCGGAGAGAGTTGGGGATTTTCGTTATTTTCATATTTGAGTTTTCTCAAATTTTGAAAATAGGATCGTTGATTTTAATTATTTTATCTTCAATTATTTCTATTACAAAAATATGCGAGAGGGAATAAAATGACTTTCCCAAAATAAAGAAATAATGAAGATTTAATAATAAAATCAAATAAGATTTTATTTTGGAGTTTTTCGCCTTTTATTTGAATTTAAGAAAATGCGCGTTTTCAAAATTTCATCTAGGCCCCAAATAAATGTTCATTAAATCCGGCTTGATTTTAGAAACCGGGAAAATTTATTTCGGGATTTTTGGAGTCCGTTTGGTACTTCTTTTGATTTTTCTTTCTCTGGCGTAATGTTTTATATAAAAACGAATCGCCTTACGGCTGCCGAGCGGGACTCCGCCTGGGCGCTTTTAAATACCGGCCGCCGGAGCCCCAGCCCACCCGAGCCGCCACCGAGCCCACCTGAGCCGGCTGCCGCCGCCCACCATGGCCATGGGCGCCTACGAGTCAAGGCTTCCGAGGTTCGCCGCACCTCGATTTCCGTGCCGATTTTTATTTAAAAAAACGATCGGTTTTATTCGGGTTTTTTTGGTTTTTTTATTTTATTTTTTTTTCTTTTTCCGTTCAAATCTGTTCATCGTATTTTTCTTTTTGTCGGATTTAATCTGCGATTTTTCTGATCGCGATTCCACATCCGATTTTCGTTTTAGTATAACTTTTCGCTCGTTTATCGGAATCAGGCGATTCAAGCGCCTGGAGTTTCGTCTCGAAACCCTCTTTCAGAATAATCTACTTAAACAAGTTTTTGCATCTGTAAAATTTCACCTAGATCCAGATTAGTAAAACGAAGATGTTGTCTTCCGCAGTTTGACTTTCGTTACTTCGTTTGATTTGATTCTTTTTGCAAACCGGAGTTCTTAAGTTGAACTATCTGGTTAGTTCTATTTGAGTTTTACCTGTGCATTAGATGAGTACTTATTGTATGCTTGTTTGTTTGTCTGCGATAGAATACCAGTCTGCCGCTTGTTACTTCGAATCTCTAGGTTTCGCGGATCATCAGCAAGGCAAGTAACACTTTGATCATACTCTTCTCATACCCAGTTTTTTTGCATTAGATCTATTCCTCAAACACTTGCATGGTTAGGATCTAATTAAATTGTGGGATGGGAAGTAGTTGAGGTAGTGCCTATTACCTGTTTTATTATCAAACCTTTGGGAGTTACTTCTACGTTTGCTTATTATGCTATGCTATGCTAGTAGACGTGGATTGGGTGAGTGTATTCCATGACAGATGTGAGATTGTTATTTAATGGTTTATTTAAGGTGGCAACTTAAACACACATCTGGGTGGATTGAGGCACCTGGTTTCTATCAGAACTTGCCTGTATTTCTTCGGACCGCCACCCAGGCTCAAAGGGATCATGAGATTATTCAAACTAGAAACTTCCGTGTGCAGCCACAAGCCATTATGGGCTCTGGCATAGTTGATTAAGTTGTGCGAACTCTTACGGGTAGGCTTTCTGATGTAGGGGATGTAGGTTGGTACGGTCTACCCACATGTAAGGTGCTAGTGCTTCTGAAAGACTATGTCTCGGTCATCCGTTTCTCAAACACCATGTAGTCACGAGAAACCAAGCGGAGGCGATCGAGTCTTGTGGGGAAAAGTCATAAACCTCTGCAGAGTGTATAAACTAATCATGGTTAGCCGTGTCCCCGGTTATGGACATCTTGAGTATCTAGTACCTGGATATCATGTGAATCTCATCATGTTATTTCTAATTAATATTGTTGGGTTAATGAGTACTTTTTAATTGGGATTGAGAATGTTGTCAACCATTCTCAATGTTTCACAACCACCATGATAGTTAAATAAATTTATTCCTTTGTGGTAGGGAAAATTTGGCTTTATGCAAAACTGTAACCATAGAGCTTTCCACCAGCCATATATGCATGTAGTATAGGCTTATTCTTTCATTATTCTCTATGTGTTACATTGCCAAAGATATTCCATGTCTTGACCCGTTTTCGGGCTGCAACGTTTCATGTTGCAGACTTTTCAGACGACGATTAAGGTGCTTAGGTCGTGGTTCTATACTCAGTGATGCCGTTGGAGTTGATGGACTCGCCTATTATTCCAAGCCTTCCGCTGTTATCGCATTAGATGGCCTTAAGCCATATTTATTTTATTAAGTTCTCTTTTGAGACATACGATTGTAATAAGTGTGTGATTGCTACTCTGTTATAAATCCTTCGAAGTACTGTGTGGTGTCAGCATTACTGATCCGAGGATGACAACGAGCACGTAGACTTGACCGTTTGAGGTCGGGTCGCTCTGAGAGATGGTATCGAGCACCTGTTGGTATGAGACACGACCATTAAGCTAAAGCCCTAGATCACTACCCTCTCTTCTCAATTCGACTCCTCATCTTTTCTACTCTTTTAGGATGGCCAGGCGAGGATCAAGTTCACTCAATTTGGATGAAGATACACCCTTTGGGCGACACACGAAGGAAGTCACTAAGTACCTAAACATAGGATTACCAAGCCTCACCGGACCTACAATTCCACTTTACCCGAAGAGGAGCTGGAAGATTCAAGCTCAAGTTCCGGAAGGGCGTTTGCGCCAATCACGGAGCCCATAGAGTGTGTTTTCAATGCACCAACCTCGAGTCCAGGAAAGAGCATGGCAGCTCGGCGTAACCATGGGGACGCATTGGAGAAGTTTACAAAGAAGACCTCAAGGATACTATCTACCAGATTTGCGGACGCCGAGATGAACAATGGGAGATAGTTGGCACTAAGAAGGATCGATCCATTGCAGCTTTCATCCAAGAGTTAAACCAACACATTCGACGTCAGGAGAACCAGATGTGCGCAGACATGATGGAGTTGAAGACAGTAAAAGCCAAGATTATCGAACTAGAAGGAGAACTGAAGGCCACTCGTAAGGACTACATGGAGGAGATTGTAGCTCTAGTAGGACAAAACGGCGATCTTAAGGAGAAGATTGAAGAACTCATGGGAAATTCAGCACCCGGAGGAGAAGATGAAGATAGCACCTGTCCAGAGAACTACATCATCATCGACGACACCGATTCCGATCCTAGTGATGATGATTACGAAGATGAAGCTGGAGCAGATATCATGGAGTCTTCATCGGAGCAGTTTTTCTAGTTGACCACCATAACAGTAGTAGATTACCCCATGTTATTTAGTTTTATTTTCAGCACTTTGTAACGATAGATAGACCGTTGTATGTCCTTGTTTGGATTGATTGGAGTGATATTGTGTGATTTGTCTCATGTGCATATGGGTAGTGTTTCCCTCTAGACCTCATTCTATTCTAAATTCTCGTCTTTTCTTTAAACCCCTCAGATGCCTCCGAGACGCGACCCTGGATTTGTTTTCCCGCCAGAGATCACTCAGTTGATTCAGTAGCAGAATACCTTGATTCAAACATTGGTACAGAACCAAGGCAACAACAACAACAACAACAACAACAACCCACCGCCACTCAGTTGACCATTTGACCCGTTTCTTAAGGCTGAATCCGCCGGTGTTTTCCAATAGCACCGGCCGATTGTTGTAGATGATTGGTTATCGAAGTATGGAGGGAACATAGATTGCGCCAGTAAGTCAATTTTGCTT
Organism: Aegilops bicornis; assembly: GCA_021605145.1. Taxonomy (NCBI): domain Eukaryota; kingdom Viridiplantae; phylum Streptophyta; class Magnoliopsida; order Poales; family Poaceae; genus Aegilops; species Aegilops bicornis. The sequence continues at coordinate 630,035,935 of CM038675.1, read as the reverse complement.
ACCACCCCAGAAGGGAGGAGAATCAAGTATGTATCACGGCATGAGCCGAGGAGAGCACATGTAAATTCCTTATCAGGAGTTGTGCAGGAAGAAGTACCAGTGGTAAGGGATTTCCCGGACGTGTTTCCGGAAGAGTTGCCAGGCATGCCACCGGATAGAGATATTGAGTTTCTAATTGAACTATTGCCAGGCACTGGGCCGATATCTAAGAGACCGTATAGGATGCAAGCCCAAGATTTGGAGGAAATTAAGAAGCAGATTAAGGAGTTACTGGATAAAGGTTTTATTCTCCCAAGTTCTTCGCCTTGGGGATCACCAGTACTTCTAGTGGAGAAGAAGGATGGATCTTTAAGAATGGTTGGTGATTATCGTGGATTGAATGAAGTGACCATTAAGAACAAATACCCATTGCCGATGATCAATGACTTGTTTGACCAGTTGCAAGGAGCTAAGGTGTTTTCAAAGATCGATTTGCGATCGTGGTACCATCGATTGAAGATTCGAGAGCGGGATATACCTAAGACGGCTTTTACCACCGGTGCAGGCTGTATGAGCACTCCGTTATGTCATTTGGTCTGACTAACGCACCTGCCTATTTTATGAACATGATGAACAAAGTGTTTATGGAGTTTTTGGATAAGTTCGTCGTGGTGTTCATTGATGATATTTTGGTTTACTCGAAGAATGAAGAGGAACATAAGGAGCATTTGCGATTGGTACTCGAGAAGCTCAGAGAACATCAGTTATATGCCAAGATCAGCAAGTGTGAGTTTTGGTTGAAGGAAGTTGGATTTCTTGGACATGTTATATCCGGAGAGGTATAACAGTAGACCCCACTAAAGTTGTCACCGTAACAAGCTGGGAAGCGCCAACAACAGTTGGAGAGATCCGGAGTTTCCTTGGACTAGAAGGATATTACCGGAGATTCATTGAGAATTTTTCAAGGATTGCGAAGCCTATGACAGAATTATTGAAGAAGAATACCAAGTTCATTTGGACCGAGGAGTGTGAAGCTAGTTTCCAAGAGTTGAAGAAACGTTTGGTTACCTCACCAGTATTAATTCTGCCAGATCAGACCAAGGATTATGAGGTGTATTGCGACGCTTCACGTCGAGGACTTGGAGCAGTGCTTATGCGGGGAGGGAGAGTTGTTTCGTATGCTTCACGACAGCTTAAGCCTCATGGGCTAAATTATGCTACGCATGATTTGGAGTTAGCAGCCGTAGTGCATGCGTTGAAAACATGGAGACATTTCCTCATTGGAAATCATTGTGAGGTGTATACGGGTCACAAGAGTTTGAAGTACATTTTCACGCAGAAGGAGCTAAATCTCAGGCAGAGGAGATGGTTGGAACTCATCAAAGATTATGATATGAGATTGCATTATCACCCCGGAAAGGCTAACGTTGTAGCAGACGCGTTGAGCCGTAAGAGTCACGTCAACACATTGATGACGGGAGAAATACCAAAGGAGTTAGCCGAGGATCTTCGAGAGCTATGCTTGGAAATAGTTCCGAGAGGCTATGTAGCAACATTGGAGATTCAGTCAACTTTGATGGGCAAGATCAGGGAAGCTCGGAAGGCGACAAAGAGATTGCCTCTATAAAGGAGAAAATGAGCGAAGGAAAAGCAAAGGGATTTCGTGAGGATGAGCACGATACCCTATGGTTCGAGGACCGTGTTTATGTGCCCAATGACCCGGAGATCAGGAAGTTGATTCTACAAGAGGCACATGATTCACCATATTCGATTCACCTGGAAATACCAAGATGTATTTGGATTTGAAGAATACTTTACGGTGGACCGGAATGAAGAAGGATATTGCGAGTACGTAGCAGTTTGTGATGTATGTCATAAGGTGAAGGCGTAACATCGAAGCGGCCAGGATTATTACAGCCATTGCCTATACCGAATGGAAGTGGGATAAACTAGGTATGGATTTCATCAGGATTGCCGAGGACTCGTTCGTGCTATGACTCGATTTGGGTCATAGTCGATCGTTTAATGAAGGTAGCTCATTTCATTCCGATGAAGACTACTTACAATGATTGCCAAATTGGCTAAGATATACATGACCAGGATTGTATGCTTGCATGGAGTTCCAAGGAGTATCGTGTCGAGATAGAGGAACCCAATTTACCTCAAAGTTCGAAGCAGCGATTGCATGAAACTTTGGGAACCAGACCGAGTTTAGCACAACTTTCCATCCACAGACAGATGGACAAACCGAGAGAGTCAACCAGATTTTGGAGGATATGCTTAGAGCTTGTGCTTTGGATTATGGATCAAGTTGGGATGACAATTTGCCGTATGCAAAGTTTTCTTACAACAACAGTTACCAAACCAGTTTGAAGATGGCACCTTTCGAAGCCTTGTACGGAAGGAGGTGCAGGACCCCGTTGTTGTGGGATGAAGTTGGAGACCGCCAGTTGTTTGGACCGGATTTGATTAAGGAGTCTGAACAGAAAGTAAAGTTGATTCGCGATAGGCTCAAGGTAGCCCAGTCAAGACAGAAGAGTTATGCAGATTCAAAACGCAAGGAGACAGAATACAAAGTCGGAGACAGAGTATATCTTCGAGTATCGCCACTTCGAGGAGTTAAGCGTTTTGGAGTTAAGGGAAAGTTAGCACCTCGATTTGTAGGACCTTATCGTGTTTTGGAACGCATGGGAGAAGTTGCGTACAAGTTGGAACTACCCGAAGGATTGTCAGGAGTTCATGATGTGTTTCACATTTCATAGTTGAAGAAGTGTCACGCAGAGATGGCTGATATACCGCTGAGAGACACCGTGCCTCTGGAAGCGATTCAGTTGAATGATGATTTGACCTATGAGGAGAAACCGGTTAAGATTTTGGAGTATGCCCGAGTCACCCGCAAAGAAGGTCATTAAGTTTTGCAAAGTTCAGTGGAGCCACCACACAGAGGATGAAGCCACCTGGGAGCGAGAGGAAGATTTGCTTAAAGACCACCCTCACCTACTTTCTAGCCAACCCAAATCTCGAGGGCGAGATTCATCTTAAGGGGGTATGTTTGTAACATCCCAAATTTTCAATTTGGAATGTTATACATAGAACATCATTGCATATCATATTTTTCATCGCATTTTCTTTGCATTTTGCTCGATCCTAGAAAATTCCACACAACTCAAGGACCCTCGGAGAGAGTTGGGGATTTTCGTTATTTTCATATTTGAGTTTTCACAAATTTTGAAAATAGGATCGTTGATTTTAATTATTTTATCTTCAATTATTTCTATTACAAAAATATGCGAGAGGGAATAAAATGACTTTCCCAAAATAAAGAAATAATGAAGATTTTATAATAAAATAAAATAAGATTTTATTTTGAAGTTTTTCGCCTTTTTATTTGAATTTAAGAAAAATGCGCGTTTTTCAAAATTTTATCTAGGCCCCAAATAAATGTTCATTAAATCCTGATTGATTTTAGAAACCGGGGAAAATTTATTTCGGGATTTTTGGAGTCCGTTTGGTACTTCTTTTGATTTTTTTTCTACGCGTAATGTTTTATATAAAAAAACGAACCGCCTTACCGGGCCGTACCCGCGCGGGACTCCGCTCGGGGGCGCCTTTAAATACCGGCCGCCCCGGGAGCCCCTGCCCACCCGAGCCGCCACCCGAGCGCGTCTTCCGAGGTTCGCGCCTCGATTTCCGTGCCGATTTTGATTTTTAAAAAAACCGATCGGTTTTCTTCGGTTTTTTTTCAGGTTTTTTTTCGGTTTTTATTTTATTTTATTTTATTTTCTTTTTTCGTTCAAATCTGCTCATCGTATTTTTCTTTTTCTCGGATTTAATCTGCGATTTTTCTGATCGCGATTCCACATCCGATTTTCGTTTTAGTATAACTTTTCGCTCGTTTATCGGAATCAGGCGGTTCAAGCGCCTGGAGTTTCGTCTCGAAACCCTCTTTCCGAATAATCTACTTAAACAAGTTTTTGCATATGTAAAATTTGACCTAGATCTAGATTAGTAAAACGAAGCTGTTGTCTTCCGCCGTTTGACTTTCGTTGCTTCGTTTGATTTGATTCTTTTTGCAAACCGGAGTTCTTAAGTTGAACTATCTGGTTAGATCTATTTGAGTTTTACCTGTGCATTAGATGAGTACTTATTGTATGCTTGTTTGTTTGTCTGCGATAGAATACCCGAGGTCGCCGCTTGTTACTTGAATCTCTAGGTTTCATGGATCATCATCAGCAAGGCAAGTAACACTTTGATCATACTCTTCTCATACCCAGTTTTTTTTGCATTAGATCTATTCCTCAAACACTTGCATGATTAGGATCTAATTAAATTGTGGGATGGGAAGTAGTTGAGGTAGTGCCTATTACCTGCTTTATTATCAAACCTTTGGGACTTACTTCTCGTTTGCTTATTATGCTATGCTATGCTAGTAGACGTGGATTGGGTGAGTGTATTCCATGACAGATGTGAGATTGTTATTTAATGGTTTATTTAAGGTGGCAACTTAAACACACATACGGGTGGATTGAAGCACCTGGTTTCTATCAGACTTACTGTATTTCTTGGACCGCCACCCGTGCTCAAAGGGATCATGAGATTATTCAAACTAGAAACTTCGTGTGCAGCCACAAGCCATTATGGGCTCTGGCATAGTTGATTAAGTTGTGCGAACTCTTACGGGTAGGCTTTACGATGTAGGGGATGTAGGTTGGTACGGTCTACCCACATGTAAGGTGCTAGTGCTTACGAAGACTATGTCTCGGTCATCCGCTTCTCAAACACCATGTAGTGCGAGAAACCAAAGCGGAGGCGATCGAGTCTTGTGGGGAAAAGTCATGCAAACCTCTGCAGAGTGTATAAACTAATCATGGTTAGCCGTGTCCCCGGTTATGGACATCTTGAGTATCTAGTACCTGGATATCATGTGAATCTCATCATGTTATTTCTAATTAATATTGTTGGGTTAATGAGTACTTTTTAATTGGGATTGAGAATGCTATCAACCATTCTCAATGTTTCACAACCACCATGATAGTTAAATAAATTTATTCCTTTGAAGTAGGGAAAAATTGGCTTTATGCAAAACTGTAACCATAGAGCTTTCCACCAGCCATATATGCATGTAGTATAGGCTTATTCTTTCATTATTCTCTATGTGTTACATTGCCAGCATATTCCATGTGTTGACCCGTTTGCTGCAACGCGTTTCATGTTGCAGACTTTTCAGACGACGATTAAGGTGCTTAGGTCGTGGTTCTATACTCAGTGATGCCGTTGGAGTTGATGGACTCGCCTATTATTCCAAGCCTTCCGTTGTTATCGCATTAGATGGCCTTAAGCCATATTTATTTTATTAAGTTCTCTTTTGAGACATACGATTGTAATAAGTGTGTGATTGCTACTCTATTATAAATCCTTCGAAGTACTGTGCGGTGTCAGCATTACAGATCCAGGGATGACACTGAGCACAGAGACTTGACCGTTTGAGGTCGGGTCGCTACAGTAGGTCATTATCCTCCACATGCTTAGGCAGTCTTTTGGTTCGTAGTTTGGCAATTTTCTCCCATTCCAAATGCTAGTATTGAACAACATGAACACATCACATTCATTGCTGTGCAAGAAAAAAATAAAAAATACATTTGTTATTCGACGTGAGTTGAGGCCATAATCGTAAAAGAAAACTAACAGCCTTGCTTTTGCAAGACCGTGTTCTTGACCATGCAACTTTGTCCCCCTAAAATTGTGGAACTACCCATTGATCTATGTGCAACTGTATGAATACTTTGTGCAACTGTATGACTTGGTTGGTGCCAAAAAATGTGCAACTTCCCATTGATCTGTGTGCAACTGTATGAGTACTTTGTGCAAGTTGATGGTTTGGCTTGGTGCCAAAAAATGTGCAACTACCCATTAATCTGTGTGCAACTGTATGACTACTTTGTGCAACTAGATGGGTTGAAAGGAGCACTAACCACCTATAAAAAACTAAAAGAGAAGAAAATGGCGTGAATGCATGACTTACTTCCCAGTTGCTTGGGTACATCAATGTCGATGACCTGAAAGTGACTGATGTTATGCTTTGGGTAGTGTTGCTTCCATAAACACCTCACTGCCCCCGCTATAGTTGAAGCACAGTGCATTAAGTCGGGGTTGTCGAGCTTCCTCCAAGAATCTAGCACCTCGAAACGCTGATCCCTTAAGTTGATGTTAACCACCCAGTAGTGTCTGCCTCCTTCTTGATCATTGCAATCGGCGAACTCGAGTACAGGGAGCATCACCTGCACATATTGACAGCAAAGGAAAAAAGAAGGTAAAAAAGTTGTCCAGAACTGACCAGTGAAAAGCCAAGAGCTATTATGCCACACGAAAAGTTCAAAAAACACAAAGTTGTGTGGCCAGAAAAAACTGACCATATCTTGACGGTCTAGGTGACTAATCTTCTCAAATTTAGAATGTATCTCAGCAGCGTTGTATATCCCTTGCTGCAAGCGTGTCTGCATTTGAAGAAATGAGTCTTAGGAAACACATTGTAAAAAAAGGAAGGGACAAAAGGAACTTGCAATGAACAAGAACAACAGTTCTCATTAAACTTACAACAACCCTCAGTGGCATGATGACCTTCTTTGAGTCCTTAGGTAAGTTTTCCCTGATCTGGATAAGACCAGCTTCGACAACACCATTAGATAGCCATTTGTTTGGCTTCATTGAGTCAGCCAACTCCTTTAGGCTTAGAAAGAACCCATCATAGTTAATGATTTTAGGGCTGTTTCGGAAAACATTGCAAGGGCAAAGAAAAAAGAACAAAAAACATGATTAACTGGTTGCCGTAAAACACGTGAAAAAGTGAATAAAAATGAGTAACTGTTGTTAAGGTGTGCAGGGCATGATGTGCCAACTGTATAACTACTGTTGTGCAAGTGATGTTGAATGGAACTGCAAGTACAAAAGATGACTTCTGCAACTGCAAAAAAAATTGAATTACTACTATAGTGCTACTATTACATATGTCTATGACAATATAATAAAAGATGTTCAACTGTATTACCATTTTTGTGCAAGAAATCAGTAAAACATGAAGATGCAAACGTACCAGACTGATTTACCACAAAAATGCATTAGTTTTACCTTTTTTCGGTGACGTTTGCTCAAGGTATATTCCTTACATAATAGAGAACTGCCGCATAAAGCCTGTTCACTTGTTCATTGCAAGTGAACGTCTTTGTTTTATTGTAGTTGATGTAGGGAGACCTCTGGACAGCAGCTGGCTTGATTATCCTCCTTGTGCGTTTTTGCACTGGTGGTCCGGATGTGGTACTACTGGACCCACATGCACCCCCTAGAACACCTGCCACATTTGGGGTGTGAAACTCGTCTGGAGAATTCGAAATGATGATATGAATTGGTGCCTTCCCAGTGACCACCTTATCTACAGCAGCACAAACCTCTCTCACGGTTTCCAAATCCCAATCATCTAGCTCGTTGCTCTTAGATAACCCTGCCTCTTGTGGTTTCACTTGTGATTTGTTAGGCTCGTCCACTGTGGCAACTGGGGGGTCGTCATCAAGATCCAAACCCAAGTCAAATGGTGGAGCGTCGCAGAACCCATCGTCGTGATATGATTTTGCTGATGATGCTCTACGAATGGGATGCACGCTGTTATTCTCTCCTTGGACATCCTTGGGTGCATCACCTGCTGACTTGGTTCGTGCAATTATGCTTGGCGGCGGTCTTGGCGGTATACACCTCGAAACAAGGTCGTAAACTTGCTCTTGTGTAAGGGTATCCTGTTGATCAAGAGCATGAAAAGTAGGCGAATGTTGTTTCTGAGCCTGCACAACATTACTGACAACTGAGTGTTCCATGGTGACTGAATGGGTTGGGGCTGGAGTTGGCACACTGACTGTGGTGGTTGGCACAGTGACTGCTTGAGTTGGCAATGCAGTCCCTGGGATTGGCACATTAACAGCTTGGGGTTCTGTGGTGGCTGATGGGGGCAGGTCAGACACAACTCCAGATGCCTCACTTCCTGTTGTTATTGGCACAGCGGTGGTTTCACTTTCCTTGATTGCTGGTGTACTGTGCGCAGTTGATGTTGTAGTTGGCTTATTTGGACAAACAGTTGGCTCACTTGAAGCTGGAGTTGCCACATCAGCTGTTGGGGTTGCCGACTTCCTACACTACATACTAACAACTTTCTCTTGACTGTTTGATCCACTCTTAATAGCATGGCTTGGCGACTCTATTCCCATTTCTGCAAACTTTGTGTCCTTGGCAAAATACACTGTTTTGTTGCTTTTTTATCAGGGAGTTTTGTCAGGACCGGTTTTCCAGGATATTAATTTCCCAGAAAATGGCCCTTGTGCTCACCAGCCATAGGATTACTGTTAGCTGATGAGACACCAACTTGATACAGAAACTCCAAGCCAAATACAAAATGTGTAGTACAAGACCATTTTGGCCTATGAGTACAACAAATGGTTTCTGGTGGTTGATGGCGGAAGCGGTTTGCGGTTCATCAGCGTCTATTGGGACTCCATTTCCCATAGGAACATATGACCTGGATAACTCCTATCTTCACGAGGCTGCTATCATCATTGCGTAGGTTCCGGGGCCGTCATCGCAACGCTCCTCTCCATGCAAGAAATCTGGCCAAGACAATAGCCAGGGACAAGCCAGTGAGTACTTTGAATGTACTCGCAAACATTATGAACACAGGTATAACATAATGAATGATAATCATGCTCTGAAATATTTCATGATCACAACGTCAGTCACGAAATAAAAATCCATGATGCACGCAAGCAGGTTATTCATATACAACATGAATATCCAATAAGGGAGTAGAAATAGAATGCACCGATCGGGTGTCTGAAGAGACGCCTCGAAAGGATAATAGTATAAAGCATGCCTCAGTCGGGCGTCTGAGCGACACCACATAAAGGGCTTATAAATAATTAAAATAGCAAGCATGCCACAGTCGGGCGTCTGAGCGACACCACATAAAGGGCTTATAAATAATTTAAATAACAAGCATGCCACAGTCGGGCGTCTGTGCGACACCACATAAAGGGCTTATAAATAATTTAAATAACAAGCATGCCACAGTCGGGCGTTCGAGCAACACCACATAAAGGGCTTATAAGTAATTTAAATAACAAGTATGCCACAGTCGAGCGTCTGAGCGACACCACATAAAGGGCTTATAAGAGAATAATCACAGTGAATATCCAGGAGGTAGAACCGTCCCAGGGATACTCAATAATTCAAATAATGTAAATGGTTAGTCCATAATAATAGTAATCATAATCATCATGAGTCACAAGTCATGATCCATGTTCTGGTTTAGCAATTTTTCCTCCAAGACCGACACTAAGACCGACACTTGACCCATCCTGCATCGTAGTCCTTAACTATGGACACGGCTATTCGAATAGATATAATCTCTGCAGAGGGTGTACTCTTTACCCACGAGTAACGGATTCCTTTAGTCCATCAGGACTAATTCTTTCTACGGTCTTTTAATTGAAAACACACCTGACGGCACACACCAGCCTAACATACCGGTGTCTGGAATCACCCACGACACCCGTTAAGCAAAACTCTAAGTGGGGAGGCTACAACCTCGACTAGCATGGGATCACAAAATTTATAACGCGCGCAAACTAGGGGAGCTACCTCCTCGGCTCCAACCGGAAACACCCATGCCCCCGGACCAGGTGGCATGTCTACCGGATGCAGCCGGTATCTTCCACCATGGCCTCTCTGTATGGTGTGTGCTAGGAAGGGATTGACAACTTACTGGACCGTACCCTACCTATGGCAGGGACAAGTGGTAGTACGAAACAAGTATGGGGGTTACTGGAACAAGACTCGAGCTACGGTCGACTCAAGAGGTTAAGGCATTCCCTGCAGGATTAGTATAACAAATATATTTCACACCAAAGAAGAATCACCACTCATCATACCTCACCATGCCTTACGGACATAATCGTCTCAACGAATTATTAGAGACAAGTTTGTGTCTACCCAAGATGAGAGACTTTCCATGATTCCTCCCGATAGGCATGAAAGGCATACGAGGGTGATTACTATCAGAAGCATATCAAAGTCCAATAGTAAGGAATCATCATTATGCACTCATGAACATGATCATATCATCACATAAAATACCGAACACTTCATGTCAAGGCGGTGTCGTATTAGCATCGAACGACACACAACAAATATTATGCCGGGGTTCAGAATGCTTGCCTTCAAGAGTATGTAAGTCGAGTGCACTTTTTGAAAGTTGCTTCCTTCTTCAGAAGTCCTATTTTAAGAAAATTTAAAATTAACACATAGTTTCAAAACAGTACGAAACGTTGTTTGTAAAATTTTCAAATAAATATGAAAATAAACTAGACAAAATTTGAGAAACAACAGAAAAAGAATCAAATCAATTGGACCTATATTTAAAAAGTTATAGCCAGTCAAAGTTTAGTCAAAATTCTGTTTTTAATAAAAATCAGAAAAAGAAAAATGGTTCGGGGGCTTACGCTTTCGAGACAGAGAAGACGTACTCCTGTGTTTAATGTTTCCACTTAAAACACGTCGGCAGAGCTGGGGTCACTGGCAGGTGGGGCCGTCGGGTCCATTGGTCAGGTTTGACCAGTCGCCCGCGCCTTCCTTCCTTCTCTGGCTGAGCAATGGCGGGGCTCCGGTGATTGCCGCCGACGAATGGCGGCTCCCTGCGGGATTCTGAGGGTGGGGATGGATCCGCTGGTCCAGGGCGGTCCTCCTAGTGGTTGATAGGCTAGCGGGGGTGGAGGGGCTCGCCGGCGGCGAGCTCCACGGCGGACGTTGGTTTCGGGTGGATCGAGGTCTCGAGCTATGGTGGCTCCTGATCGGGCTAGAGAGGTGGGGCGGCTTCGCAAGGTTGAGGGTAGTCGGACGGTGGAGCTGGAAGAAATGGGGAGGCCCTACTCATGACGTACGGCACCGGAGCGTGGCGGCGGCCGAACTGGCCGGAGACGATGCAGGCGGCCTCCCTCCATCGGTTGCTAGCTATGGGAGCACTAGGGAGATGACCTGAGGTCGCCTGAGGGTCTGGACGAGCTCGGGGGCTCCTTTTATAGGCGGTCGAGGTCGGTTCCCGCGGCTGCGGATAAGAACGCCGGCGAACCGCCGTTCTGTTGCTGGCAGGGCGACGTGGCGGCGACGGGCGCTAGCGGACGGGCTCGTGGATGAGCTCGAGCTGTTCCAGAGGGCAGGCGGGCGGTCAGGGCTTGGGCGGCGCTGCCATGGCAGGCGTGTTGTGCATCGGCGTGCCGCCAAGAGGGCTCTGGCGCGGCGTGAGGGCGCCAGGCGGCTTGGAGGGTTGTGGCGAAAGCGGACGAGAACGGGCGCTGACCTCATGGGCAGCAAAGGCGAGGGCAAGACGCCGGCTCGGTTATGCTGTGTGCAAAACGTGCGCCCTGGGCGCGCCCAGAGCACGCACGCTACATGCTCGACAGAAAGCCAGGGTGGCCTAGAGGTCTTGGGTGAGGCTGGCAATTAACATGTCTAGGTTAGAGGTGGCTAGGAGATTAGTGGACATGCTGGTTTGTCCAGAGGGGCAAGATCACAGTGCAAACATAAAAACTATGCCAAAGCTATCCACGAACACAAGGTGCTCGACAGAATGCCATGGGCATCTATGCATCTCTTTTGGTGGCCCAAACCTCCAGGTTGGGGTCTCTTTAGGTGCAAGTGATGATGGCAAGGCTATTTGGGCAAAACCAGAAACCTGTTAGTGCAAGTTTTGCAAATCTTCAGTTCTGGACAGAAAGTGAAGGACATTATTGCATGGACCAAAAATACTCCAATGGGTCCAATCTCCTGGACTTAAGGGTTTGGTAGAGTGGTCAATAAGCAGGAGGCAACAAGAGCAAGATAAAATATGGTTGCAGTGCAAAACACTACACTGGCTCAAATTTTTCAAAGAACACCAATGGGTTTTTGCATATAGTTGAATTATACACTACTACTAACATCCCCCAATTTATGTGGGATTTTTAGAGAAATATTTAAATAGATTGTAGTGCAAATTACAAACTGGACCAGATTTGAAAACTTGAGGTAGGGCTCAAAATCTCCAAATGACTAAAAGAGATTTTTGCATAAAAGTGATGTGGGAACATCACATGACATCCCCAAATTTTGGTGGAAATTTTAAAGAAGTATTTTAAAGGGTTGTAGTGCAAATGGAACTCTAAAACTTATGAAAAATCATTTTTAAAGAAATAAAGCTCAGGAAAAATAATTGTAGAAATAATTCCACTGATAAAAAGAAATGGTCTTGGGAAGATATACAAGTCCAACAATATTTTTGAAAGGTTTCCACCTAGAAGGAAAAACTCAAAAATTCAGAGGGACAGAGTGATCTGAAATTAAAAGATAAAACTAGAAAATAAAATTTTAATTTCCTGGCAAAATTTTAATTAATAAATCAAGGTCAAAATTTTGGGGTGTTACAACACTACCCCCTTAAGAAAAAAATCTCGTCCTCGAGATTTGCTAAGGGCTGCTTTGAAAAGAATTACTCCTACTATCTCAAAGTAATATCACAAAAATAACCATCCTACTCATGCAATAAAATGTGGCTACAGTGGGTGGGCAATTTAAGTGGTGTAAAACTACAGTGTGGAATACTGGCGCTGCGTGGAAAAATCTATGGTTGGGGGAAAACGAGAAATTTCTACTTTTGGTTACAGTAAATTTAGAATAAATTTCTAAATTTCTAAAATACGCTGGTCGTACCCGAGAGCACAGTGCTCTCTCTGGCTGACAGATGGACCCGGGGCTCACTGTCAGTCTCTTCTTCTACCTCTGGCTCTCTCTTCTTCCTCTCTCTCGCGCGCTTTCCCGCGCTTTCTCCACCGGCGACGTCTAGCGCGTAGAGCATCTAGGCCGTACTGCGGTATTGCGCGGCGCGCTAGCTGCCAGTTATTATCTCATCACTCCGCACTTTTGTTATTATTTCACTTTTGTTGTTATTTCATAGTTAGTTAACTATGGAATCATGACTAAATTATTAGCTCATGTTGTAAATGCTTTGATTTATTCAAATATATTTGTTATATTCGTTTTTCATGCAACTATGTAACTTTTGAAGGACTTTACTAAACCATTGTGCGCACTCTTAATTACTACATGTTCTTCCTTGTGGTACTTCTTTATTTTCTGAAGGACTTCACTAAAACATTGTGCGCATTGTTTTGGTCTTGTTGGTATGTGTACCAAGGAGGCAAAGAGAAGTTTCATGTGATATTTCTTTTTTCTTTTGACAGTTTTTACTACGGGAGACATCCTCCATCAGCACTGTTTCATGCGATTGATTTGTGAGACATGTAGCGCTGGAGTGTAGCGTGCATGTTTTCTCTCCAGGAACTTGTAGTGTACAAATATGACGAAAAAATATGCATGAAATTTAAGACATCAAACCACACTTTCCTTAGAGAGAAGAAGGATTTTTCATTCGCGCCGATTTTTTTTACATCGGCCACACTTGTTGGTCGAGCCTGAACTTTTGATCCTAAATTCTAATTTGGAAATGAAAATCGAGTGTTTGGATACAAAGTACAAAATAGGGCCAAACTCCTGAATGACAATTCCAGATTAATAATATGAAAAAATATGCATGAAATTTAATATACTGAACCCTGCACTGAAGGATTTTTTTGTTTACGCCAATTTTTTGTTTACATCGGCCACACTCCGTGGAGCTAGTCTGATCCTAAATGTCTAATTTGGAATCAAAATCGTGTTCGGATACATAAAATACAAAATAGCACCAAACCTCTGAATGACCAATCCACCTTTAAAATAAGTGAATAATAGACATGCAGTATTCAGACAAATGTAAGTTAAATTAAACCTTCAGTTAATATGTAATGCATCAGTATCCACTTTCATAGACCAAAATAAAGTTGAAACATGACAACAGAAGTCATCGTAAGAGCCTGCATAGTACCAAACTCACCACGTGGGAGACTAAAAGTATAGCTATCCTGATTACCATCCACATGTCGTAAAAAATAATAGATAAGAAAAATGAATTTGTAATTCACATAAAATAAGTGATCTCTCAAATTTGACTATGCCAAAACCTCCTCATATTTGAAATTTAAGTATTCTAATTTTAAAGCGAACGTTCAACTATATATCTAGAACAAATCCGTAAATCTAATGCTAGGCATTTGAAAATTCCCCATGCATTGGCCTCAAATTTAAGCCTAAACTCCTAATTGTATCAATCTCCATATACGACCAGTTAGCAATCTTACATTATTATCAAAGGAACGACGTATGGGAAGAAGGGAAGGGATAGAGGGGACGAGCAAACTGGGTGGGGATACAAACCCTCAGCCATGCGCCTAGGCTAGTGACCGGCCTCCGCTCGCCGCCTCCGCTCGCCGCCTCGCTCGTAAGGTCGTGACACGCACCAATGAGAAGCGAACAACCTAGGGAGGATAGGAAGTGAAGTGGTCTATTCCTATTTCGTCTCGTCTACAAACTACTACAATGGTATTGATGACATACGAAAAAGAACTTCAACGAGACACAACAAAGTCATGCATACGAGAACTTGAGAGACAGGCACCCCAAATATGGAGTTTCACATACTATGGCCGGTCTTTTATGGCCTAGGTAGAAGAACTTTAGTTACACATGCTTGAGTTTGGATATCAATAAACGGATTTTGATGAACAACCTAGGGAGGATAGGAAGTGGAACAATCGATTCCGATTTCTTCTCGTCTACACACTACTACAACGGGAGTTAAATGGGTTGCGCATTACATGAGACTGGTAGTTAAGTCATATAACTGGAGGACCTCAAGCGTGTGGCGCTCTTAAGGTATAGGGCACGAAGGACTTATCAAAAATTTAACTCTTATTGTTCAGTTGTGCTAGTGCATCGGTTGCAATATAATGTATTTCCTGCGTGTAGATCAAACAGGAACATGATACAAGAAATGGATCACTGATCGTTACCACTAGACGCGCAGTGTCGTGCAATGGAAGTAGAGTTGGGGCAGGGTTTCTTCGAGTTGTCTCCTCCTCGTCAATCTCCCACGTAGCCGATCAGATCCCACTAACAGGTTAGCCGGAGCGGCACAAGTGCATCGCCTCTAATGATATCCGCGCGTGCAGGAGGAACAACATGTGGCGGATTGTTCGGTTTGATCACACAGCCAGCGGCGAGTGGAGGTGGCTATTTGCAATACATGCAAAGCGCTAATGATGGTGCCGAAGGGATCAACTAAAATCGTATGCAGCACCTCCACTATATATAGGCATCCGCCGCGGGCTCAACACTTGGGCATTGCACGGATCCTAAACCCCAAACTCTATTCGGCCTGGATCCGAGTCTGGGTAGGATCACATCTGACTCGTGGAGTCGGATCTGGCCTCACATGTTCCTTCCCTTAAGTGCGCAGCCCCTTAGGTTCCAGTCGGCTTTGTCGCACGTCGGATGACCTCCGACATGCTCGGCTGGTAGCGGCTGAGGGAGTCCTGGATTAGGGGGTATCCGGATAGCCGGACTGTATACATCTCCGGACTATCGAAGTGTGAAGATACAAGACTCAAGACTTCGTCCCGTGTCCGGATGGAACTTTCCTTGGCGTGGAAGGCAAGCTTGGCGATCCGGATATTATATTTCCTTCCTTGTAACCGACTCCATGTAAACCCTAGTCCTCTCCGGTGTCTATATAAACCGGAGAGGTTGGTCCTTAGAAGGCCGATCACAATTACAATCATACCATCATAGGCTAGCTTCTAGGGTTTAGCCTCTACGATATCGTGGTAGATCTACTCTTGTACTACCCATATCTTCAATATTAATCAAGCATGAAGTAGGGTTTTACCTCCATCAAGAGGGCCCGAAGCAGGGTAAACATCTGTGTCCCTTGCTTCCTGTTACCATCAGCCTAGACGCACAGATCGGGACCCCCTACCCGATATCCGCCGGTTTTGACACCAACATTGGTGCTTTCATTGAGAGTTCCTCTGTGTCGTCGCTACAGGGCTCGATGGCTCCTCCAGTCATCGTCAACAACACGATCCCGGGTGAGACCTTTCTTCTTGGACAGATCTTCATGTTCGGCGGCTTCGCTCTGCGTGCCAACTCGCTTGGCCATCTGGAGCAGATCGACAGCTACGCCCCTGGCCACCAGATCAGGTTCGGAAATCTGAACTACATGGCGGACATCCGCAGAGACTTGATCTTCAATGGGTTTGGGCCTATGCCAGGAGCACCAGACATTCATGACGAGCACGGCTTAGACCTGCTGTCGAACGAAGCTCGGGGTATCACCCCCGTAGTATCCCCGGACCTAAATTCGGTGCAGGCGGCGTTGCCTAAGGATGGAGGGATGGACCCCGCCCCGCAGGTCGCACACTCATCGGTGATGGAGCTGAACACGGGTCTTACCTCTGTGGTGACCTGTGACTCCGGGCCCCTGGATTCGTATCCGGACGTGGGTTCCAGTCCGCGCACTCCCGAGCCAGCCGAGCCAGGTTGAGCTCCGGTAATGGAGTTCACCGTTGCGGATATTTTCCAGCACTCGCCCATTGGCGACATGCTGGACTCATTAAAGTCTCTATCTTTGTCAGGAGGCTCGGGGCCGAACTATGTCCGGCTCGAGTGGGAGGCAGGCGATGAAGGAATTTGTTGCCCACCCACCACCCACTTCATTGCCACGGTCGATGATTTAACCGAGGTGCTGGACTTCGACTCCGAAGACATCGACGGTATGGACGACGATGCAGGAGAAGAACAGGAACCACCGCTCACTGGGCGGTGGACAGCCACCTCTTTTTATGATATATATATATATATATATATATATATATATATATATATATATATATATATGTATATATATATGGTGGACACTCCGAAGGAAACAAACGGCGATGAGGCAACGGAGGCTAAAACCTCAGGGAAAAAAAGCAAAGAATGGGCGTCGTCGGCGCCACTCCAAGCCCCGCCACAGCAATACCGGCCCAGGAGATGAAAACAATCAGAATGGTGCCGAAGAAGAATACAACCCTGATCAGCACGCCTTCGAGCAGGCCGAACAAGAGGATGAGCAGGTCAGCCCAGATGAACAGGCGACGGACGAATACCCGAAGGAGGACAGCTACATGTCCCCCTCTGAAGACGAGATTAGCCTCGGCGATGACGAGTTCGGCGTGCCTGAGGATCCCGTAGAGCAGGAGCGCTTCAAGCGCCGGCTTATAGCCACTGCGAGGAGCCTGAAAAAAAAGCAGCAGCAACTCCAAGCTGATCAAGACCTGCTCACAGATAGATGGATCAAGTCCTGGCGATCGAGGAATACTGAACTCGGCGCCATACGGCTGACCGGCCACCTCGTGGCGGGATAAAATGGCATATCAGTCCGCATACCACCCGACACCCCACGCCAACATACTACGGCCCGGCAACAAAACAAGACAGCCAAGATCGATCTACGGATCGCGGCGCGCGCCTCGACGCGCGACAACGACCGTCACGCCGGATACACCTTCAACAAGTCTGGCGGGCGAATATAGCCACCCGAGCAACTCGACCTGCGTAGCCACATAGCCACGCAGGCGCCGCGCACCCCCTCTGCTTCACTGACGAAGTAATGGATCATGAATTCCCAGAAGGGTTCAAACCCGTAAACATTGAATCATACGATGGCACAACAGACCCCGCAGTATGGATTGAAGATTTCCTTCTCCACCCACGGAGACGATCTACATGCCATCAAGTACCTTCCCCTTAAGATCAAAGGACCAGCTCGGCACTGGCTAAACAGCCTGCCAGCAAATTCCATTGGCAGTTGGGAAAACCTGGAAAACGCATTCCTCGACAACTTCTAGGGCACATTTGTGCGACCACCTGACGTCGATGACTTGAGCCACATTACTCAACAGCCCGGAGAGTCAGCCAGGAAATTCTGGACTCGGTTCCTAGCTAAAAAGAACCAAATAGTCGACTGTCCGGAAGCCGAAGCCCTGGCGGCTTTTAAGCATAATATTCGTGACGAGTGGCTCGCTCGACACCTCGGCCAGGAAAAACCCAAATCCGTGGCATCTCTCACAACACTAATGACCCGCTTTTGCGCGGGCGAGGACAGTTGGTTGGCTCGCAGCAGTACTACGCCACATTCTGGCACCTTGGATGGCCGCGACAATAACGGCAAGCCACGGTGTAACAGACATAAGCGACGGAACAACGACGACAGCACTGAAGACACGACAGTCAACGCCGGATTCAGCGGATCCAAGCCCGGTCAGCGGAAGAAGCCGTTCAAAAGGAATAATCAGAGACGTCCAGTCTGGACCGCATACTGGAGCGCTCGTGCCAAATTCATGGCACCCCAGAAAAGCCAGCCAACCACACCAATAGAGATTGCTGGGTATTCAAACAGGCCGGCAAAATAAACGCCGAAGACAAGGACAAGGGGCTGCACATCGACGATGACGAGGAGCCCCGATGTCTGAACACGGAGGGATGTAAGAAATCCCCGGTGAAAACGGTCAACATGATCTACGCCACGCACATCCCCAAGCGGGAACGGAAGCGGGCACTACGGGACGTCTATGCGATGGAGCCAGTCGCCCCTAAATTCAACCCATGGTCAGCTTGTCCGATCACCTTTGATCGTAGGGATCACCCTACTAGCATCCGTCACGGTGGCTCGGCCGCATTGGTCCAAGACACAATCATCGACGGATTCCACCTTACGCGCGTCCTTATGGACGGTGGCAGCAGCCTGAACCTGCTTTATCAGGATACAGTGCGCAAAATGGGCATTGACCCTTCAAGGATCAAGGCCACCAAAACCACCTTTAAAGGTGTGATTCCCGGAGTAGAGGCCCGTTGCATGGGCTCTATAACATTGGAAGTGGTCCTCGGATCTCCGGATAACTTCTGAAGCGAAGAGTTAATCTTCGATATCGTCCCTTTCCGCAGTGGTTACCATGCACTGCTCGGGCGAACCGCATTCGCTAGATTCAATACGGTACCACACTACGCATACCTCAAACTCAAGATGCCAGGACCACGCAGGGTCATAACAGTGAACGGAAATATGGACCGCTCTCTCCGAACAGAAGAACATATTGCATCCCTCGCGCCGGAAGTACAATGCGGCCTCCTCCGAAAAACCAATCCGGGCACCGTCAAGAGAGTCCGGAACACCCCGCAACAGGATCATCAGGCACGCCAAGAGCGCGACTAGCGGTCCGGCCTCCGCTTAAGCCCCATCCAAGCAGCATTCGTGCCACGCGTACACAATTACGCACTCAAGATACCATGGGCATAGGCAGAGGCGCAACAACTACTCAGTCAACAGTGCGGGATAACCGCCACATACCTTTATAACATGTCCTTCTTCTTTTTCAGGACAGTGCTTTAGAGCGGCCTCTTCAGAAGAGCCGGATTGTCGGACTTACATAGGAGAGAAAACCAAGGAGGCAACAGGCTTCGCGCACATAAGGAAACACCCAGGTGGAATCTATTTACGATCGTTATACCTGTTTTATACATCCATACGCGGCCTGCCTCCGGATAGGACATGTTAAATAGTCCTATTTATCTCCGCTTAATGCATTCATTGTAAACATACGCTTAAACGTATTTTCATCAATGGGAGATTACATATAGCGTCAGCTCATTATTGTTATTTGAACATTTTTCTTATAAATGTTTCTTTGATATTGCATCCGTACACTTTGGTACGGTCCGTTCGCCAGGGGCTTCCTATGGTGCCCCGTTCTACGACAACTAAAATCCGAACACTTTAAACAGTGCGGCACCCCGAACTTATAGCACTATATGCATCAGCTCCGAATCATGTCTTGGGTCTACAGTTGGGTTAGCCCGGCTCCCTTGTTTTGGTAACTTACGTTCCGTTATATCGGCTAAGGTAGCGCAGGGAGAACTACTGCGATTGTGTCCCGGTTCTTCCGAACGAGCACCTCAGTAGAGAAAGCCGAAAACTGACCGGCATGATGTGGCGAGAGCTGGTCGCTGTTCGAGAGGTCTTAAAATCCTTGAAGATTTTCCGCTTTAGGCGACAAATCAGCTTCGTCCGATCTAGGCGTATATAGCGCCCCAATTCGGCCTTCCGGATTCTAGGGGCTTCGCCGAAATTTAAAATTATAGATTTCTATGGCTAATTGAAAGTTATAAAGCCGAATAGTCTGATTGCCTTGTTCGCTGCGCCGGATACCTCCTTAAGGGACCAAACATTTTGATAAAGAGTATCCGGGTTTTTCCAGGAACACCCCGGCACTAGTTGGGTGGGGGCGGAAGCCGACGACTGGCCTACTTTCAGTATTCTATAAACAGCCGCACAGAAGGTAATATTTTAAATCAAATAGTGCTACATAGCACAAATAACTTTGTCTTTACATTACAATAGAGGCAGAGGTACATTTTAATCAAAGATCTGGTCCTTGGAACACTCATCGGCCACGAGACGGGCGCCTTTCATAATGCCATCATAATACTTCTCGGGACGGCGATGCTCCTTGCCCTCGGGCGGACCGTCCTTCACCAGCTTCTCCGCATCCAGCTTGCCCCAATGCACCTTCGCGCGGGCAAAGGCCCTGCGGGCACCCTCGATGCAAACGGATCGCTTGATTACTTCAAGCCGGAGGCAGGTATTCACCACCCGCTTGATCAGGCCAAAGTAGCTAGTGGGCAGGGGCTCACCAGGCCACATTCGGACTATGAAATCTTTCATAGCCACTTCGGCCGACCTGTGGAGTTCGACCAACTGCTTCAATTGATCACTCAGAGGCGTTGGGTGTTCGGCCCCACCATACTAGGACCAGAACAGCTCCTCCATCGAGCTCGCCTCTTGGGCATGGTAGAAATCCGCGGCATCTGATACGCTGAGTGGCAGATCTGCGAATGCCCCTGGAGAGCTCCGAATTTGAGTAAGTAAAAGAAACACCTCATCCACATGTTTGCTTTGCACAAAGAATTTCTTACCCGCCGCTATCTTTTTGGCCTCCTGGATCTCCTGCTGTGCCTTCTCGGCTTCGGCCTTGGCATCTTTCATATTCACAAGGGCCTTCGCAAGCTCGGCCTCTTTCGTCTTCAGATCATGCTCCACGGACTCGAACTTCTTGCCGAGGTCCTGGAGCTCTTGCTGTACCTCGCCCACTCTAGCACTTTGCTTCTCGCGCTCTCTGCATTCCAAGGCCGCCTTGTCTTTGGCCTCGGATAGCGCTTTCTTCAGGGATGCCACTTCGGCGGTGGACCCTGTCACACAGTCACGACGCTTTGCCGTCAGACTAAACAATTTTATATATCTTTACATACATAAGAGCGGGGAATTACTCACCTTTGCTCTTTTCGAGCTGCCTCTTCGTGAGGTCGAGCTCTCCCTGCGCCTGCTCCAGGTCCCGCTTTAGTTCGGCAACCTCGGTTGTGCAGGCAGCAGCGGCAAGCAGCACGGCATGCTTAGTCACATACACACTTATTAGACTCCTGTAGATTATAATTGACCCTCCGTTTGGCTTTTCTTTCCGAACACCAAACAGAGTATCAGGGGCTACTACCTATCGGGTGGTAATTTCACACATTCTTATTACTTACCTCGAAGCCCGTCGTGAGGCTTGTGCAGGCTTCGGTTAGTCCGCTTTTGGCGGACAGAACCTTTTGAATCACCGCACTCATAAGAGTACGGTGCTCTTCATATATGGAAGCGCCTCGAAGCGCTTCCACCAGACTATCCGGCACTGCTGGCGCGACGGAAGTCCTCGGCACGGACGGCTCGCCCTCCCTAACAAGGGGCTGCCCGCCTAAGTCCGGAACCGTCGAAGGTTCCGGAGCAGTGTTCGGTCGAGAGTCCGCCTTGTTGCGGCTCTCGTCGACGCGATCTGCGGGGATCTTGAACCCCGCATGTCCAACATTTGGAATTCCGCCTTGGGCGTCTCCAGGGTCACCTCCCCCTGATCGGGGAACCTTCGGGACAACACCTCTGTGTCGTCCGCAGGCTGAGGAGTGGTGGCCGTCGGGAGCGAGTTCATCTCTGAAGCGCTCAGAGACCCATCCGAAGACGACACCTCCGGATGAGCCCGGGCCGGACTGCATATATGTTCGGCGTTATTAAACAACTATGAAGTGAAATCACGGTAGAGTGCGGACACTTACGATCGCGCCAGGGGCTTCCCCCTGGGCAGCCACCCTTCCTCGCTATGAGCGGTCGTGGTGGAGTAGTACGGAAGGGATGTCTTTCCCTTCTTGGGCGTCCCAGCCTCCTCCTCCGGGGCGGCTTTCCTCTTTTTCTCCTCCCCAGTGCGGGGAGGTAGAGTTTCTTCTTGCTTCCCCCCGCCTCCGCGAGAGGAATCTGTTTCGTCGTCATCGGACGACGTGGGTATGACGGCCTTGCGTCGAGGGCCTCTCCCGGCCCCACGGCCCGTC
Organism: Aegilops bicornis; assembly: GCA_021605145.1. Classification (NCBI taxonomy): domain Eukaryota; kingdom Viridiplantae; phylum Streptophyta; class Magnoliopsida; order Poales; family Poaceae; genus Aegilops; species Aegilops bicornis. The sequence goes on along the minus strand of CM038675.1, from coordinate 630,013,501 downwards.
CCCTCAGGCCTCTAATCCTTTCCGGATGGGGCGGCTTCTTCTACTTCCTCCTCTTCGGGGGAGGAGTGCGCCTCGTCGTCTTCAGACGAGGCTTCTGGCACAACCTTACGCCGGAGACCCTTCCTGGTCCCCGGGGCCTTCTTTTCGACCTTCTTCTCCGGCACCTTGTAGGATGCCGGGACTAGCATCTCCGTCAGGAGGGCATCAGCTGGGCCTTCTGGCAGCGGAGCCGGACAGTCAATTTGCTCCGCTGTCTCCACATAATCCTGATCAAATATACACAAATACTTAAGACTCCCCCATGAATGTATTGGGGAAAACTGAACCCGATGGTAGTCCCAAAACTCACCGGACGCGGGGGCCGCGCTGCATGAAGTCCACGGTCCTCGGATGTGGGAGGAGGTACTTCAGAGGCCTTAAACAACTCCTTCCACGCGTCTTTGTGCTTCATGCCATAGAGCCTCACAGGCGTCGGTGTTCGGCGGGACAAACTCCCACAGATTGAATGCCCGCCTTTGGCACGGCAGATCCGCGAACGAGCATGACCTGGATCATGTTGACAAGCTTAATGTTCTTGTCCTTCATGCTCTTGATGCAGGTTTGGAGTCCGTTAGCTCTGTGGGTTCGCCCCAAGTCAGCCCTTCCTTTCCCAGGAGGTGAGCCGCATGTGGACTACAGATCGGAAATCGGGGGCCGCCGCCCAGTTGGCGCCGCGCGGCTCGGTGATGTAGAACCACCCCAATTGCCACCCTTTTACGGTCTCCGCAAAGGAGCCGTCCAGCCAGGTGACGTTAGGCATGTTTCCCACCATGGCCCCTCCGCACTCCGCTTGCTGGCCGCATACAATATTTGCCTTCACGCAGAAGATTTGCAGCCACAGGCCGAAGTGAGGCCGGATGCGGAGGAAAGCCTCGCATACGACGATGAACGCCGAGATGTTGAGGACAAAATTCGGGGCTAGATCATGGAAATCTAGCCCGTAGTAGAACATGAGCCCGTGGACGAAGGGGTGGAGTGGAAACCCCAGTCCACACGGACAAAAGTGAGCGACAGCGACCCTCTCGTGGGGTCTCGGTCGGAATGACCTGCCCAGGCGTCACGGTAGGCAGTGCGCTATGTCTGCGGCCAAGTATTCGGCCGCCTGAAGATTTGCGATATGCTTCTCCTTGACAGTGGAAGCCACCCACTTGCCTCCTGATCCGGACATGTTTAGCTGTGCGGAGAAGACTTGGGCTTGGGCGCTGGAGCTCGAGGGGGCAAGATTGGGCAAAGGAGGAAGAAAGCGTGGGTAAAAATCGGGAAATCTTATCCCTTTATAGAGGCGACGAAAGCGGTGCGCCTCCCCACTTGCCCGTTGGGAATCGCTTGCTTCCCAAGCGCCACGATTAATGAAGTGGTGGGGTTACCGGTACTCGTATTGATGAGAATCCCGTGATAAGGGGACACGATCTCTGCTTTGACAAGACGTGTCAAAGAAACCGCCTCGCAATATGCGATGTGGCTGGTTGTGGGAAAATTTTTCGAATAATGACCCGACCGTAATGACACATCGCGCTGTCTAAAAAGTTGTCAGCAGATTGCATTTGTGAAATACCATTCTCTCTATGGTGGCATGTGAAGATCATTTTGTGGATCCGGACACGGTTCAAGTGTTCGATAACTACTTTGGAGTATTCGGAGGAGAAACCCGCCCTGCAATGTCAAGACAAGATCTGCTACTGGACTCATTGTCATTGAAGCCTGGTTCGGGGCTACCGAGGAGTCCTGGATTAGGGGGTATCCGGACAGCCGGACTGTATACATCGTCCGGACTATCGAAGCGTGAAGATACAAGACTCAAGACTTCGTCCCGTGTCTGGATGGAACTTTCCTTGGCGTGGAAGGCAAGCTTGGCGATCCGGATATTATATTTCCTTCCTTGTAACCGACTCCATGTAAACCCTAGTCCTCTCCGGTGTCTATATAAACCGGAGAGGTTGGTCCTTAGAAGGCCGATCACAATTACAATCATACCATCATAGGCTAGCTTCTAGGGTTTAGCCTCTACGATCTCGTGGTAGATCTACTCTTGTACTACCCATATCTTCAATATTAATCAAGCAGGAAGTAGGGTTTTACCTCCATCGAGAGGGCCTGAACCTGGGTAAACATCTGTGTCCCTTTCTTCCTGTTACCATCAGCCTAGACGCACAGATCGGGACCCCCTACCCGAGATCCGTCGGTTTTGACACCGACAGCGGCCTCTAGCAAGGTGTGCCAACTATGTCTCACAGGATGGGTCTGGACAAGCCCAAAACCTACCTTTATAACTACCTAGTTACGGAGTAATGTTTGATCGACCTAAAGCATGTATGTCACCATCTCGAGTACATGTAGCAGCTCAGGTCTTAGGATGTAGAATGTATGTTGTACTAGATACTCATAGATGACCTATCGCTACGTCTCATAATCGGGTCTTCCTAGCTTGGACCTTATCTGCACTCGGATCCGACTATGTCGGACTCGGCCAGATCCTACCGAGTCCATATTATCCGGCTAGCATCCAATGCTCCATGGCTAGTAAGACCAAACAATCCACCGTGTCATATGCTAGTCTAGTCTACTGCGTGTCCACACAGCCCGTTCGACTAGGGACCTTTTAGGACAGTCATCATACAATGCATAATCAAACAAACAAGTCATGTACTTGTTGACACACATCATTGATAATGTCCAAGGACTTTTTTATTCATAAACACATAATAAATATCATCATACATGATTACCTCTAGGGCATGCCTCCAACACTTATGATGAAAAGTTTGTTCATGTACGTTGTGCGCTTGAGAGATCGATCTGGAAGAAATTTACCATCCTCCATATGATTTTGCAAACTTTGCTCAAGTGTATGGCACGCTTAACGTATAGGGCACGAAGGACTTATCAAAATTCTATCTCTTATGATGAAAACTTTGTTCATGCACGTTGCGCACTTGAGAGATTGATCCGGAAGAACATTATTGTCGTCCATAACAATTTAAGAACTTTGCTCAAATGTGTGGCGCACTTTATGTATAGGGCACGAAGGATTTACCAAAATTCTATCTCTTATAATGAAAACTTCGTCCATGCACGCTGCGCACTTAAGAGGTCGATCCAGAAAATTTTACGGTCCCATGTGATTTTACGAACTTTGCTCTAGTGTATGGCGCGCTTAAGGTAGAGGGAATGAAGGACTTATAAAAATTCTATCTCTTATGATGAAAACTTTGTTCATGCACGTTGCACACTTGAGAGATCGATTCGGAAGAACTTTACCATCATTCATATCAATTTAAGAACTTTGCTCAAGCGTGTGGCACACTTAAGGAATAGGGCACAGAGGAGTTTTCAAAAATTTATCTCTTAGGATGAAAACTTTCTTCATGCACGCTCCGCACTTGAGAGATCAATCTGAAAGAAGTTTACCATCATTCATAACAATTTAAGAACTTTGCTCAAGTGTGTGATGCACTTAATGTATAGGGCACGGATGACTTATCTAAATTCTATCTCTTATAATGAAAAACTTTGTTCATGCATGCTATGCACTTGAGAGATCGATCCGGAAGAACTTTATCGTCATCCATATTAATTTAAGAACTTTGCTCAAGCCTGTGACACACTTAAGGTATAGGGTACGAAGGACTTATCAAAAAAATATCTCTTATGATGGAATCTTTTTTCATGCACGTTGCACACTTGAGAGATCGATACGGAAGAACTTTACCGTCAACCATAATAATTTAAGAACTTTGGTCAAGCGTGTGGGGCACTTAATATATAGGGCACGAAGGACTTATCCAAATTTTATATTTTTAGGATGAAAACTTTGTTCATGCACGTTGTGTACTTGAGAGATCGATCCGGAAGAACCTTCCCGGCATAGATAACAATTTAAGAACTTTGCTCAAGCGTGTAGAGCACTTAATGTGTAGGGCACGGATGACTTATCAAAATTTTTATCTCTTATGATGATAACTTTGTCCATGCATGCTGCACACTTAAGAGATCGATCCGAAAGAATTTTACCGTCATCCATAACAATTTAAGAGCTTTGCTCAAGTGTGTGGCGCACTTAAGGTATAGGGCATGAAGGATTTACCAAAATTCTGTCTCTTATAATAAAAACTTTGTTCATGCACGCTGCACACTTGAGAGGTCAATTCGAAAGAACTTTACCGTCATCCATAACAATTTAAGAGCTTTGCTCAAGCGTGTGGCGCACTTAAGGTATAGGGCATGAAGGACTTACCAAAATTATGTCTCTTATAATAAAAACTTTTTTCATGCACACCGCGCACTTGAGAGGTCGATTCGAAAGAACTTTACCGTCATCCATAATAATTTAAAAACTTTGCTCAAGTGTGTGGTGCACTTAAGGTAGAGGTAATGAAGGACTTATCAAAATTATATCTCTTATGATGAAATCTTTGTTCATGCACGCTGCACACTTGAGAGATCGACCCGGAAGAACTTTATCGTCATCCATAACAATTTAAGAACTTTGCTCAATCGTGTGGCGCACTTAAGGTATAGGGCACGAAGGACTTATCAAACTTCTACCTTTTATAATGAAAACTTTGTTCATGCATGTTGTGCACTTGAGAGATGAGTCTGGAAGAACTTTACCGCCATCCATAATAATTTAAAAACTTTTCTCAAGTGTGTGGCGCACTTAAGGTATAGGGCACGAAGGACTTATGAAAAAATTATCTCTGATGATGAAAACTTTTTTCATGCCCGTTACGCACTTGAGAGATCAATACAGAAGAACTTTATCGTCATCCATAACAATTTAAGAACTTTGCTCAATCGTGTAGAGCACTTAAGGTGTAGGCACAAATGACTTATCAAAAATTTATCTCTTGTGATGAGAACTTTGTTCATTCACGCTGCATACTTGAGACATCGATCCGGAAGAACTTTACCATCATCCATAACAATTTAAGAGCTTTGCTCAAGCGTGTGGCACACTTAAGGTATAGGGCACAAAGGAGTTATCAAAATTTGATCTCTTATGATGAAAACTTTTTTTCATGCACGTTACACACTTGAGAGATCGATACGGAAGAAGTTTACCATCATTCATAACAATTTAAGAACTTTGCTTAAGGGTGTGGCAGACTTAAGGTATAGGGCACGGAGTTATCAAAATTACATCTCTTATAATGAAAACTTTGTTCATGCACGCTGTGCACTTCAGAGATCGTTCCGGAAGAACTTTACCGTCATCCATAACAATTTAAGAGAGGGGTATAAAACCCGCCCTACTACTAAGTTGATAGTAGTAGCGCACGCTATAAACCCACGCTACTACTAAGTGGTCTCCACCATGCCCCTCGGGACAGGTCATAGTAGTACCGATGCATATAAAACCCGCGCTACTACTAAGTACAGGGTTATTTAACAACCCTGAAATCCCCATCTCCTCCCCCGAATCCCTCTCTCTCTCTCTCTCTCTCTCTCTCTCTCTCTCTCTCTCTCTCCATATGCTCTCACACGGACCTCTTGCCCATGTGCCCCTCCTCCATGGCGCCGAAAGAGTCCGACGCCTCGCTCTACCGACGTCTAGGAGCTCGCCGGTCTTCCCCCGCGTCCGCATGCCACCACGCTGGAGCACCTCACCACCAGTGAACAACCCTACTGCTCCCTCCATCTCCTTCCTCTCTCCCCCAATTTTATTGTTCTCTCTCTCCCTCTGGTTCGACTCACCCTCCCATTTCCATGCCCGTGCAGGTTGTCGCCATGGATGACCAGGAGCTCTCTACCTTGGTTGTGAAGAGGAGCCCTACGCCGCTGCCATGCTCTGCCATAGAAACGGGCCCTCTCTAGCAGCCACCACCCGATTTGGTATGCCGCTGCCCGTCCGCACATCCGGCGACCCCAACCGTCGCTGGATCGAACCATTGCTGCCATTGACAACACGCACGGAACAAGATTTTGTTTTTGTTTTTGAAATTAATAGTAGTAGCACGGGGTATAAGACACTTGCTACAAATAATTACTAGTAGCGCGGGTGCCACCCGCGCTACTACTACCAGTTAGCTGTAGCGCCGTAGTAGTAGCACGGGCACCGCGCTACTACTAGCTATTTATCCCGTGCTACTACTAGGTTTTTCCCTAGTAGTGTCTCTTTGGAGCCGTGTTAGTGTACATCGCCCGGTCACCCCCATATTTCACACATCACAACCACACTCCCCATTTGTTGATTTCCATTTTCATACAAACACATGCAACATCCATGATCTACGCAGGAACTAGCAAACTACTCGGACATTACTACATACACTATTCTTCATCGGATATGTCGACGATGTTTGTGCCAGAGCCGCCGGCTACGTGGTCATTGGCGGTCGGGCGAAATGGTGACACCTCCTCCTCCCCCTCCTCCTCTGATGTGAAGTCCTACTCGAGGAGGAAGAGGCGCTATGCCTCCACTTCAGCCTCAGAGTGGATGTAGTCGAGAATACCTCCGTCCTGGTCTATTGTCCTATTCATATTTTGTGCCAAATTCAGACCATAAATTTAATGATGAAAATGTTAATGCATGTCACTGAAAATTATATCGTTGGATTCGTATTTGAACATAGTTTTCAATAAATATTATTTTTACTATGTATAACATATACTCCTAAAATAATGATGAAATATGACCCTAAATATGAGGGGGGCTAATAAACGAGGACATAGATAGTAGAGCAATAGGTCTGATGTGTAGTCCAGATTCCATAGCCGGTTTTGTCCGAGTTTAATTTAAGTTGGCTAATCAAAGTACGATGTCACTTTTCTAATCTGCCGTGAAGACCTTTGATGCGCACTTAGGCTGAACTCAAGTGTGTACTGACATGTTCTACTTTTTTTGGTGTTTAATGAAGAAATATATTAATTGTAATAAAAACAACAACAGTCTCAGCAAGTATTTTAATTTGATTCGTGTTAGATAAAGACAACATCAGCAGTCATGTCATTTACTTCTTCTGTTTCAATTTATTTTGAGTTGCCGTTTCAGAATATTTGAAGTTAAGATTTGTCCTAAGTCAGTTACCTTAAGGTTGACTAGATTGGCTGAAAATTTTGCCAACAACCAAAATGTCAAATATATATTGTATTCTAGCAAAAAAATGAAATATATATAGTATGGAAATATACTTTAGGAAGAACCTAACGAAACTGATTTTATGTCTTAGGTGTTAGTATATTTTCTATAGAATTGGTCATTCCTAAAGAAATTTGACTTCAAGAAAAACTAGAATATCAAATATTTCGTAACAAGGGATAGCTAAGAGTCTGGCCACACCAGGTCACCAGCTGTGACATCAGGTAAAATATGATGCTGAAATTGGAGTATCTGGAACGGCCGAATTAAAGCACATGGACTTTGGTGTAGTTGCCACTATAAGTTCTATCTCAAATATCAGCAAAGTGCTTCGTCTTGCCACTGAAACTTTTTGCTTGCGTGAAAGAGAGGTTACTTTTTTTCCTTGCTGGAAAGAGATGGTACTTATAGCTGCAAGACGAAACACTTTTCACCTAGGCAAAAGACGAAGCACTTGATCCTGTTTTTTACCTGGAAAGAAAATTAAGCATTTGTTCCTTTACTCTTCAAACTCATGTACTAGTCCGACGATTTGCTGCTATTTTTCTTTAAAAAAATACATTTTCTAGACCACGCAATATACATTTAAATGGAATCTATTAACATGATGAAGCGATGGGGTAAGCTAAGTCTATACTAGTCCTACACAGTTTGGAAAAAAATCCGTACACAGTCCACGGGGCAAAGAATCTAGCAGCAGAAAGTTGTCCACCCTAGTGTCACGTGGGGTCGGCCTGCCAAATACACACGATAGAAAAAGCAGGAGGAGAGGGATACAGGAGAATACGAATGATTTCACTGGCACCGTTGTCAGCTTTCTGTAAAGCGGCTCGGATCTAATAGCAACATGCACGGCGCTGATTTTCGCTACAGACGGAACGCGAACGAGAAAAACCGCGTCGAACCTGTATATTGATGAATCGCTGGATTTAATATTCGAACCTGTAGGCTATCTTATTTTTCTTATCAACACAACAACGAGATGGAGGAATCTGCCCATTCGGATGCTGTGGTGTGACGAACTGATGGCACGCTCGCATACTTACCAACACAACAACCAGATGGAGGAATCTGCGGACATTCGGCTGCGGTGGTGTGACGAACTGACAACCTGGTCGCAATCTCGCATACAAGATTGGTTTTTGCCCTGGTCATGAGAGGAGGACGCAACGCCACTGTGATGAGGAAGGGGCGCACACGCTGGTTGCGGTCTTGATCCACGGTGTTGTTCGCCAGCGCTGCAATGGTGAGAGAGAGAGAGAGAGAGAGGGGTCACCTCGAGCCTGAAGGGGGGCGTTTCGCCGCCGCCGCCGCCAAGCACGGTTAGGGATGGGGAGGCATGTTGTGAGAGAACGTGGTAGAACTCAAAACGAAGCGATGGTTCGTGTTCCACGTGAGGTCTAAATGGGCTTCGCTTCGAGCGAGAACCAGGGCCAGTTAACCAAAGGCCTTCAGTTTTGGCCACTACTAGGCGCCGGTGCGCCGGCTGAATTTCGGCCGGTCAGCGAGCACCTATACGATTGCAGTTTCATCTGCCGTTGGATCCTGACCTTTTTTTTCTTCCTCGCCTCGCACATCATGCCAGAACAAAAAAAAAATAGAAATCTTCGGCGCACCCAGCCCGCTCACGCAGCCCGCCATGGCCGCGCGTACCGCTGATTCGAAGCACCGTCGGCTCGCCGTCCCCGCAGCACTGGTCCTCGCTGGATCTGGCAGGACACCATCGCTGCACCGAGCCGTCGCCATGTAGCAAAACAATTAACCGATTGTCGCAAAAAATAAGACCAATGCAGCAAAATTATGATGTCGGTTCCAGCAAAATCGGCCTCCAGTTGCAGCCTTTCAGTGAAAGTTCATCGCTGTCGCCGTTTGTAGATGGGGTAGTAGCTAACAAAAACACCGGTTTCAACAAAAAAAATTGTTGGTTCCAGCAAAAAATGTATCCAGCAGAAAAAAACAAAAAAAAAGGGATGGTAGCAAAACTCAACTACACTGGTAACAAAAAACAAAGACAATGGTAGCAAATTTGGAGTGGTACAGAGGTAAAAAAGATGCATCCGGCAAAAAAAGTCAAAAGACGGGGTAGTAGCAAAAACGGAGACGGTGGTAGCACAAATCAAAGACTCTGATAACAAAAAATGGAGTGGTTCTAGTAGGAAGATGGATCCAGCAAAAAAAACCAAAGATGGGTGCCAAAAATCAAAAAAAGGACGGTGGTAGCAAAAAACAAAACAATGGTAGCAAAAATTTGGCATGGTTGTAGCAAAAAAGCACTTCCAAAAATGTGGATCCTAGCAAAAAATGTTGCTGCTTCCAACAAAAACAAAAACCAGTTGTAGCAAAAAAATTGCCGATTGCAGCACCCGCCGAGGCCGATTCCAACATCTCGTTTGCTCATGCAAGACGTAACTGCCGGCCCATCACCCGGTGGAGGACGGCGCATGCCGGAGCAGCGCGGGGCAGGTGGAGGCGGCTGCTCGCTAGAATAGAGCGGGGCAAGTGAGGGCTTTACGCTCGTCGGAGCAGCACAAGGGGAGTTGGAGGCGGCCGCTCGTCGGAGCAGCGTGGGGCAAGGGATGGGGTTGTGCTCGTCGAGCAGCGCGGGGGTGGTGGAGGTGGTCGCTCGCCGGAGCAGCCTGATCTGTGTTTAATTTGGAGGAAAAGAAGATGTGTGGCCGGGAAGAAAGAGATAAAGGAGATACGAAAGCGGTTTGCAGGGCCCACTAGTGACGCGTGGGAGAGAAATGTGCGAGGGATGTGGAGACGACGCTGCGTACGCAGACCATGTGGGCGAGGGACCGGCGGAACACGCAGCCGGTCGACCGGCTGCGAACGTTTCCCTTCAGTTTTGTTACGGGAGCAGCTGCCCATTCCTCCGGTGCCAAGACTTCGATCGTACGGCCAAAAACGTTTAGAAGTGCAAATTTGATGGTCAAAAGCACTAATAGTCTGAGAGGGCTGGAATAGTGCTCAGTTATAATATATCTAATATGTCCTCAAATTAGACTGCCAGGTTACACTTTCAGTCTTTCACTTCCTCGAGAGAAGTGGGGGAACGCTCTGCTCGTTTCTGAAGTAGTCGCCGGCGTCCACCTTCCCTTTGGTGACGGCGAGCCTCTCGAAGTTGCCCCCGAAGTAACTCTCACCCCACACCTTGCCGCTTTCGTAGCTCGTGACACCGCCGACCACCGTGTTCTCTCCGATGTCCAGGTCCCGGTAGTTCATGTACGCACCCCTCGGGTTCTTGCTAACGAACGGCTCCATGAAGTTGTACAGACCACTGATCCAGTCCGGCCCGTCCGTGCCGTTGCCCGTCCAGAACGCGACGTACTGGATGTTGTAGAGCACGTCGCTTCGGTGAGGGTATGGCGTGTCCTCATCGGCAATGCTGCCGACCCTTCCGCCGTGAGGTTCCAGGATCATGAGCCCCGCGGCGGAGCCGTTGAACCAGGGGAAGATCTTGTCCCACGTGTCCTTTGTGATGGGTTGCTTGACGTAGTCGGACTTGTTCTTGGTGAACGTGCTCAGGCTGGTCGTGCGGTTGAGGAGCGTCTCCACCGGCGTCTTGGTGTCGCCGGAGTTGATGTAGACGGTGGACTGCAGCCAGCTCATCTCCCGGCAGTCGGCGCGCGTCATGCCGAGCTCCGGGAACAGGCTGCTCATCGCGCGCACCAGCGCGCTGCAGCCGCCGAGATACAGGGTCTGGAAGAGGGCGTGCTGGTCCTGCACGATCACCCGTATGCTGAGGTCCTCGGGGAGGGACGCCGCGAGCGTTTGCCATTTGGTCACGGCGTTGGCCCCGCCCTGGTCAATGGTCTTTTGGATGTTGGAGAACGTCACTGTTGACGGGACAGGTACCAGCCTGATCTTCCACGACAGCACGATGCCGAAGTTCCCGCCGCCGCCGCCGCGGATGGCCCAGAAGAGGTCCGTGCCCATGGCCTCCTTGTCCAGCAGCCTCCCGTTGGCGTCGACCAGCGTGGCGTCGAGGACGTTGTCGATGGAGAGGCCGTACTTGCGCATCATCATGCCGATGCCGCCGCCGCTGATGTGGCCGCCCAAGCCCATGGTCGAGCACACGCCGGCAGGGAACGCGAGCCCGGGCGCCGCCTTGGCGACGGCGTAGTACAGCTCCCCGACCGTCGCGCCCGAGTCCACCCACGCGGTGGCCGCGCCCCGGTCGACGCGCACAGAGCGGAGGTTGGCGAGATCGACCACCGCGAACATCTCGGGGCGCTCGGACCGGTACGAGAGCCCCTCGTAGTCGTGCCCGCCGCTGCGCACGCGGACGCGCACGTCGTGGCGGCGGCCGCAGAGCACCGCGGCCTGGACGTGGGACGCGTTGGTGGGCGTCACGATGCAGAGCGGCCTCACCGTCGTCGGGGTGAAGAACTTCGGGTTCCGGATGGACGACACCAGGACGGAAGTGAACGACGGCGAACCCGGCGTGAGCACGCGCTCGCTGGGGATGCTCGACGAGAGGCACTGGAGGAAGTCGCCGGAGGCAGCCAAGGACGGGACGGAAGCGTAACAACCGAGAAAGCAAACTGTGAGCAAGAGTGCCATGCGTGTGGAAACCGCCATTGTTGCCGCTCTCGAACAAAATGACACAGAGCTTATGGTCTAGTCTTGAGCTCGTTATATATACAGTACTACATAATTCCCCGTGTGTTCCGACGGGTATAAATGTTTTATCGTATGGTAACCCATAATGACCTTCTACTCGCAAAAAAATATATAATTACCTTCCATATTAGTGTGATTGTCTAAATAACTAATTATCAAATCATGCCCTGATTTACATATTTAGCTAAATTTTAGGATTTTATTTGGTAATCATTTATTGTCTTGCAAAAATAATAATTTTATTTAGTAGGTTAATAGAAAATGAGAGGAAAGAAGGGACGTTGAACGGAGGGCCAGATGGAAGACAAAACCTTGGGAGCGCCTATATGTCACGTGTCTGAAATTTTCAATCATTTCAGTCACTTTGATTTTGAGCTCATACAGCAATTCCAACGCCCCGACGCAAACTATACGTGCGTGTCCGTTTGATTCGAAACGGATGCAAATGGCGGTCCAATGCGCCGACGCAAACGGACCAGCGTCCGCCTTTTGTCCTTGCGCGACCCATTTCAGGGTCAAATTTTGGCCGGCTTTGTGTCGGCGCGAACACGCAACGGACGTGCGCGATGCCCGCCCTGGTCCATCCCTGGCCCGTCAGTCGGTGGCACATTGGCCATTCCCCCTTCCTCTCATCGACAGCCACCACACTCGGCCGCCCTCCTCGCCACCGCCGCCTAGTTCCGGTGCCCTGGCCTCCGGCCCGCACACACCTCCCCTAGCAGCATGCAATGGCCCCGTACTTCGGCGTTGGTGGACTGTTTTCGCCGCCTTTGCAGCACCCCAACGTTGATGCCACCTCCTTGCCCCCGCCGCCGGCAGCACCGCAAAGCGCGGCTACCTCGCTTGTTGGTCGTCGCCACGCTCGCCACGGTGACAAGCCTGATGCCTGGTCTGGGAGAGGCGCAAGGTTCTTCACTGGCTAGCTTCTTCCACCACGCCCACAAGGGTGTTCGACGGTTCATCCGCAAGGTGTCCGACGGTTCACCGCAAGGTACAAATAGATTGCGGCGACGATGAGGAGATTGACGACTAAAAAGGAATGAAGTAGTGATATTTTTATTGCCCTTAGAAAAGAAAGAAAATAAGAAAAAGCACTTAAAACGAAAACTTGCACACAATTTGCACATAAATTACAGTTCTTGTAGCATGCAAAAGAATAATCCTATAATGGTGAAAAATCTGCACTCCGATATAATTTGCACATATATTCTACTGTAGTAGTATGTATACACTTACATACACCCAACATCCAAATATACACATAAAGAAAAGGAAAACTGATCAAGAAGAAAGAAATAAAAGAAACAAAAGCAAACACACATAAAAACAGGAAAAAAATGACTACGCAAATTTCAGACGTTTGTCAAATAGTAAAACCGCTAAAAGGGAAATGAAGCCAATAGGGATGAGTAACATGAAAAACAAGTTTTCTATTTTTTGATCAAACAAAAACTTTATTCATTAGAAATAATGAGTACATCATTTGTGAGGATCATAACAAGTTTTCTGCATTTTACTAACTACCACAACTTTTTTTACAGGTAAACTACCACAACTCTTAATTACACTACCTAGTTAATACTGAATATCGATTAGCACTCCCAGGTGTCCACGTCCAGGGAGTACATGACCAAGTAAGACTAGCCATAGTGAAGAGTAACTTACGCTAGTAACATATACACTACCCTAGGCTATGTTACTACCTCATAGTGGGTAGTAAGATAGTATGTGTGATGTCATGCAAAGTTTCATTTATTTGGTTATAGATTCATATTGTTTTGGCATATGTGATGTTACAGTAACTAGCTAAATTACTCAATTTACCTATCTACTCATTAACTCATTGCCACATAGACAAATTTGTTGAGTTGGGCCCAATGTTAGGACATCTCCAAGGCGGACCGGTAAACCTCCCGCAACCGTCCGGACCGGAGTGTCCGGACAGCGGAAGCCATCCAACGCCGACCTGTATCGGTCCGCGGAGCGGTCCGAACGCGATTTCTCTCACAAACCGGAGACAAACGTGGTAGAGGTTTGCAGTAGTCCGGACCGATCCCAAACCCCTTTTTTGACCGCCCTGGCCCACCAAAAACCCCACCCCCTCCCGCGCGCTCCCACCCGGCGTCAGCTACCCGCATTCATGCCGCTATAGAGTGCGCCGCTCAATATTGAAGATGGCTCAGGACGGACACGACCTCTCACTGTCTCCGCCATTGAAGCGGCGCGCCGGCAGAGGGTGCCGCACGCGACATGTCTCTGGTGTCAGCGCCTGTTTAATGCCGGAGACGCGTGACTGGACGGGATGGGACGGATATCTACAGCGCCCGTTCAATGCCGTTGTCCGTTCGTCTGCCGCCATTAAGGAGCATGCTTGCCGGCCGAGAAACCCACTCCGACGCCGCACATTGACGCACCCGGACGCATGGCCTCACCAGAATCCGATATATAAAGGCGGCCACACCCAGCTAACACCATACCACGACACCAGGCCCTCCACATCCTCCTCCCTTGAACTCCATCTGCCATGACCACCAGCAGGAAAAAACTATGGGATAGTTTGTTGCCGGAGATGAAGCACGCGGTGGCGCCCTTGCCACTACCTGGCATAGCCACCATGCCAGGCGGATCGAGGACAGTTTGTCGGCCAGCTCGCCCGAGGTCTCCGTCAACGAGGACGATACCACGATGGAAACGGGCTCCGATGACTCCGCCCGGGCTACCACGCCTCCTGTGCACGCTGGCTTCACCATGGAGCAGGCGCAGGCGGAGGTGCAGCCTGCGCCGGTGCCTTTGTCAGCATTCCAGCAGGCGCAGGAGGAACAACGGTACAACCTATTCCTCCTGGAGCAGCATCGGCTGACGAAGTGCTGGATCTACGGCGAGCGCGCAAGCGACGAGGCCGTGGCGGCCATGGCTGCGATGAACCCCAATTTCATGGCGAAGCAGCGTGCCATCTATGATGTGGTCCGCGCTCAAGACGCCGCTCGCCAGGAAGTGGCCGCCGCAGAGGCGCAGCTTCAGGCGACCGCGGAGGAGAACAATGCTAGTTGCGCCTCCTACGCGCCGCCGATGAACCATCAGTCGGCCCGGTGGGACGAAGACAGCGCCGACGCCACCATTTCCATCATGGACCTCACGTCCACCAGCGACGGACAGCGCGGACTCCTCCAAGGATGAGTAGGACACGGAAGGTGGCGGTGGCTTGCGTCCCATGTGGTCCGATCCGTCCACCGTGTTCTACTCTTCCTCGCCGGACACCGCACCTGCACTTCATCGGTCTTATCGCTGGCGCTCATGGAGACGGCGGAAGGAGGATGACACGGGCTCGGACATCGGCCGCCGCCGCCGTAGGATAGGATGAGGGGCGGGTCTTTTTTGTTCTAAATGTTCTATATGTAGTTAAATTCGCCGTGTTTGTATGAAATCCGTCATGTTTGTACGAAATATGTCCGTGTTTGCATGAATTTCATCCGGTGTGTTGAAAAATAGTTTGAAATGTATGCGTCTAGCATTGGATGGCTACCTCCCGCATCCATGTCCGTGGAGTGGTCCCCCCTGTCCGCGGACGGATGTGGAAGGTTTTTTACGGGTTGCCGGTTGAGATGCCCTTACTCTTGAAGTTACTCTCACTATGGCCAGTCTAAGAGCATCTCTAGCAGACCCCTTGTATCGCAGACCTTAAAAGTGCATTTACAGTTCGCGGCATGCCTTGGATACGGGCCGAAAATAGTCGCGGTAGAATAGAAACTTTAAAATGAACCTGTAAATTTTGAAATCAAAGCTTCGCGCGAGAAATCGAACTACTCTAGTAGAACTACTAGCGTGCATAGCTCACTACTAGGGAAAAGCCTAGCAGTAGCGCTAGTTTTTGGCCTAGTATTAGCGCGGGGGCCTGCATTACTGCTACGGCGCTACAGCTAAAGGTTAGCAGTAGCATTGGTTTACACGCGCGACTGCTATACCTACTTAGTAGTAGTGCATCTTGCAGAAAGCGCTACTGGTAATTACTAGCAGCGCGCCTCTCTGCCTGCGCTACTACTATTATTACGTATTCTATTTCTTTTTTATTTTATGTCGTATTCATGCACCATTATACAAGTTTTCATATAGTAGCAATTTAGAGACTGTTTTACATCATAATGAGTTATTACATCACTAGGTGAAAGAACTGTGGATTAATTTTAAGTGGATGGATTAGTCATGGATTATCACGATGACTAATCCATCCACTTGAAACTAATCCACGGTTCTTTCATCCAATGATATAATAACTCATCGTCATCATCATATCATTAACAACTTATCATCATAATACATCATTGTCATATAACAACTCCTCATGATCATCATTTTTTCCATGAGACATCATATAACAACTTGGTCACTAGTCATAATCACAACTCCTCCTCATCATCATCAACTCTAACACATTGTAGCACATAATAACACATTGTACCTAGGACTTACTTCTCTCTCGTAGGACATACTACCCTCTCTAAGGTAAAATAGCATAAAACAATATAGGCCCTGACTATCCATTATGGAGAATGGAGACTATCCCGTCTCCAATTCTTGTGCTTCGCATAATGTTGCTTCCAAGTAGCTCCCTATGATTGTTCATATATTTTTTCCATTCTTTGATTTTCATGTCATCATTGGTTTTACAAATCTGGTATGGATAGTTGTGAAGCCTAGGCAGACTTGGCCGTAAGCTAATAACATCAAGCCTACCTTTCGGAAACATCGGATTGTCACAACCGGTTTTTCAATAAAATACTTATTGAGAAACCGATCTTTTGATTCCAGTATAGGAAGAATTCTCCTTACTGGTAGACAAATACTTGATACAGAAGTCCAGTAGCATTAAATATAATACAGGGTTGAGCTAAGGTTGCTCAACAATTTATTACAAACACGCCAATATTGTACATAAGGGCGGCTATGACACAGGGGTGTGGTGGCATACTACTGACTCGAGATAAAAGTGGTGGTGGATATGTCACAGTGGAGTGGTCGACATGACTCCTAATCTGGCAGATCATCGAGCGTCGAGGTGAGGCTCGACGCATTTATTCGGGTAGCGGAAGCGGATATAATACAAGTGACCAAATCCAGGATCGCACGGATCGACCGACTCCTCTAGGCGTCGGACTCGCTATCGAACTCTTCATCCATGAGATCGCCTTTCACAACATCCGCCAAATCAACAAGCCAGGTGAGTACTTTGAAAGTACTCGCAAGACAGTTCGGACATAAGATATAACAATTGCAAGCATGAATGCGCCATGAGCAAATAGCAATGCACACTCAAATAATAAATTTTTGCACGACATGATAAGTAAAAAGGAAGTCAGGCGGTAGTCCTCCCGAAATCCCAACAAAATAACTGAAAACCGATCGGGTGTCTGGAGCGACGCCTTGAAGGGTAAACAAATAAATTATCATGCCGCAGTCGGGCGTCTAAGGGACACCACATAAGGCGCTTATATTGAAAAGTAAATAACAAGAGTGCCACAGTCGGACGTCTGAGCGACATCACATAAAGGGCTTATATTGAAAAGTAAATAACAAGAGTGCCACAGTCGGACGTCTGAGCGACATCACATAAAGGGCTTATATTGAAAGTAAATAACAAGCGTGCCCGCGATCGTGCGTCTGAGCGACATCGCAGAAAGGGCTTATATTGAAAGTAAATAACAAGCGTGCCACAGTCGGACGTCTGAGCGACATCGCAGAAAGGGCTTATATTTCATTATTCATATCCGATAACTTCACGCAGATATAACCCTTACAGGAAATATTCAACACATAATAATAAACGGGTTAGTCCATCCACAGGAATAATCATTTAGCCGGACTTATCACTCGTGTGGTTCACCGGAGTTTTGTCACTGAGACCTTAATCGACAAAGATAAGTTGAACACAGACTTTCGGACATGGATAAGATTATTCGAATGATTTTGACTCTGCAGAGTTTGTACTAATTATCCACAGCCAAAGGATTTCCGTAGTCACGAAGGACTAGTTCCGTTTACGGTATTTTGGTAGAAACACATCTAACCAGTACACACACATCCCACCTCACGATGCCAGGAATCACCCTAGACAACGTTCAAGAAAAACTTTGAGACGGGGAGGTCACAACCTCGAATAGCATGGGATCAAATTTATATTCACATCTAAGGGTGCCCCTCTCGGTCCCAACCGAAACACCCATGCCCCCGACCGGATGACTGGCTTTAATCCAGGCCATGGAACCCTCATCACGGCCTCTCTATTTGGTGTGTACCAGAAAGAGGTTTGCAACTTACTAAGCCATATCCCTTGCGGAAAACATGTGGTAGTACAGGAAGGGAAAACGGATGGAAGCGTGACTTGATTCATGTTGACACTGGAGTCAAATAGTCTGGCATAAGACTGGCATGCTTCTGTTGGAAATATGCCCTAGAGGCAATAATAAAAGCATTATTATTATATTTCCTTGTTCGTGATAATTGTCTTTTATTCATGCTATAATTGTATTATCCGGAAATCGTAATACACGTGTGAATACATAGACCACAATACGTCCCTAGTAAGCCTCTAGTTGACTAGCTCGTTGGTCAACGGATAGTCATGGTTTCGACTATGGACATCGATGTCATTGACAGCGGGATCACGCCATTAGGAGAATGACGTGATGGACAAGACCCAATCCTAAGCATAGCACAAGATCGTGTAGTTCGTTTTGCTAGAGCTTTTTCAATGTCAAGTATCTCTTCCTTAGACCATGAGATCGTGTAACTCCCGGATACCGTAGGAGTGCTTTGGGTGTACCAAACGTCACAACGAATCGGGTGACTATAAAGGTGCACTACTGGTATCTCCGAAAGTGTCTGCATTGGGTTGACACGGATCGAGATCGATTTGTCACTCCGTATGACGGAGAGGTATCTCTGGGCCCACTCGGTAATGCATCATCATAATGAGCTCAAAGTGACCAAGTGTTTGGTCACGGGATCATGCATTACTGATGCAGTAAAGTGACTTGCGATGCGAGACTGAACGAGGTATTGGGATACCGACGATCGAGTCTCGGGCATGTAACGCATCGATTGACAAAGGGAATAGTATACGGGTTGCTTGAATCCTCGACATCATGGTTCATCCGATGACATCATCGAGGCGCATGTGGGAGCCAACATGGGTATCCAGATCCCGCTGTTGGTTATTGACACGAGAGCCGCCTCGGTCATGTCTGCGTGTCTCCCGAACCCGTAGGGTCTACACACTTAAGGTTCGGTGGCGCTAGGGTTATTAGGAAGACTTGTATGTGATTACCGAATGTTGTTCGAGTCCCGGATGAGATCCCGGACGTCACGAGGAGTTCGAAAGGGTCCGGAGGTAAATATTTATATATGAGAAGTTGTCAAACGGACACCGGAAAGTTTCGGGGCATATCGGTATTGTCTGGGGCCACCGGAAGGGTTCGGGGTCCACCGGAGGGCCACCTCCCGAGGGGCACATGGGCTGCGTGGGGCAGGAGCCAGCCTGGTGGGCTGGCGCCCCCCCTTGGTCCCATGCGCCTAGGGTTGGGGAACCCTAGAGGCGCCCCCTTGCTTGGGGGCAAGTCCATCCCCTTGGCCGCCGCCCCCCCTCTAGATGCCATCTAGAGGGGCCGGCCCCCTTGTCCCTTCCCCCTATAAATAGAGGGGTGAGGGGAGGGCTGCAACACACTTGAAGGCGCAGCCCCTCCCCTCCCCAACACCTCTCCTCCTCCGCGTGTGCTTGGCGAAGCCTCGCCGAGAATCTGTCCTCCACCATCATCACGCCCGTCGTCTTGCTCTTTGGAGCCATCTTCCTCAACCTCTCCTTCCCCCTTTCTGGATCAAGAAGGAGGAGACGTCGTCTGTACCGTACGTGTGTTGAATGCGGAGGTTCTGTCCATTCAGCACTTGGTCATCGGTGATCCGAATCACGGCGAGTACGACTCCATCATCACCATCCCCTTGAACGCTTCCGCACTCGATCTACAAGTGGTATGTAGATGAAAACTCACTCCCTTGACTCGTTGCTTAGATGAACTCATAGATGGATCTTGGTGAAACCGTAGGAAAAATTTTAATTTTCTGCAACGTTCCCCAATAGTGGCATCATGAGCTAGGTCTATGCGTAGTTCTCTATTGCACGAGTAGAACACAATTTGGTTGTGGGCGTAGATCTTGTCAACTTGCTTGCCGCTACTAGTCTTATCTTGCTTCAGCGGTATTGTGGGATGAAGCGGCCCGGACCAACCTTACACGTACGCTTACGTGAGACCGGTTCCGCCGACTGACATGCACTAGTTGCATAAGGTGGCTGGCGGTGTCTGTCTCTCCCACTTTAGTTGGAGCGGATTCGATGAAAAGGGTCCTTATGAAGGGTAAATAGAAGTTGACAAAATCACGTTGTGGTTATTCGTAGGTAAGAAAACGTTCTTGCTAGAACCCAATTGCAGCCACGTAAAAGATGCAACAACAATTAGAGGACGTCTAACTTGTTTTTGCAGCAATTGTCATGTGGACCGATATGGCTAGAAGTTGTGATGAATGATGAATGACATATTGTGATGTATGAGATCATGTTCTTGTAATAGGAATCACGACTTGCATGTCGATGAGTATGACAACCGGCAGGAGCCATAGGAGTTGTCTTTATTTTTGTATGACCTGCGTGTCATTGAAGAACGCCATGTAAATTACTTTACTTTATTGCTAAACGCGTTAGCCATAGAAGTAGAAGTAGTCGTTGGCGTGACAACTTCATGAAGACACGATGATGGAGATCATGGTGTCATGCCGGTGACAAGATGATCATGGAGCCCGAAGATGGAGATCAATGGAGCTATATGATATTGGCCATATCATGTCACTACTATATAATTGCATGTGATGTTTATTATGTTTATGCATCTTGTTTACTTAGAATGACGGTAGTAAATAAGATGATCCCTTACAACAATTTCAGGAAGTGTTCTCCCTAACTGCACCGTTGCTAAAGTTAAATGCTTTGAGCACCACGTGATGATCGGGTGTGATAGATCCTTACGTTCACATACAACGGGTGTAAGACAGTTTTACACATGCAAAACACTTAGGGTTAACTTGACGAGCCTAGCATGTACAGACATGGCCTCGGAACACGGAGACCGAAAGGTCGAACACGAGTCATATGGAAGATACGATCAACATGAGAATGTTCACCGACGATGACTAGTCCGTCTCACGTGATGATTGGACACGGCCTAGTCGACTCAGATCGTGTATCACTTAGATGACTAGAGGGATGTCTAATCTGAGTGGGAGTTCATTAAAATAATTTGATTAGACGAACTTAATTATCATGAACTTAGTCTAAAACCTTTGCAAATATGTCTTGTAGATCAAATGGCCAACGCTCATGTCAACCTGAACTTCAACGTTCCTAGAGAAAACCAAGCTGAAAGATGATGGCAGCAACTATACGGACTGGGTCCTAACACGAGGATCATCCTCATAGCTGCCAGAAACAATATGTCCTAGAAGGACCGCTAGGTGACGCTCCCATCCTGCAGAACCAAGACATTATGAATGCTTGGCAGACTCGTCTTGATGATTACTCCCTCGTTCAGTGCGGCATGCTTTACAACTTAGAACCGGGCTCCAAAAGCGTTTTGAGCAACACGGAGCATATGAGATGTTTGAAGAGCTGAAACTAGTTTTCCAAGCTCATGCCCGGTCGAGAGATATGAAGTCTCCGACAAGTTCCATAGTTGTAAGATGGAGGAAAACAGTTACGTCGGTGAGCACATACTCAAAATGTCCAGGTTGCACAACCGCCGTCCCACTGGACATAAACCTCCTGGACGAGGCGGTCATTGACAGAATCCTTGATCGCTCCCACCAAGCTACAAGAGCTTTGTGATGAACTACAATATGCGGGGATGGTGAAGACCATTCCGAGTATTCTCAATCTTTGAAGTCGTGAGAGGTTGAAATCAAGAAAGAACATCAAGTGTTGATGGTCAACAAAACCACTAAGTTCAAGAAGGGCAAGGGCAAGAAGAACTTCAAGAAGGATGGCAAGGAGGTTGCCGCGCCCGGTAAGCAAGTTGCCGGGAAGAAGTCAAAGAATGGACCCAAGCCTGAGGTAAGTGCTTTTATTGCAAGGGAAGGGTCATCGAAGCGGAACTGCCCCAAATACTTAACGGATAAGAAGGCCGCAACACCAAAGGTATATTTGATATACATGTAATTGATGTGTACCTTACCGGTACTCGTAGTAACTCCTGGTATTTGATACCGTGCCGTTGCTCATATTTGTAACTCACAGCAGGAGCTGCGGAATAAGCGGAGACCGGCGAAGGCGACGAGGTGACGATGCGCGTCGGGAATGGTTCCAGAGTCGATGTGATCGACGTCGGCACGCTACCTCTACATTTACCCACGGGATTAGTTATGAACCTCAATAATTGTTATTTAGTACCAAGTTTGAGCATGAACATTGTATCTGGATCTCGTTTAATGCGAGATGGCTACTCATTTAAATCCGAGAATAATGGTTGTTCTATTTATATGAGAGATATGTTTTATGGTCATGCTCAGATGGTCAATGGTTTATTCTTAATGAATATCGAGCGTAATATTACACATATTCATAGTGTGAATACCAAAAGATGTAAAGTTGATAACGATAGTCCCACATACTTGTGGCACCGCCGCCTTGGTCACATTGGTGTCAAGCGCATGAAGAAGCTCCATGCTGATGGACTTTTGGAGTCTCTCGATTATGAATCATTTGACACATGCGAACATGCCTCATGGGCAAGATGACCAAGACTCCGTTCTCCGGGACAATGGAGCGAGCAACCAACTTATTGGAAATCATACATACCGATGTGTGCGGTCCAATGATTGTTGAGGCTCGCGGAGGATATAGTTATGTTCTCACTCTCACAGATGACTTGAGTAGATATGGGTATGTCTACTTAATGAAACACAAGTATGAGACCTTTGAAAAGTTCAAGGAATTTCAGAATGAAGTAGAGAATCAACGTGACCGAAAGATAAAATTCTTACGATCGGATCGTGGAGGAGAATATTTAAGTCACGAATTTGGTACACACTTAAGAAAATGTGGAATCGTTTCACAACTCACGCCGCATGGAACACCTCAGTAGAACGGTGTGTCCGAACGTCGTGTCGCACTCTATTGGATATGGTGCGATCCATGATGTCTCTTACCGATTTGCCGCTATCATTTTGGGGATACGCTCTAGAGACAGCTACATTCACTTTAAATAGGGCACCGTCTAAATCCGTTGAGACGACACCGTATGAATTATGGTTTGGGAAGAAACCTAAGCTGTCATTTCTAAAAGTTTGGGGATGCGATGCTTATGTCAAGAAACTTCAACCTGAAAAGCTCGAACCCAAGTCGGAAAAATGCGTCTTCATAGGATACCCTAAAGAAACCATTGGGTATACCTTCCACTTAAGATCCGAGGGCAAGATCTTTGTTGCCAAGAACGGATCCTTTCTGGAAAAAGAGTTTCTCTCGAAAGAAGTAAGTGGGAGGAAAGTAGAACTCGATGAAGTACTACCTCTTGAACGGGAAAGTAGTGCAGCTCAAGAAAATGTTCCTGTGATGCCTACACCAATCAAGAGGAAAATAATGATGATGATCAAGGTACTTCGGATCAAGTTGCTCTTGAACTCGTAGGTCCACAAGGACACGTTCCGCACTGCAGTGGTACGGCAACCCCTGTCTGAAATCATGTTGTTAGACAACGGTGAACCTTCGAACTATGAAGAAGCGATGGCGGGCCCAGATTCCAACAAATGGCTTGAAGCCATGCAATCCGAGATAGGATCCATGTATGAAAACAAAGTATGGACTTTGACAGACTTGCCCGATGATCGACGAGCGATAGAGAATAAATGGATCTTTAAGAAGAAGACGGACGCGGATGGTAATTTCACCATCTATAAAGCTCGACTTGTCGCTAAGGGTTATCGGCAAGTTCAAGGGATTGACTATGATGAGACTTTCTCTCCCGTAGCGAAGCTTAAGTCCATCCGAATCATGTTAGCAATTGCCGCATACTATGATTATGAGATGTGGCAGATGGACGTCAAAACGGCATTCCTTAACGGGCATCTTAAGGAAGAACTGTATATGATGCAGTCGGAGGGTTTTGTCGATCCTAAGAATGCCAACAAAGTATGCAAGCTCCAACGATCCATTTATGGGTTGGTGCAAGCATCTCGGAGTTGGAACATTCGCTTTGATGAGATGATCAAAGCGTTTGGGTTTATCTTGAGACTTATGGAGAAGCCTGCGTTTACAAGAAAGTGAGTGGGAGCTCTGTAGCATTTCTCATATTATATGTAGATGACATACTTTTGATGGGAAATGATATAGAATTCTTGGACAAGCATTAAGGCCTACTTGAATAAGTGTTTTTCAATGAAGGACCTTGGAGAAGCTGCTTATATATTAGGCATCAAGATCTATAGAGATAGATCGAGACGCCTCATAGGTCTTTCACAAAGCACATACCTTGATAAGATTTTGAAGAAGTTCAAAATGGATCAGTCAAGAAAGGGTTCTTGCCTGTCTTTGCAAGGTGTGAGATTGAGTTCGGCTCAATGTCCCACCACGGCAAAAGATAAAGAAGAGATGAGCGTCATCCCCTATGCCTCAGCCGGAGGATCTATTATGTATGCCATGTCGTGTACCGGACCTGATGTAAACCTTGCCGTAAGTTTGGTAGGAAGGTACCAAAGTAATCCCGGCAAGGAACACTGGACAGCGGTCAAGAATATCCTGAAGTACCTGAAAAGGACAAAGGACATGTTTCTCGTTTATGGAGGTGACGAAGAGCTCGTCCTAAAGGGTTACGTCGACGCTAGCTTCGACACAAATCTGGATGACTCTAAGTCACAAACCGGATACATGTACATGTTGAATGGTGGAGCGATGGTAGTGCGTTGCAAGCGAGCGTCGTGGCGGGATCTACATGTGAAGCGGAGTACATGGCAGCCTCGGAGGCAGCGCGCATGAAGCAATTTGGGTGAAGGAGTTCATCACCGACCTAGGAGTCATACCCAATGCGTCGGGGCCGATCAAACTCTTCAGGACAACACCGGAGCTATTGCACTTGACAAGGAGCCCGGGTTTCACAAGAAGACCAGGCACATCAAGCGTTGCCGCTTCAACTCCATTCGTGAAAATGTTCAAGATGGAGACATAGAAATTTGTAAAGTGCATACGGATCTGAATGTCGCAGATCCGTTGACTAAACCTCTTCCGCGGGCAAAACATGATCAACTCCAGAACTCTATGGGTGTTCGATTCATCACAATGTAACTAGTTATTGACTCTAGTGCAAGTGGAAGACTGTTGGAAATATGCCCTAGAGGCAATAATAAAAGCATTATTATTATATTTCCTTGTTCGTGATAATTGTCTTTTATTCATGCTATAATTGTATTATCCGGAAATCGTAATACACGTGTGAATACATAGACCACAATACGTCCCTAGTAAGCCTCTAGTTGACTAGCTCGTTGGTCAACAGATTGTCATGGTTTCCCGACTATGGACATCGATGTCATTGACAGCGGGATCACGTCATTAGGAGAATGACGTGATGGACAAGACCCAATCCTAAGCATAGCACAAGATCGTGTAGTTCGCTTTGCTAGAGCTTTTTCAATGTCAAGTATCTCTTCCTTAGACCATGAGATCGTGTAACTCCCGGATACCGTAGGAGTGCTTTGGGTGTACCAAACGTCCACAACGTAATCGGGTGACTATAAAGGTGCACTACGTGTATCTCCGAAAGTGTCTGTTGGGTTGACACGGATCGAGATCGGATTTGTCACTCCGTATGACGGAGAGGTATCTCTGGGCCCACTCGGTAATGCATCATCATAATGAGCTCAAAGTGACCAAGTGTTTGGTCACGGGATCATGCATTACTGATGCAGTAAAGTGACTTGCGTAACGGACCGAACGAGGTATTGGGATACCGACGATCGAAGTCTCGGGCATGTAACGCATCGATTGACAAAGGGAATAGTATACGGGTTGCTTGAATCCTCGACATCATGGTTCATCCGATGACATCATCGAGGCGCATGTGGGAGCCAACATGGGTATCCAGATCCCGCTGTTGGTTATTGACCGAGAGCCGCCTCGGTCATGTTCTGCGTGTCTCCCGAACCCGTATGGTCTACACACTTAAGGTCCGGTGGACGCTAGGGTTATTAGGAAGACTTGTATGTGATTACGAATGTTGTTGAGTCTGGATGAGATCCCGGACGTCACGAGGAGTTCGGAAGGGTCGGAGGTAAAGATTTATATATGGGAAGTTGTCAAGCGGACACCGGAAAGTTTCGGGGCATATCGGTATTGTACCGGGCCACCGGAAGGGTTCCAGGGTCCACCGGAGGGCCACCCCTCTCGGGGCCACATGGGCTGCGTGGGGCAGGATCCAGCCCCCTGGTGGCTGGGCGCCCCCAGGCCCATGCGCCTAGGGTTGGGGGAACCCTAGAGGGCGCCCCCTTGAGGGCAAGTCCCCCCTCCCCTTGGCCGCCCCCCCCGCTAGTTGCCCTCTAGAGGGGCCGGCCCCCGTGTCCCGCCCCCCGATAAATAGAGGGGTGAGGGGAGGGCTGCAACACACTTGAAGGCGCAGCCCCACCCCACCCCAACACCACTCCACCTCCGCGTGTGCTTGGCGAAGCCCAGCCGGAGAACAGTCACTCCACCATCAAAACGCCATCGTGCTGCTGCTGGAGCCATCTTCCTCATCATCTCCTTCCCCTTGCTGGATCAAGAAGGAGGAGACGTCATCCGCACTGCACGTGTGTTGAACGCGGAGGTGCTGTCCATTCAAGCACTTGGTCATCGGTGATCCGAATCACGGCGATACGACTCCATCATCACCATCCCCTTGAACGCTTCGCACTCGATCTACAAGTGGTATGTAGATGCAAACTCACTCCCTTGACTCGTTGCTTAGATGAACTCATAGATGGATCTTGGTGAAACCGTAGGAAAATTTTTAATTTTCTGCAACGTTCCCCAACAGCTTCAACACTGCCATCTTACCCTCAACATCAATAATAAATGAGATAAGATGATCTTTCTCCTGATAAGTCAATTCTACGCCATCGGTGTACTAGGTTCTGTCTACCATCTTCCATACATTTTTTCAAGAATGAAAATAAGCTGTCAATGGAAATAAGTTGTCAACTATTTTGAAATAAATAATATAAATTACTTAATAAATATGTTTGAGAAACTCACATAGCGGTAGAATTGAAAGCGTATCAACAAGGACCCAAATGTCCATATTCTGTTCATCGATGTCAGGATCACCAAGATCCAATGTGACAAGCATACCCTTATGAAAATCATACGTCTTGCAAAGTGCTTCCCAATTCGGGCAACCAAAATGGGATACGCTCTCAGAATTTTATAGATTTACAGCAGAATCATAACCATGATGGGTCCTTAGGTGAACTATCTTTGTCTCCATATTTTCATGATCTTCAAAATCCAGCTTCTCCAAGCCATAGCATCTTGCATGGCATGTATTAAGCTAGTCGAATTGTAAAAGACGGAAATTACGCATTGAAGAAGCAGAAGTCGCGCTTAATTGCGAAAAAGACACTTGTCGTGGTTGCGTACCGTTTTAACATCAAAGGTCTCGTGGAGCTTAATACTGAAGCGCCGACCTTCAACCAGGTGAGGCATGTCGCACAGACCCCGGTCGTCGCCGCACCAGTCGCACTCCGGGAGCCTATCGTCGTCGTCGGACATTTCCCATGTTCATAATTCAAAGATTAAACTTGTAAAATTCAATATATGTACTAAAAAACTAAATTAGATCGTTATTATTCATCACGGGTTGACTATCGGTCTGTCGACTTAAAGTCAACCCAAAATGGCGCTAAATGCTCTTTCCGACATTTTCAACGCACTCAGTATTTCCTATATTATAGCACAATCCATGCCAAAATTCACGGAATCCGGCAATGACCTTTGCTAAAAAGGACATATCGAGCGCCTGAAATTTGCCGGAACGGAAATTAATCAACACTCTGGCAAAACATAGGCCACTCGGAGGTGTTCCCTAGAAACATGGCAACTTGGGCAAGCACATATCCTATTTGAGCAGCACTAGATATACATGTTTATATCTACATCATATGAGCATTCAAACTTGATGGTCATTGCATTTCAATGGTTGAAAATATGAACAAAAACATTTCAAAATATCTTATATGTAATCCCAAAATAACTAAGTTTGCCAATATAGGTCTCTCTCTCTAAACTAGTTCTATTAAGCACTTACTAAATAAACTAGTTTTATTAAGCACTTACTAAATAAAATAGTTCTGTTAAGAACTTACTAGATAAACTAGTTCTATTAACCACTTACTAAATAAACTATTTCTATTAAACACTTACTAAAATTCTATTACCCTAGTTCTATCCTAAATTTTCTTACTTCTATTACTAAATTTAATACCTAAAAATTTATATTCTTAAATTTTCAAAAACAGAGGGAAGTGGAGGGAGTAGGAATGAAGGGAGGGGTGTGTGAGGGTGGAAGGGAGGAGGCAAACGGATTAGGCAGGAGGAGGAGGACGGATGAGGCAGGTAGGAGAGGACGGACGAGGTGGGGAGGGAGGTGGGAGGGAGGAGGCGGGAGTGAGGAGGGAGAGGGAGGGATCAGGAGATGAAGGTGGAAGGAGGAGGGATGGAGGAACTACCTCGGTGAAGGAGGAGCAGGAGCGTGGGCGGCGGCAGGCGACGTCGGTGGTTGGGGAGGGCCGAACACCGGCGGCGGCGGACGACTAGGTGTGTGGAGAGTGAGAGTGGGAGTGCAGAGGGGGAGAGTGAGGGGTGGACGATGGAGAAGATATGATGGGTTTAGCAGTAGCGCGTGTTAGGGGAAAGCGCTACTGCTAAACTACCTAGCAGTAGCGCGTTTCAGGGGGAAGCGCTACTACTACACTTAACCTGGCAGCAACTGTGGGGCAATTTTAGTAGTAGCGCTCTTTGTCCTTGCCACACTATTGTTATGTCTATAACAGTAGCGCCTGCTTCGGACACGCGCTACTGCTAAGCGCCTCATTTTATCCCGCGCTAATGCTAAGGTTCTGTGTATAAGGTTTTTCCTAGTAGTGGTTACTTGATCATCATACAAAAGTCACACATAGTCGATTTTTTACATACTAGATTGGATGAGAAACGACCACCCTAACCCTAGTGCCAAAATTTTGGCTCACCGGAGCCATCCGGGTGCGGCGGCGACGCAGCGGCAGCGGCGTAGCTCAGTCCTTGTCCTCACCGTCGGAGACAGGTCGATGTACATGTCTTCCTGCGCCTTGGCTTCACGACACCACGCTGCCAAGTTGTCCTCGAAAGCCCTGCGCCTCCGCGAGGCCCTGCTCGAGGAGGACTTTGTCGAGGTTGGCTTCCCGTTGACGGCGATACCCCGCCTCCTCCTCCTCCCGCGCACTGCACGTGAGGATGGCGGCCTCGAAGGCGTCTGCCTTCGCCGGGGGAGGAAATCCTTTAGCTCGACGACGCCACTGCCCCGCCACTCCGACTTCGGCTCCCTCTTCACCGTGCGGAGCGGCGGGAGCTCCTCCGGCTATCTTCTCACCGGCGTACGTGTCGTACGGGAGCTCGATGCACCGGCAAAGGAGCCGCCCGCGCCGGAGGAGCGACGGCGGCGGCTCAAGGCCCTGGTTGAGGTACCTCCGGGCGCCCTGTTTCCTCGCGGCGTCGGCTTTGAAGCACCACTTCCGCTCGGGGTCGTCGCCATTGTCGTCGCCGCGGCCCGAGGACCACATCTCGCGCCACATGGTAGAGTTGGGCGGCGGATTGGAGTCGCCGGCGCGAGAAATCAAGAGGGGAGAGGAGGGATTGCGGCAGCGCGGGGATAGGGTTCGGCCCCGTATATCGGTCGTGAACCCTTAGTTATACTGTGCGGGGGAAGGGGCGGGGGTTTCAGGTCACTTAAAAAAAATTATAGACTGAGCCGACTACACAGGATGTGATCTGACCCAAAAAAGGACCAAACATGTATAGTCGCCGGAATTTTATGGGTCGTGCCGTTTTAAGGGGCATGCTAAAGATGCTCTAAGCCTGCACTGTATGCAGCTAGATCATCCCTACTCATGGTTGTGTGGCCGCAAATGCATGCGTGCAATCTGCGTGCTCTACATAGTACTAATGCGTTGTCATTGTAGGAAAGAAAGAATTCGACTGATATTAAAAGAAAAACGAGGTACGGTACCTGATAAGTAGTCAAACCGCAAAACCTTACGTTTCTTGAGTAGGACAGGTAACCCATGCAGCCGTGCTGCGTGAACACGAATTAGTACGACTTTCCGAAACGTGCGCGTTCATCAGTGCTGTGGTGGAGAAGTCATGGTCAACTCTTTCTGGGTGGCCGTCGTTGTCGATCGATGGGTTGCTTGCATGGAATTTTGCTGTCCTTGGTGACCCGTGTTTGATTAGTCCGTTGTCCGGGCACCGCATCCTTTTCTTTTTCTCGAGATAGGCATCTAGAGGTCATCCGGCTCGGAAGTAAACGAAGAACTGTTGCGCTGACTGGTTTTGCGGCAAGATTGCAAGTTGTGTTTCTCTTGTACTATTCTCTAAGTCACCTTAGAGCAACTCCAACAGGGTGACCCAAACCGACACATATTTTGTCCGCTTTTTTTTCGTTTGAGTCGGTCAGGCGGACATGCGCATTCGCATTTTAAAATGGGTCGGCTTCATCGTCCAACGAGGAGGTCCATCCAAATGTGTTGTCGTGAAAAAAAACAAGTTACACGAAATAAACATAAAGTGGCCGGTCAAACGTCGGCCAAAGTCCATCTAAATCTAATAAACGTTAAATAAAACATTAAAAAAGGTCTGCGCCCGCCTGCTGCCGCCCCGCACGCTTCCCTAGACGTCGTCGGCCTTGCTCTTGCGCTTGCCGTCGACGCCGCCGTCGTCGGTGAGGTCGATGAAGACCGGAGCAGGGCCAGCCCACCCGAACGCCGCCTGGTACGCTGCCAGGGCAGCCTCCTCCGGTGTCTGCTGGGGCGGCGGCATTGTGGCAAGCCGAGTGCGCTCCTCCTCCTCCTCCTTGAGCTGGAGCGCCTCCGGGTCGCGTTGGAGCATGGCCTCGTAGCGCATCTGCTCCTCGCCGTCGGCCTGCTCCTGGCGGAGCCAGTGCTCCTTTCATCGCTCGAGGTGGGCCTCCTCCTCCGGCGTCGCGGCGAAGTGGACGGGAGGCGCGCTCACCCACTCGCGGTACTGGCCCGTCCACGAGTAGGCCTCCTCCGACCAAGTGGGTGCAGGCAGGGAGCGCTTACGCGTCGGCTCCGGCTTGGGCTGGACAAGCGGCGACGGTGGCGGTGGCAGCACGAAGAGCGGGGTGTGGACGGAGTCCCCCGCCGCCGACAGGGCAAGGGCTTGCTCCAGCCCATCCCAATGTGCGTCCTCCTCGAGGCGGCTAGCCTCCAGCGCGTGCTGCAGGGCCTCCTCGAGGGCGGCTTGGTACTCCGCCTCTGCCTCCATGTCCTCCGGCTCTACCTGCGGGGGCGGCGGTGGGAACGGCGGCGGGACGACGTCGACACCCGAGCGCCGTTGCTCCTCGTGTTCGAGGGCGAACCACACCTCCAAGTTGGGGGAGTCGACAGCGTACTCTGGCAGCCGACGCTGCTCCGGCGTTAGCTGCGCGCGGCGCCTGCGCACCTCGTCGTCGTGCACCCGCTGGGTACGCGGAACCGCCGGCACCGGGATCTGCTGCGGATCCAGATGCCAACGATGCGGCAGCGTGACATCGGGGTACGGCAATGGCTGCCTGTACTCCCGGTGCCACCGCGCTTGGTGCACCGGGATGTGCAGGCGCCGGCGACTGCTACGTCTTCAGCTTGCGTTGGTTTTCCCCGAAGAGGAGAGGATGATGCAGCAGAGTAGCGTAAGTATTTTCCTCAGTTTTTGAGAACCAAGGTATCAATCCAGTAGGAGGCCACGCACAAGTCCCTCGTACCTGCACAAAATGATAGCTACTCGCAACCAACGCGATTAGGGGTTGCCAATCCCTTCACGGTCACTTACGAGAGTGAGAGCTAATAGAGATGATAGATAATATTTTTGGTATTTTTGGTATATAGATGCAAAGTAAAAAGTAAAAGGCAAAGTAAAAACAAAGCAAGTATTAAAGTGATGGAGATTGATATATGATGAGAATAGACCCGGGGGCCATAGGTTTCACTAGTGGCTTCTCTCAAGAGCATAAGTATTCTACGGTGGGTGAACAAATTACTGTTGAGCAATTGACAGAATTGAGCATAGTTATGAGTATATCTAGGTATGATCATGTATATAGGCATCACGTCCGCGACAAGTAGACCGAAACGATTCTGCATCTACTACTATTACTCCACTCATCGACCGCTATCCAGCATGCATCTAGAGTATTAAGTTAAAAACAGAGTAACGCCTAAGCAAGATGACATGATGTAGAGGAATAAATTCATGCAATATGATAAATACCCCATCTTATTATCCTCGATGGCAACAATATAATACGTGCCTTGCAACCCTTTACATCACTTTGGGTAAGGACACCGCAAGATCGAACCCAAAGCTATGCACTTCTCCCATTGCAAGAACTACCAATCTAGTTGGCCAAACCAAGCGGATAATTCGAAGAGACTTGCAAAGATAACCAATCATACATAAAAGAATTCAGAGAAGATTCAAATATTATTCATAGATAAGCTGGATCATAAACCCACAATTCATCGGTCTCAACAAACACACCGCAAAGAGAAGATTACATCGAATAGATCTCCACGAGAGAGGGGAAGAACATTGTATTGAGATCCAAAAAGAGAGAAGAAGCCATCTAGCTACTAGCTATGGACCCGAAGGTCTGAAGTAAACTACTCACACTACATCGGAGGGGCTATGGTGATGATGTAGAAGCCCTCAGTGGTGGATGCCCCCTCCGACGGAGCTCCGGAACAGGCCCCAAGATGGGATCTCGTGGATACAGGAAGTTGAGGCGGTGGAATTAGGTTTTTGGGTCATGTTCTGATCGTTTGGGGGTACGTAGGTATATATAGGAGGAAGGAGTACGTCGGTGGAGCAATGATACGTCTCCAACGTATCTATAATTTTTGAATGCTCCATGCTACTTTATCTATTGTTTTGGACTATAATGGGCTTTATTTTTCACTTTTATATTACTTTTGGGACTAACCTATTAACCGGAGGCCCAGCCCAGAATTGCTGTTTTTAGCCTTTTTCAGTATTTCGAAGAAACGTAATATCAAACGGAGTCCAAACGGAATGAAACCTTCGGAAACGTGATTTTCTCACCGAACGTGATACAGGATACTTGGACCCTACGCCAAGGAACCAGAGAGACGGTCACGAGGGTGGGGGGCGCCCCCCCTAGGGCGCTCCCCCTGCCTCGTGGGCCCCTCGAAGCTCCACCGACGTACTCCTTCCTCCTATATATACCTACGTACCCCCAAAACGATCAGAAGAGGAGCCAAAACCTAATTCCACCGCCGCAACTTCCTGTATCCACGAGATCCCATCTTTGGGGCTGTTCGAGCTCCGCCAGAGGGGCATCCACCACGGAGGGCTTCTACATCAACACCATAGCCTCTCCGATGAAGTGTGAGTAGTTTACTTCAGACCTTCGGGTCCATAGCTAGTAGCTAGATGGCTTCTTCTCTCTTTTTGGATCTCAATACAATGTTCTCCCCATCTCTCATGGAGATCTATTCGATGTAATCTTCTTTTTGCGGTGTGTTTGTTGAGACCGATGAATTGTGGTTTTACGATCCAGCTTATCTATGAATAATATTTGAATCTTCTCTGCATTCTTTTATGTATGATTGAGTTATCTTTGCAAGTCTCTTCGAATTATCCTTTTGGTTTGGCCAACTACATTGGTAGTTTTTGCAATGGGAGAAGTGCATGGCTTTGGGTTCAATCTTGCGGTGTCCTTACCCAAAGGATGTAAAGGGTTGCAAGGCACTTATTGTATTGTTGCCATCGAGGATAACAAGATGGGGTATTTATCATATTGCATGAATTTATTCCTCTACATCATGTCATCTTGCTTAAGGCGTTACTATGTTTTAACTTAATACTCTACATGCATGCTGGATAGCGGTCGATGAGTGAAGTAATAGTAGTAGATGCAGAATCGTTTCGATCTACTTGTCTCGGACGTGATGCCTATATACATGATCATACCTAGATAACCTCATAACTATGCTCAATTCTCACAATTGCTCAACAGAATTTGTTCACCACAGTAGAATACTTATGCTCTTGAGAGAAGCCACTAGTGAAACCTATGGCCCCCGGGTCTATTCTCATCATATCAATCTCCATCACTTTTATACTTGCTTTGTTTTACTTTGCCTTTACTTTTCACTTTGCATCTTTATACCAAAAATACCAAAATATTATCTCTATCGATCTCACTCTCGTAAGTGACCGTGAAGGGATTGACAACCCCTAATCGTTGGTTGCGAGTAGCTATCGCTTTGTGCATACGAGGGACTTGTGTGTGGCCTCCCATCGATTGATACCTTGGTTCTCAAAAACCGAGGGAAATACTTACGCCATCAGGCTGCATCATCCTCTCCTCTTCGGGAAAACCAACGCAAGCTCAAGACGTAGTAAGTAGGATTTCGCGCCGCTGTTGGGAGTCTATGCAAAAGTCAACATACCATGTACCCATCACAATCCCTATCTCTCGCATTACATTATTTTCCATTTGCCTCTCGTTTTCCTCTCCCCCACTTCACCCTTGCCGTTTTATTCGCCATCTCTTTCCCAATCTCCTTCTCTTTTTCCCTTTGCCTTTTGTTTGCTCGTGTGTTAGTTTGCTTGCTTGTCGCTATGTCTGAAATTGGGGAAATTATCGCCGATATGGGTGATAATAATATTGAAAATTCTGAAGCTCCTGCTGAAGAACCCCCTACCTATCACACAAAAAGATTTCAAATCGGTAGTGGTAATATTATTGGAAAAGGAGTTATTCAAGATTTCTTTACTTGTGTTGGTGCTTTACCCTCTATGGGTGGTTCTATTCTCCATAGAACTAGTAGTCTTGCGGACGCTATTGCCATGCTTATCGTTGAACTTGAAAGGCAATTTATGCATATGCACCCTTCTATACAAAGAATTTTCCTATAATTTTCTAATATTGAACACTCCTCTGTTAAGCGTGCCGCTACTATATATTTGGCTCATGAATTCAGATTTATAATAAAAGAAGCCAAAGAAATCTTTGCGCATTATAGGGTGGACGCTGGCCGTCCTCCCATAGAATCTATCCTTTTTGATCAAAGAAATAATGCGTTTTCAATCTATCGACTATATTGCTTTCAACGAAAATCTTAGAGAAAAAGTGCCTACCAATATTTTAATTGATAGAACCTCTGAGCTTAATGATGATTTGGCTATTCGAAATAATGAGCTAGGATGCTCTCTTGAGTATAGGCTCACCAAGTTCTGTCAAAAGAATGCTTATAATGATGAATTGGTTGTGCAATACAAAGGGCCGAAAGAGGAACCTATACCTCCTAAAATTGATCTTGGGGACTTTTGTCCTATTAAATTTAGCCCTTTTGATTACTTTTGCTTGCCTCAAAGAAAACTTGCTGCCGAACGTAGAGAATATTAAATGAGTTTCACCGATCTATCTTATTACTACGACACCACCTAGATCTATCCTTGCTTTTATGCCTAGCTAGGGGCGTTAAACGATAGCGCTTGTTGGGAGGCAACCCAATTTTATTTTTAGTTTTTTGTTTTTGCTTCTGTTTAGGAATAAATAATCCATCTAGCCTCTGTTTAGATGTGATTTTATCTTTAATTAGTGGTTGTGCCAAGTTAAACCTATTGGATCTTCTTGGGTGATAGTTATTTGATCTTGCTGTAATTTCCAGAAACTTTGCGCTCAGTGACCGAATTGTTAAAAATCAGCAGAACGTGATAAAATATTTATTCCAATTGATTCTGATCAATAAACAAATTGTCCAGGTCGTCTAATTTTGGTAGAATTTTTTGAGTTCCATAAGTTTGCGTTAGTTACAGATTACTACAGACTGTTCTGTTTTTGATAGATTCTGTTTTGCGTGTGTTGTTTCCTTATTTTGATGAATCTATGGCTAATAAAATAGTTTATAATCCATAGAGAAGTTGGAATACATTAGGTTTAACAACAATATAAATAAAGAATGAGTTAATTACAATATCTTAAAGTAGTCTTTTGTTTTCTTTCTCTAACGGAGCTCACGAGATTTCTATTGAGTTTTGTGTTGTGAAGTTTTCAAGTTTTGGGTGAATTCTTTTGATGGATTATGGAACAAGGAGTGGCAAGAGCCTAAGCTTGGGGATGCCCATGGCACCCCCAATTTAATCCAAGGACACCAAAAATTCAAAGCTTGGGGATGCCCCGGAAGGCATCCCCTCTTTCGTCCACTTCCATCGGTAACTTACTTGGAGCTATATTTTTATTCACCACGTGATATGTGTTTTGCTTGGAGAGTCTTGTAATATTTGGGTCTTTGCTTGTTAGTTTACCACAATCATCCTTGCTGTACACACCTTTTGATAGAGCCATACATGAATTGAAATTTGATAGAATACTCTATGTGCTTCACTTATATCTTTTGAGCTTGATAGTTTTGCTCATAGTGCTTCACTTATATCTTTGAGCGTGATAATTTTTGCTCTAGTCCTTCACTTAGATCTTTTATAGCACGGTGGTGGATTTGTTTTAAATAAACTTGACCTCTCATGCTTCACTTAGATTATTTTGAGAGTCGTTAATAGCATGGTAATTTGCTTAATGTTAACATACTTGGTATTCAAGATATGTGAAACTTTCTTTTGAGTGCGTTGAATACTAAGATAAGTTTGATGCTTGATAATTGTTTTGAGATATGGAGGTGATAATATCAAAGCCGTGCTAGTTGATTAGTTGTGAATTTGATAAATGCTTGTGTTGAAGTTAGCAAATCCCGTAGCATGCACATATGGTTAAAGTTCTGTAACAAATTTGAAACATGAAGTGTACCTGGCTTGTGCATCCTTATGAGTGGCGGTCGGGGACGAGCGATGGTCTTTTCCTACCAATCTATCCCCCTAGGAGCATGCGCGTAGTACTTGATTTTTGATGAGTTCTAAAATTTTGCAATAAGTATATGAGTTCTTTTGACTAATGTTGAGTCCATGGATTATACGCACTTTTACCTTCCGCCTTTGCTAGCCTCTTCGGTACCGTGCATTGCCCTTTCTCACCTTAAGAGTTGGTGCAAACTTCGCCGGTGCATCCAAACCCCGTGATATGGTATGCTCTATCACACATAAAACCTCCTTATATCTTCCTCAAAACAGCCACCATACCTACCTATTATGGCATTTCCATATCCATTCCGAGATATATTGCCATGCAACTTCCACCGTTCCGTTCATCATCATCGTGACATACTTTACTTTTGTCATATTGCCATTGCATGATCATGTAGTTGACATCGTATTTGTGGCAAAGCCACCATGCATTATTTTTCATACATGTCACTCTTGATTCATTGCACCATCCCTACACATCACGGAGGCATTCATATAGAGTCATACCTTGTTCTAGTTTCGAGTTGTAATCCTTATGTTGTAATCAATAGAAGTATGATGATCATCATTATTAGAGCATTGCCCAAAAAAAGGCCAAAAAAAGAAAATAAATAAAAAGGGCAATGCTACTATCTCTTTTTCCACACTTGTGCTTCAAAGTAGCACCTTGTTCTTCATGTAGTGAGTCTCATATATTGTGCTTCAAAGTAGCAACATGTTTTTCATATAGTGAGTCTCATAAGTTGTCTTTTTATACTAGTGGGAATTTTTCGTTATAGAACTTGGCTTGTATATTCCTACGATGGGCTTCCTCAAAATGCCCTAGGTCTTCATGAGCAAGCAAGTTGGATGCACACCCACTAGTTTTCTTTTGTTGAGCATTCATAGCTCTAGTGCATCCGTTGCATGGCAATCCCTACTCCTCATGTTGACATCAATTGATGGGCATCTCCATAGCCCGTTGATTATCCTCGTCAATGTGATACTTTCTCCTTTTTGTCTTCTCCACACAATCCCCATCATCATATTCTATTCCACCCATAGTGCTATATCCATGGCTCACGCTCATGTATTGCGTGAAGGTTGAAAAAGTTTGAGATTATTTAAGTATGAAATAATTGCTTGGCTTGTCATCCGGGGTATAGAAGTTGGGAACATCTTTGTGTGACTAAAATGAAGCATAGCCTAACTATATGATTCTATAGGGATGAACTTTATTTTGTCATGCTATTTTGAGAAGACATGATTACTTTGATTAGTATGCTTGAAGTATTATTATTTTTATGTCAATATCAACTTTTGTCTTGAATCTTTCGGATCTGAATATTCATACCATGATTAAGAAGATTTACATTGAAATTATGCCAAAGTATCACTCCGCGTCAAAAATTCTCCTTTTATCATTTACCTACTCGAGGACGAGCAGGAATTAAGCTTGGGTGCCTGATACGTCTCCAACGTATCTATAATTTTTGATTGCTCCATGCTACTTTATCTATTGTTTTGGACTATAATGGGCTTTATTTTCCACTTTTATATTACTTTTGGGACTAACCTATTAACCGGAGGCCCATCCTGTAATTGTTGTTTTTGCCTTTTTCAGTATTTCGAAGAAACAGAATATCAAACGGAGTCCAAATGGAATGAAACCTTCGGAAACGTGATTTTCTCACCGAACGTGATCCAGGAGACTTGGACCCTACGCCAAGGAACCAGAGAGGCGGTCACGAGGGTGGGGGCGCCCCCCCCAGGGCGCGCCCGCCTCATGGGCCCCTCAAGCTCCACCGACGCATTCTTCCTCCTATATATACCTCACGCACTTCAAACGATCAGAACAGGAGCCAAAAACCTAATTCCACCGCCGCAACTTTCTGTATCCACTAGATCCCATCTTGGGGCCTGTTCCGGAGCTCCGTCGGAGGGGGCATCCACCATGGAGGGCTTCTACATCAACACCATAGCCTCCCCAATGAAGTGTGAGTAGTTTACTTCAGACCTTCGGGTCCATAGCTAGTAGCTAGATGGCTTCTTCTCTCTTTTTGGATCTCAATACAATGTTCTTCCCCTCTCTCGTGGAGATCTATTCGAGGTAATCTTCTTTTTTGCGGTGTGTTTGTTGAGACCGATGAATTGTGGGTTTATGATCCAGCTTATCTATGAATAATATTTGAATCTTCTCTGAATTCTTTTATGTATGATTGAGTTATCTTTGCAAGTCTCTTGAATTATCCGCTTGGTTTGGCCAACTAGATTGGTAGTTCTTGCAATGGGAGAAGTGCATGGCTTTGGGTTCAATCTTGCGGTGTCCTTACCCAAAGGATGTAAAGGGTTGCAAGGCACGTATTGTATTGTTGCCATCGAGGATAACAAGATGGGGTATTTATCATATTGCATGAATTTATTCCTCTACATCATGTCATCTTGCTTACAGGCGTTACTCTATTTTAACTTAATACTCTAGATGCATGCTGGATACCGATCGATGAGTGGAGTAATAGTAGTAGATGCAGAATCGTTTCGATCTACTTGTCTCGGACGTGATGCCTATGTACATGATCATACCTAGATAACCTCATAACTATGCTCAATTCTATCAATTGCTCAACAGTAATTTGTTCACCCACCGTAGAATACTTATGCTCTTGAGAGAAGCCACTAGTGAAACCTATGGCCCCCGGGTCTATTCTCATCATATCAATCTCCATCACTTTTATACTTGCTTTGTTTTACTTTGCCTTTTACTTTTCACTTTGCATCTTTATACCAAAAATACCACAAATATTATCTCTATCAGATCTCACTCTCGTAAGTGACCGTGAAGGGATTGACAACCCCTAATCGCGTTGGTTGCGAGTAGCTATCGTTTTGGGTAGGTACGAGGGACTTGTGCGTGGCCTCCTACTGGATTGATACCTTGGTTCCCAAAAATTGATGGAAATACTTACGCTACTGTGCTGCATCATCCTCTCCTCTTCGGGGAAAACCAACGCAAGCTCAAGAAGTAGCAAGCAACAGGGGGCCCACGAGGCAGTGGGCGCGCCCCCACCCTTGTGACCGCCTCTGTTACTTCTTGGAGTAGGGTCCAAGTCTCCTGGATCACGTTCGGTGAGAAAATCACGTTCCCGAAGGTTTCATTCCGTTTGGACTCCGTTTGATATTCCGTTTCTTCGAAACACTGAAATAGGCAAAAATAGCAATTCTGGCTGGGCCTCTCGTTAATAGGTTATTCCCAAAATAATATAAAAGTGGAAAATAAAGCCCAATATAGTCCAAAACAGTAGATAAAGTAGCATGGAGCAATCAAAATTATAGATACGTTGGAGACGTATTAGGCATCCCCAAGCTTAATTCCTGCTCGTCCTCGAGTAGGTAAATGATAAAAAAGAATTTTTGATGCGGAGTGATACTTTGGCATAATTTCAATGTAAATCTTCTTAATTGTGGTATGAATATTCAGATCCGAAAGATTCAAGACAAAAGTTTATATTGACATAAAAATAATAATACTTCAAGCATACTAACTAAGCAATTATGTCTTCTCAAAATAACTTGGCCAAAGAAAGTTATCCCTACAAAATCATATAGTCCTGCGATGCTCCATCTTCCCCACACAAAATATTTAAATCATGCACAACCCCGATGACAAGCCAAGCAATTGTTTCATACTTTAACATTTTCAAAACTTTTTCAATCTTCACGCAATACATGAGCGTGAACCATGGATATAGCACTATATGTGGAATAGAATGGTGGTTGCGGAGAAGAAAAAAGGAGGGAAGATAGTCTCACATCAACTAGGCGTATCAACGGGCTATGGAGATGCCCATCAATAGATATCAATGTGAGTGAGTAGGGATTGCCATGCAACGGATGCACTAGAGCTATAAGTATATGAAAGCTCAACAAAAGAAACTAAGTGGGTGTGCATCCAACTCGCTTGCTCACGAAGACCTAGGGCATTTGAGGAAGCCCATCATTGGAATATACAAGCCAGTTCTATAATGAAGAATTCCCACTAGTATATGAAAGTGACAAAATGAGAGACTCTCTACCATGAAGATCTTGGTGCTACTTTGAAGCACAAGTGTGGTAAAAGGATAGTAACATTGTCCCTTCTCTCTTTTTCTCTCATTTTTTTATTTGGGCCTTTTCTCTTTTTTTTCATTTTTCTCTTTTTTTTATTTTTATCTTTCGTCCGGAGTCTCATCCCGACTTGTGTGGGAATCATAGTCTCCATCATCCTTTCCTCACTTGGGACAATGCTCTAATAATGATGATCATCACACTTTTATTTTTCTTACAACTCAACAATTACAACTCGATACTAAGAACAAAGTATGACTCTATATGAATGCCTCCGGTGGTGTATCGGGATATGCAATGAAACATGAGTGACATGTATGAAAGAATTATGAACGGTGGCTTTGCCACAAATACGATGTCAACTACATGATCATGCTAGCAATATGACAATGATGGAGCGTGTCATAATAAACGGAACGGTGGAAAGTTGCATGGCAATATATCTCGGAATGGCTATGGAAATGCCATAATAGGTAGGTATGGTGGCTGTTTTGAGGAAGATATATGGTGGGTGTATGATATCGGCGAAAAGTGTGCGGTATTAGAGAGGCTAGCAATGATGGAAGGATGGGAAAAAGTGCGCATAATCCATGGACTCAACATTAGTCATAAAGAACTCATATACTTATTGCAAAAATCTAGAAGTTATCAAAGCAAAGTATTACGCGCATGCTCCTAGGGGGATAGATTGGTAGGAAAAGATCATCGCTCGTAACCAACCGCCACTCATAAGGAAGACAATCAATAAATAAATCATGCTCCGAGTTCATCACATAACGGTTCACCATACGTGCATGCTACGGGAATCACAGACTTCAACACAAGTATTCCTTAAATTCACAACTACTCAACTAGCATGACTCTAATATCACCATCTTGATATCTCAAAACAATTATCAAGCATCAAACTTATCTTAGTATTCAACGCACTCAAAAGAAAGTTTCACATATCTTGAATACCAAGTATATTAACATTAAGCAAATTACCATGCTATTAACGACTCTCAAAATAATCTAAGTGAAGCATGAGAGATAAATAGTTTCTTTAAAACAAATCCACCACTGTGCTCTAAAAGATCTAAGTGAAGCACTAGAGCAAAAATTATCACGCTCAAAAGATATAAGTGAAGCACTATGAGCAAAAGTATCAAGCTCAAAAGATATAAGTGAAGCACATAGAGTATTCTATCAAATTCCAATTTATGTATGGCTCTCTCAAAAGGTGTGTACAGCAAGTATGATTGTGGTAAACTAACAAGAAAGACCCAAATAATACAAGACGTTCCAAGCAAAACACATATCATGTGGTGAATAAAAATATAGCTCCAAGTAAATTATCGATGGAAGTAGATTTAAAGAGGGATGCCTTCCGGCATCCCCAAGCTTTGACTTTTGGTGTCCTTGGATTATCTTGGGGGTGCCATGGGCATCCCCAAGCTTAGGCTCTTGCCACTCCTTGTTCCATAATCCATCAAAAGAATTCACCCAAAACTTGAAAACTTCACAACACAAAACTCAATAGAAATCTCGTGAGCTCCGTTAGAGAAAGAAAACAAAAGACTACTTTAAGGTACTGTAATGAACTTATTCTTTATTTATATTGGTGTTAAACCTACTGTATTCCAACTTCTCTATGGATTATAAACTATTTTATTAGCCATAGATTCATCAAAATAAGCAAACAACACACGATAAACAGAATCTGTCAAAAACAGAACAGTCTGTAGTAATCAGGAACTAACGCAAACTTCTGGAACTCAAAAAAATCTACCAAAGTTATAAGACTTAGACAATTTGTTTATTGATCAGCAGCAATTGTAATCAGTATTTTATCTCGTTCTGGTGATTTTTAATAATTCGTGCACTGAGCGCATAGTTTCTGGAAATCACACCAAGATCAAATAACTATTATCCAAACAGATCCAATACGTCTAGCTTGGCACAAACAATAATTAAAACATAAAACCAAATCTAAAACAGAGTGTAGATGGATTATTTATTCCTAAACAAAAACAAAAGCAAAAAAACTAAAAATAAAATTGGGTTGCCTCCCAACAAGCGCTATCGTTTAACGCCCCTAGCTAGGCATAAAAGCAAGGATAGATCTAGGTATTGCCATCTTTGGTAGGCAATTATTCAATGAGGCATCTACCTCCTTTAGAATTTTCTTT
This sequence comes from Aegilops bicornis, assembly GCA_021605145.1. Taxonomy (NCBI): domain Eukaryota; kingdom Viridiplantae; phylum Streptophyta; class Magnoliopsida; order Poales; family Poaceae; genus Aegilops; species Aegilops bicornis. The sequence continues at coordinate 629,970,312 of CM038675.1, read as the reverse complement.
CTTTCTAGTAATTGTCAAATTTTCAGGCAAAAGATCGAAAAATTCATTCATAGCAAATGGTTCCTTAATGATGGCAAAAAGATTAGGATGAACACTTATAGATTTAAGATCCGCAGCTTCCTTACTAGATGATTCACCCTTATTCTTAGGAACATAAATAAGCTTAGTATTTTTAGTAGACGAACTTGGAGTGTTTTGTACGGAAGAAAAAGCGGTTCCCAAGTTGGTAATGATACCCACAAGTTTATCGATTCTTGTGGAATCTAGATTTATTTTCTCATTAACTATGGGTTCTTTTTCTTTAATATTTTTCAAAGTCATTCCTACCTTAGATCCATATTGGGTACTTTTATTGTGGATCTTTTTATCAAGATTTTCAATCGACTCAATGGTAGCAACTTTATTCTCAATAATTTCAAGTCTTTGTATAACATGCTCCAAAGTTAACATAGTTCCATTAACCAAAAGAGGTGGTGAGCCAAATAAATCTATTAAAGCATTATAAGAATCAAAAGTATGGCTACCTAAGAAATTCCCTCTGGTAATGGTATCAAGGATATATCTATACCAAGGATTAGCACCTACGTAAAAATTACGAAGAAGAACTGAAGTAGATTGCTTCCTGGTAGATCTATTTTGAGAATTGCAAATTCTATACCAAGCGTGTTTTAGATTTTCTCCCTCCCTTTGCTTAAAATTTAGAATTCTCGGGAGATAACGGAGAAGATATGAGACTAGTCATAACGACAAGCAAGCGAACTAACACACGAGCAAAAAACGGACGAGAAAAAAGGCAACGGGAAAAAGAGGAGGAGATTGGGAAAGAGAGGCGAATAAAACAGCAAGGGTGAAGTGGGGGAGAGGAAAACGAGAGGCAAATGGCAAATAATGTAATGCGAGAGATAGGGATTGTGATGGGTACTTGGTATGTTGACTTTTGCGTAGACTCCCGACAGCGGGCGCCGTAAATCCTTCTTGCTACGTCTTGAGCTTGCGTTGGTTTTCCCAAGAGGAGAGGATGATGCAGCAGAGTAGCGTAAGTATTTCTCTCAGTTTTTGAGAACCAAGGTATCAATCCAGTAGGAGGCCACGCACAAGTCCCTCGTACCTGCACAAAATGATAGCTACTCGCAACCAACGCGATTAGGGGTTGTCAATCCCTTCACGGTCACTTACCAACGCGATTAGGGGTTGTCAATCCCTTCACGGTCACTTACGCGATTAGGGGTTTTTGGTATTTTTGGTATATAGATGCAAAGTAAAAAGTAAAAGGCAAAGTAAAAGAAAAGCAAGTATTAAAGTGATGGAGATTGATATGATGAGAATAGACCCGGGGGCCATAGGTTTCACTAGTGGCTTATCTCAAGATCATAAGTATTCTACGGTGGGTGAACAAATTACTGTTGAGCAATTGACATAATTGAGCATAGTTATGAGCATATCTAGGTATGATCATCTATATAGGCATCACGTTCGCGACAAGTAGACCGAAACGATTCTGCATCTACTACTATTACTCCACTCATCGACCGCTATCCATCATGCATCTACAGTATTAAGTTAAAAACAGAGTAACACCTTAAGCAAGATGACATGATGTAGAGGAATAAATTCATGCAATATGATAAATACCCCATCTTGTTATCCTCGATGGCAACAATACAATACGTGCCTTGCAACCCTTTCTATCACTGGGTAAGGACACGGCAAGATTGAACCCAAACTACGCACTTCTCCCATTGCAAGAACTACCAATCTAGCCGGCCAAACCAAACGGATAATTCGAAGAGACTTGCAAAGATAACCAATCATACATAAAAGAATTCAGAGAAGATTCAAATATTATTCATAGATAAGCTGGATCATAAACCCACAATTCATCGGTCTCAACAAACACACCGCAAAAAGAAGATTACATCGAATAGATATCCACGAGAGAGGGGAGAACATTTTATTGAGATCCCAAAAGAGAGAAGAAGCCATCTAGCTACTAGCTATGGACCCAAGGTCTGAAGTAAACTACTCACACTTCATCGGAGGGGCTATGGTGATGATGTAGAAGCCCTCCATGGTGGATGCCCCCTCGTGAACTCCTAACAGGCCCCAAGATGGGATCTCGTGGATACAGAAGTTGCGGCGGTGGAATTAGGTTTTTGGCTCCTGTTACGATCGTTTGGGGTAATGAGGTATATATAGGAGGAAGGAGTATGCGTCGGTGGAGCAACAGGGGGCCCACGAGGCGGGGCACGCCCCCACCTCGTGACCGCCTCTGTTACTTCTTGGAGTAGGGTCCAAGTCTCCTGGATCACGCTCGTGAGAAAATCACGTTTCCCAAGGTTTCATTCCGTTTGGACTCCGTTTGATATTCCGCTTCTTCAAACACCAAATAGGCAAAAACAACAATTACAGGCTGGGCCTCCGGTTAATCGGTTAGTCCCAAAAATAATATAGAAGTGGAAAATAAAGCCCAATATAGTCCACAACAGTAGATAAAGTAGCATGGAGCAATCAAAAATTATAGATACGTTGGGGACGTATCAGCGACCAGGGCGGAAACGCGTCGCCACCGGAGAAGGAGGGGGAAGGGGAGCACGGGAAGACGAGGCGCCGGGGGTGTCCTTGCCCTTGCCCTTGCCATTGCTGCTGCTGAAGAGGCCCATGGGCGTGCTAGGGTTTGCGGTCACCGGCGAGGAAGCAAAGGGAGTGGTGGGGTGGCCAGATGTGGACGGGAGAGGTGGATGAGGCCGACCCCGCTGCACGCGTGGTTAAAAAAGGACGCTTCCACTGGCTGACGCGTGGGCCCGCTGTTGGTGGTCGTCATAAATAAGACGACCGGTTGCGGTTGGGTGGCCGTCAGGTGGGGACGCGGCGGACGACAAGGAGACGCGCGGCGCGTCCGCTTCGCGTCCGGGCCGATGCATTCCAGGCGCAATTTTGGGCCGGAAATGGGTCAGCGCGGACGCCAGGAGGACCCGATTTGAGTTTGGGTCGGCGCGTTGGGCCGCCACTTTTGTCCGCGCCAATCCAAATAAACGCGGGCGGACAAAATGGGTCGCCCCATTGGAGTTGCTATTACAATAATCAAATAATTCTCAAACACTTAGACGCGGTGCATTAATTATTTTGTTTTTGTTTTTTATATAAATAAAGAAATCAATCAATAAGAGATGTGAGACGTGTATACTTTCAATGACTTAAGACTACCAAACACGACATGTAGTGGTTAGTTCATTGCATGCAGTGCTATTAGTTATGAGTAGTAAATAAACATTAAGTTCTTTCGTTTTTTCCTCTGTCTTGGTCACGGAGCACAACCTAAAATGACTTGACTAGCCACAATGGAGAGTAATTTAGACTAGTAACATGCATATGTTACTAGTCTATGTTACTACCGGCACCTGTCCTACTCAAGATTCGTGTTCAAGCCTAGTCTATGTTATCTCATAGCCGGTTTGAGCCTCAGGTCGAAGTCTGGGCAACCTTTTAAGATTCAAGCCAGCCTGCAGCGCCATTTTGTGCCTTGATCTTAGAAAATTCAAACCGGCCTAGAGTGCCATATCGTTGGGATTGAGCTTCAGTGTCTTAAAGGCACCTACCTTTAGGTCTATGACAGGTGGGCCAGGCACCTACTAGGCCCACCTGTTATAGACCCAAAGGCAGTTGCCTTAAGGCACCGAAGCAACGTCCATCTTGTTGCCTTCAGCCAGCCATACGCCTTGTTACAAAAAGACAAAACGAGGGATTGGGCGGCTATGTTGGCTCTGCTCGCGTTTCTAGAGAGTATAAACCCCATGGATTGATCAGTGATCACAGTTCATGCGCCCAAAGGTTTTCGAAGATACTCGTTCAGGTTTTTTCTTAAAGAAATCATAATCATACAGGTCAACAAAAGCAACAATTTTACTTCGCACTGGAGATTTCTTTTTTGAGCGGACTGGAGATTTGTTAACTCTTGTGCTTTTGGTCGGCAATGCGGGAGTGAACGAAAGCACCAGGCGAAAGCATCACCTATACTATGGCCCTGATCGGTACTCCGGTACTCCTCCGTGGCCGCAAAATCCTAAACTCCGCCAGCAGCTTCCGATCCCCAGCTTCTCACGAGATCGCCGCGATCGATCGATCCGTTGGGCAGCACAGCTTCTCTATCGCTAGCACTGGCCTGGGCTGGCGACCCATTTGGGCTGGATATGGCCCGACTAGGGAGGAACTCACTTGGCGCTTGCTGGATGTGTCGCTCGTGAAATAAGAATCGAACCGGTACGCTCACTTGGCGGTGGCATCCCCATGTAATTTTGAACAAACTCCAACTCCTCGAGAAGCTGGGAGCACCGAATGACCAGCTCACCGGCTTCTCTCGCTAAACTACAGGAGTGGACGCGTTCGGCTGGACTCCACGCGTGGAGTCAAGAATTTGAGAAGTCACACAATTACCGAACACGCCCTATACCTAGGCATGGCCAGCCTACCTGACGACCCGACCTGAGCCCGGCCCAAAAATACTAGGTCGGGCGGGCCAACTTGAGTTTTGGGATCGGCTCGCCTGAATTCGAGCCGTGCTCGGTTTCCATTTCCAGCCCAAAAATAGTCCTACTGGCCCGACCACCGTGTTCTATCTACATCTCAGAATTTTATGTATCGAGGTCCCGCCCAAATACCATATAAAATGGCCACAAAGCTTCCCCTTCAGATGCAACCCTATTCGACGACATTTCTGCCTCAAGTCCTCGCTCAACCACCATATAAAATGGCCATAAAACTTCCCTGCCTTGTTTGCAACCCTATTTGATGACATTTCTGTCTTGAAGTCCCAGCTCAACCGCCATATTAAAATGGACACAAAACATCCCCTGCTTTGTTTGCAGCCCTATTAGACGACATGCACGATGCAAAGTCAAGAACGCATAGGTGCTCGCTCCCGTTTCTTCTTGGTGTGGGCCGGCCCATACCTAGATAGCTAGGATTACCATGGTGCGATACGTATATAGCGTTATTAATTTATATTCTCCGGTTAGTTTTTTTGGAAACCTATCTGTTTCGGTTGTTTCTATTAAACTATTTTCAATCTTTTAAACAATTTTTCGATAATTAAAATGTTCGTGAATTCAAAAATATTCATTAATAAAAAATTCCATCATAAAATGTTTAAAATTTGAAAATTATGCTCACAAATTTCATAAAATGTTTTCAATTTTCTTTTGGAAAATCTCAAATACAAAACAAAATCAGAAGTCAAACATTTTCCGCGAATTTCAAAAAAGGTTTGCAAAAAAAAATTGTTTCTGAATTCTTAAATTAGTTGAAAATTTGAATTTTTTTTTGCAAATTCAAAAATATATCCATGAAATAAAAAGACTCGTGAATTTTAATAAATATATGATTAAAAAATCTTTTGTGAATTTTAGAAAATGTTTGTGAACTAAAAATTGTTCAAATTTTAAAAAACTTTCCCGAATTTCAAAAAATAATCCAGTTTTAAAAAATATCACTAATTTGAGAAAATGTTCCTAGCTTTAAATATTATACTTGAAAATTTTAAAAGTTGTTAGGTTTAAAAATGTTCACAAATATGAAAGGTTCTTGAATTTAAAAAATATTTCACAAAATTTAAATGTAAAAACTAATAAGAAAAAGGAAAATATAAGAAACAAAAAACCTGGAAGAAAACTGGAAAAAAATGCGCAAATAGATGAATGGGCCGGTCCATTACTGTGTGCGGGGGCGCTTGTTTGGTCGCTATCTTCCGACAGCGCGGAGAATAGGATCCACCACCACAATGAGCGGCGCAACACGCATGGTCGCCAACTACCAGAGCCAAGTTTACGTAGGAACAATGGAACCCAGCTGTAGCGCACGGCCGACATGTTTTGTTCATAGACTAACACACAGTCACTACAAGAAATATGTCAACTTGTGACCTTGACTATTGGTCACTGAAAGGTCATTTCATTTGCGACCTTTTTTTGACCAAAAACAGAAGGTCAAAAGTTGGGGGTGGTTAACTGACTATAGCGACCTTCTCTGTGAGAAGGTCGTGGGACGCTATTTACCAAAATATTGCTCTTGTGGCGTTTTGGTCACTAGCAACCTCCCCAGCCACGTAGGCATCCAGCGTGGCAAGCTGATGTGGCACAAGATTCAGCCCGGTCCAATTCGGTTTTCTACATGGGCCTAGCCCAACAATTCAGCCTATTTGTGTTTTTTTGTCTGTCAATTTTTGGTTGGGTTCATGGGCCAAGCCCAATATTGCAGCCCTTTTATTGTTGGGTTGTGGCCTTCCTGTCTAAACGGATTTAGTTTTTCTTTTTTTCCAAAAGAAAGGTCCACTAGTCAGATGGGTCCCAGTTGTCATCATCAGTTGGCTGTAGCCTTTTCAAAGCGCGATACAGAATACAATTTTGCACATATATATTGTTGAGAAATTTTCATAATTTTGCTGTCAAAGCAGCATGTACACAAGAATACAATTTTGCTATCAAAGCAACATTTCAAACGTACATCTTCATGACATTGTACATAAAAACCAGCAATAAAAAGATTACAATATGCCATTTGGCTCAGATCTTGCATGCGCAGCATCTCACGTTCATGTACAGGAGAGGAGGAGGGGCTTGAGTTGTCCTAAAGGACACAAAAAGTAGAGGTATTATTTTGGACAATAAGCTCCAAGACAACATTGTAGGCTATTAACATAAAATAAGTTATTATCAGGTTAAGCCTCCTTAGTTTAGTGATCACCATGAGATAGATAGCAGTACATTTGTTATACAGAGCAGCAACAATCAAAATAACAGAAAATTAAAATATAAGTGTGGCAGCGCCTAGAACATTTGCTAGAAAGAACATGCTTCCACCTTGTTTTAACAGAACTTTTAAACTTAATAGTAATGTGCATCCATGGCATCATCAGTCTTAACCAAACCAGAGCAAGTAAAGGAGCCAATAGTCCTAATTCAGGTCATGTTATCATATCAGGTATTGCATAAAGACATGATTCACACTTTCACAGATGTGGTAGACAGAGATGTGGAAGCCTTTCTAAATTGGCGCAGCTCCAATTAAATTAAGCTTAGAGGAAGGCAATAAGCGAACAGTCTTAAGATGTAGTACCAAACAACAGTGAACACTAATGGGAAACATCAACCTCTCTTTTGTTTGCGAATGGGAGATATCAACCTCAGTTTGCAGCAAGACATAGTACACAGTTATCTCTTCTATGAAGACATGCACATTTTGATAGCCAAATGAGATAGATAGAAGTACATATGCCAACAAAAGTGTGCACATGTGGTCTACTGAATTCAAGTAAAAAATGCATTCCAGACTTGAAAAGAAGAAGGGATTGCTAAGGGATTGCTAGGTGTCAGTGGAACTGATTAAAATTAAGTGCATTCTCCGATAATGTGTGGTTGGTTATGAAAACTGCTGCACATACCCCTGTTCCATCCTTCGTGTTGTAGTCAGTCCCATAAACCATCAGCCACTAGGCCTACCAATCACTTGAACCCAAACTAAAAATAGAAGAACTACATGGGAAGTTATTTATGCTGTAATTTTACTAACATGGGAAGTTATTTAGTGAATAGAACCGGAGCGGAGGAGACAACGATGCACATGATGAACATCAACCAATTTAACAGCAGTGTGGCTCAAAGGTAGTATGAGAGTAGTGGACCATTACCTTCTTCTCTTCTTGGCCAGATTTGATGAACATCCTGCAAATAGGGAAGGAAGCAAACAGGACACAAGACTTAGGAACACATTCGTAGCAACAAAATGTGGTTGGCAACGGCAATTCGTAATAATTTGGTTTGTGATATACCTTAGGAAGGTCTTAGCGGTAGGATTGCCCATCTCAAACTTGAGATTGTTTAGTATATCCCTCTCCATCTTAATAGCTGCACATGCCCACAAGAAACCAGATCAGCATTCTAGCTAGGGTCGACCAATTGCAAGATCTCACAAATGAACCAAGCAAGCAAGAGAAGAACACACACCTCCTGCTTCATGTAGGTGTTGTCGGTGATGTAGTAGAAGTCCTCCACATTTGGGGGGCTGATCTCCTCGTACTTACTGGATCCACACAAAGGATCTGAAGTCAGGCTCATATCTTGATTTAATCAACACTCGGCACGTAAATGAGGATAAAACGGGGCTTACGAGGCAATGAGCATGGCGAGACGCCGAGGAGCTGCAGCTTCGGCGGTTGAGGGAGTTGGACGAGAGGAAGCGGTCGATGTAGGAGACGGTGAGGTAGAGCGTGTCGGAGACGAGCTTGTACTCCTCGGCGACCTCGACGAGCCAGCCGACGAGGATGCCGCGCATATTGGGGGTGACGTCCACCTGCACCCTCTCGATGTAATCCGCCGCCGTCTCGCCTGGACCTGTAACGCAGTCACGCAGCTCATCAGAACCTTGCGACGAACGAGGAAATTGATTAAACCGATGTGATCGAGGAAGAACGGCGCATACCTCCATGGATCGGAGGTAGGAGTAGATGTCGGACGCGTACGGAGCGCAGAGCTGCGGGTCGCCGGTCTCGTCGACCGCGTCCGTCACCGGCTTGGACGCAGGGAGGGATAGGGTGGCGGATCTGGCCGCAGAAACCTAGTGGATGGATGGATCCCGGGCGAGAGGAGAGCAGGTGGGGTGGCTACACTAGCTTCTACGGGATTAGAGGATGGGATCCGCGCCGTGATCCGGACGGGAGCAGGACGGGATCTACACGAGGCCGTCGTCGGGGTTTGTGGTGTGGTGGAGGCGGCCGTGAGGAGGGGAGGAGGAGATGGCGAGGGAGGGAGGGCGCCGCCGCCGGCGAGGGGATGGTAGGATTAGAGAGGGGTGGCTGCGTCGATCTTGATCGGGGAGAGAGAGGGAGGCGGCGGGCGGGCGGAAGGAAGGGAGGAGAGGTTAGTGGATCTGGGTAGGGTTTGGTGCGGTGGATTTCCTCAGATGGATGGATGGATGGATGGTGGGATTGCCAGCAATGGATGGTAGGATTTCTGCCATGTCATCGATCCGTGTGACATGTGGTTCCCCCAATCAGAGTCTAGCTTATGTAATTGTGTTGTTTCTCTTTTGTTTCTTTTATATTTTTTACACTCTTATTTCGGGTAAACACTCAATATATTAGCTTCATGTTGTATGTAAATGACCCAATATTGTGTTCATATGTGTATCTTAGGATTTCAAACAATGATGATATTGTGGTCTTCATTTGCATTGCACACAAAAATCATTTTCCATTTTTCGAGTGTCCAACATGTTTTTAAGGACCTGTCATATATTTGTTGCAAAATTAGACCACACCATTTTAAAAAAATACTATGATATATTTAATGCACAATTGACCAAATGGTTGGGTGTCAAAGGTTTCGATCCACCTCTCGTGAAAAAGACAAATTTCCGTCAATTCAGCTGGAAGTGGGTCAAATTTGAACTGCAGCTACCTCGTAGTTTGCTCTTTAATTTTTTCAAAAATCATTTCTAGGTACAAAAATATCTATTTAATCAGAGAAACACCAAAAACATTCCAAGATTCAACCATTAACTAGGAATGGTCAAGCCCGCCGTTTTGACCGCATTTTGAAACGGGCATAAAAAATTCAAAAAATCAAAAATTGGAAAACCTTCGCATTGTGTCATTATATGTGACCAAGTTTCCAAGAAAAATAACAAACTTGTAATACGGAAATTATTTTTAAAAAGTGTTCTAAAAAATGAGCTATCATGTGTGAAGATTCATGGCTTTCAAGCCAAATGATCAATCTTATGGCCACATTCATGGCATAGTTTGTTCAAATGATCTCATATTGTGCACAAGGGTGCATCTTGGAATTCCAAACAATGTTGCCTAAGGGAGTTTTCACTTTCATTGCACAAAAGAGCCATTTTCCATTTTTCGAGTGCCCAAAAGGAATTTTTTGTGAAGGACCTCCCAAATAATTGTTGCAAATTGGACCAAATCAATTTTCTAAAATACTAGGACATATTTAATGCACAATTGACAAAATGGTAGGGTGCAAAAGTTTTATCCACCTCTCGTGAAAAGAGAAATTCCACCGATTCTGTGGAAGCGGGTCAAATTTGAACTGTAGCTGCCTCGTAGTTTGCTATTTATTTTTTCCAAAAATCATTTCTAGGTACATAATTATCTATTTAATCAGAGAAACACCAAAAAAAATTTCAAGATTCAACCACTAGCTAGGAACGGTCATTCCCGCCGTTTTGACCGCATTTTGAAACGGGCATAAAAAATTCAAAAAAATCAAAAAATTGGGAAACCTTCGCATTGTGTCATTATATGTGGCCAAGTTCCCAGGAAAAATAACAAACTTGTAATACGGCAATTATTTTAACAAAGTGTTCTCAGAAACGAGCTATCAAGTGTGAAGATTCATGGCTTTCAAGCCAAATGATCAATCTTATGGCCACATTCATGGCATAGTTTGTTCAAATGATCTCATATTGTGCACAAGGGTGCATATTGGAATGAAAAACAATGTTGCCTAAGTAATTTTTCATTTTCTTTGGACGAAAAAACCATTTTCCATTTTTCGAGTGCCCAAAAGGAAATTTTTTTGTGAAGGACCTCCCAAATAATTGTTGCAAAATTGGACAAAATCAATTTTCTAAAATACTAGGACATATTTAATGCACAATTGACAAAATGGTAGGGTGCAAAAAGATTTCATCCACCTCTCGTGAAAAAGAGAAATTCCTTCACGATTCACCGAAGCGGGTCAAATTTGAACCGTAGCTGCCTCGTAGTTTGCTATTTATTTTTTCCAAAAATCATTTCTAGGTACATAAGTATCTATTTTATCAGAGAAACACCAAAAAAATTCCAAGATTCAACCACTAGCTAGGAACGGTCATTCCCGCCATTTTGAATGCATTTTGAAACGGGCATAAAAAATTCAAAAAAATCAAAAAATTGGGAAACCTTCGCATTGTGTCATTATATGTGGCCAAGTTCCTAGGAAAAATAACAAACTTGTAATACGACAACTATTTTAAAAAAGTGTTCTCAGAAACGAGCTATCAAGTGTGAAGATTCATGGCTTTCAAGCCAAATGATCAATCTTATGGCCACATTCATGGCATAGTTTGTTTAAATGATCTCATATTGTGCACAAGGGTGCATATTGGAATGGCAAACAATGTTTCCTAAGTAAGTTTTCATTTTCTTTGGGCGAAAAAACCATTTTCCATTTTTTGAGTGCCCAAAAGGAGGTTTTTTTGTGAAGGACCTCCCAAATAATTGTTGCAAAATTGGACCAAATCAATTTTCTAAAATACTAGGACATATTTAATGCACAATTGACAAAATGGTAGGGTGCAAAAAGTTTTGATCCACCTCTCATGAAAAAGAAAAATTTCCATGGAATTCGGTTGGAAGCGGGTCAAATTTGAACTGCAATGCCTCATAGTTTGCTATTTATTTTTTCCAAAAATCATTTCTAGTTACATAAGTACCTATTTAATCATAAATACATGGTTTGGTGGCGATACGTCGAGGTTTGGGCGGTGGCAGAGGGCCCCAACTCTAGAGCGCGTAAACTCAAGATGCCAGCGTGATCACCAGCGTGATCGTGGCGTTGCCATGTGTTACGGGCAGCCTAGGCATGTCTAGTGGGTTGGGCACTCCCTGTAGGTGCTAGGAAGAAAATTACAACATAAGATTCTCACGAGGAGACCGATCGATGCTCAAACATGAATTAGCAGCCAAGAGTTTGATTAGCGGTTCGGAAATGTACATGGCTAATGGGCGTGAGTTTTGGTGAGGATGATCGATTACTAAGAAGACCGTCTTCACAAATTTTCAGCTCAAAAGGAGGGGCCTAGGTGGTACTTGCTTTGCAAACTACCACACTGTACATAAATACGAATGTTGAAGCTCGGCTCAAAATAATGAATGGATTGAGCTGGCATTTGGTGGAGGATGGTTATTTGGGCATAGGAAAGCACTGTACAAAATGGATACTATTTGGACATGCCAAAGTGGTACTTCCTTCACAAACTGTTGTTCCGAACAGAATAGGAAAATGAATATTTTTGAATTATTTTTGAACTAGGCAAGGAAGGTTTTTACATATTTGATGAAGATATGACCCAAAGAATTTATGAGGTTTTTTTTGGGAATTTTGGGAATGACAAAAATATAGGTTGCTTCACAACCTAGGGCAAAAACTGCCACATGGACATGACACATAGGCAAAACTGACGAGGTGGCGCCTAGTCATAGCAACCCACCACAATTTACAAGGCTATGACCATCTATATTGGTGTTAACAACTAGAAATAAGGCAGCGGACTAGCACTGTTTGCTTTATGACCTTTTCGTGTAAGGAAATTACGACCTTTCTGACCAAAATGGTCGCAATGGTTTAGGGTTTGGAGCCCCTCGAACAGCTTTTGACCAATTGGTCTGAAATGGTCATAGATCTATGACCAATTCTTCCAGGGTCACTCACAGAAGGTCACTAGTTGACATATTTCTTGTAGTGAGTGGCCAAGCTAGCGAGGAAGAGCTGAGGGGGCAAATGATGAAAATAATTTTTTGGAGGGACCAAAAACTGCATTTCTCTGAATTTTTGCATCCAAAATAGACTTTATTGAGAAAAAAGTTCATGGGTTGGAGGGCCATGGCCCCTGCAGCAATAGACATAGCTCCGCCAGTGCTAACATATACTCTCTCCGTCCAAAAAAGCTTGTTCCTCAAATGGATGTATCTAGCACTAACTTGATGCTAGAAACATCCATTTGAGGGACAAGCTTTTTCGTACAGAGGGAATATCAGCTTTGCATGTATCTTACTTGAGGATGCCGAGTGCACTCTTAGTGAAACTTCAGCACTCACCATTTCGATCTGTTCAAAATAGTAACCGTTATTATAGCGATTTTGATCGAAAAACCCTTTTCTAAGGAAGAAATTAAAAATGTTATTATGGGCCCCCATAGTGGTGCACCCGGGCCTGATGGGTTGTCCTTCTTTTACCAACAGTTTTGGGATGTTATTAATCAAGATTTTATGGCCTTGCTAAGATATTATGAAAGTAGTACCTTGGATATTTATAGAATGAATTTTGCTCACCTTACACTTATCCGTAAAGAACCTAATGCTAAAGAGATGAAAAAAATATGGGACTGACTACTAGTCAGTCGACTGAATTTGTATATGGGTCACTCACTTTTTTTACCCCATAGAACGTGTGGTGTGATGTGGTGTGTCATGTGCGTGCGTGTGCGAGCTAGCTAGCTTCGGCTAGCCGTGGTGCGTGAGCTAGCTAGCTCCAGCTAAGGCCCATGCGTGAGCTAGCTAGCTCAGCGTCGTCACGTGAGCTTGCTAGCTCCGGCTTTGTCAGTGCTTGAACTGGCTGGCCATGGTTAGTAGCATGATATTGCATTGCACAAAAGAAGAAACAAAATGTAAAAAATGCATATATTTTTTTGAAAAGGAGGAAAGCCCCCAACTTCTGTATTAGAATAATGCAAGCAACCAATTTATCAACCAAAAGTACGTAAACAGAGTCTGAGGTTTAGAACTAGCTCACGAAAGGAGCACAAGAAGAGTAAAGATAAAAAGATGTCACTGTCGGCGAAAAATCAGTCTACAGTGACTAAAGACCTAGCCTTCGTATTACACTTTCAAAAAAAAACACTAAAACTAAATCAAAATAATTAAATTTTCTAAGAAAGAATGAAACCCTTTAAGAAGAAAGATAAAATAAAAATGAAAACACTTTCAAAACTTGCACATAATTTGCATTAATATTACACTTCTTGAAATATGCAAAGAAAAAGCATATAATAGTGCATTTTTTGCACTCTACTATAATTTTCATAGTATAACTGAAATAATGTATTTCCTTTAAGAAGAACACAACAAAAAAACTTGCGCATAACTTTGCACCGAAATTGCACTTTATCGAATTATGCAAAAATAATCATATAATCATGGAATTTTGGCACATATTATATAGTATTTGTTTGTATAAAATTACACTCAGCCAAAAACGCACAAAAAAATAATAACCAATAAAGGAAAGGAAATAGGAAAAATAAAAACCCATAGAAACAGAAAACAGAAATAAAAAAAGTGAAGCAAAAATACCCTTAAATAGAAAGAAAATGATATAAACAACTAAAACAAAATAATGAAAAAATTTGCACACAATCCGCACATAAATTGTGCTTTGTTATAATATGCAAGAATAAACACATAATAGTGAAAAAATTCACAAAAACAAAATTATCTAAAGAAAGAATGAATTAGTGGCATTGGTATTTGATCCATGGTGTCTCTACTTCTCCGGATCAAAATAATGAATTAGTGGTATCGGTATTAACGTTTAAGAAGAACGAAAAGTAAAAATAATAATAATGATAACATTTGCACATGGTTTGAATAGAAATTGCGCTTTTTTATAATATGCAAAAATAAGCATAAATAGTGAAAATTCACAAAACAAATCCTTAGTAGGAATGAATTAGAGGTATTGGTATCACCGTTGAAGAATAAAGAAAATGAAATAAAAACATAAACAAAATTAAAATAGTGAAGTTTTCTAAGAAACAATGAATTAGTGTCATTGGTTTCCCATTAAAGAAGGAAGGAACTGAAAATAATAAAACAAATAATGAAATATTTTGCAAACTATTTGCACAGAAGTTGCACATTTTTAGTGTACATATAATCATGAAATTTTGGCACATATTATATAGTATTTTTTTGTATATAATTGCACTTAGCCAAAAACCCACAAAAAACAAAAATAACCAATAAAGGAAAGAAAATGGGGAAAAGAAAAACCCATAGAAACAGAAAACAGAAATAAATAAAAAAATATCCAGAAAATAGAAATAAAACCAACTAACAAAGAGAATCAGAAAAACAAAAGCAAAAGCACCTAAAAACAAAAAGGTATTAAAAAAGTCAAGGGAGAGTGTGGAGGGCTGGATTGCACAGTTGATGGGCTTCGGCCCAGAAAGAATTCGACTGACCCAAATAAGGGGTCAGTCAAAAGAAGAAAGAAGCCCACACAACACACAACACAAGTCAGAAAAAAAAGCAGCACGAATCTTACAGAAAAATCCAATGGCCACAAATTTCAGTGACCCAAAAATGAAATTTCAGCTGACTGAAAAGTAGCTAAATTGAAAAAATATAGACCTATTAGTTGAAGAAATTACTCTGTTAAAGAATGTAGCAAGGCTATGAGCAATAGAGTTTCACCTATTGGCCAATGGTTGCCAACTTCGGTCACATGAACAGGCACCAAATATTTGCATCTCAGTCAAATTATTCTGGTGAGAGCATTTTGATCCCTACTAATTCTCGCAAGAAAAAGAAAAAACTCCCCGTGCCAAAGTACTCCCTTGTAAGCGTTTAGATCACTATATAAAGAGAGAGTATGCGAGAAACGCACTCGTTTCACGCATATAGCTTGATCGCATGACATATTTATCGTTACTTGGTCGTCAAAAGTGGTGGGATGCTCTGCTCGTTTCTGAAGTAGTCGTCGGGATCCACCTTGCCCTTGGCCACCGCGAGGCTCCGGAAGTTATCCTTGAAGTACTTCTCGCCCCATACCTTACCGGCCTGGTAGCTGGTGACGTTCCCCACAACCACATTCTGGCCCAGGTCAAGGTCCCTGTAGTTCACATACGCCTCCCTGGGGTTGCTGCTCACGTACGGCCCCATGAACGCGTAGAAATCTCTGAGCCATCTCGTCTGCGCCGATCCGTCCGTGGCAGCCGACCAGAAATTCATGTACTGGATGTTGTACAGCACCCCACCACGGTGCGGGAACGGCGTCGCCGACTCCGGGAGGCTGCCGATCTTCCCGCCGTAAGGGTCCATGATCACCAGCCCGGCGTCCGGCTTGGCGAGCCAGGCGAAGATCTTCACCCACACGTCCTTGGGAATGGCCCGACGGACGTAGTCGGACGTGGCCTTGCTGAAGGACCTCGTGGCGGTGGTCCGGTTCAGGATGTCCTCCACGGTGGCGGCGCTGCCCAGGTAGATGTACGGCACGGACTGGATCCACGTCACCTCCTTGCAGTGCGTCCGGTTCAGGCCGAGCTCCGGGAAGCGGCTGCGCATCAGCGGCAGCAGCGTGTCGGGCGTCCCCAGGTACATGGACTCGAAGTTGGCCGCCTGTTTCTGCGCCAGCACCCTGATGAAAAGGTCTTCGGGGAGAGCTGGGGCTACCTCTTGCCATCTGGTGAGGATGTCTACGGCGCCCTCGTCGACGGACTTTGTGACGCTGAACATTGTCACTGTCGGCGGGACGGGAACGAGCTTCACCTTCGACGAGAGCACGATGCCGAAGCTCTCGCCGCCGCCACCGCGGATGGCCCAGAACACGTCCGTCCCCATGGCCTGCTTGTCCAGCAGCCTCCCATTGGCGTCGACAAGCGTGGCGTCCAGGACGTTGTCGATGGCGACGCCGTACTTGCGCAGCAGCATGCCGAACCCGCCGCCGCTGAAATGGCCGCCCACGCCGATCGTCGGGCACAGGCCGGCCGGGAAGGCCAGCAGCTTGCTCGCCTTCGAGATGGCGTAGTACAGCTCCCCGAGCGTCGCGCCGGAGTCCACCCACGCGGTGGCCGCCTTCTGGTCAACGCACACGGAGCGGAGGTTGGCCAGGTCGACCACCGCGAACACCTCGGGGCGCGCGGACCGGTACGAGAGGCCCTCGTAGTCGTGCCCGCCGCTGCGCACGCGGACGCGCACGTCGTTCCGACGGCCGCAGACGACGGCGGCCTGGACGTGGGAGGCGTTGGTCGGCGTGACGATGCAGACCGGCCTCACCGTGCCAGGCGTGGAGAACTTGGGGTTCCGGATGGAGGACACCAGGACCGAGGTGAACGAAGGCGAGCTCCGCGTGTATAACAGCTGCCTGGGTATGGCCGCCGAGAGGCATTGGATGAAGCCATCGGAGGAAGCTAGGGAAGGGACGGATGCATAGCAAGAGAGGAGGCTGAAGAGGAACGCCAGAGCAAAGCTCCGAGACGAGACCATTGTTTGTTTCGTCGCCTGATCCTTTGGAAAAGAATAGGGTGAAGCCATGGTCTTAGCCTCTTAGGGTCGCATGCATATATGGGATGTACCATGTACGCCACTAGGCGCCATTACAGGGAATTACAGATTGATTCGGGTGGTTATGTCCACATTCATACTCTTGCTATACATGGAAGGTAATTTGGCATTGACCACCGAATCACATCACATTAGGCGGAGTATCAATTACTACTCCCTCTGTAAACTAATATAACAACGTTTAGAATGCTATAGTTTACGGAGGGAGTACTACATATTCTAACACGTTTGCCTTTGTCGCAGATGATGCAGTGCTCACTGCTGTTTCAATACTTGCATGGTGTCGCGCTCAACACATACCCTACTTTGACGAGTACTTCACCATCAGTCTCCAGCTAGCAACTCTGTACAAATCAAAGTCATGGTCAACTCCCAAGTAGTGGAGTAGTCGGTATAAATAGATGGCTGGGGACTAGTGGATTAATCTGAGCGCTGTGGGACCTAGTTTTGACTCTGACCAATAGGAACATGGGATACTTGAGCAATCAGATCGTCTGGTTGGTACAGCGGCACCCGTGTGAACAGAGTAGACCACGGAGCCGTCTCATCATTCATGCTGCGGATTCGGTTAGGCCGCGTTTGGTTCATATCTTTATTTTAGAGCGTTTTACACACTTGTCTCAGTTGGCTCTGGTTAGGCAAATACAGACTAAAAACCAACATCTGCATGTAGTTTGGTTGCCTGCATTAGGCTTTCTACATAAGGGAATCAACTGATCAGCACGTTGTTTGGTTGCCTGCGTCGCTGTTGTTAAACAAGCAACATGTTGTTTGGTTGTAAAACGGATAAAGATGTGATCACCACTTCTCACTAGTGTTGATCTTACCACACGCACTGAACATTGTTTTGTCCTAGCTAGAAAACAAATGACAGTTTATCCTAACTATTAGCAAATGACATTACAAGTTATTAAGAGCCAACATGACTGAATAAGGAAAGTTCAATGATGCAAACTAGGTGCAAGTTCATTCGCTTCCTCTTCCTCTGTTGCTGATGTGTTGCTTCCTCTTCCTCGCTTCTGCTGCTGCCTCTTTCTTCTTCTTCCTCTTGTTCTTCTGCTTTAGATCCTTGTCTGACCTCTGTTATCCCACATTGCCTGAGCCCACTTCAACCTTTTGTTCTTCCACGCTTCGTTGTCGAATGCCTCCACACCATGGCTGGAGCTGATCACCTCATCAGGAGTCACATCTTCCTCCTCCGGCACAAATTCATCAACTCCCCATTGCAGGATCTAGTTGTGAATGATGCAAAATGCAAGAACAAGCTTCACCTGTGTAAGGTAAGGGTGAAATGGCTTCTGAACCAGGATTTTAAACCGGTTCTTCAGACCTCCAAAGGCCCTCTCAACAGTCACTCTAAGGCCAGAGTGTCTGAGATTGAACAAGTCCTGAGGAGTCCTAGGATAGTTTCTACCAGCAAACTCGTTCAGATGGTACCTGGTTTTCCTGAAGGGTGAAGAACACCTGGCCAACATGCATAGCCAGCATCTCCAAGGTAGAACTTGCCATCAGGCATGTTGATGCCATCATGACGACTCATGCTGTCACTGAGAATGTTAGCATCATGTGCTGATCCTTCCCAGCCAGCCATCACATATGTGAACTCAGATCGAATTCAACAACAGCTACCACATTGTGGCTTGTGTAGTGCTTCCTGTCTCTATATGCCGCAGCTTGTGACCTCGGCACTCTGGCAGTGACATGAGTACCATCTATTGCTCCAATGCAATCCTAGAATGGCATTACAATATGTTGTTAGTCTACTAGAGAACAATAACAACATATCAAGACATGAACTACAACAACATATCAAGTGCTACCTTGAATATGGATACCATCTCGGGCTAGTGCGAATCTTGGTAGGAGTCCGACCGTTTGGTGACCTGATCATCTCTCCTCTAAGCTCCCCAACAGTATACAACACTTGCTTGAAGTACCTGGATATGGTCTTCATTGATCTCCTGAAGGTGTTGTGTACAACCCTGAACCTCTGGTTATGACCAACAACATGGAGGAACATGGCCACTTGCTCTTCCATAGTGGTGTGGATGCTATCTTCTAGCAGCCCCTGCTCCTAAACATCTGCACAAGCCTGGCGAAAGGTGCTCTTCATTCGAAGCATCCTCAGAGCCTTTGTGTCATTGCAGTTGTAGATGTAGTTCAGATTCATTATCTTCTCTTGATCCCGAATTAACGTCGAACCATACCGGATGCGAGTTCTCTCATTCTTATGAACAACTCTCTTATGGACCAACAGGATCCAGGCCTGAACCACAGCTATCAGCGATGCTGCCTGAACTAGAAGCTTCGTTGTTCATCCGCAACCTAAGTGACATCCATGATGCGGTCAGCGATGGCGCTATCGACCCTATACGCTCCTATCGAATGATCTAACACATAACAGAGGAGGGGGAGGGGAGGGGGTAGCTTATCAGCTTCGAGGTCGGGGTAGACATGGCAGAGACGAGGATGGATGGACAAAGACGAAGAAGAAAGGGAGAAGTAGCTGCCACTGCCGGGGAGTGCTCCTGCCGCCTCTTGCGGCTGCAGGGGAGTGTCATAGCCGCAGATCTGAGTCGCCGCCGCTGCCAGTGCCAGCAAAAAGGAGGGTTTGTCCTACAACTAGAGGTGAGCAAGTAAATGGGGTGGTGAGGGCATATTTGGCACCACCCCGGCTCGGCCAATTTTCCCCTCCCGCCATATCTGCCCGCATCCCCCTGCACCGCGCCCTATGCCGCATCTTCGTTTCCCGCCCCAGTCAGCCTGGCTCGCTGGAAACGGCCGATTCAAGCGTTCCCAGCGAGCCAGGCTATGGGGTGCTTTAAGCTCCGTGCAAATCCGAGCCAGGCCAGCCTGCAGGCAACCAAACTGCCCATTTTCATCCCGCCCGGGTTGGGCTGTAGGCATTCTACGAAACGCGTCCTTAGAACCTTTAGAGCATGTACAGTTGGGCGTCTTAAACCCGTCTCATATGCCCGGGCGGCCACCCGGTCACTGTCCGGTCACTATTTTTTGACCCAAACAGGCCACTCAAACGGCCCTCAAACGCCCATGCTGACCTGCACCCTTCATATCCAGTCCAAATATGAGGCGGATATGGGGCGCCCGCCACGTCGGATTCGACAGCCCAACCCCACCCCAAATTGCACCAAATCCACCCCGAAGACCAGCTGAATCCATTTGCTATATCCTCTCTTCTTCCTCCTCCGCGCCGTCTGTCTCGCGCTCCGCCGCCGCGCCCGTTCCGCAGCCGTTCCCAGGCTCTCCGGCGCCAGCTACGGAAGAGCCCTCCTATCCTCACAGCGGGGGACGTCGTCGCCGGCCCGGACGCAACCGTGGTACGTCCGACAAATCTCTGGCTCCGCCTTGCGCTTGATGTGTTTGACACATTGTTCGACTGGATTTTTTGTGATTTTGTTAGGTAAAACGATGGGTTCTGATGCTTCGTAGGATGAGGAGTATGGACCGACGGAGCTTGACCAAATGGTTCAAGATGAGTTCTTTGATTCTTCGGATTCAGATGAAAAAGTGGACATGATTATGCTCATGAGCATGCAAGAGGAAATGGACCAGCAAGTGGAGCATATTCTCAACTTTGAGGGCTCAATCAAAGGGAGAAGAGTGATCAACCGGGACAAGGTATCTGAAGCAAAGCTACTGCACAAGGACTACTTTGCTCTGAAACCTACTTTTCCGGATGATCCATGGTTTCGTCATTGCTTTCGCATGCGGAAACCATTGTTTTTGCGCATTATGGAGGGAGTGGAGGCACATGATGACTACTTCAGGCTCACAAGGGATTGCTACAACCAACTCTCTTTCTCGGCCAAGTAGAAGTGCACGACTGCTCTGAGGATGCCTAAAGACTACTGTCAAGTTTACCCGCGCCGTGGTGGAGGTGTTTGGACCTGAGTATATCAGGGAACCAAATACGTAGGACACAGAGAAGTTGTTGGCTATTGGAGAGGCAAGGGGGTTTCCAGGAATACTCACATCAATTGATTTCATACATTAGCAATGGAAGAACTGCCCAAATGTCTGCGGGGAATGTATCAAGGTCACACCAGAGTGGCCACCATCATACCAGAAGCGGTGGCATCACATGATTTATACATTTGGCATGCTTTCTTAGAATGTCGGATTCTCACAATGACATCAACATGCTTCAACGATCTCCGGTGTTCCAAAGGCTTTGCAATGGGGAATTACCACTGAGGGAGTCCCGGACTAGGGGGTGTCCGGATAGCCGGACTATCGTCACGGCCGGACTCCAAGACTATGAAGATACAAGATTGAAGACTTCGTCCCATGTCCGGATGGGACTTTCCTTGGCATGGAAGGCAAGCTTGGCGATACGGATATGTAGATCTCTTACCATTGTAACCGACTCTGTAACCCTAACCTATCCGGTGTCTATATAAACCGGAGGGTTTTAGTCCGTGGGGACTAACAACAATCATATCATAGGCTAGCTTCTAGGGTTTAGCCTCCTTGATCTGGTGGTAGATCTACTCTTGTACTACCCATATCATCAATATTAATCAAGCAGGAGTAGGGTATTACCTCCATCGAGAGGGCCCGAACACAGGTAAAACATCGTGTCCCTTGTCTCCTGTTACCATCCGCCTAGACGCACGCTTGGGACCCCTACCCGAGATCCGCCGGTTTTGACACCGACATTGGTGCTTTCATTGAGAGTTCCTCCGTGTCATCACCGATAGGCCCGATGGCTCCTTCAATCATCAACAACGACGCGGTCCGTGGTGAGACTTTTCTCCCGGACAGATCTTCGTATTCGGGCGGCTTTGCATCGCGGGCCAATTAAGCAGCCATCTGGAGCAGATCGAAGCCACGCCCCGCCATCGTGTCAGATTTGGAAGTTTGAACTATACGGCCGATATCCGCGGGGACTTGATCTTCGACGGATTCGCCGCAGCCAAGCGCCGCGCTGCTTCGATGGGCATGATCTAGCTCTGCGGTCGAGCGAGGTCCCGGAGGCCGCACCGAGATCCGCTCCGATTCGTAATCCGAAGCCGGATTCCCCGATCGAGGACGAGTGGTTGGACGCCGCCTCGGGGGATACAATCTATACGGCGATTGGGCCGAACTCCATCCCTGTCCTTTGCGAAGACCTTGACTCCAGGGTGCCGGACTCCTCTCCGGACTCCGAACCCTCCGCGCCCCTACCGATCGAATCCGATTGGGTGCCCGTCATGGAGTTCACTGCCGCGGACATCTTTCAGCACTCGCCCTTTGGCGATGTTCTGAATTCACTAAAGTCTCTCTCTTTATCCGGAGAGCCCTGGCCGGACTACGGTCAGGAAGGTTGGGATGCGGACGACGAAGAAACTCAACGCCCACCCACCACCCACTTCAGAGTCATTGGCCGAAGCTTACACGACGTGCTCGATTTTGACTCCGAAGACATCGACGGTATGGACGACGATGTAGGAGACAACAATGAGCCAGCACCTACAGGATGCTAGACAACCACCTCATCCCATGATGTATACATGGTGGATACACCTAAAGGAAACAAAGACGAGGAACAACGGGACGCTACGAAGGATAAATCCCTCGAAAAGCAGTCAAAACGGCAACGTAAACGCCGAACCAAGTCCCGCCTCAACAAAGACCCAGCCATAGAGCAGGGCGAACCGGCGGACGGCGAACAAGCCATCGAGCAATCGTCCGAACAAGACAATATCAATAAACAATCTGTCCCCAGCGAAGACAACAGTCCAGACGATCTCACGCCGGACAAACTATTGGAGCAAAATGACCTCCAGAAAAGGCTCGTCGCCACTGCGCGTAGCCTGAAAAAGCAGAAGCAGAAGCTCAAAACAGCGGAAGATGCACTCAGGATCAGATGGAGCAAAGTGTTCAAAGATCATAGACAAGTACGGCGACAACAACGAACAAAGAGCTACCCGAAAAGAAAGCTACTGCCCGAATTCGACGAGGAGGCCTTAGAGCCCCCACAATTAAAAAGTAAGAAGGCCACCTGGTCGGATGGATGACCCCACGTCAAAAAGAGAGTGGCAAATGGCGCCGCACACAAACCAATATGCGATACGCATAAGGATTCACAGCAACATGATGGCCCAGTTAGATCCATCTATGGGCCTAGAAAGCAGGCTCTTAAAAGCAATGCAACACGCCAAAAATCCGAACATCACGGCACACCCAAATACAGGGGCGCCACACATCCCCTATGTTTCACCGATGAGGTGCTGGATCATGAATTTCCAGCGGGATTCAAGCCCGTAAACATAGAGGCATACGACGGAATAACAGACCCTGGAGTCTGGATTGAGGATTACATCCTCCACATACACATGGCTAGAGGAGATGATCTCCACGCCATACAATACTTACCCCTCAAACTCAAAGGGCCAGCTCAACACTGGCTTAAAAGCCTCCCAAAAAATACCATTGGAAGCTGGGAAGAGCTCGAGGACGCGTTTCGGGCAAATTTTCAGGGGACCTATGTCCGCCCTCCGGATGCACACGATTTAAGTCACATAACTCAACTGCCCGTAGAGTCAGCCCGGAAATTCTGGAACAGGTTCCTTACTAAAAAGAACCAAATAGTCGACTGTCCGGACGCTGAAGTCTTAGCAGCTTTCAAACACAACGTCCGAGACGAATGGCTCGCCAGACACCTCGGCCAAGAAAAGCCGAGAACCATGGCCGCATTAACAAGCCTCATGACCCGCTTTTGCGCGGGAGAGGATAGCTGGCTAGCAAGATGCAGCACCAAT
This sequence comes from Aegilops bicornis, assembly GCA_021605145.1. Classification (NCBI taxonomy): domain Eukaryota; kingdom Viridiplantae; phylum Streptophyta; class Magnoliopsida; order Poales; family Poaceae; genus Aegilops; species Aegilops bicornis. Next base: position 629,946,444 of record CM038675.1, on the reverse strand, counting down.
ACCCAAGTACATCCAAATCAGGATGGAAACGGGAAACCACGGCGCAACAAGGACCAGCGCCGGATTAAAAGGAACGGTACAAAGAGCGAGGCAGTCAACGCCGGATTCAAAAGCTCACGGCAGAACAACAAAAAACTACCCCTTAAAGATGATAGCGATGAGCTATCCAATTTCAACAAAATCTTGGACAAGATATGTCAAATCCACAGTACTCCTGGGAGGCCTGCAAACCATACCCACAGAAATTATTGGGTCTTCAAGCAGTCTGGCAGACTCAACGCCGAACACAAGGGGCTCGACACACCAAGTGAAGATGATGACGAGCACCACAAGCAGAGCCCTCAAAAACAAAAGAATTTCCCACACGAAGTCAAAACAGTAAACTCACTTCATGTGCTCAAAGGTAAAAACAGAGCGGCGCCCACTAAAACGCGCGCCGCACATTGGTTGTCAAAACCAATCACCTTCGACCATCAGGACTATTCCGAAAATATCCGGAACGGAGGATGGACTGCCTTGATATTGGATCCTATAATCAACGGATTCCAATTTACACAAGTCCTCATGGACGGCGGCAGTGACATAAACCTGATATATCAGGACACAATCCGCCGGATGGGGATAGACCCAACAAAAATTTTCCCTAGCAACACCTCCTTTAAAGGGGTAGTGCCAGGCCCATATGCCCATTGTACGGGCTACATACCGCTTGAAGTTGTGCTCGGCTCATCCGACAACTTCCGTCGCGAAAGGTTAATCTTCCATATCGCCCCATTTAAAAGTAGCCATCAAGCACTATTGGGACGCGAAGCTTTACCGCTTTAACGCAATACCGCACTACGCATCTCTTACATTTAAAATGCCCGGTCCACGCGGCATCATCTCATTAAAAGGGAGTATTAAGTGTCACTCAAGCACGGAAGAATGCGAGGCTGCCTTGACAGCCCCACACCAATCCGGCTCCGCTAACCAAAGAACCTGAATAGGTAATTCGAACCCCGGACACGGTTAGACGAGTCCGGCGCCTGATAGTGGCACACCCCCATACGAGGGGCTGCACACACGTATCAAACGAGACACTAAAGCTCAATTTTATTAACTTCTTCGAATCATACTCTGTTTATTTACTATAAAGTACATCTTTCGCACGATCCTTTTTCTTTTAAAACTAAGTTCCTCTCTTTTACAGATGAACAACGAGCTACACCCGTCGAGGATACGGCTGCAACGGAGACACATGCGCAGACGTGCAGTAGGGACCCGTTGCAAGGATTCTTTTCAGATTAAGACCCTGCGTAAACCTTTTTTACTGTCTCTTGTTGATATACATCCCCTGGTTCCTTACTATAACCGAGGAGGAGGCTGGCGTTTTGGCATTGTCCGCACCAGAATTTTTGCACGTACCTTGACACAAGGGGCTTAGGGCACTATTCTGCCCGTTTTTATAAAGACCGAACACCTTAGGGAGTGTTCGGCGTCTCGAGTTAGGCCTTATATGCATCAGCTCTGAATCATGTCTTTGGTCAAATGTTGGGTAGCCCGGCTCCTGTGTTTTGCTGCCTTACGTTCCGTTTTCACGGCTAACGCGACACCAGGAGAACTACTGCGATTGTGCCCCGGTTCGGACGGGTGAGCACCTCAAGAGAGAAAGCCAAAACTGACCGTCATGATATAGCGAGACCGTCAACCACTCGATGACTCACTTTGGAATGTTTAGGATTCCTCCGCATTAACGAAGGACCGGTTTTCGGTCAGGCACATACGCAACCCAAATTCGGGAGAGTGCGGTGCCCCCAGGGGCTATATAGTAGCCCCACCCTCGAACTCCCATGGCTAAGTGAAAGTGATAAAGCATTATAGTCCGGTTGCCTGGTTTGCTACGCTTATCACCTCCTTAACAGGACCAAGACGTTGGATTAAGTGTGAAAAAGCGCTTTCTTTGCAAACACCCCGCACTATGTGCGTGGGGCTGAAAGCCAAGGACTGCCATCTTTCAAGTTATATATACATATACATGAACGGCCGCCTGAGGAGTAGTTTACTACTTGAACGCACAAGTATAAAAAGCTCTTACATTATATTGAAACATTGTTTTCACAAATCATACATGTCATTCAAATATAACATCCTTCGAGCACTGCGCCTCTATTAAACGAGCGCCCTGCAGGACTTCTTCAAAGTAGTGCTCGGCAGGTACTCGGCTTCTGTCCGAATCTTGGGATGCAACGTCGGTGGCCTTCATCTCCACCCAGTATGTCTTGACACGGGCCAGAGCCATCCGCGCTCCCTCAATACACGCCGACCGCCTCATTGCATCGATACGTGGTACCCCACGAAGGAACTGCTGCACTAATCCAAAATAACTCTTCGGCTGGGGTCTGCCCGGCCACAATGAGTCATGACATGCTTCATGGCAAGTCCGGATAGTCGGTTCAGCTCGGCCCATTCGGCCAACCGATCATTTAACGGAAGAAGACGCTCCGGACTATGGAATTGCGACCAATATAGCTCTTCCCTTCAGGCCCTTCTGGCCCCGGAAGTGCTCAACTGCATCTGCAGCGCTCGCCGCCAAGTCCAGATAAGCATCCCCTGAACTCCACAACTTGTCAAATTGAGCATACTTTGGATCTGTATATTTCCTCCGCAGCAAAAACGGTTTCCCAGCCGCAATAGCCCCGACTTGACTCAGCTCCTCCTTGGCAGCTCTCAAAGCGGAACGGGCATCCTTGTATTCGGCGGTGGCCTTTTTCAGGCCCTCTTGCTCCACTTGGACGCTCTTTTCAAGAACCTCGCGGTGGTCGGTAATATTCTTCAACTTTCTGGCCATATCAGCCATTTCCTCCCTGCTTCGGCAATGAGCAGCCCATTCGGCTTTTAGCTCTTCGGTCGCCCTTAAAGCGGCCGCATTATCGACTTCGCTTGCTCTTTCGCTCGGACGAGTTCCGCCCGCAGCTCCTCCACGGCAGCGACACCATCTGCATTAAGCATACAAATAGTAAGACATGGGCGTCAAGCTCCCTTATAAGGTGTCCGCATAGAAGTCGCATGCCTAGTGACTCGTCAAACCGTTTATTGACCAGCACGATGTCTGCATCCGCCTCGTCAAGTTGCCGCTTTAGTTCGGCATATTCATTAGTCCGGCTGGCCTCCGGACACCCCGCCACCTGTTTAGGAGCGGCGACATGTTATAACTGAGAATTTGATCCTTGGCACGTTGTCAATTTTGACAATATACCGAGTCTCAGGGGCTACTATCTATACAGGGCGCATTTTATATGCATAACCGCCGGAAGGTACATCATTTTGCGTACCTCAAACTCCGTCAGTAAGCTTCTGACGGCTTCATGCAATCCGCTCTCCGCGGATGCAATTCTTTCAATCACCGTACCCATTAGAACACGGTGGTCTTCTGAGATAGCCGCTCGCCCAAGCAGATCCCTCAGCTCCTCCGACCGCACACCCCTCGGCGCCGGACCTTCTGGCCCCGCCAGACTTGGGAACCTCCTCACACGACACCTCGTGGTCGTCCGCCTCACATGAGGGTGCGACAGGTGGAGGCGTTCGCTCTCCATCATCTCCTAAGAAGATCCTCAAGACGAGCTCTGCTGCGAAGGGCTGAGATCCGAACTACAAGGTACAATTTCAATTATCTTCAGAAATAAATACAGGGATGTTCCTTATTTGCAAGACCCCTACTTTTCACTTACGGCTCGCTGGAGGGCTGATCCCCTTGGGGAAATAGTGCGGCTGGGCTACTCCCCAGCGCCGGACTCTCTGACGAAGATTTCTTCCCCCTCTTCGAGGCCTTGACCTCCAGATCTTCCGAAGCGGTCCTCTTCTCTCCTTGGAGGGTGGGATTTTTATCCCTCCCTCCTCAAAGACCTCCTTCGTGGAGGCAGTTGCCTTCCCACTCCCTTCGCCTTCTTTAAAAGGCGCGGCCTGCAACATCTTAGCCAGCATGGGGTCCGGCGTGTTCTCCGGGAGGAGCCGACACCTTATTAACTTTGCTTTGGCTATCCACTCCTGTTCAGAAAATGGCTCCTTTAAAGGGCATATACATATGATAAATAAATGAACAGCTTGTCCGGTTACAGTACTACTTACTTGAGTATCTGGGCGATTGCAGCTTAGTCCTGCGTCCTCAGTCAAGTCCGGGCACTTCTCTTGTGACCCAAAGAACAGTTTATACATCTCCACGGGCGTTGTGCCCATGAAATTTTGGAGAGCTCGTGGTCCCTCCGGATTAAATTCCCACAGGCGCAGGGGCGACGTTTGCAGGGCTGAAGGTGCCGGATCAACATAACCTGTGCCACTGCAACTAGATTGATCTCTCTTTCTTGGAGGTCTCGAAACAGCCCCGCAGCAAAGGAACGTCTTTGTACGGCCCCCAGTCGAGTCCCTTGTTGACCCATGACGCCAGCCGCTATGGTGGACCTGAGCGAAAGGCGGGAAGCACCGCCCATTTGGTGCCCCTGGGAGCGGTAATATAAAACCACTCCTGTTGCCACAAACCAAGCTCCTGTTGAAAAGAGCCTTCGAGCCACGGAGCATCGGCACATTTGCTTATGACCGCCCCTCCGCACTCTGCTTGTTGCCCCCCGATCTCCTTTGGCTCCACCTTGAAGGTCTTGAGCCACAATCCAAAGTGGGGGGTAATATGGAGGAAGGCCTCACATACTACAATGAATGATGAGATGTGGAGGATGGAATCTGGATTCAAGTCATGGAAATCAAGCCCATAATAAAACATGAGCCCCCGCACAAAGGGATCCGTCGGGAAGCCTAAACCCCGAAGGAGGTGGGACACGAACACCACGTTCTCACCGGGCTCAGGAGTGGGAATAACCTGCCCTGGAGCAGGGCAACCTATGCGAGATCTCGCCGGTTAGATACCTGGCATCCCGCAGCTTTAACACATCTTCCTCTGTGACGGAGGAAGGCATCCATCGGCCGTGCTGGTCGGAACCAGACATTGTCGAAGGTCCGAAGCGCCTGAATCTGAAGCTTTGGGTGTTGGAACTTGAAGCGCAAGGCGAACTCGATGGAGGGTGTAAAAAGAACAGGGCCTTGGTCTCATTATAAAGAGGTTGAATACCAAGAGCCCACCCCGTGGCCGATTAGGACTCGCCTTTGATAGAGGAGGCGCTAACAGCGCGGTTGGGTTACCCACGTCCGTATTGATGAGAATCCCGGAATAAGGGGGCACGATCTATGCTTTGATAAGACGTGCCAAGGAAACCGCCTCGCTAAACGCGCTAAGGTGGAAACGGTAAAAAACGATTCATATAAAGGCCTGGCCGTGGTGTGATGTCACGCCGCGGAATACGTCAGCAGATCTGTGCGAAAGTTATTCTCTCTACGGTGGTATGTGGAACTTGTTTTGCAGAGTCGGACACTATCCTGGTGTTCAAAACCTTCTATGAAGTATTCGGAGGAGGAACCCGCCTTGCAATGCCGAAGACAATATGCGCGCCGGACTCGTCGTCATTGAAGCCCTGGTTCGTGGGCTACCGAGGGAGTCCCGGACTAGGGGTGTCCGGATAGCCGGACTATCGCCACGGCCGGACTCCAAGACTATGAAGATACAAGATTGAAGACTTCGTCCGTGTCCGGATGGGACTTTCCTTGGTGTGGAAGGAAAGCTTGGCGATACGGATATGTAGATCTCTTACCATTGTAACCGACTGCGTAACCCTAACCTATCCGGTGTCTATATAAACCGGAGGGTTTTAGTCCGTGGGGCGAACAACAATCATATCATAGGCTAGCTTCTAGGGTTTAGCCTCCTTGATCCGGTGGTAGATCTACTCTTGTACTACCCATATCATAAATATTAATCAAGCAGAGTAGGGTATTACCTCCATCGAGAGGGCCCGAACCTGGGTAAAAACATCGTGTCCCTTGTCTCCTGTTACCATCCGCCTAGACGCACAGTTCGGGACCCCCTACCCGAGATCCGCCGGTTTTGACACCGACAACCACCGTGCAAGTACACTGTCAACGGCCGAGACTACAACATGGGGTACTATCTTGCTGATGGTATCTATCCTCAGTGGGCGGCGTTTGCGAAGACCATATCCGAGCCGTGTGGCAATAAACAGAGCCACTTTGCAACAATGCAGGAAGCGGCTAGGAAGGATGTGGAGAGGGCATCTGGTGTGCTTCAAGCTCTTTGGGGAATTGTGTGGAGCACTGCAATGATGTGGGAATCAGAAACTTTGTGGTAGCTGATGACATGTTGTGTTATTGTGCACAATATGATTGTCGAGGATGAGTGTGATGGTGTAGTCCAAACCCATGATTTCGAAGTACCTGGAGAACAAGTTGAAATCACTGAAGATCAAGATGCGGTTCTGCTGATGAACTTTCTGCAGATGCATCAGAATCTTTGAGATCAGCAGGTGCACGTGCAACTACTCAATGATGTTGTGGAGCACATGTGGACCTGCAATGGCAACCAAGGAGACAATGCTTGAGTTTGGCACTTAAAATAAATTTTATATAAACGCTATCTATGCTTCGTACCAACATTTGCTATTTGCGTGCGACATTGTCTTATATGATCAAAGTGCATGTATTTACAATGATTTGAGAGTCCGAATTTGAGATATGTGGATGCCGAGACGGAAATATGAGGGTCTGTCCGGATGCGCCCGTAAGCGTGGCCGGACGCGTCCGCGGGCGTTTGATGGACCGGGTTTGCCAAATCCGGCTATAGATGCTCTTACTAAGCACGACCAAAGGTGCTGATTTTTATCGTACGATGCAACTAAGGCGTTGCTGCAATTTCATATAGGCAGGCAAAAGAAGAGAAAAACAGAGTTACACTGAGAGGAAAACTAGGCTGTCGGTGTTCTGGGAACGGGGGTACCCAGACTTTCCTGCCTGCGGCCTGCGGCGTGGCTCAAGGGGTGGCCCAGTACGACCCATCTTCATCAACACAAGCTCAAGACCCTCGCGAGGGGCCAAGCCTCGCGGGGCGGACGACAGGAAGCTTCCTTAGGCACGGCCTCGTCAGGATGGGGTACCTCACGAGGTGCCCATGACGCAAGCCATGACGACCGAGGGCGCCAGGCGGTCGCCAGCCCATGTAGTGTCCTCATTTCCCCTTTGGTGCAAAGGAGGTAAGCGCAGGCCAAGGCATCAGGAAAAGGCAACCATTTCGGTGCAAAAAGACCAAGACCAGCAGAACGGCAGGAAGGAGGTCATCGTGGAGCCCAAGCCGGCGTCACCATCAGAGTCTTTGGCAGGCGAGGACCGACTTTGGTCAGGATAAGTGTACTAGATGTTCCCCATCAAAATGGCCAATTGTTGGCGCCCTTCCCGCTCAATATTTGGGAAGAGGCCCAGGGCCTCCCACTATAAATAGAGCTAGCCACCACCAGGTCGGAGTACGGATCAGAGAGAGGATCAATCTGAGAGAACCCTAAGAGGGAGAGAGGAGAGAGAACCTAGAGAGAGAGAGAGGAGAGAGGATCTGCATCTAGAGAGAGAGAGAGAGAAAGATAGGCGACTGAACTCCCCTAGCAGTTCATCGCACCAGCTCAAGAACAGCCCCTCGCGAGGCTGTTCTCCCTTTGTACTGTTCATCACCAGCCCCAGAGGCAATCCACCACACCACAAACTGGAGTAGGGTATTACACCACAATGGTGGCCTGAACCAGTATAAACCTCGTGTCCCTTGTGTTGTTCTTTGTGTAGTTTAGATCCTTGCGAGGCGATGAGACGTAGGTAGGTTGGAGGTGCGATCTCCGCGTGCACCCCAGAGTTCGAACCTAGAGGGTCTGCCGGAACCCGAAATCCGACATTTGGCACGCCAGGTAGGGGTGCACCGGAATCCGCCTTCCGCCGCCCTGCTCTTCGTCGCCCCTCGCATCCATGTCAGATGCTCGTTGAGCCCGCGCTGAGCACCGGGCCGCTCTCGCTACTCGCGTCGCCCAGACGGCCCCCGTCGGCGGCCGCCCCCGCCGTTCCCCGTCGCCTGCCGTCAACGCCGCCACCGGCCCGGTGGGGAACGAGCAGCAGGCGTCGTCTCTGCATCCTTCGGTGCGGCGGGAAGGCCGCACTGCCACCCCGTCGCTGACTCCAACGGTTCTTCGTCCACGCCTGTCCGCGCTCCTGACACGCACGCCGCTGTTTCGGCACGGGAACTCCTGTACTACCATCCCGTCGACGACCTCTACGACGAGTGGCTCACCCGCATCACCGAGCTCGTCAGCGCCGCTGGGGGCTCCCCTGCGCCATCCCTCTCGCTGCACCACGCACCGCCTTGCGCGGGCGATGAAGCTCCGGGGGCGCCTCAGCCGCCTCCCCCTCAAGAAGGCACCTTGGCCCCAAGGCGCGTGGCCCCTGGGCGGAACCCACTCCGTCCGGCACCAGCACAACAAGAGAAGAGTTGCCAAGAGGTCCCTCGTCCCCAAGAAGCTGCCCGAGTGCTCCCCGCACCGCCCGCCACGACCAAGGCTCCTGCTCCAGCCAAGCCAAGACCCCGCGCTGCTCCTGGCGGCAGCGCACGGAGACCTCCAAGACCCAGCCCTCCATCACCAAAGGCCTCCCGTGGCCACTGCAGGCTGCCGTGCCTTCACCGCCGAGCTGTGCAGCATGGCCTGGCCGGGCAAGTTCAAGCCAGACCTGCCCCCACTCTACGATGGCACGGTCGACCCTGCGGAGTTCCTCCAGCTCTATGAGCTGGGCATCGAAGCCGCCAACGGGGACGAGAAGGTCATGGCGAACTGGTTTCCCATGGCACTCAAGGACGGTGCGGCACACTGCCTCCGAACACGGCTCTCGCACGATTTCCTCTGAACGAGATGCGCACCGATTCATCGCCAACTTCCAAGGCACCGCGATCGCCCCGCCATGAGTGACTTGCGCCGCATCAAGCGGCAGTCGGGGAGACCTCGCAAAGTTCATCCAACGTTTCAACCACGCTCGCCTTAAGATCCCCAGGGTGTCTGAGGAGGCCATCATCTCAACCTTCTCCAACGGTGTGCGTGACGTCAAAATGAAGGAAGAGCTCGCGATCCATGAAGACCTGTGCACATCCCTGGAGCTGTTCAACTTGGCGACCAAGTGCGCCAGGGCTAAGGAAGGACGCCTTTCCCTTCTCGAGCTACCGGCTGCCGACCCAGAAGAGAAGAAGCCCAAGGTTAAGGACGAGAAGCGCAAGGGGGCTGCCGTGCTTGCAGCAGAGCCGAACACCAAGCGAGGAAGGGATCAGCCTGAGTCATCCAAGGGCAGTCGATACTGCGTGTACCATGACCTCCACAACCACAACACCAACGAATGCCAAGAGCTCAGGGCCGTGCGGGACGTGTGTGTCGGCCGACGCCCTGATCGCAGCGACCGGGGCTATGGCCAAGGAGGAGGAAGAGGTGGAGGACGATGGGAAGACCGTGGCCCTCGCCAAGGGTGGCGTGACCGACCTCGCGAGGACCGCTGGCAGGATCAGCCTCGCGAGGGAGGTTGGAGGGACCCGCCTCGCGAGGGAGGCTGGAGGGATCAGCCTCGCGAGGATCGCCCACAAGGCAACGCAGGCCTCCCTCCTCTGCCACCGCAGCCAAGGAGAAATGAAGACAATCATCAGGACGAGGGGGCTAGGGCCTTCCAGGAGCCGCGCGCAATCGCTTGCATCCTGGGCGGAGCTCAAACCCCAGCCTCTCAACGCATCTTCAAGCGGTTACCATGAAGTGAATGCAGTCCCTCCCGGGCTCGAAGCCACCGCCCCTCGGTGGTCGGCGTCGCCATCACATTCAGCTCGATGGATCAGCTCAAGTGCGCAGCCACCGGAGTCCTCCCGATGCTTTGTTCCCCAAGCATTAGCAATGTGCAAGTCACCAGACCCTCATCGATGGCGGAGCAGGCTCGATGTCCGTCGTCGAGACATTCAACAATCTCCAAGTGTCGTACAATCAGCTTCAGCCAACCAAGCCTTTCTCCGAGTCACCGATGGTTCCACAGTTACGATAGGGCAGGTCCGCCTTCCTGTCACCTTCGGACGCGCGACAACTACCGCACCGAGCTCATTGACTTCGACGTCGCTCACATTCGCCGTCAGACAATGCCATCCTCGGTACCCAGCCACAGCCAAGTTCATGGCCGTGACCCATCATGGCTACAATGTCCTCAAGATGCCGTGAAGCGGTGGAGTCATCACGGTGCCTTGTGAAGAGAGAGACGTCAGATGTTCTCTCGAGCGTGCTTTCCAAGCCGCCTCAATTGAAGACCCAGATCACAGGAGCGGGAGGCTTCCCGAGGCTGCTCCTAAGAAGAAGAAGACATCCCCTGGTCATAGCCCTCGGGAGGCAGGCCCCTCCGAGTCCGCGCCCATTCCAGGGGCGCCTCCTTCTGTCGCATAGGAAGGCGCGCCCGACGCCCTCGTCGAGCAAGGCTCGGGGGCTCTCTCCTGGAAGGCCACCGACTTTGCTAAGATCACGAGGGAGGCGCTCGGGCACCACTTGGAGGCATGTTTCAAAGCACGTTTCCCTCAGGAAGGAGCAAGGCAAGGAGGGCCAAACCCTCAGGAGTTTGTCAGCAAGATCATTCAGGAGCTTCAGGAGTCAAGAGTCATGAGTGGCAGCCACCGCTTACCCGCTATAGCTTCCCATCCAGGCGAAGATGGTGGGCTGCGCGTCTGCATCGACATACCAGGGCTCAACCGAGCCGCCCCTCAGGAGCGCCTCTGGCCCTCACGCGTGGGGCGCTGTGAATGTCCACCCCACAGCTATATTCGCATGCCTTACGGCTTGCCGAACGCGGCTGCCGTGCGCCAGCGCCTCATGAGGAGCATCCTGGAGGCTCAAGTGGCGGCGTTCAGCGATCTGGCGGAGATGGAGATGGTCGCGAGGAGCCACCGGCGCCTGGAGCCTCCCGAGGCTCCCTGGGCACTGGGGCTCGTGAAGATCGGCTTCCGCAGCGCACGACGCCCGCTACTTCAAAGCATCCCTTCATCTCCAACATCACCAGGTCACGCCCTCCGAAGTTTCATTTTCAGCCGAGGCGCCTGTGGCTGCATCATTCCCAGGCCGCGTGGGTCCGTCCCTGTGGCATGTATCCCTTTTGATTCATGTTTCTAGTTTACTTTATTGGGGCGCCCCTCGAGCTGCATTATCCCCAAGCCACCCGGGCGGACTCCGGTGGCATGTATCCCTCTTGGCGTTTATTCGGTCGCGGCGTTTGACCCATCATGATCGTTATTTGATGCCCGTCACGGCACCCTCTTCCTTCATGTCGGCCGCTTGCATGTTAAAGGGGGGTACCTGAGCATCGCGACTCATGGGCTCCTCCGCTCTCCAGCCCTCACCCTCGACCTTGTCCACGGCATCGCGACTGGCATACCAAATGACGGCTGAGCCTGCTCGAGGGCCGGGACCCGAGGACGTAGAGCGCCGACATCTAACCAAATTTGCAGGAACACATTACAAGTAAAGGCCGAGAGCCAGGAGCAACCCGCCTTGAGGTAGGGCCCCGTGAGTCCTGCTACTGCTCACGGGTGCCCAGATACACCTCGTCGAGCCCTACCGTGCAACCACGTGTCGTATGGGTCAGACACACCCCCGGCTCCTCCCGAGGGGAGCCCCTCCCACGCACTGCTGGAAGCACCATGCTCCGCTGGGTGACGACACCGCCGAGGAGCAGCTATGCCCAGACACATACGGAAGCGCTTATGCTCACGCTGGTGATAAACAACTGAGGGTGGCCCCCGGCCGCATCAACCTCAGGGAGCCCAGAGCTCAATGTCCGTCCTCGTCGTAACGCCTACCCTCGGGAGTGCCTCGCGAGGGGGCTGGGCACGGGGGCTACACCTGGGTCACGCCCAGCAAGCCGCCACCAGCCAGCCCCTCGGGCCTGGTTCATCGTACGCCTCTCCCCGAGCGGAGCCAAGGTACGAAGGTCGTTTGAACGTCAAGGGGGACTCCTGAGCATCGCGACTCAGGAGCCTAACTGGTCACGTAGACCCTCACCCCTTAGTTCCGAAAGGCTAACGGCGGTTGAGGTATGCGCGGGGCCGAGCTCTGCCGACGTAGAACCGTAAATTCACCCATACATCTCACCTCCCTACTTGCTATTAAAGGCGTCAAGGGACTCCGAGCATCGCGACTCAGGAGCCTAACTTGTCACGTAGCCCCTCACCCCTTGGTCCCATCCTGGTTTCCGGTCGGGGCTAACGGTGGCTGAGGTATGCGCGGGGCCGGGCTCTGCCGACGTAGAACATAAGCAAGTAGGAAGGAAAAGCGCAAATCTCAAGGAATTTAGAAGCAAATATTACAGTCCATAGAGTGCTTTGACAATGCCAAACACAAGTTTAAACGCCTCCACGAGGCAGGATGCATGTTGTAGGAACTAAAAGCAGGACGGGAGCCGCGAAGGGGTCACTTTTTGGCGGTGCCATCGCTGGTGACGGAGTTGCTGGGCGACTTCGCCTCGTGGAGCCTCAGGATTGGCAGCGCCTCGCTTTGGCTTGGTGCTGAAGGCCCGGAATTTCGCCAGCAGAGCCTCTGCTCGACCCTTCTTGGCCTCGGCGTGGCGGCGCAAGCTTCGCCGCTCATAGGCTCCAAAGAATATGTCAAGATCAACGTTGGGGTCGCGAAGGTAGACATGGGTGAAGACGCCACAAGCCGCAGAAGAAAGGACACGCGCCTCAGCCTCGGCCGTGGGGCCTGTGCCAATCGCGACATCTTCAAGGGCGGACCAGAAGGAAAGCAACTTGGCGGGACCGTCCTCGGCGCCCGGCCAACGGACTCTCCAGCCACCGCCATAAAGCGTCTTCAGCAAGGCGCGAGCTTTCATCTCCATCTTCGCGAAGGCCACGCGGTCCTCGGCCAGGACCCGCGCCTTGCCGTCCAGCTCGATCTTCCTCGCCTCCAATGCCCGCTCCAGCGTATCTAAGCGGCCATGGCGCTCATCAAGCTCGGCATCCCGGTCCTTGGCGGCAGTCTCGCGAGCCTTCATCTCTGCCTCCTTCTCCTGGCGATCACGGGCCTCCTTGGCGAGCTGGTCGTGAAGGCCCTGCAGCTCGCTCTCCAGCGCCTTGCAGCGACCTCGGACATCTGCTACCTCACCCAAGGCGGCGTCACGAGCGGCCTTCACCTCAAGGATGGCCTGCTTCTCTTCGTCGCAGGCCGACGCAGCCTGAACTAGCGCCGCTTGAACTGAAGCATCAGAACGGACCCAGCCAGAGGCCAGCTCCTGGCGCCCAGCCACCAAGCGAGGGTCAGCGCCCAGAAGATCTTTCCGCAGTCGGTCCAGCTCGGCAGCAGCCCAATCTAGGACAGTAGAAGGAGTCAGAGAGATGGCAGTTGGCGGAGTAGGAGGAGAAGACGGCAGCGTAATCACAACACCATGAGTTGGGACCTACGGTGCCCCGACGACTGCGGCGGTGGCGTCAGGCAAGGACACCTCGGGAGCCGCTTGGGCCATGGGGGCTGAGCTCGCCCCAGCTAGCCCCGCCAGGCCTCACGAGGATGACCGGGCAGGAGAAGCCCGCAGCTTGCCGCCCCCTTCTCCCGCATATGGAGGTGCTGCCCCGGGCGAAGCCTCAGGAGCCCCCTTCAGCTTTTTCGCCGCAGGCACCGGCCTAGCCAAGGAATACGGACATCAAGCCTCAACAACGAAGCAAGAAGCAAAACGAGAACCAAGCACTTACTGGTCATCGCTCGCGGGCTCTAGCAACCTCCGGCCGAACTTGAAGCCCGAGAGCCGGCTGCTGGGATCAACCTCAAGAGGCTCGGGAGCAGGAGGCGCGTCTGCAGATCGCCTCGGAGCCGGAGCAGACCCGCGGGGAACCAGCCCCGTCCTGTCCTTCTTCGGGATCAGGGGCGAGCTCTCGCCACCTCGCTCGTCGCCATCCTCGTCGTCATCCCGCACGAGGCGGAGAGCGCGGGACCTGCGTCGAGGGAGGGGCGCTCTAGACTCCCCGTCGGTCGCCTCGGAATCGGGCTCCTCTTCCCGCTCCTCTTCTTCCTCCTCTTCGCTGGAGTAGCCGGAGGATATGTTCAGTGTCGCCAGGGCCGCCAGGTCCTCGGGAACCTTCATGGGCACAGGCCCATCCCCGTCGAAAGTGGGCATGGAGTTCACCACCTGCTCCCAATCATCTCGAAGGAACAGGGGTACAGGAGCACCCTCCAGCCTCGCCACGTCTCCCCCGACCAAGGATTGGAGGACCGCGCCCAGATCTTCGTCGGCCAAGACTACGGGGCTCGGGCGAAGCCTCCACAGTGAGCGAGTATTGCCAGCGGGGCCACCCGTGCTCCAGAACTCCCTCAGGAGCGACGCCCCGGTCAGCTTCGCTGTCGCCATGTTGCCCGGCCACAGGTCCGCGTCCATCCTCTCCAGCACTGGCTTCACGCGGGGATTAACGAGCTCCGCGCGAGATCAAGTGTCAACAGACTTGGGCTGCTCCGTGGGCAGAATCAGCCGGGGATGGATGCGCTCAGCATCCACCATGACCCACTTGCTCCTGAAGCCTTCAATCCTCTTCCCGGGCTTCGAGATGGCGTTGGAGCTGCCATACGCGACAAAGCTTATGACGCTGTGATGATGGGGCGAGAAACCCGGAGGTAAAAGTAATGGTGCAGCAAGGCCACTGAGGGCTGCACCCCGACATGAGCCTCGCAGTAGTAGGCGAAGATCGCCAGGAGAAGAACAGAGTTGGGGTGGAGGTGCAGAGCTTGCAGGTTGTAATGGCGGAGGACAGAAAAGAAGAACTCGGAAAAGGGAGGCACCAGACCGGCGGCAATGACACTCACGAAGAGCAGGTAGAAGGTGCTTCCTTGGTCCTCGGGAAGGGCGGAGCCAACCTTGAGCACCGCCACGCTTATCGCTGTTTTGCGCCAAAGATCATCCGGGCGCGTCCGGGCAAGGCTCTTCTCCGACATGTTCGGAGAATCCAAAGCGGGCGAGAACCAAGCTCCGGCCGGGGTCTGGCGAGGCACCATGCCTTGCTGGGGCGCATGGTTGGAGTAGATCTGGGGATTTCGGAAGCAGGAAGGTAAAGCCTAGACGGGTACCGCTCTCTTGTCAATTCGTGCAGTTGCCAAGGCATCGTGGGGAAGCAGGGACGCCCATGTCCAATCAACCGCCACGCGGCGCCCAAGGCCACAGGCTGTTGGGGCCAGCTGGTTGACTTGCCCCTTCGCTTCTCTCGCTAAGCCAAGTCCCGGCGCCGCTTTGGGCCCGGGGCTACTGTCGGCGTTCGGGAACGGGGTACCCAGACTTGCCTCGCCTGCGGCCCTGCGGTGTGGTTTCAAGAGGTGGCCCAAGACGCCCATCTTCATCAACACAAGCTCAAGACCCTCGCGAGGGGCCAGAGCCTCATGGGCGGACGACAGGAAGCTTCCTCAGGCACGGCCTTGTCAGGTTGGCTCGTGAGGAGGCGGAGAGATCAAGGCGGGGTACCTCACGAGGTGCCCATGACGGAAGCCATGACGACCGAGGGCGCCAGTGAGCGCCACCAGAAGGTCCTCATTTCCCTTTGGTGCAAAGGAGGCAAGCGCAGCCAAGGCATCGTGCAAAGGCAACCATTTCGTGCAACAAGACCAAGACCAGCAGAATGGCGGTGAAGGAGGTCATTAGGAGCCCAAGCCAAGGCCACCGTCAGATTCTTTGGCAGGCGAGGACCGACTTTGGTCAGCATAAGTGTACTAGATGTTCCCCTTCAAAATGGCCAATTGTTGGCGCCCTTCCTGCTCAATATTTGGGAAGAGGCCCAGGGCCTCCCACTATAAATAGAGCTAGCCACCACCAGGTCGGAGGACGGATCAGAGAGAGGGTCAATCTGAGAGAACCCTAAGAGGGAGAGAGGAGAGAGAACCTAGAGAGAGAGAGAGGAGAGAGAACCTAGAGAGAGAGAGGAGAGAGAGGATCGATCAGAGAGAGGATCTGCATCTAGAGAGAGAGAAAGAGAGGCGACTGAACTCCCCTAGCAGTTCATCGCACAGCCTCAAGAACAGCCCCTCGCGAGGCTGTTCTCCCTTTGTACTGTTCATCACCAGCCCCAGAGGCAATCCACCACACCACAAACTGGAGTAGGGTATTACACCACAATGGTGGCCTGAACCAGTATAAACCTTGTGTCCCTTGTGTTGTTCTTTGTGTAGTTTAGATCCTTGCAAGGCGACGAGACGTAGGTAGGTTGGAGGAGCAATCTCCGCGTGCACCCCAGAGTTCGAACCTAGAGGGTCTGCTGGAACCCGAAATCCGACATAGGCCGAAAGCCGAATTAGGAGAGAGAGAGAAACAAGAAAATAATCCCTTCGATTTTGTTTAGGAAAACGCTTTGGCTTCAGCTAGTGGACGCTCGCGTGCGATCCGCTGGCTCATCCGTCCTGTCCGAGCAGTTTCATCCTTTTTTCTTTCTTTCGGTCAACGTGACCGTTCCTCGATGCTCACTGTCCGCTACAATATTTTCTGCAGCAAGCTTTATGTTACAAAAATGCAACAAGACCTGTGTTGCAGAAAAATTAAATTGCAACCTCTGTTGTAAAAAAATACTAAATTACAGCAAGACCACTGTTGCAAAAAAGAATTGTAACAAGACATGTGTTGCAAAAAAATTGCAAACATGACCCATGATGCAGAAAGTTCTGTAACATGACCCGTGCTACAGAAATTTCCTGCAACACGACCTCTGTTGCAATGATAAAAAGTGACGCTTGGTCGCTCAATCCACCCGATCTGATGGCTCGTGAGCCGGTAGATCTTTTAAAAAGCTCCATGGGCTGAAGCGTAGCAGTGCCCATTCTGTTTACTCCGCGTATAAGGTTTGTCTAAATTTATAGAGAAAATATAGACATCACAATAATATGAAATCAATATCATTAGATGCGACATGAATATAATTTTTGTATTGTATAACTTCAGTATTATAGATGTTGATATATTTTTTCATATAAATATGATCATACTCTACAAAATTTGACTTCACACAAATCTTATATGCGAAATAAAACAAGACCGGAGGCAGTAACAAATAAGCCGGTGACGGTCGAACGAAAGCACCATCACCAGCATTGCCACGCCACCACCTCGAGAGAAGTGGAGGGATTCTTCGAAGACACCTTCAAGCATGACACACAAGGCTCGCTAATGTCTTCACCACCGGCATTGACTCTCGTCGAAGACAAAGCTTTTGCTATGAATCGTCCATGACCACCACATCTAACCAAGGGAAGGGTCCAACCATGCCAATAGCCTCACGTGGCATCACAAAACCGAACGGACACAACCTATAAAGGAAGCACTTGTCAATAATGCCTTCACGAAGGAGAAAGACGCTTGTAGATTCCCTCATCAATGAAACCAACACATGTTGAAGATTAAGTTTTCGCACGAGCCATGAGCCCCTCCACCTAATAAGCACCAGAGGAAGCCAAGCCGTTGACAAACCGCAAACCAAAGTGCCACGACCTGTTTTCTAGAATATGCACGAGTGTGCATATCATATAGTATTATAGAAGAATGGGGTGATGAACCCCTCCACAAGGTATACAACCGATCTTACAAGGCTCTCACTAGTCGCCACCAGATAGCTGCATAGTAAGGGATTACTCGCCACTAGCCCACCTACTTAGACCACTAAAGAAAAACTCAAGGTCACCCTTGAGTAGATCCGCAGATTTCCACGTCCGCCCTTCGTGATCAATGTTCCACAAGGCAAGATGAAGTTATGGCATTTCATTGTTGAATACTCTGGCGTGGCAATGTTTCCAGTGTTCCCATAAGCATAGTGAGATGACCGCCTTTAGGTCTCTAGGTGAGCATTGCGTCGCAACCTGCGTGGAGTACCACTCCACCAGCTGCTCGTCTGCCACCAGAGTTTGATTTGGCTCACCTAGGGAACTCCAAATCCATAGCCACAAGGTTCTCGCAAAGACGTGTGTGAGGAGAATGTGGTTGATTGTTTCCACCTTCGTGGCACTGACTATCTCATCAAGCCAGTGCCACAACCTTGCATGTACCTAAAGCGGCAAACCAAAATCATGTGAATCAGAGGAAACACTCATGATCACTGATGCACCCATGGAACTCGGTCGATACCTTGGATATATGGATTCAAATTCATGATTTTCCGAATGCTTTCTTCTGATCCCTCTGCTCAAATATCTTGCAGGAACGATGGGTGAATTCATCTATGCCGAAACAAAGTCACAAGACTTTGTGGCAAAATTTTACAATGTTCGGGTCAAGTCCAAGGGCAACCAACCCCTTAAGAATGTAGCCTCTCTTGTCAAGAAAAAACAGCGCCAAACTCTTTGGGTGAAGTATGAAAGGTTGCCGGACTAGTGATTTGTATGTGGCTACCTGAGGCAGATCTATAAGGAGTGCAGCGATGGTGTCCACCCCCCGTTGGCTTAGGTATTCAAGGACGATCAGGGCCGTGGGAGTGGACGTGGATCGGCTGACAATGGCGGCCATGGTGATCGTGAGAATAAGTATTATGAGAAAGATAAAAGACCCTGATGCCTCTGTGAAGGAAGCTAATATGAACTGGAAGCGTGGGGCAGCCCAGATGATCGTTCTTAGGGTTCATGGGACGACAAATGACGTCACGGTGCTTCCTATAGTGCCACTTCAGTAAGCAACATGAACCAAGCGTCCATAGCTCCTATGACTCGAAGCAATGTACTAGCGCTACCACCTCCTCATGTTCTACCAAGCCCACCCATAAAGCAAGACCCCGAGGACAAAGACAGGACCAGGAGCAGACAAGGGCAACGTCTAGAAAAGTGCACCACAAGGAAAAAATATGTGATCATTGTTTCTTCAATACATGGTTAAAAAAATACAAGTAAACCATTTTTTAAATATGTGATGAACATTTTTTAAAATATCATTCAAGAAATTTTAACGGAGGATGGACATTTTTTTAATAATATGTGATAATTTATTTTGAAAAAACATTGTCCATTTTTGTGCGACTATCATTGTTTCAATACTCAGTGAATATCCTTAGATACAATTTGATTCTTAAATACATGATGGTTTTTTTTCAAATAATGTTGAATATTTTTCGAAATGCACAATGAACTTAAAAAAAAATATAGGATGACCATTAAATTTGTGAGATTTTTTTAGTTCCACAGATAATTTTATGTTTCACTGATAATTTTAAAATTAGTGGACATTTTAAATTTTGTGAACAATTTCAAATTATCATGTTTTTTATTACATTTTAGTCGTCCATGCTAAACACACGCTTGGTGAATCCTTTCTATAGAACAACAACCCCTTGTTGTCCCATTCCAAATAGAAACCGCGTGTCCTTTTTTGATCAAGCAAAGGCAATCAAGTGCCCAATTCATTCAGCTCATAGAGAAAGTACAAAGAGAATTACATAGATCCACCAAGATATAGAGAGGAGGAGGAGGAGCAAGATTCAGAAAAGAGAGCTGAAGAAAGACCCTATATGAGGCAAAGTGGAAATGACCACTACACCATGATCAACATGGTCAGAAAAAGTAGAGGAACACTGTGAATCTAAAACTAGGAACTGTTGTTGCCTTTTGCTTCACTACTGATCGACCATCTTTCTTGAAGCAAGCAGATCAAGGTCTTGTAGAAACAACAAAATACATCTGCAACCAGGATGAAAACCCTGCAAAATAAGAAACTGATGTACTCCAGCTTCGCGTTATAGCATCAAACTCCGGAGATCTGCACACGAATAAAAAGCCAAGCACAACGCATAGTACAAAGAAAAGGCAGAGCTTAAGAAGTAGCAAAGAACATCCCCAGGCTTCCATCTATAACTGAGATAAAAGCTTGCCACATCAAAACGTACAGGGAGAAAATTAATAACAGTGAACTGTATGAATTCTAAAGCCCTCAATCCGAAAATTTTCAAGAAGATGCGGTATTGGGCAAAGACCATGAGTGTGTCTTGCTGCAAAACAAGAGAGCCGAGTGTCGCCAATAGCACAAAAAACTTGTTGAGCAAGATTATGAGCAATACCGTTGATCTCCCTAGAAATGTGAAACACCTTTGGCTGCAGCTGATAAGTAGTCTTAAAAAAACTAGCCAAAGATTTCCTGATACTCCATGGAGTTTCAGAAGTGGAGACATTACCTAGAGCAGCAGCCCCCGCTAAAACGAAGTAGTCCGTCAGAAAAGTAGGCTGAGCAATGCTGAGTTGAGATGCAAAATAAGCAACAAAATTTAGTGCAAGAGCCTCCGCTTGTAGAGGAGTAGAAGTTGGAGGAGCTGAAGCTTGCACTTGCACATTGATCTCTCCTCGATTAGAGGGTAAGGAAATAAAGACCCCCACACCTGTGCCAACCTGTCCTTGCAACAAACCCAGAATTTTCTTGGTCCTAAAAGCTGCATCCGAATAGATTTTAGCCCCATCAACCAACAAATCAGACCTAAGGATTCTTCCAGGCAAAGGAATTGATTAGAAGACAACTGAGTTGGAGTTGGAGCCCGATTCAAGAGAAGGCATTGTCATACACATTAGAGTTTAATGCAAGAGCAGCAATGTGAACTTGATGAGGAAGAGATTTTTCCCTATCAAAGAGAAAATCATTCCTTGCTTCCCAGAGACACCAAAGAAATGTAAAAATATTAGAAAGAGAACCATATGGATGCCTCATGCGAAGAAAATCAAGAAGAACATGATGCAAGGTGGAATGCCCCTGGACTAAAGCATCTGAACGAACAAACCAAGGAGAGGAAAACTAAGCCGCATGAGAAAAAGAGCACATGAAAACAGATGGAACTCATCCTCTTGTTGACCACATCAACAACAATTTTTTGAAATGTGAATGGAAAATCTACCAGCCCTCAACCCCGTTGGAAGAGCCCTCCTAAGAAGTCTCCACGAAAAAAGTTTTAACTTTTGGTAGCATATCCTTTTGTTTCCAAATGAGTTTAAGAAGATTTGAGAGATCCAAAGGAACAACAGAAGGTGCATTTCGGGGAATGGCCTGAATTTCCCACAAACAAAGTTTATAGGAAGATTTTGAAGAACAAATACCATTATGAGTGAGATCCCAACAAAGCATATCCGAACTATCATCATCAATAATATCTGTTTGCACAATAAGAGAGGCCAAACATTCTTGAAAAAAGAGAGCAAACCAAGTCATGATTCCAAGTTTTTTGGCCCGGAAGCCAAAGATCTTTAACTAAAGATGGATATTGAAAACCATGTTGTTGATGAATAAGAGAATCATGAACTGATCTCCAAAGAGAGCACCAAGGAGTGCTCCAAATTGAGATATTGCCTTGAGATAATTGATAAAAAGAATGGGTTTTGAGTTTGGGTAGAATTTTAAGAATAGACGCCCAAAAATACGAGAGAATTAGTAGAGGCTGTCCATATGGAGGCATCATGAAAATATTTAGCCTTAAGAATGAGATGCAAGCGAGAAGAAGGAGACTTAGCTAATCTCCAAGCAGCTTTGAGAAGGATACCTTCATTGATAGCCTTCAAGTTCCTTATTCCTAATCCTCCCTCTTCCTTAGAGTTACAAATATCCTTCCAAGCTCGGAGGCAAAGGCTCTTTTTGGAATCACTTTCTCGAACACATGTCACCAAAAATTCCTAATGATTGCAGTAAGTTTAGCTATGAACTTCTTGGTAAACAAGATGGTAGCCATATAATAAACAGGTATAGCCGAGAAAACCGAACGAACCAATTCTAATCTGGCAGCATGGGAAAGCATGTTAGCTTTATAAGTAGGCAGCTTATTCATGAATTTTTCAATGAGAAAGTTGTAAGCTGAAGCTCTATTATGAGCAGGAAGCACAAGAGGATGACCTAGATGAACAAAGATGCTATCCAAGTTAGAAACCAGAAAAATCTGCTTGCTAGCATGAATGATAGCTTGAGGCACGCGAGAGCTAAAAAGAATGGCGGATTTATCCCAGTTTGGAGTTTGTCCTGAGATGGCACAAAAATGGTAAATGATTTGAGCCATAGAATGAGCCTCTTGAAGACTTGCATGTCCACAAACCAACAAATCATCTGCAAACAACAAAGAGTGAATACGAGGGCAGTTTAGTCCAAGAGAAACTCCCTGCAAATGGTGAGCAGCCAGAGCCTCATTAAGAGCAAGAGACAATTCATTGATAGCAATGACAAACAAATAAGGTGACATGGGACAGCCCTCACGATTAATCAAGACCAAGAACGTGGGAGAAGAAACACAAGCATGCACCAAGTTAATGAAATGACCATGCAACCCTTTACGTGTAAGACCAGCCACCATAAAATTCCATTCCAAACGATCAAAAGCTTTGGCCAAATCAATTTTAAGTATAAAGGCATTATGTTTCCAAGATTTAAGATAGAAAGAATGTGTGATTTCTTGGGCAATGATGATATTATCACTAATGTGTCTACCCTCAATAAAAGCTTGCAGAGCAGGATCAACATAATCAGGAAAATGCAATTTAATCCTATTAGCAAGATACTTCACAATGATTTTATACACAACATTACAAAGACTAATGGGCCGGTAATCCATGGGAACCTGAGGCCCAAGTTTTTTTGGAATGAGTGCAATATTTGTGTCATTAACATGAGGAGGCAAAATACCAGTATTATAAAAATTAATGACAAGCTGCGTAACTTCATCACCTATCCAGTCCCAAGCTGCCAAATAAAACTCCACATTGAACCCATCCGGCCCTGGAGAAGCATTTAATTTCATCTCCTTGAGAATCTGCAAGACCTCATGTTTATCTGGAAGAGCATAAGTAAGATCTAGGGAATCATTAGGCCAATGAGAAGGCGGGTAAGGTCTCTCAGAATTATTGTTGGGAGAAGAAAATATATATCAGAAATAGCTAACAAAAGTGTTAGTGATAGCGCTGGGCTTAAAATGCATCATGTCCTTTTCATCCTTAACAGAACAAATAGTATTCCTCTTTCTACACGGTCTCCATGTGTAGCCCAACTTTTGTTACTTCTTTGTTTGTAAAACTGATTAAGCTTAGAGAGAGTTTGCTCATACGTAATAGTGAGACTACTTTCCATAGCATGATCTTGCTGCTGTAAGGGAAGTTCTTGTATTTCGTTAATGTTCAATTCAAGGTCATGACGGTCATGCTGGAGGGGCTTCTTCCTTTTACACCACTTTTTAAGTGACCCTGCTAAAGAGGAAGTTTTGCCTGCAAAAGATTGAGCTGAGCAATTAGTCGAAGCTGATTTAGCAAAAGCAAAAAAAATCCTTTTCTAACATCCACCAATTTTTCAAATTTGAAGGTCTGCCTAGGTTTGACAAAATTACCTTCAGTAGACACTAAAATGGGAGCATGGTCACTCATAATGACACGAAGATTAAGAACTTTGGTATTAGCATAATGCATGCACATTTGGAATTAACCAAAGAATGGTCAAGGCGTCTATACATAGGTTTGGAATTGTTCTGTCTACCACGCCAAGTATAAGCAGACCCACTATAACCTATATCAAACGAACCACAATTTTTCACAAGAGAACGAAAAGCATGCATACAGAAGTAATTCACATTTCCATTACAACCATCAATATCATACAGGATGTTATTCAGGTCTCCCATACACATCATCAACATGCCTAGATTATCATACACAAATGAAGAAACTTGATCCCAAATGCCACTAGTCTGCCTATGATACGAGTCGCCGTATATACAAATCAAACAAAAGTTGACCCCCGAAGCTAGATGAACCGCTTTAGCTAATATATAGTGGAAAGCGGCACTATGAATAGAGACTTTAAGATCATGAGTCCACATTAGTCAAAGATCTCCCGAAGCACCTCTAGAAGGAAAAACAAAACCATTGTTAACATCAAACCTACTCCCTCCGTTCCATAATAGATGACTCAACTTTGTACTAATTTTGTACTAAAGTTAGTACAAAGTTGAATTATCTATTTTGGAACGGAGGGAGTATTAACAAGATCAACGGAACAAACTTTGGATGATTTGATTTCTGAAACAAAGGTTACATGCGCCTTCGTGGACCGCATAAAGTTAGCTAGGTAGAGCATCCTCTCATTGCCGAGGCCCAGGCCCATACCTCGGCAATTCCAAGCGATGGCCCTCATGGCACCCGAGGCGTGATAGGGCCGTGCACCGCTCCCCTAGAAGCGGAGTGAGCCAGAGGAATCCAAGGGAAAGACTATGGGCGTCTTGACCAAAGCATGAGCAGGGACGGCCCTCCATCCAAATCCAGCAGATGCTCTGCTTTGGATTGAGAAAAATTGGCACGCGAACGCTCCCATCTGCGCGTCAAAAGCTAAACTGAACCGCAACAATTTGCTAAGGTCAATTTGCAAAGGAACCGGCGGAGCGAGGTGCCGATGCACAACAACAAGAGCTGGGAGAAGCGCACCGGGAATGACCAGGTCACGCTGCACTAACGAGCGGGTTGAGAGGTCAGCGGGATGCGGCGGCGGCACAAGGCTTGGGTGGCTGAAGCGGGAGAAACAGAGATGGGACAGGTGCCGGATGCAGCTGCTAGATTCAGCTAGGAAAAGCAAGAAATCGACTTATAAAGGAGGAGGGGAGGAGCAAATCAGGCTGAGATGGGCGGGGGACGAGCAAGCAAAAAGAACAGGGCAATAGAGAAAGGGGATATAGACAACAGAAGGAGGATAGGGAGGATGAGATGTCCAAGAGAAAAAAGGGAAGGGAAGGGAAGAGGAAGATTAGACCAAGAAGGGGAAGTAGGGAGGAAAGGCAGAACGCGAGACGCCGGATAATCGCCGGAAATCTCCACGGAGGGGAAGCAGCAGCCAAGCGAAAACAGCTATCCTATTTAGACATGTGAACCTAACAGCGGTGTCCCTTGCCTATCAAAAGGAAAGCTACGTGGTGCAACCCTTTTTTGCGTGTGTATTGTGCACCAGACTTTTGCAATTTTTCTTTTTTTCGACAAAGGTTGGATTTTATTATTTAAAAAATGAAGCATGAAGTGAATAGAAACACAATGAGCACAAACCCGGTCTCTGCATAGTTAGGATGCACACAACCAACATCAACAAAAAATCACCGGCAAATAGCGAAGTCATATAAGACCAAAGCTATGTCTAGGTGATGAAAAATAAAATAATTTTTTGAAGTGATCAAATTCACGATCGACAAACTACAGTAATGACCATATCCACAACAACGTGTTCATGACACCACAAGAACAACAAGGATTTTCAACAGCAACGCCTACAGAAAGGGAGCGACGCTCGAGCATCACCGTCACCGGATCCAACCACCAAAGGCCAGAGTCTATGTGTTTCACCCTGAAGAACCAATTGAGCATCTTCGAGCAATGCCTTCAATAAAGTAATGATGCAAAAACATCCTCATTGCTAGGTATAACCAACTCAGGTGAGACCTAGATTTTCACCCCGAAGGTCGAGACGATCTACTCGAGAAGTACCACCATCAGAGTCAATCATGTGTTGTCCCCACCACTTTCCGTGATCATAGCAACATGTCAGGGGCTACTGACCGCTGCCCTTTGATAACCCACAAGTATAGGGGATTGCAATAGTTTTTGAGGGTAGAATGTTCAACCCAAATTTATAGATTCGACACAAGGCGGGCCAAAGAATATTTGCAAGTATTAGCAGCGGAGTTGTCAATTCAATCACACCCGGAGATTAAATATCTGCAGCAAAGTGATCAGTAGCAAAGTAGTATGATAGTTTGGATAGTAGTGGTAGCAGTAATATTAACGGTAACAATGATAACAGTGTTTTTGTAGCAAGTGAAACAATAACAGCAACAATAGTAACTAATCAAGAACAATATATGAGAAATTCATAGGCATTGGATCGGTGGATTCGTTGGATTATATTCATCATATAACAGTCATAACCTAGGGCGATACAAAACTAGCTCTAGTTCTAAATATAATATAGGCATGTATTTCATAAATAGTCCTACGTGCTTATGGAAAGAACTTGTATGACATCTTTTGTCCTACCCTCATGTGGCAACAGGGTCCATAAGGAAACTAAGGGATATTAAGGCCTCCTTTTAATAGAGAGCTGGAACAAAGCATTAACACATAGTGAATACATGAACTCCTCAAACTACGGTCATCACCAGAAATATCCCGACTATTGTCACTCCAGGGTTTACAGATCATAACACGTAATAGGTGAATATGACTTGCAAGATAGGCCCTAGAACATAGATATAATGGTGAAAAGTTAAACGGTTTAGATCTGAAATCATGGCACCCGGCCCCAAAGTGACAAGCTTTAAGCATGGCAAAGTCATAACAACATCTATCTCGGAACATAGTGCATACTAGGGATCAAGCCCTAACAAAACTAACTCGATTACATGATGAATCTCATCCAACTTCTCACCGACCAGCGCGCCTACGAAGGAATTACTCACTCCTGGTAAGAAGCATCATGGAATTGGCGATGGAGAAGGGTTGGTGATGATGAAGATCGGAGATCCCCCTCTTCGGAGCCTGAACGGATTCCAGATCTGGCCTCCCGATGAGGAACATGAGGTGGCGGTGGCTCCGTATCGTGAAACGTGACAATTCTTTCTCCCTAATTTTTCTCTCCAAATTTAGGTCTTTATGGAGTCAGAGTCAGGGTCTGCGGGGCCACCAGGTGGGCACAACCCACCAGGGTGCGCTTGGAGGGGGGTGCCCTGCAGGTTGTGCTCGCCCAAGGGCCCCCTCCGGTGGTTCTTGGCTCCAGTATTTTTATTTTATTCTAAAATAAATCTCCAAAATGTTTCGTTCCATTATGAGAACTTTTATTTCTACACAAAATAACACCATGGTAGTTTTGCTGAAAACAGCGTCAGTCCGGGTTAGTTTCATTGAAATCATGCAAATTAGAGTCCAAAACAAGAGCAAAAGCGTTAGGAAAAGTAGATACGACGGAGACGTATCAACTCCCCCAAGCTTAAACCTTTGCTTGTCCTCAAGCAATTCAGTTGACAAACTGAAAGTGAAAAAGAAAAACTTTTGCGAACTCTTTTGTTCTTGTTTACATAAATAAGCTTAAGTAGCACCCAGGTTCTCAGCAAGGATCATGACTAACCATGTCAACAATAACTCTTAAAAGTTATATTAACTCATATCAATGGCAAAATCAACTGGCGAGCAATAATAAGATACCTCAAATGCCAACACTTTGTTAAAACAATCATGATATAATATGAAAACAGTGGTATCTTGCTAGCCCTTTCTGAGACCGGAAAAATATAAATGTCGAGCACCTCCAAAGTTCAAGCAGCGACTAAACATTGTAATTCATGGTAGAAAAGATCCAGTCATGATGCATCCAACATTAACTATACACAATGCATGAGGATGACAATACTGCTCTCAGATCCGGCACTTATTTGAGAAGGTGATGACTCAACATAAAAGTAAATAGACCCTTCGCAGAGGGAAGTAGGGATTTGCAGCGGTGCAAGAGCTCAAAATTTTAAAACAGATATAAATGAAATTTTGGGAAATGCACCCTTCCTGTTTACGTTGCGACCGAAAGTTATCAATATCTTCCATGCTAAACACATTAGTGGCGGTTCCCAAGCGAAAAAAGTAAAGGTTTAATCCCCTTGCACCAACAAAGACACTCCACAGTTACCCAAATCCACGGGTACCGTCTATACAAATACCAGTCCTGGGGGAGTATTGTTTAATTATTTGCAATTTTTTATTTCGGGATTGGGAATCCCTATTACTGCCCCTCTCGTGCAAGGACGAGTGAATAAACACTCATCATGAGAATAACCCGCTTAGCATGGAAGAAACCGACTACCCCCTGTTGCTCTATGAACAATCCAGGCACACAAAAACAGACATGTATTTGAAGTTTAGAGGTGGCACATGCAAGTTTACTTACAACGGCAGGGTAATACCACATATAGGTAGATATGGTGGACTCATATGGTATAACTTGGGTTTTAGGATTTTGATGCACAAGCAGTATTCCCGCTTAGTACACGCGAAGGCTAGCAAATAGGTTGAGAAGCGGCCATCTAGAGAGCGAAAACGGTCATGAACATGCATGATGCATAATGAACATTGGATACTAGCATGAGTAGGATATGAACACCATGAACATGAATATCATAGAGGCTATGTTGGTTTTGATTCAACTACATGCATGAACATGTGCCAAGTCAAGCCACTTGAAACATTCAGAAGAGGATACCATATCATCATACTACATCACAATCATTTTAATGCAATGTTGGCATCCAAGATAAATCATTATCCACTCCTAGCTACTTAAGCATGGCATGCGAAACTATAATCTCTAATTGTCATTGCAAACATGTTTGATCATAATATGCTGAATCATGGATACTAGGTTAAACATATTTACAAAAACAGAACAAGTTGAGTTCTTACCCGTTTCTCTCTGCCACAGCCAGTTCATCAAAATATCGTCATTATTGCCTTTCACTTGCACAACTGAACGATATGAAAATAATAATAGTGCAAGAGTGTCGTGGACTAAGCTGGAATATGCAAAAAAATTATTCAAAGGGAGAAGACAGTAGTTTGGGCTCTTTGTTAGATCAACAATAATGCATATGAGAGCTACTCAACAATTTCACTGTGGTCTTCTCCTTGGCACGACTCAATAAAAAGAAAAGAATTTCAGAGAAACACACTGAAATATTTTTGGAGTTTTTAGTTTTTCTTAAAGAAAGCAAATTGAAAGAATGAAAAACAAAAACAAGAAAAACTATTTACATGGGAGAGCTCCCAACAAGAAAAAGAAGAATCAAGAAATCTTTTTGGGTTTTCTCAAAGTTTTTCAAACACACAAGAAGAAAGCGAGAAAATAAATCTAACATGGATAATACAATGAAAAAGTGTGAACACCGACAACTGGAATAAAATGTGTGAGCATGAATATAATGTCGATGGAAACACGTCCTCCCCCAAGCTTAGGCTTCTGGCCTAGCTTGGTAATCACCACTCATAGTAGCTGATACGTCTCCAACGTATCTATAATTTATGAAGTATTCATGCCATGTGTACAACAATTTTATATGGTTTTGGTATGATTTGCATGGAACTAACCCGGACTAACGTTGTTTTCAGCAGAACTACCAAGGTGTTGTTTTTTGTACAGAAATGGAAGTTCTCCAAATGAGTTGAAACTTTTTGATGATTTTTTTGGAACAAAAGAGACCCCCGAAGCTTCGTGGGAGCGCCAGAAGAGCCATGAGGAGGGCACAACCCACCAGGGCACGCCTGAGGGCCCCGGCTTGCCCGAGTGGGTTGTGCTCACCTCGAGGCCCATCTTCACGTGAAAGCAATGCTGAAAAATCCTATAAATAGAGAAACCATCAGAAATAACAGTAAATCAGAAGTTCCGCCGCCGCAAGCCTCTATAGCCATGAAAAGCCTATCTAGACCCCGGTCCGGCACTCCACCGGAGGGGGAAATCATCACCGATGGCCAACTTCATCATCCCGGCGGCCACCATGATGAGGAGGGAGTAGTCCACCCTCGGGGCTGAGGGTTTGTACCAGTAACTATGTGTTTAATTTCTCTCTCTCTCTCTCTCTCTAGTGTTCTTGAGATGTCACGATCTTGATGTATCGCGGGCTTTGTTAATATAGTTGGATCATATGGTGGTTTCCCCTCTCTATCTTGTTGTGAATTGAGTTTTCCCTTTGAGATTTCGTTTTATCGGATTGAATATTTTATGGATTTGAGAGCACTTGATGTATATCTTGCTATGAATACCCATGGTGACAATGGGTTATCATATTGATTCACTTGATATGTGTTTTGGCACTCAACTCGCGGATTCCCGAGGTGACATTGGGGCTATCTATGCATAGGGGTTGATGCATATTCTTGTCTTTGTTTCTCCGGTAGTAATCTTGGGGCACTGAGTATTATGAATCTGAAATTGTTTGATGCATATTGTATAATCAACTCAGGGATACTCCCGGTGACATTGGAGTATCTAGGTGACATTAGACTTGGTTGATGTGTATCATATGGTGTTATTTTAGTATGAACTCTTGGTTAGATCGATCGGAAAGAATAGCTTGGTGTTATTTTAGTACGAAATCTAGGATAGATTGATCAGAAAGAATAGCTTTGAGGTGGTTTTGTACCCTGCAAACAATTTCTTCTTATGTTCTCTGCTAGATAGGAACTTTGGAGTGATTCTTCATCACACATTGAGGGATGGTTATATGATCCAATTATATTAGCATTGTTGAGAGATTGCACTAGCGAAAGTACGAACCCTAGGCCTCATTTTCAAGCATTGCAATACCGTTTGTGCTCACTTTTGTTACTTGCTACCTTGCTGTTTTTATTGTTCCTATTACAAAAATCAATATCTACAATCATTACTAAGCTTGTATCACCATCTCTTCGTCGAACTAGTGAACCTATACAAATTACCATTGTATTTGGTGTGTTGGGGACACAAGAGACTTTTAGTTATTTGGTTGCAGGGTTGTTTGAGAGAGACCATCTTCATCCGACGCCTCTCGCGGATTAATAAACCTTAGGTCATCCACTTGAGGGAAAATTGCTACTGTCCTACAAAAATGTACGCTTGGATGCCCAACACGAGTCTACAAGAATAAAGTCGCGTAGTAGACATCAAGCTCTTTTCTGGCGCCGTTGCCGGGGAGTGATACGTCTCCGTCGTATCTACTTTTCCACACGTTTGCCCTTGGTTTGGACTCTAACTTGTATGATTTGAATGGAACTAACCCGGACTGACGCTGTTTTCAGCAGAATTGCCATGGTGTTGTTTTATGTGCAGAAAATAAAAGTTCTCGGAATGACCTGAAACTCCACGGAACATCTTAGAGAAAATAATAAAAAATCCTCGCCAAAGATGAAGACCAGGGGGCCCACACCCTTCTCACGAGGGTGGGGGGCGCGCCCTCCCCCCTGGGTACGCCCCCTACCTCGTGGGCCCCCTGGTGGCCCTCCGACACCAACTCCAACTCAATATATTGGCTTTCGGGGAGAAAAAATCAGAGAGAAAGTTCCATCACGTTTTACGATACGGAGCCGCCGCTAAGCCCTAATCTCTCGCGGGAGGGCTGATCTAGAGTCCGTTCGGGGCTCCGGAGAGGGGGATTCGTCGCCGTCGTCATCATCAATCATCCTCCATCACCAATTTCATGATGCTCACCGCCGTGCGTGAGTAATTGCATCGTAGGCTTGCTGGACGGTGATGGGTTGGATGAGATTTATCATGTAATCGAGTTAGTTTTGTTAGGGTTTGATCCCTAGTATCCATTATGTTCTGAGATTGCCGTTGTTATGACTTTGCTATGCTTAATGCTTGTCACTAGGGCCCGAGTGCCATGATTTCAGATCTGAACCTATTATGTTTTCATGAATATATTTGTCTTCCTGATCCTATCTTGCAAGTCTATAGTCACCTACTATGTGTTATGATCCCAAGCAACCCCAAGTGACAATAATCGGGACCACTCCGGTGATGACCATAGTTTGAGGAGTTCATGTATTCACTATGTGCTAATGCTTTGTTCCGGTTCTCTATTAAAAGGAGGCCTTAATATCCCTTAGTTTCCAATAGGACCCGCTGCCATGGGAAGGTAGGACAAAAGATGTCATGCAAGTTCTTTTCCATAAGCACGTATGACTATATTCGAATACATGCCTACATTACATTGATGAACTGGAGCTAGTTCTGTGTCACCCTATGTTATGATCATATACATGACGAACCGTGCATCCGGCATAATTATCCATCACTGATCCGGTGCCTACGAGCTTTTCATATACTGGTTCTCGCTTATTTACTTTTCCGTTGCTACTGTTACAATCACTACAAAATACCAAAAACATTACTTTTGCTGTCTTTACTTTTGTTACCATTACCACCACTATCATATTACTTTGCTACTAAACACTTTGCTGCAGATACTAAGTTTCCAGGTGTGGTTGAATTGACAACTCAGCTGCTAATACTTGAGAATATTCTTTGGCTCCCCTTGTGTCAAATCAACAAATTTGGGTTGAATACTCTACCCTCGAAAACTGTTGCGATCCCCTATACTTGTGGGTTATCAAGACCTTTTTTCCAAGGCCGCTGTCGAGCATAGCTCTATTCTTTGAGTCACTTGGGATTTATATCTGCTGGACACTATGAAGAACTTGAAAGACGACCAAACTACTATTTTGCCCTCAACTACGAGGGGAGGTAAGGGACTGCCATCTAGCCTGGCACTAGATTCTCCTTCTGTTATGAGTAAGTTTGCGACACTAAACCTACTACTACTATGAATTCTTATATGTCGCATGTTATTGATGATGCCACTTCTGCTATGCATGGTACTTATGATGAAACTACTTCTATGCTTGATACTACTGTGCCCCTTGGTGAATTTCTTGATGAGCAAATTGCTAAGTCTAGAGAAAGAGAAATTATTGAACATGAATACGATGATGTTAGTGATGATGAAAATATGCCTGCTATTCCTGAGGGTTATCTTTTTGATGCGGAATCTTCTGCAGCTATTCTTGCTTGCCAGGATAGACTTGAACTTAAGAGGTTGCTAGTTAAATGGAGTAAAGAATCTTTTAGAGATAGGATGAAACCCGACCCTGCTTTTGCTACTTCACCTATCTGTGTTCCTGATCAGGATTATTATGATTTTTCTGTTGATCCAGATATAATTACTTTGGTTGAATCTAACCCTTTTTATGGCTATGAATCTGAAACTATTGTGGCACATCTTACTAAGTTAAATGATATAGCTGCCCTGTTTACTAATAATGAGAGATTGCGCTACCTTTATTTACTCAAAATATTTCCGTTCTCATTAAAGGGTGATGCTAAGATATGGTTTAATTCTCTTGATCCTAGTTGTGTGCAAAGTCCCCAGGATATCATTTATTACTTCTCTGCTAAATATTTCCCTGCTCATAAGAAACAAGCTGCTTTGAGGGAAATATACAACTTTGTGCAAATTGAAGAAGAGAGTCTCCCACAAGCTTGGGGAGGCTTCAAGTTACTTAATGCTTTTCCGATCATCCTCTTAAGAAACCTGAAATATTTGATATCTTTTATAATGGACTAACTGATGCTTCCAGAGATTACCTGGATAGTTGTGCTGGTTCTCTTTTCAGGGAAAGAACACCGGATGACGCTGAAATTCTATTGAATAATATGTTGGCAAATGAAAATAATTGGGCACCTCCCGAGCCACCTCCCGAGCCAGCTCTCGAGCCACCATCGACCCTATTCCTAAACCAACTTCGAAGAAGAGAGGTGTTCTATTTCTCAGTCCCGAAGATATGCAAGAAGCAAAGAAATCTATGAAAGAAAAAGGTATTAAAGCTGAAAATGTTAAGAATTTACCTCCTATTGAAGAAATACATGGTATTTATTTACCGCCCGTTGAAGAAGTATATGATCTCAATTACTTATTTACTGAAGAACCTCCCGATATCCCGGCTACGTAGTAAAGGTAAATTCTCTCTATAGATATGATAAAGTCAAGTCCCTCCTACTAAAATTGCTAGTCAGTGCTTGGATGAGTTTGATGACTTTATGTTTAAGCAAGATGACTTTAATGCTTATTTTGGTAGACAATTAAAACAGAATACCTTTATGATTAAACGCTTGGGTGATTATATGGCTACTATTAGAGGTGAACTTAAACTTGTTAGCAAACATGCCTCTATGGTTACCACTCAAGTAGAACAAGTACTTAAAGCTCAGAAAGAAGTGCTTGATGAAATGAATAGTAAGAAAAATGATTATGCTGTTAGAGTGGCTACTAGAACTGGTAGAATGACTCAGGAACCTTTGTATCCTGAAGGCCACCCTAAGAGAATCGAGCAAGATTCTCAGAGAAATAATATTGATGTACCTAGTTCTTCTAAAAGGAAGAAAAAGAAAAATGACAGGACTTTGCAAACTTCTAGTGAACCTATTGCCGAACCACTTGAGAATCCAAATGATATCTCTATTTCTGATGCTGAAACACAATCTGGTAATGAACATGAACCTAGTAGAAATGTTAATGATGATGTTCATGATGATGCTCAACCTAGTAATGATAATGATGTAGAAGTTGAACCTGCTGTTGATCTTGATAACCCACAATCAAGAAATCAACGTTATGATAAAAGAGACTTCGGTGCTAGGAAATATGGTAAAGAAAGGGAACCATGGGTTTAGAAACCCATGCCTTTTCCTCCGAAACCATCCAAGAAAAAGGATGATGAGGATTTCGAGCGCTTTGCTGAAATGATTAGACCCATCTTTTTTTGCGTGTCGATTAACTGATGTGCTCAAAACAAATCCTTATGCTAAGTATATGAAGGATATCATTACTAATAAAAGAAAGATACCGAAGCTGAAATTTCCACCATGCTTGCTAATTATACTTTTAAGGGTGGAATACCAAAGAAACTTGGAGATCCAGGAGTACCTACTATACCATGCTCCATTAAGAGAAATTATGTTAAAACTGCTTTATGTGATCTTGGAGCCGGTGTTAGTGTTATACCTCTTTCTTTATATCGTAGACTTGACTTGAACAAGTTGACACCTACTAAAATATCTTTGCAAATGGCTGATAAATCAACTGATATACCTGTCGGTATTTGTGTGGATGTGCCTGTTGTGGTTGCAAACGTTACTATTTTAACAGACTTTGTTATTCTTGATATTCCCGAGGATGATAGTATGTCTATTATTCTTGGAAGACCTTTCCTTAATACTGCAGGGGCTGTTATTGATTGCAACAAAGGCAATGTCACTTTTCATGTTAATGGCAATGAGCATACGGTACACTTTCCGAGGAAACAACCTCAAGTTTATAGTATCAACTCTATTGGAAAAATTCCATCGATTATTTTTGAGGTTTTGAATTTCCTCTCCTATTGTCAAGAAGAAATATGATATACTTATTATTGGGGATGTCCATATCCCCGTTGAGGTAACATAGTGTTATTCGAAATTTCTCCAGTTCCATGATTATCGGAGTGAGTTTGTTAACAAGACTTGATCAACCTTGTTAGTGGATTCTTTTTGATGAGCATGAGATGGATGAAACTAGAAGCACAAACTTCTTTACCCTCTTTATATTTTCTGTTCTTTAGTAGACATAAAGTAAAATAGTATTTTTCTGTGTGTTTCCTCATTTATTCGTGCAATATAAAAATATCCCAAAAATAAAAGTCCTCAGAATGCCATGCCAATTTAATATGATTTTTTCGGGAATATTTGAGGATTTATCAGCAAAAATTACCGCTGGGGAGCTGCCACTGGCCACGAGGGTGGAGGCGCGCCTACCCCCTGGGCGCGCCTGCCTCAGAGGCCCATGGTGGCCCTCCTCCACTTATCCCTGCACCCATCTTCTTCCTCCGCCTCACACAAACCCGAAAACCAACTCAAGCTCGTGTTCCAAATGCACTTTTGCTGTGATTTTCGATCTCCTTGCTCAAAGCACCTCTCGCAAAACTGCTTGGGAGATTGTTCCTTGGTATGTGACTCCTCCATTGGTCCAATTAGTTTTTGTTCTAGTGCTGTATTCATTGCAAATTTGTGCTGCATAGGTGACCATGTTCTTGAGCTTGCATGTCAAATTTATATGGTTCTAAGTAGTTCTAATGCTTGATATAAGCCCTAGGCACTTGTGGGAGTTGTTACTATCAATTTTATTGAAGTTGGTTCACTTTTGTTTGCAGTTACTAAAAATTTCAGAATTATTTTTTAGAGAAAACAATATGCTTAGGAAGATGTTCCAAGGTGGTTCTTCAAGGAAGAAAGGTCCTAGGCTTGCAATGCGTGATGCTGACGAGGAACCACCAAGAGACGCTCTTGTGAGGCCCTGTGAATGGCCTTCTGAAAATTTTATGGATCAAGCGGGAATTAAAGAAGAATTTAACGATATTTATGCATCGCCGGTCTTGAGGACTTTGAAGTCGACAAATGCCCCCAAAGATCGTGACCTCCCAAGTTCATTTGTGTGGAGGTTTGAGTTTTCATCTTCGCGTAATTCTCCTTCAGTCATGTTCGACCTTTATGACAAATCTTATACCATGGACTTAGAGGATTTCACTTTTGCATGCAAACTTCCATCTTGGGGTAGTATCAGGGATCCCCCTAAATCTGAATATAGAGACTTTCTTGCTAGAATAACTATGGGGGAGTCTCGAGATATAACACATGCCACTATAGGGAGCATTCACTTTCCTGCTATACATTATTTTGCTCTCTTCATTGGTAGATGCATAAATGCTAAGGATGAAGCATGTCACATGTGTGCCCTTGATCTTAGCATTCTCAGAAGTGCTGTGTTAGGGGACCAATCTTATCATATGGGAGCCATTGTAGCTCGTAGGTTGAATCTTAATAGACATAACGGAGATTTCTTTGGAGGAATTTATGCAACCCGCTTAGCTAATTTTCTTGATATAGACATTCGTGAGGGTGATATGGAGTTACCCCCCTACTTATTTAGATTTTGATTCTATGGTTTCCCACCAGCTTGTGGAGAGGATCGGACCACCTCTCCAAAGATCGGCTAATCTTTAACAAACGACATGTTGTCCATGTTACTCTTCCCGCCTCCCCGCCTTCTTTGATTTTCGCATTTATAGGAAGATATATTATTACTAGAGAGGAGGCAGATGAGTACGAGAGGAGAGCGGAGGCAGCTCGACGCCACGCCGCAGCCTCAGAGGCGGTAGCCGCTATCGCAAGATTTAATTTCAGCTACACCTACGGGTATCACCAAAGCTATCCTCGGGTAATGCATCAACTTAGGCCAAAAGCCTAAGCTTGGGGGAGTGCGTATTTCCCACCAACATTACATTTATGTCCACACACACTCATTGCTAGACGTCGGTGCTCATACTTTTTCACTGTAATGTCCATGTTAGTTTAAATTTCTTTTTCTAGCTTTCTTCTTGTGTGTTTGATAAACCTTAAGAAAAAACAAAAAATTAGTTAGTCTACTTTCCATGCTTGTAGTAGAATTAAAAAGAAAACCCAAAAATATTTCCCGTTCTTCTTTTTACTTGTTGGGAGCTTTCCCGTGTAAATAGTTTTTATTTTTTCTTTTCCTTTCTTTGGGGGTCGAGAAGACCATATTGAAAATGCTTAGTGGCTCTCATATGCATGATCATTTATTTAACTTAGAGCCCATATTACTTGTCTTCTCTCTTGAGTTGAATGCTTGCAAATTCCAGCTTAGTCCAATGCACGTGCACTCTTATTATTATACACACCGTTCGGTCGTGCAAGTGAAAGGCAATAATGATGATATATGATGGAATTATTGGGATGGGAAAAGTCGGTATGAACTCGACCTCTCTCTTGTTTTTGTAAATATGATGATTCATCGTTCTCGATTCAGCTATTATGAAGTAAACATATTTGCAATGACATTTAGAGATTATAGTTGCTTGTGCCATGCTTGATTAGCTATGAGTTATAATGGTTTACCTTATGTACAACATGCTATTAGAATGATTGTGATGTGGTATGATGGGATGGTATCCTCCTTTGAATGAATTGAGTGACTCGACTTGGCACATGTTCACGCATGTAGTTGAATCAAATCAACATAGCCTTCATAATATTTATGTTCATGGTGGATTATATCCTACTCATGCTTGTATTCGGTGTAAATTAATTTTCATGCATGTTTACTACTGTTGTCTCTCTCTCAGTTGGTCGCTTCAGCCTTTTGCTAGCCTTCAATTGCATTAAGCGGAATACTGCTTGTGCATCCAAACTCCTTAAACCCCAAAGTTGTTCCATATGAGTCCACTATACCTTCCTATATGCGGTATTTACCGCCGTTCCAAGTAAATTTGTATGTGCCAAACTCTAAATCTTCAAATAAACATTCTGTTTTGCATGCTCGAATAGCTCATATCTCAACTAGAGCTGACCTTATCTTCCGTGTTAGGCGGGTTATTCTCAAGAGGAGTGGACTCCGCCTCCTCATTCACGAGAAAATGGCTGGTATCGGGATGCCCAGTCCCATGCTTTATGCAAACTAAATCAAAATAATTGCAAACAAAACTCCCCTTGGGACCCGTTGAATGTTGGAGGCACTCGTTGTTTCGAGCAAGCCATGGATTGATGCTTGTGGAGTAAGGGGAGTATAAACTTTACCATTCTGTTTGGGAACCGCCTATAATCTATTTAGCATGGAAGATATCGTCATCTTTTAGTTGTTATGTTGACAATGCGAGTATGCCGCTCAAAATATAATTTATCTCTATTTCAAAACCGAGCTCTGACACCCCTACAAATCCCTCGCTCTCTCGCCAAGGGCCTATCCATTTACTTTTATGTTGAGTCATCACCCTTCTTATTAAAAAGCACCTGTTGGAGAGCACAATCGTCGCTTGCATTCATTATAATTGGTTTATATTGGGTATGACTTGACTGGATCTCTTTACCATGAATTACAATGTTTAGTCAGTCCTTGATCTTTAAAGGTGCTCAGCATTTATATTTTGCAGTCTCAGAAAGGGCTAGCGAGATACTATTTTGTTATATCATGTTATGATTATTTTGAGAAAGTGTTGTCATCCGAGTTTTATTATTATGGCTCGCTAGCTGATTATGCTATTGATATGAGTAATTATGAGACCTACGTGTTATTGTGAGTATGGTTAGTTCATAATATTTGCTGAAACTTGAATGCTGGCTTTTCATGTTTACAACAACAAGAGGAAACAGAGTTTGTAAAAGTTTTTCTTTTTCTCTTTCAGTTTGTCAACTTAATTGCTTGAGGACAAGCAAGGGTTTAAGCTTGGGGGAGTTGATACGTCTCCGTCAGATCTACTTTTCCAAACACTTTTGCCCTTGTTTTGGACTCTAACTTGTATGATTTGAATGGAACTAACCCGGACTAACGTTGTTTTCAGCAGAATTGCCATGGTATTGTTTTATGTGCAGAAAATAAAAGTTCTCATAATGACCTGAAACTCCACAGAACACCTTAGAAAAAATAATAAAAAATCCTCGCCAAAGATGAAGACCAGGGGCCCACACCTGCTCACGAGGGTGGGGCGCGCCCCCGGGCGCGCCTCTACCTCGTGGGCCCCCTGGCGGCCCTCCCACGCCAACTCCAACTCCCTATATTGGCTTTCGGGAGAAAAAATCAGAGAAAGTTTCATCGCTTTACGACACGGAGTCGCCCGCCAAGCCCTAATCTCTCTCGGGAGGGCTGATCCTGAGTCCGCTCGGGGCTCCGGAGAGGGGATTCGTCGCCGTCATTATCGCCAACCATCCTCCATCACCAATTTCATGATGCTCACCGCCAGGCGTGAGTAATTGCATCGTAGGCTTGCCGGACGGTGATGGGTTGGATGAGATTTATCATGTAATCGAGTTAGTTTTTTAGGGTTTGATCCCTAGTATCCATTATGTTCGAGATTGATGTTGCTATGACTTTGTTATGCTTAATGCTTGTCACTAGGGCCCGAAAGTGCCATGATTTCAGATCTGAACCTATTATGTTTTCTTGAATATATGTGAGTTCTTGATCCTATCTTGCAAGTCTATAGTCACCTACTATGTGTTATGATCCGCAACCCCGAGGTGACAATAATCGGACCACTCCGGTGATGACCATAGTTTGAGGAGTTCATGTATTCACTATGTGCTAATGCTTTGTTCCGGTTCTCTATTAAAAGGAGGCCTTAATATCCCTTAGTTTCCAATAGGACCCGCTGCCACGGGAGGGTAGGACAAAAGATGTCATGCAAGTTCTTTTCCATAAGCACGTATGACTATATTCAAATACATGCCTACATTACATTGATGAACTGGAGCTAGTTCTGTGTCACCCTATGTTATGATCATATATGACGAACCGCATCCCGCATAATTATCCATCGCTGATCCGGTGCCTACGAAGTTTTCCATATACCGTTCTCGCTTATTTACTTTTCCGCTCATCACATAATCACTACAAAAATACCAAAAACATTACTTTTGCTGTCTTTAATTTTGTTACCGTTACCACCACTATCATATTACTTTGCTACTAAACACTTTGCTGCAGATACTAAGTTTCCAGGTGTGGTCGAATTGACAACCCAGCTGCTAATACTTGAGAATATTCTTTGGCTCCCCTTGTGTCGAATCAACAAATTTGGGTTGAATACTCTACCCTCGAAAACTGTTGCGATCCCCTATACTTGTGGGTTATCAGGGAGGTGAGTGCTTGAAGGTATATCTTAAGATCTTGCTATTGAATCTCTTAGTTTCTTGTTTTATCACTTGTTTTGTTTATAAAAGAAAAATACAAAAAATGGAATTGAGGTGGTCTCATATTGTTCATCTTTATCATGTCTTTCTTGAAAATGATGTAAAGCAAAATTGTGCTCAATTGAGAGATGAAGAATTCAATGAAATGTTTGGCATAAATGATGAGCATGATTGCAATGTTGTTGGTATGAACTCTTCGAATATCCATGATGCTA
The DNA here is from genome assembly GCA_021605145.1 of Aegilops bicornis. Lineage (NCBI taxonomy): Eukaryota > Viridiplantae > Streptophyta > Magnoliopsida > Poales > Poaceae > Aegilops > Aegilops bicornis. The sequence goes on along the minus strand of CM038675.1, from coordinate 629,906,041 downwards.
ACGATATGCAAATCCATAAGCTTGGGGATGCTATATTTGATGAAGATGATATTTTTGTCCCCCAAGTTTTGATGATAAAAATTATTATGATGATAGCATGCCTCCTATTTATGATGATTATATTGATGAAAGTGGATTTGGAGAGGTCGTGACTTTATTTAATGATGAATCCACTATTCTGGAAGAGGTTCCAATTGACTATGACAACAAAGTTCCTACCTATTATGATTATGGTGATGGCATGTATGCTATGAAGAATAATGATAACCATGAAACTTGTCATCATGATTTTAATTTTCAATCCCATGATAGTTTTTTTGTTGAGGTTGCTCCCACTACTATTCATGAGAACGAATTTGCTTATGTGGAGAGTAATAAAATTTCTATGCTTACGGATCATGAAAAGAATGCTTTATGTGATTTCACTTTTTAAAGTTATACAAGTATGAATCTTCTTGCATTCTTTACATACTGTTCTGTTTAGACAGATTGCTGTTATGTTTGCATTGTTTGCATATGTTTGCTTGTTTAATGATTCTATTAGAGGATAGGACTATTAAATATGCATAGGCATTTAGTATGCAATGCTAAATTATAATTTTAGTGATTTGTTACTGTATAGAATGATAAGGTTTTGAGTTAATTTATACTAATGCATCTCACGAGTTCTTGTTGAGTTTTGTGTGGATGAAGTTTTTATGATTTAGGGAAACCATGATATAGAAGGAATTAGGGAGACACAAAAGCTCAAGCTTGGGGATGCCCAAGGCATCCCAAGATAATATTTCAAGAAGTCTCAAGCATCTAAGCTTGGGGATGCCCCAGTAGACATCCCACCTTTCTTCATCAAGAATTATCGGTTAGTATCGGTTGAGCATAAGTTTTTGCTTCTTCACATGATGTGTGCTATTCTTGGAATGTCATCTTGTTTTATTTTGCTTGCTTTTTTAATAAAATACTTAGATCTGAGAGTTTATAAATAAAAGAGAGTCCTCAATGAGCTACCATTTACTTAACTACTCACTTGATCTTCACTTATATCTTTTTGGAGTAGTTTGTCTTTTACTCTTGTGCTTCACCTATATCCTATGAGTAAATTGTTGAATGAATTGAATATAATGAAGTTGAAATTATATGTTCATATCATGCCTAGTGGTAGCTTCACATTGGGTTTAGAAAGTGAAATCTTTTGAAGCTTGACAATCACAATATTGGTCATATAAGCAATTCATGAATGATTAGTATAAGGAAGAGAACTTTCACATACAAATATATTATCTTGGACATCTTCTATGATTGTGAATACCCATTAATTATTTTCAAACTTGAGCAAATCAGTTGAAGTTGGACAAGGAAGACAACGTAATGAGTTATGCTTGGGTATATTTGCATAGAAGTTATATTGTCATGGATCCTCCAACATGTGGTGTTTGCTTAGGATCTTTTGCTAGCCAAAAATTCGTACTAAGTAGAGATACTACTTGTGCATCCAAAAACCCATAAACCCAGTTTCTTGCCATGAGTGTCCACCATACGTACATATGGATTGAATAAGATCCCTCAAGTAAGTTGTCATCAGTGCATAAAGCAATAAAAATTGCTCCTAAGTATGTTTGATCTTTTATTGTAAGGGAAAATTGAGCATTGTATGAACTTCTGATGGCAAAGTATTAAAAGCGATGGACTGCATAATAAAGGTTGCTATTGTAAGGGGCAATATTATGTGACGTTCCTTTGCATGAAGAGCTTGGGCATCAAAAAATAAAAAGCGCATGACAACCTCTGCTTCCCTCTGCGAAGGGCCTATCTTTTACTTTTGAGTATTTACTTTTATGCAAAGAGTCAATAGTATGAATTCTCATTTCAGCCTCAACTACTCTCTAGTTGGCAAGCATTATGTTTTGGGGAAAGATCTAGGCACATATGGCCAGTCAAATATATTTGATCATGATTTATTATTGTTGACAGTCATCTCTTTGATAAATGAGTTGGGAGGCGAAACATTAAGCCCCTATCTTTATCTGTGTTTGATGGATGCCATTTGTTCTAAGAATATGCTTTGAGTACTAGCAATCATGGAATACTATATGATGATTGAGTAATTGGAGCTCTTACTTAGACTCTGTTGAATAAGTTGAATTGCAATTGTGTGGTGACTAAGAATATAGGTTGTTGAACTTCAAGAGAATTCATTGTTTGAACCTTAACATGTGAATTGATTTCTACTTTCTCATGATGAGTTTTATGAGAAAGAGTTACTGTTATGATGCTAGAAAAGTGATTGAAATTATCACCGATCAAACTTATGCACTATGCTAGCATTCACACTTCATAAATTATTTCTTTTATCATTTACCTACTCGAGGACGAGTAGGAATTAAGCTTGGGGATTCTGATACGTCTCCAATGTATCTATAATTTATGAAGTATTCATGCCATGTGTACAACAATTTTATATGGTTTTGGTATGATTTGCATGGAACTAACCCGGACTAACGCTGTTTTCAGCAGAACTACCAAGGTGTTGTTTTTTGTACAGAAATGGAAGTTCTCCAAATGAGTTGAAACTTTTTGATGATTCTTTTGAAATAAAAGAGACCCCCGAAGCTTCATGGGAGGGCCAGAAGAGCCACGAGGAGGGAACAACCCACCAGGGCACGCCTGAGGGGCCCAGCTTGCCCCGGTGGGTTATGCTCACCTCAAGGCCCATCTTCGCGTGAAACCAATGCTGAAAAATCCTACAAATAGAGAAACCATCAGAAATAACCCTAGATAAGAAGGTCCGCCGCTGCAAGCCTCTGTAGCCACGAAAAACCAATCTAGACCCCGTTCCGGCACTCCGCCGGAGGGAGAAATCATCACCGGTGGCCATCTTCATCATCCCGGCGGCCACCATGATGAGGAGGGAGTAGTCCACCCTCGGGGCTGAGGGTTTGTACCAGTAGCTATTTGTTTAATCTATCTCTCTCTCGTGTTCTTGAGATGTCACGATCTTGATGTATCGCGGGCTTTGTTAATATAGTTGGATCATATGGTGTTTTGCCCTCTCTATCTGTCGGTGCAACAAACCCTGGGTCTGTTGCCCTGGCAGGGTTTGTTGCACCGACTGTGCACATGCACGGGAACAAGATTGAACCACCAACCCAAGTCAGAGTACAAGAAACCAAGAGATTCGAAGGACCAACAAGCAGACCAGAGGGACCAAGATCAACCCAGAGAAGCAAGATATCATCAAGAAAAGGGCTTCCCTTTCCGGGCAGGCGAGCCCGGCAAGGGGCAAGGCCGCCCCCAGAAGCAGACAACGAAGGCATCCCAGCAGGGCCTGCCAGGGGCTCGCGAAGGCAAAACCACCTCACCGACCACTCCACCATGACCCACGTCATCGATCAATGTGGTGTCAAGCTGCAAAATGACTAAGTGGTAGCCATTCGCCACATGGAAGCTGTCGGTGTCAAAACCGGCGGATCTCTGGTAGGGGGTCCCGAACTGTGCGTCTAAGGCGGATGGTAACAGGAGGGCGGGGACACGATGTTTACCCAGGTTCAGGCCCTCTCGATGGAGGTAATACCCTACTTCCTGCTTGATTGATCTTGATGATATGAGTATTACAAGAGTTGTTCTACCACGAGATCAGAGAGGCTAAACCATAGGAGCTAGCCTATGGTATGATTGTTGTTGTCCTACGGACTAAACCCTCCGGTATATATAGACACTGGAGGGGGCTAGGGTTACACAGAGTCGGTTACAAGGGAGGAGATCTACATATCTGTATTGCCAAGCTTGCCTTCCATGCCAAGGAGAGTCCCATCCGGACACGGGATGAAGTCTTCAATCTTGTATCTTCATAGTCCAACAGTCCGGCAAAAGGATATAGTCCGGCTGTCCGGATACCCCCTAATCCAGGATTCCCTCAGTAGCCCCTGAACCAGGCTTCAATGACTATGAGTCCGGTGTGCAGATTTGTCTTCGGCATTGCAAGGCGGGTTCCTCCTCCGAATACTCCATGGAAGATTTTGAACACAAGGATAGTGTCCGGCTCTGCAAAACAAGTTCCACATACCACCGTAGAGAGAATAATACTTCCACAAATCTAATTTGCTGACGCGTTCGGTAGCATGACATCACACCACGGCCCGGTCATTATTCGAACTGCTTTTCTCAACCAGCCTCGGCAAGATATTAAGTAGGCGGTTTCCTTGGCACGTCTTGTCGAAGCAGAGATTGTGTCCCCTTATCACGGGATTCTCATCAATACGGACGTGGGTAACCCAACCGCGCCATCAATTATGGCGCTTGGGGAATAAGCAAATTTACTAGGCAGGTGGGGGCGTATAGTTTCGTCTGCCCTTATAAAGGGATAAGGGTTCACCCTTTTCACCACGCCTTCTTCCTCCTTGCTCATCCATTCTCGCGCACTCGAGCTCCAACACCCAAGTCTGCGTCTTTCTCCTCAAACCGTTCCAAGCATGTCCGGAGCGGGAGGCAAATGGATGAAATCCTCCATCACGGAGGAGGACATCAAAAAGCTACGGGGAGCCGGATACTTGGCCGCGGATATCGCGCATCGGCTGCCCAACGTGGGGTAGATCGTCCCTACCCCGGAATCTCATGAGAGGGTAGTTTTTCTCACCCACTTCATCCGCGGACTGGGATTTCCTCTCCACCCGTTCGTCCGCAGCCTCATGTTTTACTACGGGCTGGATTTCCATGATCTGGCCCCAAACTTTATCCTCAACATCTTGGCGTTTATCGTCGTGTGCGAGGCCTTCCTTCGTATCCGGCCCCACTTCGTGGCTGAAGACCTTCAATGTTAAACCGAAGGTAGTAGGCGGCTGGCAAGCGGAATGTGGAGGCGCCATGGTGGGCAAAATGCCCAACGTCACATGGCTCGAGGGCTCCTATGTGGAGACCATAAAGGGGTGGCAATCGGGGTGGTTCTACATCACCGAGCCGCGCGACACCAACTGGGTGGCGGCCCCCGAGTTCCGATCCGGAGTGCCCATGCGGCTCACCTACTGGAAAGAGAAGGGTCTGTCCTGGGGTAACCCGGTAGAGCTGACCGGACTCTAGACCTGCATCAAGAACATGATGAACAAGAAAATCAAGCTTGTCAACGTAGTCCAGGTCATGCTCTTCCGCCGGATCCTCCCGTGTCAACAACGGGCATTCAATTTATGGGAGTTCAACCCGGCCAAGCACCAGACTCCATGCGAGCTCTTTGACACGACGCACAAGGACGTCTGGAGGGTGATGTTCAAGGGCGCCGAGGTGCTCCCTTCGCTTACTGAGGATCGCGGACTCAGCGCACAGCGCCATGCCAGTTCGGTAAGTTCTTTAATACCTTATAGGGTATTTATTATCCCCAGTTTAATTATGTGCGGGATCTAAGCCTCCATGCCTTTAACAGGATTGGGTGGAGACAGCGGAGCAGATTGACTGTCTAGCCCCCCTGCCCGAAGATCCAGCGGATGCTCTCCTAATTGAGATGCTGGCTCCGACACCTTATGAGGTGCCAGAGAAGAAGGCCACGGGGACCTGAAAGGGTCTCCGGCGTCAGGTGATATCAGACTCATCGTCCGATAACTCTGAGGCACACTCCTCCCATGAAGACGAGGAGGAGGAAGAGGAAAGTTCTCCCCCTCAGCCGGGGGAGACAAGAAGAGGAAGGCCGCCCCAACTGGGGAGGCCAAAGGGTCCAAGAAGGGAAGGACTCTCCTTCCGGACTGTTCCACGACCACTAGTGAGGACGAGGGGTTGCCCAGGGACAAGCCCCTAGCGAAGTCGTAAGTATTCGGATACCAGAGTAATTCATGGTATGCTTTTATTACACTGCTTCTCCTTACGCCGGATATGATTATGCAGTCCGTCCCGAGCCCGCATCGACGTATATTCATCGGACCGTTCTTTGGACCCGTCGGATATGAGTAGCGATACACTTCCGACCACCTCCACCCCCTGCCCTACGGACAACACCGAGGTGTCGTCTCAGAAGGCACCAAGCCGAGGGGAGGTAGTTCTGGAGGCGCCTCGAGGCGACCTTCCGGACCCTGGGCGCAAAGGGGGCAAGATTCCCGTGGGATCCAAGTTCGGCCCTCAGCCAGACACTGCACCGGAACCTCGAGTGGTTCCGGACTCCGGCAGGCGACCCCCTGCTAAGAGGGGCAAGCCGCCCGTGCTGGTCGCCTCTGTCCATCCAGAGGCACCGGATAACTTGCTGGAAGCGCTTCACGGCGCCTCCATCGACGAAGAGCACCACACTATCATGAGTGCGGTGATCGAGAAGGTTCAGTCCGCCAAAAGCGGACTGACTGAAGCTTGCGCCAGCCTCCTAACAGGCTTTCAGGTAAGTAATTAAATTATAGGAAAATATTACTGCATAGACAGTAGCCCATGATGCTCTGTTTGGCGTTCGTGAAGAAAAGACGAATAGAGGATCGAATAATAACCACAGGAGTCTAATCTGAATATGTCTATATGCGTATGCAAAGGCCGCTGCGTCAGCCGCCAAGACGCATCATGGAGGTCAATGCCTGAAGCAGGACCTTGAGCGGTCCGAGGAAGAGCTCGGCCTTACCAAGAGGCAGCTCGAGGAGAGCAAAGGTAAGCAATACCTTGTCTATATATTAAAAATAAATTTGGTTGCAAAATAATAGGATCATCATGAATGTGCCAGGGGCCACGACTGAAGTGGCGACCACAAACAAAGCGCTTATCCGAGGAGGAAAGCAAAGCGCCAAGGAGCGCACCGAGCGAGAAAACAAGAGGCCCGAGTAGGCGAGGCAGCAAGAGCTGTGCTCTCGTGAAGAAGCACGAGTACTTGAGCTTGACTCTAAGACGCGAGAGTCCGATCTTGCAAGGGCCCTCGAAAGCGCAAAACATGCCAAGGCCGAAGCCCAAAAGGCCCTCCAGGAAATTGAGGCAGTTAAGAAGATAGCGGCGGGTAAGGCATTCATTATGCAAAGCAAGCACGTGAAAGAAAATTTCTTTTTCCTTACCCGAGTTCGGAGCTCTCAGAGCTGCTCGCAGATCTGCCAGCAGTGTCTCAAGCCGCTGGAGTTCTACCGGGCCGAGGAGGGAGCTCGACGGAGAAGTTGTTCTGGTCTCAGATATCTGGGACCGAACACCCGATGCCCTTGAGCGACCAGCTGAAGCAACTGGTCGAGCTCCACAAGGCGGCCGAACAGGCCATGAAGGGCCTTATAGTCCGGATGTGGCCTGGCGATCCCCTTCCCAACAGCTACTTCGGTCTGGTGAGGCGGCTTGTGGATGCCTGCCCCCGGTTTGAAGTCATCAAGCGGTCCGTCTGCATCGAAGGTGCACGCAGGGCCTTTGCCCGTGCGTAAGTGCACTGGGCGAAGATGGACACCAAGAAGCTGGTGAAGGAGGGGCCACCGCAGGTCAAGGAGCATCGCCACCCTAAAATGTATTATGACGATGTCCTGAAGGGTGCCCGCCTTGTGGCGGAGGAGTGTACCAAAGATGTAATTTTTGAATGAACGTGCTCATGTGATCCTTTAATGTGAAAACTTGTTCACTTGCGCTATGCAACACTTTTTGAATTTAAAATATTACCTTCTGTGCGGCTGTTTATCAAATCTGAGAGTTGGCCAGTCGTCGGCTTCTGCCCCCATGCAGCTAGTACTGGGGTGTTCGGGATAAATCTGAGCACTCTTTTTCCCATTTTTGGGTCCTCCGAGGGAGGTGCTCAGCGCAACGAACCAGGCAATAGGACTATAATGCTTTATCACTCTCACTTAGCCATAGAAGTCTACAATTTTAAATTTTCGAGAAGCCCCTAGTATTCGGAAGGACGAATTTGGGGCGCCATATACGCCTAAGTCGGACAAGGCCGACTCCTCGCCCCAAGCGGAAAAGTCTTTAAGGACTTGAGACCTCTCGAACAGCGACCAGCTCTCGCCTCATCATGACAGTGGCTTTTGGCTTTCTCTCTTTGAGGTGCTCGTCCGAAGAACCGGACACAATCGCAGAGTTCTCCCCTGTGCTATCTTAGCCGATATAGCGGAACGTAAGGTACCAAAACATGGGAGCCGGGCAAACCCAACTATTGACCCAAGACATGATTCAGAGCTGATGCATATAATGCTATAAGTCTGGTGCCGACCGCCGAAAGTGTTCGGACTTCTCACGCCAGATTATGGGGTATACAAAAGCCCTCGGCGTATTGGCCGTACTCGTAATGTAATGGTGCTGATTGTCGTAAATAAACATATAAAATAGGATAGATAATGCAATAATAGACTAATGCTATGCATTGTTATTTAAAGAATACATTGAAGCGTACTGGTACAAGTAGTGCAATAAGCAAAAAAATAGGGCTATTTGACATGTCCTATCCAAGGACAAGCTGTGGACTGGTATTTAAAGCAGGTATTTCGCCATATCGAGACCACCTGGGATTCCAGCAGTACGACGTAGCTTCCTGCCTCCTTGGTTGTCGACATGTGTCCAAAGCAATCGCACTACGGATAGGGCTTCCAGAGAGTAAGGTCCCGAAGAGAAAAATGATAAAGGTATTCAGCCCCTAGGGCGGTTGAGCCGCACTGTGGGACGTGCCATGGTCGTGCCCCGCCTATGCCCATGGTATTTTCAATGCATAATTATGTACGCGCGGCACGGATTTCGCCGTTTGACTGGGACTAGGGCGGGGGTTGAATTGCTAGGCGAGCTCTGAACGTGCCAGGCGATCCTGTTGCAGGTTACTCCGGACTCGCTTGACGGTGTATGGGGGCTTTATTGCCGAATTGGTGGATTGCCTTAAGAGGCTTCTTTGTGCTTCTGCAGCGAGGGCTGCATTGTGCTCCTCCGTGCGGAGCGAGCGCTCTGTTTTTCCATTGACTGTTATGACCCCCTAGGTCCTGGCATCTTGAGCTTGAGGTATGCATAGTGCGGTACCGCATTGAATCTTGCAAATGCGGTTCGCCCGAGCAGTGCGTGATGGCCGCTGCAGAATGGGACGATATTGAAGATTAACTCCTCGCTTCGGAAATTGTCCGGAGATCCGAAGACCACTTCCAGTGTGATTGAACCCGTGCAATGGGCCTCTACACCTGGGATGACGCCTTTAAAGGTCGTTTTTGTGGGTTTGATCCTCGAAGGGTCTATACCCATTTTGCGACCGTATCCCGATAGAGCAGGTTCAGTTGCCGCCGCCCATAAGGACTCGAGTGAGGTGAAATCCACAATGATGGGGTCTAAGACCAATGCGGCAGATCCGCAATGGCGGATACTAGTGGGGTGGTCCCTGCGATCGAAGGTGATCGGACAAGAGGACCATGGGTTGAACTTTGGGGCGACGGGCTCCATCGCATAGACGTCCCTTAGTGCATGCTTTCGTTCCCTCTTGGGGATGTGGGTTGCGTATATCATGTTCAACATCCTCACTTGTGGGGGAACCTCTTCTGTCCTCCCGTGTTCGACGCCCGGGGCTCCTCCTCGTCGTCACTATGCAGCCCCTTGTCCTTGTTTTCGGCATTTAACTTGCCCGCCTGCTTGAACACCCAGCATTCTCTGTTGGTGTGATTGGCTGGCTTATCGGGGGTGCCGTGTATTTGACACGAGCGATCGAGTATGCGGTCCAAGCTGGACGGGCCCGGAGTACTTCTTTTGAATGGCTTTTTCCGCTGACCGGATTTAGAGCCACTGAATCCGGCATTGACTGCCGTATCCTCGGCGTTATCACTGTTGTTGCGGCGCTTGTGTCTGCTATGACGTGGTCTGCCGTTATTATCCTTGGTATCCGAAGTGCCAAGGTTCCTTGATATGTTGTTGCTGCGAGCCAGCCAGCTATCCTCTCCCACGCAAAAGCGGGTCATGAGTGTCGTGAAGGCTGCCATAGACTTCGGCTTCTCCTGACCGAGGTGCCGGGCGAGCCACTCGTCACGGATGTTATGCTTAAATGCCGCTAAGGCCTTTGCATCCGGACAGTCGACAATTTGATTTTTCTTGGTTAGGAACCGTGTCCAGAATTGCCTGGCCGATTCCCCCGGCTGCTGAGTTATATGGCTCAAGTCATCGGCATCCGGTGGTCGCACATAAGTGCCCTAGAAGTTGTCGAGGAATGCATCTTCCAGATCCTCCCAACAGCCAACGGAGTCTGATGGCAAGCTATTCAACCAATGCCGAGCTGGTCCTTTAAGTTTTAGTGCGAGGTACTTGATGGCATGAAGATCATCACCGCGGGCCATGTGGATGTGGAGGAGGAAATCCTCGATCCATACCGCGAGATCTGTTGTACCATCATATGATTCAATATTTAAGGGTTTAAAACCCTCTGGGAATTCATGATCCATTACTTCGTCAGTGAAGCATAGGGGGTGTGCGGCGCCTCTGTGCTAGGCTATATCACGACGCAGTTCATATGAGTCTTGTCTACTGTGTTCGGCCCGGCTGGATTTACTAGTGTATCCGGCGTGACGGTCATCGTCCCGCGTAGGTGCGTGCCCCCGTGATCCGTAGATCGTTCTTGTGTGTTTTGCCCTGTTTTCCAATACGTCTCGCAGGCCCCGCGTGTTGCCCCGGGCCTTGGTATTTTTGTTTGGGTGGCGGCGGGGTGGGGGCTGAGCTTCAGGCTGAAATGCCTCTCTGTCTCGGCCATGAGGTGGCCGATCGGCCGCATCATACGCTGGTGATGTAGGTTTCAATGCTTCCTCCTCAAGTCGGGGTAGCAACCTGCGCTTTGGGTAACCCTTGGAGGGGCGTTCGAGTTCATACTCCTCGGCCGCAAGGACTTCAGTCCATCTGTCTGCTAGCAAATCTTGGTCAGCTCTAAGCTGTTGTTGCTTTTTCTTCAGGCTATTTGCTGTGGCTATAAGCCGGCGCTTAAAGCGCTCCTGCTCGACGGGATCCTCAGGCACGACAAATTCTTCGTGGCCGAGGCCCACCTCGTCTTCCGAGAGAGGTATGTAATTGTCATCCTCCGCTTCTCCGTCTACTGCCTGCTCAGGGGGGCTGGCTTGTTCATCCTCCGGCTCTAAATCTTGCTGGAGGAGATTGTCGTCGTCTTCGGCACTGTCCAGAGTGCTATTGTCTCTTGTGCCGGTATCACTACTTTTACTATGGCGAGACTTAGAGCGGCGCCGCTAACCTTGGCGCTTGGGTTACTTCTTGGAGGGGTCATCCTCCGCTGTCTTATCGCCATTGCCGCCTTTGGGTGTATCCACCATGTATATATCATATGATGAGGTGGCAGTCCAGCGCCCTGTGGGCGGTGGTTCCAATTCGTCTCCTGCATCGTCGTCCATGCCATCGATGTCTTCGGAGTCGAAGTCGAGCATGTCGGTTAAATCGTCGACAGTGGCTACTAAGTGGGTGGTGGATGGGGAACAAATTTCTTCGTTGTCCGCATCCCATCCTAGCCGGACATAGTTCGGCCAAGGTTCTCCTGACAAGGAAAGAGACTTTAAAGAATTTAGCATGTTGCCGAAAGGCGAGTGCTGAAAGATATCCGTGTAGGTAAACTCCATGATCGGTGCCCAATCGGATTCGAGCAGGGCACGGACGGGACCTGTTCGAGCTCGTGGGCGTGGATGAATCCAATGGTTTGGCAGCACAGTTCTCGCGAGGGGTAAAGTCAGTATTTGGCTCTATCGCCACTGAGGGTGCGGCCTCCAAGGCGGGGTCTATCCACCCGTCCTCGGATGGCGCAATTTGCTCCAGATTGAAGGCCGGAGTAGGTGCCGGTGTGATCTCCCGAACACTGTCCGACGACAGGGCTATATCATGCTCGTTGTGATCATGCGGCGCACCTGGCAGGGGCTCGAATCCGTCGAAGATCAAGTCTCTGCGGATGTCGGTAGTGTAATTCAAGTTTCCAAACCTGACCTGGTGGCCAGGGGCGTAGCTCTCAATTTGCTCCAGATGGCCAAGCGAGTTGGCCCGCAGTGCGAAGCCGCCGAATACGAAGATCTGTCTGGGGAGGAAAACCTCACCCTGGACTGCATTGTTACCGATGATCGAAGGAGCCATCAAGCCTTACGGTGATGACATAGTGGAACTCTCAATGAAAGCACCAATGTCGATGTCAAAACCGGCGGATCTCGGGTAGGGGGTCCCGAACTATGCGTCTAAGGTGGATGGTAACAGGAGGCGGGGGACATGATGTTTACCCAGGTTCGGGCCCTCTCGATGGAGGTAATACCCTACTTCCTGCTTGATTGATCTTGATGATATGAGTATTACAAGAGTTGATCTACCACGAGATCATAGAGGCTAAACCCTAGAAGCTAGCCTATGGTATGATAGTTGTTGTCCTACGGACTAAACCCTCCGGTTTATATAGACACCGGAGGGGGCTAGGGTTACACAGTCGGTTACAAGGAGGAGATCTACATATCCGTATTGCCAAGCTTGCCTTCCACGCCAAGGAGAGTCCCATCCGGACACGGGACGAAGTCTTCAATCTTGTATCTTCATAGTCCAACAGTCCGGCCAAATGATATAGTCCGGCTGTCCAGATACCCCCTAATCCAGGACTCCCTTAGCAGCCTCTCCCTACAGGAGAAACCCTCAAGTGACACCCGTCCCGCGACATGTCAAGCAAACAGGCGCGGAGCTGGCAAGATAGCCCGGCAAGCCTTGCCGGGCAACTAGTGATGTGACATTGAGCGGTGCATTTAATGCGCCCTGTCAGCTCATAGAGTTAGGTATGATAGCCATGTTGCTATCTTATCAGTGCATAATGACTACTTTGCCATTGTGGTAACCCCTTGATCTATAAAAGGAGGCCTATGGCAACTAGAGAGAGGGTTAGAAGGTTGGATAACTCACACCCCCATACGCGAGTAGTCGCTGCCACCCTGAGGCAAATCTTGCCGGGCAAGTGTACTACGCTCCACCACCACCTTCCACCATCAATCCACCAAAGCAGGAGTAGGGTTTTACGCCTCACGGTGGCCCGAACCTGGGTAAAAACTGCCCATGTGATCTCTGCCTCTGCCCCACGCTCGTCTGCTCTTTGTGCGACGCGATTCCCCCCTACCGAACTAGCAAGGGGCCTCCTGGTCCCCCTGGTTTCCCGCGACATCTTTGGCGCGCTAGGTAGGGGGAACGGTTGTGTGAACCTGAAGGCGTGTGCAGCGCGTCATCTTCATCACCGTCTTTACCTTCGATGACGCCATCGACCATGGCTCCCAAGAAGAAACCCGGTCCTTCGGCTCACCCGTCCACCTCGAAGGCTCCGTCGCCCGTGGCCTCTAACACCGCAGGTGCGCGAAGATGCGTGAGGACGCGGACACTACTGGGGATGTGGTCGAAGCAGGCGGCGCCGTCACCACTTGCTCATGGCGTCAGCAACACCCCGACTGCCACGCTCCGGGAGGCCCGGATGGAGGGGCTACTCCATCTGCGCCCTCTCTCCCGCCGACAAGCACAGCCCAGCAACAGCGCTCGGACCGGGGCGAACCTCCGTCCTCCGACCGCTCCCACCGCAGGTGCAGTCGTAGAGCGTGCATCTCCCCCGGGATGGGTCGACCAAGCCGATGTGCCCGACGGAGCCGCTGGCCCTCGAGCGCCTTCGCCGCACCACATCCAGGTGGTCACCCCGCAGGAGTAGCGGGGGCGCAGCGCTGCCGCCGCTCGCACTGTCAGGAGCCGAGAGACGATGCGATCAACTTCATCATCACCCATGCCAAGTACAGCCTCGGAGGCCATGGTGCGGGCTCAGCTACTGCTGAGGTTTCTGCCAGCAGCCGAGCAGATGGACGCATGGCATGCCACCATCCAAAGTTTGCTCGATTTCGCCGAAGCTGGGGGCTCACGACGAGCTGACCCGCCACGACCTCCCCAAGCGACAGCAACGGCTCGTGCTACTGACCGTACGGAGGGAGCCATCCCCACGGTGCAGTCCCCTCCACGGTAGCTAGCGCAAGCACAACAAAATCAAGACCCCGACGATGTATCGATGGCCTCTTCAGACCCTCGAGCACGTCCAGGCCAACGACGAGCCCCAGAGGATGGCGGAGGGGAGACACGTGTGTCATTGTCGAGCAACGCCGCGATGACCTTCGTCGGACCGACGGGTGCGACAGCCCCTACGTCGATGAGCCCGCGCTCGGTATTGGCGGGTGCCTACCTTTTGAGGTTGGCTGCCCTGCCTTCACTCGTGAGCTGCAGCAAGTCCGTTGGCCGTCCGTTCATATGTTCAAGTCGGAGATACCAGATAAGTACGATGGGAGGCTGAACCCGACAGAGTTCCTGAGCATCTACACCACCGCTGTTCAGGCTGGCAGGGGAAATGAGAAGGTGTTTGCCAACTACTTCCCTTTGGCCCTCAAGTCCAATGTGATGTCTTGGCTGATGCATGATACGTCTCCATCGTATCTACTTTTCCAAACTCTTTTGCCCTTGTTTTAGACTCTAACTTGCATGATTTGATTGGAACTAACCCGGACGGACGCTGTTTTCAGCAGAATTGCCATGGTGTTATTTTTGTGCAGAATAAAAAGTTCTCGGAATGACTTGAAAATCAATGGAGATTATTTTTGGAATTAATAAAAAATATTGGCGAAAGAATCATCACCTGAGGCCCATACCTTAGCCACAAGGGTGGGGGCGCGCCATGCGACCTTGTGGGCCCCCTGGACCTCCACCGACCTCAACTCCAACTCCATATATTCACTTTCAGGGAGAAAAAAATCGGCAAGAAAGTTTCGTCACGTTTTACGATACGGAGCCGCCGCCAAGCCCCGTTCTTCCTCGGGAGGGTAGATCCGGAGTCCGTTCGGGGCTCCGGAGAGGGGAATCCGTCGCCATCGTCATCATCAACAATCCTCCATTACCAATTCCATGATGCTCACCGCCATGCGTGAGTAATTCCATCGTAGGCTTGCCGGGCCGTGATGGGTTGGATGAGATTTACCATGTAATCGAGTTAGTTTTGTTAGGGTTTGATCCCTAGTATCCAGTATGTTCTAAGATCGATGTTGCTATGACTTTGCTATGCTTAATGCTTGTCACTAGGGCCCGAGTGCCATGAACTCAGATCTGAACCCTTTATGTTTTCATCAATATATTTGTGTTCTTGATACGATATGGCAAGTTATAGTTACCTACTACGTGTTATGATCTGGCAACCCCAGAGTGACAATAGTCGGAACCACTCCCGGTGATGATCGTAGTTTGAGGAGTTCATGTATTCACTAAGTGCTAATGCTTTGGTCCGGTACTCTATTAAAAGGAGGCCTTAATATCCCTTAGTTTCCAATAGGACCCCGCTGCCACGGGAGGGTAGGACAAAAGATGTCATGCAAGTTCTTTTCCATTAGCATGTATGACTATATTCGGAATACATGCCTACATTATATTGATGAACTGGAGCTAGTTCTGTGTCACCCTATGTTATAACCGTTGCATGACGAATGCCATCCGACATAATTATCCATCATCAATCCATTGCCTACGAGCCTTTCACTTATTCATCTTTGCTTCGTTACTTCTCCGCTCTTACTGTTACAATTGCTACAAAACTGTTACTATCACCTTTGCCATCATATCAAGTATTTCCATACTACTTTGCTACTAAATACTTTTGCTGTATATATTAAGTCTTTCGTGTGGTTGAATTGACAACTCGCCATCGATACTTGAGAATATTCTTTGGATCCCCTTGTGTCGAATCAATAAATTTGGGTTGAATGCTCTACACTCGAAAACTGTTGCGATCCCCTGTACTTGTGGGTTATCAAGACCTTTTTCTGGCGCCGTTGCCGGGGAGCATAGCTCTATTCTTTGAGTCACTTGGGATTTATATCTGTTGATCACTATGAGGAATTTCAAAGACGAAAGAACTAAGATTTTTTCCTCAAATACGAGGGGAGGTAAGGAACTGCCATCTAGCTCTGCACTTGATTCTCCTTCTGTTTTGAGTAAACTTGCGACACCTACACCTGCTATTGATTCAAATATGCCGCATGTTATTGATGATGCCACTTCTGCTTTGCATGATACTTATGATGAAAACTGCTTCTGTGCTTGTTAATATTGTGCCACTAGGTGAATTTCTTGATGAACAACTTGGTAGGGCTAGAGAGAATGTAATTACTGAAACTGATGAAATTATTGAAGATTATGATGATGATTCTCCCCCTAGATATGAATTGCCTATTTTTCCCGAGGGTTATGTTATGGATGAAGGAACTTCTAGAGACTTCTTTGCTTGTAATGATAGGAAAGATCTTTAGAAATTGTTAGCTAAGATGAAAGAAAAATCCCTGAATGCTAGAATGAAATATGATCCTGCTTTTGCTACTTCACCTATCTTTGTTACTAACAAGGATTATGAATTATCTGTCGATCCTGAGTTAATTACTTTGGTTGAATCTGATCCTTTTCATGGTTATGAATCTGAAACTGTTGTGGCACATCTTACTAAATTAAATGATATAGCCACCCTATTTGCTCATGAGGAAAAAATTCATTATTACTATATCCTTAAATTATTTCCTTTCTCATTAAAGGGTGATGCTAAGATATGGTTTAATTCTCTTACTCCTGGTTGTGTGCGTAGTCCCCAGGATATGATTTATCACTTCTCTGCAAAATATTTCCCCACTCATAAGAAACAAGCTGCTTTAAGGGAACTATATAATTTTGTGCAAATTGAAGAAGAGAGTCTCCCACAAGCTTGGGGGAGGATTCTCCAATTAATGCCTTGCCTGATCACCCTCTCAAGAAAAATGAAATACGTGATATCTTTTATAATGGACTAACCGATGCTTCCAGAGACCACTTGGATAGTTGTGCTGGTTGTGTTTTCAGGGAAAGAACTGTTGAGCAAGCTGAATTGCTATTGAATAATATATTGAGCAATGAAAATGATTGGACACTCCCTGAACCAACTCCGAAGAAAAGGGTTATTCTATTTCTCGATCCTGAATATATGCAAGAGGCAAAGAAATCAATGAAAGAAAAAGGTATTAAAGCTGAAGATGTTAAAAATTTACCGCGTATTGAAGAAATACATGGTCTTGATAACCCGACATAGGTAGTAGAGGTAAACTCTCTCCGTAGATTTGATGAAGGTGATATTCCTCATAATAAGTCTGCTAGTCAATGCTTTGATGAATTTGATAATTTTATTGTTAAACAAGAGAATTTCGATGCTTATGTTAGTAGACAATTGAAAGATAATGCTTACATGCTTGATCACTTGGGTAATTATATGAGTAGAACTGTTAATGATCTTACGCTTATTAGTAAACATGCTTCCATGGTTACAACTCAAGTAGAACAAGTACTTAAGGCCCAAGATGAATTGCTTAATGAGTTGAACAGTAAGAATAATGAATGCTGTTAGGGTTATGACTAGAGGTGGTAAAATGACCCAGGAACCCTTGTATCCTGAGGGTCATCCTAAGAGACTTGAGTAGGATTATCGAAGAATTAATACTGAAGCACCTAGTCCTAGTAATAAAAAGAAAAATAAAACTGATAGGACTTTGCATGCTAGTGAACTTGCTACGGATACACCTGAGAATCCCAATAATATTTCTATTTCTAATGCTGAGACACAATCTGGTGATGAACATGAACCTAGTGATAATGTTAATGATGATGTTCATGTTGATGCTCAACCTAGTAATGATAATGATGTAGAGATTGAACCTGCTGTTGATCTTGATAATCCACAATCAAAGAATCAACGTTATGATAAGAGAGACTTTGTTGCTAGGAAACATGGTAAAGAAAGAGAACCATGGGTTCAGAAACCCATGACCTTTCCTCCTAAGCCATCCAAGAAAAAGGATGATGAGGATTTTGAGCGCTTTGCAAAAATGATTAGACCTATCTTTTTGCGTATGCGTTTGACTGATATGCTTAAAATGCCTCCTTATGCTAAATATATGAAAGATACTATTACAAATAAAAGAAAGATACCTGAAGCTGAAATTTCCACCATGCTTGCCAATTATTCTTTTAAGGGTGGAATACCAAAGAAACTTGGAGATCCAGGAATACCAACTATACCATGCTCCATTAAAAGAAACTATGTTAAAACTGCTTTATGTGATCTTGGAGCCAGTGTTAGTGTTATGCCTTTCTCTTTATATCGTAGACTTTAATTGAATAAGTTGACACCTACTGAAATTTCTTTGCAAATGGCTCATAAATCAACTGCTATACCCATCGGTATTTGTGAGGATGTGCCTGTTGTGGTTGCAAACGTTACTATCTTAACAGACTTTGTTATTCTTGATATTCCTGAGGACGACAGTATGTTCATCATTTTTGGTAGACCCTTTTTGAATACTCCAGGAGCTGTTATTGATTGCAACAAAGGCAATGTCACTTTTCATGTTAATGGGAATGAGCATACGGTACACTTTCTGAAGAAACAACCTCAAGTTCATAGTATTAATTCTATGGAAAAAATTTCAACTATTACTATTGGAGGTTTTGAATTCCCTCTCCCTACTTTCAAAAATAAATATGATATCCTTATTTTTGGGGACATGAATATCCCCGTTGAGGTAACCTAGTGTTATACGAAAGTTCTCCGGTTTCATGTCACTCGGAAGAAGTTTGTTAATGAGACTTGATCAACCTCGTTAATGGATTACTTTTGATGAGCACGGGATGGATGAATTTAGAAAGCACAACTCTCTGTACCCATCTTTTACTTTCTGTTATTTAGAATAAATAAAGCAAAAATAGTATTTTCTATCTACTTTTTGAATTATCCTTGCAATAAAAAATGTCCCAAAAATAAAAGTTCTCCAAATGCCCTAAAAATTGGATATGATTTTTTAGAATATTTTAGAATTTCTGGTGCAAAGAACACACCAGGGGCTTCACCAGCTGGCCACAAGGGTGGAGGGCGCGCCCATCCCCTGGGCGCGCCCTTCCCCTGGGGCGCGCCCCTTGACCTTATGGGCCCCAAGTGGCCCCCCTCCACTTATTCCAACACCCATCCTCTCCTTCTTCCTCCAGAAAAAATCACTCCATTGCTCAAACTCGTGTTCTTGCACATCTTGCTGCCATTTTCGATCTCCTTGCTCAAAGCTCCATTCACAAAACTGCTTTGGGGGATTTTTCTTTGGTATGTGACTCCTCCAATGGTCCAATTAGTTTGTGTTCAAGTGCTTTATTCATTGCAAATTTTTGCTGCTATGGTGACCATGTTCTTGAGCTTGCATGTCAAATTTATATGGTCCAAGGTTGTTTTGATGCATGATATAGCTTCTAGACACTTGTAGGAGTAGTTGCTATCACCTTTATTGAGTTTGGTTCACTTTTATTTTGAGTTACTAAAAAATTCAGAAATTTTTCAGAGAGAAAAATGTCTAGGAGAATGTACCAAGGTGGTTCTTCAAGGAAGCAAGCACCGAGGCGTGCGATACGTGACCCAGGCCCTGAACTACCAAGGGAAGCTCAAGTGGGGCCGTGTGAATGGCCGTCAGATGAGTTTATGGATCGTGTAGGTTTCAACGATAAATTCTATGCATACATACAAAATTCCGACCTTGAGGATTTCTTATCGAACAAGTGCTTACTGTATTATTATCTCACCGATTCCTTCGTGCGGAGGTTTGAGTTTTCATCCAAGCGTAATACTCATACTGTCTTGTTTGACCTTTATTATGAATCTTATACCATGGACTTCGAATATTTTGGTGATGCATGCAATATTCCACAATGGCGTAGTCTTCGTGAGCCTCATAAATCTAAATATAACGATTTCCTTTCTAGCATCACTGTAAAAGAAACTAGAAACATCACACAAGCAACCGTAGGGAGCACTCACTTTCCTGCCATACATTATTTTGCTGTCTTTATCGGTAGATGTATTAATGGTAAAGATGAACAATGCCATATTTGTGTACCAGATCTTAGTATCCTCAACTGTGCGGTGTTAGGTGATAAACGATATAATTTGGGGGCCATTATTGCTAGAAGGTTACATCTTAATGCTAAAGATGGAGATTTATTTGGTGGGATCT
The DNA here is from genome assembly GCA_021605145.1 of Aegilops bicornis. Taxonomy (NCBI): domain Eukaryota; kingdom Viridiplantae; phylum Streptophyta; class Magnoliopsida; order Poales; family Poaceae; genus Aegilops; species Aegilops bicornis. The sequence goes on along the minus strand of CM038675.1, from coordinate 629,886,086 downwards.
ATGCAACTCGTTTAGCTAAATATTTGAATGTACCTATTAGAGGATATGATATTAAGTTGCCACGTGCTTTCCTGGAGTATGAGGCTATGGTACACCACCAGTTTCTTAAGAGGAACGAACAGATCCTCCAGTACCGGCTAATCTTTGATAGACGGCGTGCCGTCCTTGTTACTCTTCCCGCTCCTGCTCTCTTCAACTTTCAGGCAAATGGAAGATACTTTATAACTAGAGAGGAGGCAAACGAGTACAAGAGGGCAGCGGAGGCTGCTCGTCTTTAGGAGGCTGCTCGCCAAGCGGTAGCTGCCGCATCACAGTACAACCCTGACTTCAACTTTGGTTATCCACCAGGCCATCCGTGGGCACCAACTTAGGCCAAAAGCCTAAGCTTGGTGGACTACGTATTTCTCACTGACATTATATTCATGCTCACACACTCATTTCAGTTGTCGATATTCATACTCTTTCTTTGTATTGTCCATGCTAGTTTATTTCTTTTTTCCACTTTCTTCTTGTGTGTTTATTAAACCTTAATAAAAAACCCAAAAAAAATAGTAGTAGTTTACTTTCCATGCATGCTTAGTTGTAGAATTAAAAGAAAACCCAAAAAGATTTCTCGTGTTTCTTGGGAGCTTTCCCATGTAAATAGTTTTTCTCATTCTTGTTTTACTTTCTTCACAAAAACAAAAACTCCAAAAAATATTTCAGTGTGTTTCTTTGAAATTATTTTCTTTTCTTTGGGGGTCGAGAGCAGAAGACCATGATGAAAATGTTGAGTGGCTCTCCTATGCATTAATGTTGATCTAAAAAATAGCCCATATTACCTTGTCTTCTCCTCTGAATAAATGTTTGCAGATTCCAGCTTAGTCTGATGCACGTGCACCACCATTATTATCACCACCGTTCGGTCGTGCAAGTGAAAGGCAATAATGACGATATATGATGAAATGATTGAGATAAGGAAAAGCTGGTATGAACTCGACCTATCTTGTTTTTGTAAATATGATTAGTTCTTCGTTCCTGATTCAGCCTATTATGAATGAAACATGTTTGCAATGACAATTAGAGATTATAGTTACTCATGCCATGCTTAATTAGCTAGGAGCTTATAATGGTTTACATTGCGTGCAAACATGGGAATTAAACTTATTGTGATGTAGTATGATGGGATGGTATCCTCCTTTGAATGATTCGAGTGGCTTGACTTGGCACATGATCACGCATGTAGTTGAAACAAAACCAACATAGCCTCTATGACATTTATGTTCATGGTGATTTATATCCTACTCATGCTTGCACTCAATGTTGGTTAATATCAATGCATGTTTATGATTGTTGTTGCTCACTAGTTGGTCGCTTCCCAGTCTCTTTCTAGCCTTCACTTGTACTAAGCGGGGATACTGCTTGTGCATCCACTTCCATATACCCCAAAGTTATTCCATATGAGTCCACCATACCTTCCTATATGCGGTATTTACCTGCCGTTCCAAGTAAATTTGCAAGTGCCAACCTCTAAACCTTCAAATGATAATCTGTTTTGTATGCTCGAGTAGCTCATGTACCAACTAGGGATGTCAATATCTTCCATGCTAGGTGGGTTATTCTCACGATGAGTGGACTCTGTTCATCATTCACGAGAAAATGGCTGTTAACCGGGATGCCCAGTCCCATGCTCAAAGAAAATCAAATCAAAATAATAGCAAACAAAACTCCCCCAGGATTGTTGTTAGTTGGACTGTACCCGTTGTTCCGGACCAGCCATGGAGTGTCCTTGTTGGTGGTGGGGGAGTATAAACTTTACCAGTCTGTTTGGGAACCGCCTATAATGTATGTAGCAAGGAAGATACTGAGATCTCTTGGTTGTTATATTGACAATGAAAGTATACTGCTCAAAATATTATTTATATCTATTTCAAAACTTGAGCTTTGGCACCTCTGCAAATCCCTTATTCCCTCTGTGAAGGGCCTATCTATTTACTTCTATTACTGAGTCATCATCCTCTTATAAAAAGCACCAGTTAGAGAGCACCACTGTCGTTTGTATGCATTGTTATTAATTTATATTGAGTATGACTGCGACTAGATCTCTTTTACCGTGAATTACAATGTCTAGTCAGTCCTCGATCTTCAGTGGTGCTCTGCATTTATGTTTTGCAGTCTCAGAAAGGGCTAGCTGGATACCATCTTGTTATATCATATCATGATTCTTTTGAAGAAGTGTTGTCATCCGAGATTTATTATTATTGCTTGCTAGTTGATTATGTCATTGATATGAGTAAATGTGAGACCTAAAAGTTAGTTTTAATATGGTTAGTTCATAATCTTTGCTGAAAACTTGAATGCCGGCTTTACATATTTGCAACAACAAGATTAAACAGAGTTTGTAAAAGTTTTTCTTTATCACTTTCAGTTTATCACTGAATTGCTTGAGGACAAGCAAAGGTTTAAGCTTGGGGGAGTGCTACGTCTTGAGCTTGCGTTGGTTTTCCCCGAAGAGGAGAGGATGATGCAGCAAAGTAGCGTAAGTATTTCCCTCAGTTTTTGAAAACCAAGGTATCAATCAAGTAGGAGGCCACGCACAAGTCCCTCGTACCGAAACAAAACGATAGCTACTCGCAACCAACGCGATTAGGGGTTGTCAATCCCTTCACGGTCACTTACGAGAGTGAGATCTGATAGAGATGATAGATAATATTTTTGGTATTTTTTGGTATAGAGATGCAAAGTGAAAAGTAAAAGGCAAAGTAAAAACAAAGCAAGTATAAAAGTGATGGAGATTGATATGATGAGAATAGACCCGGGGGCCATAGGTTTCACTAGTGGCTTCTCTCAAGAGCATAAGTATTCTACGGTGGGTGAACAAATTACTGTTGAGCAATTGACAGAATTGAGCATAGTTATGAGTATATCTAGGTATGATCATGTATATAGGCATCACATCCGAGACAAGTAGATCGAAACGATTCTGCATCTACTACTATTACTCCACTCATTGACCGCTATCCAAAGATGCATCTAGAGTATTAATTTAAAAACAGAGTAACACTTTAAGCAAGATGACATGATGTAGAGGAATAAATTCATGCAATATGATAAATACCCCATCTTGTTATCCTCGATGGCAACAATACAATACGTGCCTTGCAACCCTTTACATCACTGGGTAAGGACACCGCAAGATTGAACCCAAAGCTATGCACTTCTCCCATTGCAAGAACTACCAATCTAGTTGACCAAACCAAACGGATAATTCGAAGAGACTTGCAAAGATAACTCAATCATACATAAAAGAATTCAGAGAAGATTCAAATATTATTCATAGATAAGCTGGATCATAAACTACTCACACTTCATCGGAGAGGCTATGGTGTTGATGTAGAAGCCCTCCATGGTGGATGCCCCCTCCGGCGGAGCTCCGGGACAGGCCCCAAGATGGGATCTCGTGGATATAGGAAGTAGCGGCGGTGGAATTAGGTTTTTGGCTCTGCTCGATCGCTTGGGGGTACGAGATATATATAGGAGGAAGGAGTACGTCGGTGGAGCAACAGGGGGCCCACGAGGCGGGCGCGCCTAGGGGGCGCCCCACCCTCGTGACCGCCTCTGTTGTTCCTTGGCGAGGGTCCAAGTCTCTGGATCACGCTCGTGAGAAAATCACGTTCCGAAGGTTTCATTCCGCTTTGGACTCCGCTTGATATTCCGCTGTTTCAAACACCGAAATAGGCAAAAAAAAACAGCAATTCTGGGCTGGGCCTCCGGCTAATAGGTTAGTCCCAAAAGTAATATAAAAGTGGAAAATAAAGCCCAATATAGTCCGAAACAATAGATAAAGTAGCATGGAGCAATCAGAAATTATAGATATGTTGGAGACGTATCAGGGAGTTGATACGTCTCCATCGTATCTACTTTTCCAAACTCTTTTGCCCTTGTTTTGGACTCTAACTTCCATGATTTGAGTGGAAGTAACCCGGACTGACATTGTTTTCAGCAGAATTGCCATGGTGTTATTTTTGTGCAGAATAGAAAGTTCTCGGGATGACCTAAAAATCAACGGAGATTATTTTTAGAATTAATAAAAAATATTGGCGAAAGAATCAACACCAGGGGGCCCACACCCTAGCCACAAGGGAGGGGGGGCGCGCCCTGCGACCTTGTGGGCCCCCTGGACCTCCACCGACCTCAACTCCAACTCCATATATTCACTTTCGGGGAGAAAAAAATCAGAGATAAAGTTTCATTGCGTTTTACGATATGGAGCCGCCGCCAAACCCTGTTCTTCCTCGGGAGGGCAGATCTAGAGTCCGTTCGGGGCTTCAGAGAGGGGATCCGTCGCCATCGTCATCATCAACCATCCTCCATCACCAATTCCATGATGCTCACCGCCGTGCGTGAGTAATTCCATCGTAGGCTTGCTGGACCGTGATGGGTTGGTTGAGATTTATGATGTAATCGAGTTAGTTTTGTTAGGGTTTTATCCCTAGTATCCACTATCTTCAAAGATTGATGTTGCTATGACTTTGCTATGCTTAATGTGATCCCTAGTATCCACTATCTTCTAAGATTGATGTTGCTATGACTTTGCTATGCTTAATGCTTGTCACTAGGGCCCGAGTGCCATGAACTCTGATCTGAACCCTTTATGTTTTCATCAATATTTTTGTGTTCTTGATCCGGTATTGCAAGTTATAGTTACCTACTACGTGTTATGATCCGGCAACCTCGGAGTGACAGTAGTTGGGACCACTCCCGGTGATGACCGTAGATTGAGGAGTTCATGTATTCACTAAGTGCTAATGCTTTGGTCCGATACTCTATTAAAAGGAGGCCTTAATATCCCTTAGTTTCCAATAGGACCCCACTGCCACGGGAGGGTTGGACAAAAGATATCATGCAACTTCTTATCCATAAGCACGTATGATTACATTTGGAATACATGCCTACATTATATTGATGAACTGGAGCTAGTTCTGTGTCACCCTATGTTATAATCGTTGCATGATGAATGCCATTCGACATAATTATCCATCATTGATCCATTGCCTACGAGCTTTTCACTTATTGATCTTTGCTGTGTTACTTCTCCATATCATATAATTCCTAATAAACTGTTATCGCTACCTTTGCCATCATATCATGTTATTTCCATACTACTTTGCTACTAAATACTTTGCTGCAGATATTAAGTCTTTCGTGTGTGGTTGAATTGACAACTCAGCTGCTAATACTTGAGAATATTCTTTGGCTCCCCTTGTGTTGAATCAATAAATTTGGGTTGAATACTCTACCCTCAAAAACTGTTGCGATCCCCTATACTTTTGGGTTATCAATGCACCTACCGGAGAACTCCATTTTGTCATGGGATGACCTTTGCCACGAGTGCATTGGCGCCTTCACTAGCAAATATCAAGAACCCGGCAGCCCAATGACTTGCAGCTTCTCCAGCATCAGGAAGGATAAACCCTTCGTAAGTACTTATAGAGATTCAACAAAGTTCATAGAAATATCCCAAATATCCATCCGGCAGCCATAATAGCTGCCTTCCAGTCCAATGTGCGCAACCGCCGGATTCGTTCAAAGATGAATGTGCGGTTGCCCAAGACTGTGAAGGAGCTTTACATGTTAGTAGATAAGTGTGCTCGGATGGAGGAGGGAAGGAAGTTGCCCGGAGAGGAAGATTGCATCAATGTTGATTCAGAGGATGATGATGAATCAACCAGTCAGAAAAAGAGCAAGAAGCACAGTAAGAAGCGGAGGGACAAGGCAGTGATGAATGTTGAAGGATCGGTATGCCTAGTATCGGCAAGAAGGCCAAGGCTGAAGCCCCCGGCAAGGAAGCTGCAGTATGCACTGACTGTTGGGAAGCCGCTGCTGCCGAGAAATCCGGGAAAGGTGATGGCCCATACTGCAAGATTCATTGGACCAAGGGCCATGACCTTCAGGAGTGTTATCAGGTTGAGCAACTTGTCAAGAGACAGAAAGCAGAGTACGAGAAGCATGATAAGGAAAAGGGCCAGAATGTTGCTGGCGGTAAGGGCCGAGGTGAAGTAAATCGCCCCGGCAAAGCCTTTCGGAACCAAGGAAAGCCCGCCAGAGGTCGAGAGAAGGAAACCTGTGATGATGAGAGCGATGGAGGGGATGAAGAGGAAACCAGTGAGAAAGAGTTTCAGAAGGCCACAGATGCCCTTTGCATTGATGGAGGTGCATCTCTGAACGCTTCTCACCGCCAGCTCAAGCGGTGGGCACGAGAGGTCAATGATGTGCACTACAAAAAAAGACACATCTGTGACATTTTGGGCAAAACAATTATTTTTTCTGTCATACATATGACACTTCTATGACGATAATTGGGACAAAACCCAGTATCATCATAGATGTGGTGGGCTCCTACTTCTATGACAAAAAATCATGACATAAAATGGGCTTTTCGTCCTGGGCGGGCCGGAGACGCAGCTGCATGACATTCTTTGGGCCGTCCATGACGGAAAAAACCATGGTAGAAGCGAGGGGGAGGAAAATTTCGGGAGTTCCAGGTTATGGTGGGAGGTCGGGGGCCGAGCGATGCGCATTTCTCTCGTACACGTACGCGCGTGTGTGTGACGCGTTGGCTCTAACTGAACCCGAGCGAGTCGTTAGGCTCTAACTGAACCCGAGCGATTGCGAATCGCAGTTACGCTACTTATCGAACCCGGCGATCGATCGATGGTCGTTAATCGAACCCGATCGAAGCGATTCTTCGCTATCGCTGCTCATCAAGCCGATCGATGCTGCCTCTGGGATGAACAGTGAGCATTGCGCGCGTGGGGGGGGGGGGGGGTTGGATGAACAGTGAGCGGTGGCGTTTGCCTCTGGATGGACAGGACCCCGTGGTGTCGTGGAGGGCTGGATGAACAGTAGACGTTGGAGGGGTGGTTGAACAGGACCCCGTGGTGTGGAGGGCTGGATGAATAGTAGACGGTGGAGGGGTGCCCGTGGAGGGGTGGTTGAACAGACCCCGTGGTGTGGAGGGCTGGATGAACAGTGACGGTGGAGGGGTGGTTGAACAAGAGCCGGTGGAGTAGCGCGGTGGAGGCCGGATGAACAGGAGCCCGTGGAGGCCGGAGGAGGTCGACGGTAGCCCGTGGAGGCCGGAGGAGGTCAACGGTGGAGATGAACAGTATCCCGTGGAGTCCTGTTTTGCGGCACGCCACACCCTCCCGATGAACAGACCCCTGCTTCGCCGTAGGGAGGTCCATTTCGTCTGCTTTTGCGGTACGCCACACCCTCCCGATCAACAGGACCCCGTTTGACCGTAGGGAGGTCTGCTTCCTCCGCTTTTGCGGTACGCCACACCCTCCCAATCAACAGACCCCGTTTCGACCGTAGGTGGTCCGTTTCCTCCGTTTTGCGGTACGCCACACCCCTCCCGATCAACAGGACCCCCGTTTCGACCGTAGGAGGTCCGTTCCCTCCGTTTTGCTGTACGCCACACCCCTGCCGATCAACAGGACCCCATTTCGAACGTAGGAGGTCCGTTTCCTCCTTTGTGCGGTACGCCAGGCCTCGTTTCCATCGCATATTCCGTCCAAGCCGGTTGGCTCCCACGCGTTCCATTTCCTCCCGATGGACACGACGCATTCCGTTGCCTCCCCATGAACACGAGCATTCCGTTGCCTCCCCATGAACACGGCGTACTCTGTTGCCTCCCCATGAATACGACAACGCTGTTTCTCCGTTCTGATCCAGCCATGTACACGAGCCCTGGCCGTACGTATGCGCGAGTAGGCGTTCGAGACCCCGCCCGTATGTACACATACGTGGCCGTGTTTTCTTTCTTGCTGCTACGTGCGCGCCTCTACAACGACCAGTATGTACGCACACGTTCGCGACCAAAATGACAACGCTACGTATGCTTCGAATAAAGCGGGTCCCGACCGCCGAGCACTTCATTGCGTGCGGTCAGAGCTGGTGGGTCCCAGCGGGGCGAATCGTTTTTTTTTGCCCGGACGCACTTCCTTGCGTGCGAAGATGTAGCTGGTGGGTCCCAGCAGTCAGGGGGGCGAATCGTTTTGTTTTTTTGCCCGGACGCACTTCCTTGCGTGCGAAGGTGTAGCTGGTGGGTCCCAGCAGTCAGGGGGAAAAAGTTTTTTTCGTGAAATATGGTGGCCCGTCCTGTGGGTCCCCGCTGTCAGGTGGAGGAATAATTATTTTGCGCTTAATAAGGTGGCACTTCCTTGCTGCGGCCGTGGACCCAGCTGTCAGTGTCTCCATGCACAGTACTCGGCCGAGCACCACGACGGTGGACGACGGCGAGGCCTAGGAAGGGGATGACATAGAGGCAGGGAAGACTCGGTAGTTGTTTTCCATGCGGAGGGGAGTATGACTATACGAGGGTTTACTGGTTCGTCTGCCGTCGCCGGAGAATAACAGCAGGTGTGGGTGAGTAGAGGGATGGCTAGGCCAGCGATGGGAGTTCAAGGCGGTGAGGCTGCTGGCGACAACCGTCCGCCGAGGAGGGAGGCAAGAGTACCGGGCGCTTGTTTGAGCGGCCGAGCAGGAAGAGCAGAGATTGAAGAAGCACGACGGCCGTTGGATGGACGCCCAACAGTCCATTGCTTGTGCGTCAACCTTTTTTTAGGAAAGCCTCAAATCTGTGGAAAACAGCATATAGCCCATCTGCCATTATTTCTAATAATTTACAGCCCATTTTCTAATTCTTAAGGTTTTTTTGGAGCCCATATTATTTTTGTTAGCATTACAGCCCATATTGTGGCCACGGTTAAAAAATTATACGAAATTTTGCTTATTTCGGTGCAGTCCGAACTGTTTTTAATCCCGAAATTTCGACTCATATTCAAACTGATTTAAAAAATAAATATATATCAATATAAATTCCAACAAATTCTCCATGCATAAAAATTAATGTAATTTAAAATCTTGAAATGAAAAAAAAGATATTTGAAACTAATTGCCGGTTTGATGTGTTTTAAAATGTGCAACCAATTTCTCATTCTTGATGGGCCATTTTTCTCGGCCACCAGATGAAAGCTCTCCTCGTCTTGAAAGATTTGCAGCCCAACAGGCCTAACAAAGCGACTTACTTGGCAAATCACAAAAAAACTGGGCTGTGGCCGTGGACCCAGCTGTCAGCCTCTCCACGTACAGTACTCTTCAGATGGAAGTCGTTCCTTGACCATGTTGACCAAGCCGCGCGGAGAGCACCACGGCGGTGGACGACGGCGAGGCCTAGGAAGGGGTGACGCGGAGCCGGGGAAGACGCGGCAGTGGAAGCCCGCGCGGAGAGGAGTACGAGGTTCACCTGCTCGATTCTGTGTGAGGTTGCTGCCGCCGCAGGCCCGCCAGCCGTGGGAATAGTAGGGGCGGTGAGGCCTCTGCGGCAGCAAGAAGCCGCCACGGGAGGCAGGAGCATGCGGCACGACCGGGCGCTGCTTTGGGCGGCCGGAGCAAGAAGACCAGAGGTTGAAGAAGCACTATGGCCGTTGGATGGACTTCAGACGGTCACTTTGGAGCTAGAATCGTTCATATTGACTAAGTTGACAAAGCCCTTCGTCCCCGTCAACTTAGTAGGCCCACAAGTCATCCTCCCACCAAGGTGGGTCCCAGCTAGTCGGGGGAGTATTCATTTTTTTTGTGCGTAATAAGGAGGCACTTCCGGTGGGTCCGATCTGACAGCGGGGGGAACGTTTTTTTCGTGAAATACGGTGGCCCGTTCGGTGGGTCCCAACAGTCAGGGGGAAACGATTTTTTTCGCAAAATACTAGTGGCCCGTCCGATGGGTCTCCGCTGTCAGGTGGAGGAATAATTATTTTCCGCGTAATAAGGAGGCACTTCCTTGCGGCTGTCGTGGACCCAGCTGTCCGCCTCTCCACGTACAGTACTCTTTCGATGGAAGTCAGTCGTTGACCACATTGACCATGCCGCGCTGAGAGCACCACAGCGGTGGACGACAGCGAGGCCTAGGAAGGGGACGACGCGGAGCAGGGGAAGACGCGGCAGTGGATGCCCATGCGGAGAGGAGTACGAGCATTCACTGGTTCGGCTGCGATGTGAGGCTGTCGTCGTCGCAGAATAACAGGGGGTGTGGGTGAGTGGAGGGATGGCCTGGGTAGTGGTGGGAGTAGTATGGGGGCGGTGAGGCCTCCGCGGTAGCACAACCGGCCACGGGAGGAAGGAGTAGGCGGCATGACCAACGCTGCTTTGGGCGGCTAGAGCAAGAAGACCAGAGGTTGAAGAAGCACTATGGCCGTTGGATGGACATCATATGGTCATTGGAGTATTGACTAAGTTGACAAAGCCCTCCGTCCACGTCAACTTAGTAGGCCCACAAGTCAGCGCAGCAATATGGTGGGTCCTAGGTAGCAGGGGGTATTCATTTTTTTGGGCGTAATAAGGAGGCACTTCCTTGCGTGCGAAAATATAGCTGGTGGGTCCGACCTGTCAGCGGGGGAACGTTTTTTTCGCGAAATACAGAGGCCCTTCCTGTGGGTCCTAGCTGTCAGGTGGAGGAATCATTTTTTGCGCCTAATAAGGAGGCATTTCCTTGCGTGCGGCCGTGGACCCAGCTGTCAGCCTCTCCACGTCATATCCACTTCCGATGGATGTCGTTCATTGACCACGTTGACCAGGCGGCCAAGAGCACTGTGGCGATGGGACGACGGCGAGGCCTAGGAAGGAACGACACGGAGCCGTGGAATACTTGGCGCTTGTTTCCCATGCGGAAGAGTACGAGGGTTTATTGGTCTGCTGCCGTCGTCACGGAGAATAACAGCATGTGTGGGTGAGTAGAGGGATGGCTAGGCCAGCGATGGGAGTACGGTGGGGCCGTGAGGCCTGTGCGGCAGCATAGCCGGCCGCGGGAGGAGGGCGCAGGCAGTCCCGACGATGCTTGTTTGAGCGGCTGGAGCATGAAGAGAAGAGATTGAAGAAGCACGACAGCCGTTGGATGGACATCCAACAGTAACTGCTCTCGTGTGTTCACTAAGTTGACAGTATGCTATGCAAAGGCCAACCTTTTTTATGAAAGCATACGCGTCAACCTGTAGTAGGCGCACAAGTCATCCTCAAATCGGCGGAAAACAACATACAGCCCATCTGCCATTATTTCTAATAATGTACAGCCTATTTGCTAATTCTTAAGAATTTTTTGGAGCCCATCTTCTTTTTGTTAGCATTACACCCCATATTTTGGCCACGGTTAAAAAGTATACGAAATTTTGCATATTTCAAAAGCGGTCAACTGTTTTTAATCCAGAAATATCGATTCACATTCAAACTATTTTGAAAAATAATTTATATAAATATAAACTTCAAATAATTGTCCATGCATAAAATCAATGGAATTTAAGATCTTGTAATGAAAAAAAATTGAAACTAATTCCCGGTTTGATGTGTTTTAGAAATGTACTGCCCATTTCTGGGCAAACCGAATGAAACTCTCCTCGTGTTGAAAGATTTGCAGCCCAGTAGGGCCGATAAAGCAAGTAGGCCTTTTTTGGGTATTTCTTTTAAAAAAAATAGAACTGGGCTAGCCATTTTCAGCAAGAAAAAAACACAACTAGGCTCATGATGTGGTAAACATAAATAAAACCACAGCTAGACGGGCCATGACCCCCTTGCCCCGTTGTTACCCTGATCCGTCGCTAAAACTAGTATAAATAACAACTGCTTGTTCCTAAAAAAAAACTGCGCGACTTGCTAGGTCCCTGGTGTCAGCCGCTCGTAGTGTAATTCTCTCGTTTATTGACTACATTGACAATGGCGTGAGCCCCAGATGTCCAACCATTAGGAGGAACCATATTTTTGGGCTTGTACTATTGAGGCACTTGCTTGCATCGCCATGACGCTGGTGGGTCCCTCATCGTCATCCTCTCCACGTACAGTCATCTCCTTGTTCCTCTCGGTTGTTGACGACGTTGACAATGCAAGAGGGCGGCGCACCGCGCACGGCGAGCAAACCAAGGCCGCAAGGCGGAGGACGACGGCGAGGTCCCGGACGAAATGAACAGGAGCCATTGAGCATGCGCCGGTCCAGTTGCAGGCGGAGGGGAGTACGAGGGTTGACTGGTTCAGGCACGGGTGCGTGTTGGGGCTGACGTCGCTGGAGAATAACAGGACGTGTAGGGGAATAGAGGGAGGGACTGGCCAACGTTGGAGGGTACGTACGGTAGGGCGGCGGAGGCGCAACCAGCCATGGGAGGCGCGGCAAAGTGAGCCGACGGGTGGTTTGGTTTGGGCGGCCGGAGGAAGAAGAAGACAAGAGATAGAAGATACACGACGGATGTTGGATGTCAATCCAACGGCTGGTAGGCGAAATCGCTTGTTGACCGACTAGTAAGTTGACACCACCTTGGATAGGCTATTTCCTCGCGGGTCCCAACCGCCGAATCCAAATCTGTCACGGTCATGCAGCCTTTCCTATGAAAATTTACAGCCCATTTGATGTGCTAGTTCGAAATAAGTTTGTGGGTGCTAGTGGGGGCTAATCACTTGGCTTCTGTAATGCACAGTGAGCTCAAGCAGCCGGCGAGAGTGATGTTATTTCCCTTGGTTGGGATTTGTTACAACATTTCACTATAAATTAAACAAATGGCAAGCCATTTGCCTTGTTTCAAAGAAAATATGACAGTCACAGCCGAGTTGAAAAGGGAAGGAACATCTAACTCCAGCTTACGAACTATACAAAAGCACGAGGGTTAATTGTTCATCAGGTTTACAAAAAAACCCAGATTGAAAAGGGCAACAACATCTAACTCCGGTAGCTGTTTTCGCAGCCACGATCAAATGGATTGGTCAGGTCCATAGAATGAACATCCTGGGTCGTAAAATTTACTAGATTATGACCACAATATGTTGTAAATAGAAGCCGGCATGTTCAGAAGCTCTTTTGCCCACCTGAAACTCCTTTTTTCTCTCTTCGACATACCCATCTGTCAAAACCATGCTGCTGATAAACTTAAGCCTGATGGACAATAGTAACCTCGCATTCAGCAGGAAGAATGTGACAAATCTTGTGTTTGCACGGTTGGCTACATATCGTTCTAGCGTTATTGTCTTTAATCGAATCTCATGAGAAGTGAGAAAATCCCGATGCTTACAAATCCACCGATTGGTTGTAACTTTCTTACCCCATCCTGTTGCCTAAATATACATGAAGATTGAAAACAGTTAAGGTCTAAAAGAAGAGTGTCGAAAGAGCAACAGCTGAACGGTTAATTCTAGTACACTATATGCGGGCTTCCAATGTGCGTGAAATTATCACCTTTATATACAACTTCTCCAGACATGGAAAGCATTACAGCAAGCCAATAATCTTGTTCAGATCAAAACTATTCATTTGGATATATAAGATCTTGACAGAATCCAGCACCATTGATACGCCATCCATGGAGAAACTCTTCATTGAGCATAGAACATAATATTAGTACAAAATGTGTACTCCAAGATGATATATAAATTATGCACGGAAATTTAAAATGCAGCTTATGGTTAGAAGTGTAGATGATAATATAAAGTACCTGAAGAACTGTGGAGCCAAACACCATATTGAAATGAGCATAAAGATCATGTATTACACCCAAGGTCTCCAGTTTAGGCGCAGAAAGGGCGGTTATTTGCAACGGTGAATAACTAGAATCAAGGATCAACCTTTGAAGTGAAGGGGCATCTTGGATGATGAGCTGCCTTCCGTCAAAAGAAATTCCAATTCTTACAAGGTTAGGCGACTTTATTTGGAGACAACCGATTCTAACTTTGAAAACAAGCACCAAGCACTCCAAATAGCAGGGCAACTGGAGTGGATGATGCCTGCAATGAGGCCTCCGATATACGAACCCGCACAAGTGAAAGTTTCTTGAGAAATGGGAGTCGAAGGTTTAGTACCAGATTGTCTTGTAGGTAGCACAGCGCAAAGGTGGCGGTGTGGAGAGAGGAGGAAAACCGCGAGATGGACATCGGTGCTGAGGGCACAAGTTCATGGCGTTCGGTATGTGGTATGTGATTTCCAGGGGAATAGTAGAACTCAAGCAACTGTAGTTCTGTGAATTGTGGGATTTCAGCCAGGCGTCCACCGTGCAGGGCATGGTATGCTTGCTCAGGTAGCATGATGGGATGTAGAGGCTTTGAACGGACCCCTGGTGGGAGGAGATGATGGCTCTGGGGATTTCAAAATCATTGAAGAGAGATAGCTGACGACAGTCGAGATTAAGGGGCACGGCGCGCCATAGAGGGCGCCACCGAATTGAGAGGACTTAAAAGCGGCGGCAATCCTTGGTGGGGAGAAGCGAGATGATCTCCCCAAGGATGGCATCCGGGAGATCGCTGATGCGGTCCACCCGAGATTCTATGGGTTCCTGGGATTCGGTGGCGGCGGCTCGCCGCTTCTCCCTGCGCTGCCGGGTGCGGGATCTACAACAGGCGTCGCCGCTGGCAGGAGCCTCATCTTCTTGGTGCTGGGGTCAGCCGACTCCATCTTCCTCGAGGGCGTCGCGTCGCGCTCACGGATTTGGGCAGAGTAACGAATGACGAGCCTAGTTGTAGTACGAGCGAAGAAGAAGGAGAGCTGGGGGTTTTCTGTAGGAGTGAGGAAGAAGGGGAGCTGGGGTTTTCTGTAGGAGTGAGGTGAGGAATTTGGGGGTACAAGTGGAGCGAGCTGATGTGAGGTGGGTGGGAGTGAGGAGGAAGAAGAGCACCCAGGTTTTTGGGAGGGGGGGGGTGTGCTGGGTGTGGGTAGCGCCTCTCATTCAGTAAATATATGGGCTTTTGAATTTATTTTACTATTTACTAGTGTGGATGGGCTGTTTTTTCTTGGGCCCAGAGAAACAATTACTACTAGTAAAGTGGAGACACTCTCTGACTACCCGGAAAACAATTACTCTTACTGCATGTGGAGACACTCTCTGACTTGGCTCCTCCTAGGTCATTGAAACGTCTCCCTCTCTTGAATGTCGTTATACTTTTGTTCATCGACGTGCGGGCCATGCAGCAGCCAAGGCCCAAATGCCATCCACCAAATTAGAAGGCAGTATGCAGCAGAGAGTCACCCGGTCGTGGCGTGGCGATGTGAGCCGTCATATCACAAAACCCCACCTCCCCGCAGTCTAAGTTTGACGGACGAAGCAACCATCATTTCACTCTTCGCTGAATCCCCTTCTCCCTCACCGTCTTCAAGAAAGGCAACACTCGCATCTGCCACTGTTCTTCTCTCCGAATGAAGGGAAGGTAAGCGGATCCGTGATGTTGGTATATTTTCGTTCAGAGAAAAAAAAAGAACTTTTGCAAAGCAGTAACCGATCCTCACTCTCTTTTTTGTTTCATTGTCATTGCGATTGTGTTTTCCTTTCAGTGGTCTCCTAGTATTCGTCAGTTTCATGATGGACCAAGGAGAACCGGGCAAAGATCTGTCGATATTGGAGCAGATGCGGGAGGCTGATCCCCACGAGACAGAGAGCTCCAAGAAGATGGAGGCAACCACCGAGCTGACCCCAGATACGCTCACGACCACTACTGAGATGGTCAACGCCCCGTTTGAGGTTACAGCCTCCATGGCACTACAGGAGCAGTTTTCCCCCTTCGAGGTTGTGCCCCCCCCCCCCTCGCTGAGCTGCCCAAGGTGATTTCCTTCTTTGCCGATCTCGATTGTGGTTTTTCATCTAAGTTGTGGTGATTTTTTTAGAAAAGGAAGTATGTGGTGATTAATAATGCAAAATTTTATTAGCTTCGATGCCATGCTACATACTGGTTTAAATAACTTGTGTTTCTTATACTGAAAAGTAATTCAGAATTTGTTTACATTTCAATTAGAGCCCGATGCGCATAAGGATTGTGTGGTTGTACATGTCACTCGCTATGAGGCGGACGACCTGAATATACGCACTGGGAAAACAGAGTTCTTAGGCTGTTGGATTCTGGAAGCCATTTGCGGTTATACCAATGAAGATTGTATTCCAGCCTCACTGTTGTCAGGCGTGTTGTCTAGGGCGTACTGAAGCACAAGAAGTTCAAAGCTACTCCTTCGTTTGTGAGGCATACTGTTCTTGTCAAGCTTACGCAGGAAGATGATGTGGCATGCCTCCACAAACAAGTTTATCAGTGGCAAGGCCACAAGGTTCTCTTCATGAAGGTTCACGAGATTGAGGCTGCTGCGGGACGTCCTCGATGATGTTCATGGCAAGGTCCGTCTTGTGTCCAGCCCAAATTAGATCGAGGCATGAAATAGTTGCCCCGGCTAGTGTTTAATAGTAGTTTGGATTGTGTCGAATTATCCGAACCTTGCCTGTTATCAACCCCTCTGGAGCTAGTACTCTGTTTGAATCCGTCTATGGGAACTGCTGCTACTTTTGTGTGCCCGTGAATCATGTGAGAACCATCATAATTGTTGCCGAAACAGATGCGTCCTCACTAGTTTTTTCATGAATATGGCATGGTAAGACATAAGTTGTCACAGTTTATCATATGAGCAGTGTGTGTTTTGACGAAATAGAGCACTCGTTCGAGAACCATGCGCCGACGTATACATAAGTACTTGTAAACACTGTTGGTGCTACCCCACTTGTAAGCAGTTGTGCAAAACACGACACATTGGCTCAGCTCGCTTGAACACTAGGCTATCGACAAGCTAACAATCAACAATCTGGCCATCGACATATAAGCAACTATGTATCTTGTTACAGTGGTTCATGCAGTTAATTGAGGCCACAATGTAATAAATTCCAAATGTTCACACGCTAGTCCAGCGCTCATGTGTTACACTCACATTAAACTCGTCTTCATAAAAAACTTGAAAAGCATAAGTTAAGCAATTTTATACATCTCAAGGATTCATAGAACATAACAAACATATACTAGTTCACAGCAAAAGACAAAGTTGTGAGAAGGTTTACAAATCAGGAAAAAACAAGCAAAAGGCTTCTCTGAGCAAAGGGCCTCCTGGCAGGCTTAAATTTCCTAGAGTTCACTCTGGTTTTTTCTTGTTGCCACCATCCAGGTTTAGGTTCTCTCATTCCAGAATAACCAGTTATAATTGTGGTCTCAAATTTGGAATGCTGAACTGAACCATGCGATGTACTAACCAACTGAAATGCTTGTGCATTCCACTAAATTTAAGCACCACTATTTGCGAAATAAGCGGACCACAATGCCTCTTGTCCGCACCTGTCCAAAAAACCGCCGTGCAGCGGCAGCTAGTCCTCGGTCCATGGATGAACTGGTAGAAAGTGCATTCCGGACTAGGATGTAGTTGTTTTCGCTCGTCCTGCACCGCAATCGTGAAGTAAAGCGTATGAATCAGCTTCTTTTAGATTGCGTTGGTCATTCTACCTTAGTTACTACTACCAATGTAGGGATACCTTGAAGACGGGAGGTTAGGCGGCGGCAACGAGGATAGCCATCTCATTTTCTTGTGATTGTACTAAAACTGAGGTGTGTGCTTTTGATTGCGCGGATAGAAACGATATGGAGACAGACATCCCTGTTTGCGCAAATACAAAATACGGTTATTTAAATAGTGACAGATATTACTACTTTCCCCCGTTTCCTCTTAGAACCAAGTCCTAGATTCATGCTACAGCTTTCCCACTTTCTTCCCTGTTTGAACCAACGCTTTGAGTCGACTGTATGAACTATCTTTACTTCTAATAATAGTAGAAGTCTAGGTGGCTTTGGAACAGCGGACGGAAGTAGAAAAGGATCCACACGAAGGGAGCTGGGGCAGCAGAGCAAGACAGGTTTCGAAGGAATATATACCTGAGGGTCGTCGGCATATGGCAAAGACGGCGTCGGGAGGCCGCATCTTGGCCACAATACCACGGGGAGGAAGAAGGGGTCGGAGGCCCTCCTGAGCCGGCGCTCTCTCGGAAGAGCAGCACGGCACCGCCGATCGGGACGCGCGGGCAGCCGTTGGTCTCCTCCCTCGCCGCCAACGACAGCGTGAACGATGCACCTACACCCCTGCCCCGGTCGAGGTTGTCCGGCCGGATTTGTGACCAGTCGTGAGCTGAGAGAGAGTGTGGCCACCTATGTCTTGCTTAGATCTGGAGAGCATGAGAGAGTGAACGAGAGGAACCCTAGTAAAGCAAGCGCTAAGGCTCCTGCTTTTATATGTAGTGGAGTGATTTTGTTGAACCAGCTTCAAAAAAAATGCGCTTGTACGTGTACCCGCGGGTGGGTGTGAGAGAACTAGTGCGTGCGTGCACCGCTTCTCTTCGTGAGAGTACAATATACTATGCCCAAAGAACGTTCGCCGCAAGAGTAATAGTATAAGTGTGTGACGTGTGAGCTAAAATAAAATGTGCGCGCCGTATTTTGTTTTTTAGAAGTTCTGAGGGTAGGGTGTGAAGAGCACATATGTGCGTGACGTCTACCTGCAGATAGACGGTGGGTGCGACGTGCGAGTTTGCGAGAGGACTCGGTAGAGTCGTGACTCGTGAGGGTGCGTGTGCGTGAGAGAGAGGAGGGCACGTATCAATGCAATGCATGTGTCCGTAAATCATTATCCGACAAACGTTCGCCACAAGCCTTTTCCCCGATTTAACGCCAGAAGAACCGTTAGATCGGCATCCGACAGTGTCAGTTTTGCCATGTCATTTAACAGAACAACCACTCCTCCTACACATAAATCTTTCACGTGAGTGTTAGCAACTGCCGTATACTCCCTCCGTTCCGAAATGCAGTGCATATAGGATATAGCTTTATTGAAAATTCGAACCTCGCAAACTTTTACCGAGTTTTCGTGTACCAAATTGCACATGTAGAATACCTTGTATATATCATTTCATACATCTTCGAGGTAACTATAAAGATGGGTGAGGAGTCTACAAAGAAAGACCATCGTATCACCCGCAGCAATTTCAAGCATCCTTTAGTGTCGAGGAATATCATATGAACTCTATATGATATGATTTTTATAGGATTTTTTCCTTTAGAGCCAATTGGTTCATAGGAATAGATTCATATACTCCACATTTCAAAGGAAATAAACATGATATCATTTCTATAGCTTTAGAACCACTTGGTTCATATGAATGGATTCCTATACTCCCTTAATTTCAAAGGAAAATAAACATTAGCGTATATTCAATAGAAAAGTTCCTATGATATGAACCAAATTACACCTCTTTTCTAATACCTCCTCATAGGAATTGAGATACATGTCATCTCTAGATTCAATAGAAAAGTTCCTATGATGTGAACCAAATGACATCTCTTTTCCAATCCCTACTCATAGGAATTGAGATGTTCCATGTCATCTCTTTCCCTACAACTTCCATGTATACATCTTCTATTCCTAAATAGATAGTACAACCCACTAGTAGTTTTTTTTTCAAAACATGCAACTATGGCACAAGAACTATATAGTGTGCCAATAACTTTGAAAGATGGTCGCTGGATGAAGCTAACCTGACAAAGGTCAGTAGATAGGCGAATCCGAGCACTACTGGCCGTTGGATATCATCAAAATTCCACCAGATCTGCCACATGTACAATTTAGAATACTCCATGGTTGAGCTTAAGCATAATGCACAAACCTCAAAATACAAGCACTTCTCCTTTGTTCTAGAATCTTCTGTATCATAATTGATTGTTTTTTTCTAAATGATTTGCCATTATTTGTTTTTTACTTTATGATTTACAATGCACAACCCCATGAATCTTAACATTTTTATAAAACTAATTGATTTTGAATGAGATGAACTATAAGAACTAAAAGAACATCTACATCATGCATATATGACTCAAAGCTTTACATGCTATAGTGTGTATTTATTCATAATTTGGTTTTGGAATCTCATGCGTTCAATACATGTGTACCTTAATAGTTTTGAGTAGAGTAGCAAATTTCACCTGACCCCGGGTATATCAAAATGCAGGGCCCATGCATCATTGCCTTTCGGTCGAACCTACGTCCACAATTTTTTGTACGTACTATATCTCACTGGTCCCCGAACCCAAAATGCTACCTCGTTCCCGTAAAACCAAGCGGCCCACACATATTTAAGGCGCCGACTCGAACCCGTTTACTACGACGTGGCCCCGCACGCCGTAGTACTCCTACAAACCCTACCGCCGCACTCATCATCGGTTTTCTTCAAGAGGACAAGGGAGAAGCCGATTTGTAGTGGAGGCGCTTTAAAAAGGATATGTAGTGGAGACCCCTACCCTAGGGTGCCCTAGGTAGCTGCCGCACATCATTGTTTTCTCTTTTCTTTATGCTCTTGCGCCCTAGAGTGAAATGATGGTTGCTTCGTCTGGCCCAAAGACTCCAGCTTAATGCGGGAAAGGTGGGGCTTTGTGATTTGACCCCTCATCGCTCATTTTGTACTACTGCGGCGCTACGACCGGGGTGCCTCCAATTCCAACCGCTGCTCCGAACTATAATTTGGTGCATTGCATGTGGAACAAGACGGTGGATGAGCCACATGTCGGCCAAAGGGGTCCTGTTAAGTGTGTCGCCATTTCGTGTGCGGATTGACCCTGCTTGAGTTGCTACGCCAACACGACAGGAGCAGCCTACCACTTGGTTTTGCTCCTTGGTGAATCCCGACTATATTGATCTAAAAAGATACCTGCTGAACTACCCTCTTCGTCTCGGTTTTTTTATTTTTAAGCGTCTCGGTTTATAGGGCCTGCACGTAGTTCTATGTCACAAAAAGTATATCATTGGATTCTTAAGTGGATGTAGTTGTATTTAAAAGTCGAGGTCGGGGCTTTTCCTGCGCGGTAGGCGCCGGGGCAGTTCCGCCTAGTCGGTTCGACAGAGATGCGAAAAGACGAGGGAGTAGGCTGCTGCAAACGTAGGGCGGTGTGATTTGACAATGAAGTTATCACTGGACAGGCGAGGCCCGTGATTTGACTTGCCATTATCATTTTAATCAAGCGCTACGACCGGCGTGAGTCTCCCGATTCCTGACCACCTCCATACAGGTGCCTCTCCCATTGCTCCACCATGTAGTAGAGGCTGGCTCTTGCATGAGAGCCCACTTCTCCACTTTTTCCTTGCCTCTCTTTCCTCCACATATGCAAAAATGCCATGTAGTAAAGCGCACTATTGTACTTACCGATGCATGTACGAGTTCATGGAAATTTAGTGGTCATTCGTGCATTCGTTCTAATTAATGCCTCGGTAAACATGACTTCCTGAGAAAAACGAGCGTACTAATTACTTGTGCAAACTACGAAATTAATTCGACCACTCACCGTCTACCTTGGTTGGAGAGATTTTGAAATTGAGCCATAAACTGGAAAGGAGGGAGTAGTAACTTTTGTCTCGATTACTATTTGTGGCCTTGTATAGATGCAAAATGTATTTTTTATAGTGGCCTTGTATAAGTAAATGGAGGGAGTACTAACCAAAGTATACGTAGTAGGGACGAGGAGTAAACGGAGGGAGTAGTAAAATTTTCGCCTTGTGCTGCGAGCCACCGCGCGCGTGGGCGAGGGAGCGGAAGTAAAGGCGTACAGTAGTAGTAGTAGTACTACTACTCGTAAGCAAGCTTCACCTCATCCTGCGAGCCACCGCGCCCGTGGGCAGGGGAGACGGCGTACTAAGCAAGCTTCTCCTCGTTCCGCGAGTTGACGGGACACATAAAAAGTACTCCAGTGTATAGAGCCTTGCTTCTAAGGTAGGCCCCACATGTTTTGCCTCTTTTTTTAATTTAACATAATGCATCAAGCCGCAATTTGTTTGTTCACCCGTGGTAGACGATCCTCCCTCCACCAAGTGGACAACCAGTACACGTGCCAAATTACCACGTGGGCTGCCTTTTTCGTCTGAAATGAGCTCCACCGTGTACCCGTGTGGGTGTGGTTGGGAAAGAGACGGGAGTACGTGCGCCGTGCATGCACCTCTTCTCTTCGTGCACGTCCCCCACCTACGTGGGTGTGTGTGTGAGAGATACAAACCAAGACATAATGCACCGTCCATCCCCATGCCTCCGCCCAGTCCGACCACCAGTCACCACCACGCCCCACTCCTCCTCTCCTCACCTTATCTCTCATCTTTCTCCCTCCATTTTTATATACAAGGGGCCACTATCAAAATTACAATTTGCAGATATACAAGGCCACTAACACTAATCGATGCAATATTAATGGTGTTTGCCTCGTGGTACTAGCAAAGGAGGACATTAATTATCCCTTGCATGCATGCGGGAGTTTGTAAAAAAATGCATCTTGATGTTCCGTGCAATGCACGGGCATCTTGCTAGTCCATGAAAACAACACATGGCAAAATTCCACGGCAAACGAGGGATTTGAATTTGTTGGGAGGGGCTGTTTGGATCTTGCGCGGGGTAGCCAAAATATTGGCGACCCTTTTGTCCACTGGTGCCTTTGCCACCGATGAACGAGGAATGGCTCGGGTGCTCATGCTGTCATGCATCCTCCAGCTGGCACATTGGAGACGAGCTCGCACGAGCTGTGTTTTTTTGTCCCACAACGCCACTCGAGCCGCCCGCAGACCGATTGGTGACCCACAAATTACGGCATCCAACCGTAGCCGCACACATTATGACAGCAACTCAACCAACTGGACGAAATTCACGCAAACACGTAGACAAACTGATATTTCATATAAACAACAATGGAAATCATATAAAATACCGGATTTTCATACAAACATGACGGATTTCATTACATTCAAATGAACTACGCGGTGCTAGTTCTTGATAGCACAGGTATATAATACCTGGCCTAAATGGTCGCCCGCCGATCGATTTGTGTTCCTCATGTCCGGCAGCACGATCACCGGACTGCCGGGAGCCCTGGAGGTATATGATTTAGCGCAAAGGACGTGTCTCCAGAGTGGGTTTCTCGGCTTCCACACGGGCGGGTTTCATGGAGGCATTTGAATGCGGCACGGAGGCGTGTTCAGCCGGGCATGCCGCGAGTGGCGCCCTCGACTCTGACCTAGGACACCGCGCCGTTCTTCCACTAACGTGTGCGCTCTTTGGGTGCATGACCTTCATGTCAGTGACCCAATGCGGGCAGTGCACAGCAGAGGAACCTTTGGTGGGCCAGGGCGGTCAGAAGCGGAAATTTCATAAACCGATGATTGTTCATTGAGTGTGACGTCATCTTATTCATGTAGATAAGCCTACTATGTTGATAGCCCGTTCGATACTTAGTGATTCATAAAGACCGCTGCAAACATCAATGTTCTGCTTATCACAGATAAGATTGATTAATACCCGTAACAATCCATGTCCTTAACAAAGGGTGCATGCTCGTATAGGTTGAGCGTGTGTCTTACGTCGTGTGTTGTGTGCATGCGGCGTCACGAGTGTTGCGTGCGTGCAAGGGTATGCTTTCAAAGTGTTGCATGCATGGGTGCGTGCGTCGTGTGTTCGTGAGTGCATGTATGCGTGTCGATGTTGCACACCGGCATGCGTGCGTGTGTATGCGTTATGTATGCGTGTCGGTGTTGCACACCTACATGCGTGCGTGTCTTGCGTGCGTGCATGTGTATGCGTGCGGGTGAGGCTACATGTCGGTCGGTGACTTTTTCATCTCTGGTCATTAGATTTTCCAGCCGTTGGATACGAAGTCAAGGGCCTCCAGTTTATCATCAAACTCCACCCCCCTGAGCCGCTAGCCACCACCGGCCGAACCGCCAGCCCCCGCCGCCCGCGGCCGGACCGCCCTCCCCGAAACCACTCCCCACCACCGTACCGGCCATCCCTCTAGCCCGCTTCCCACGCCGAGCTTTTTCTCCGGGGATCCCCACCCCACCGCCCAATGAACGCCCCCCAACCGCCGGTGACTGCCAACCAAAGGTCTCACGACTTCGAATACCCACCGACCACTAATTTATTACCATTTTTGTCCTTCATATACGCGCTGACGGGTGGGCCCTATGGTAATGTGCGCTGCTGAATGTGGACCGCTTGACTGGTCAATTGATCGTGTTATCAACAAATTACGGAGCTGTATGGTGAGCCAGTGACCATATGATCACCCTAAAATGTACTCAGTACAGACTCAAACTACCATTTCTTTCTTTCATATACGGGCTGACAGGTGGGCCCCACGGTTACGCGCCCCGATGGTGCAACACTAGTTGCGCCGCGTGGAAACGCTTGGTAGTCAATTGATTGTGTCATCAACATAATACGGAGTTATGCAGGTGAGCCGGTGATCGTATAATCATGACATGTATTTGTTTAACATGGCATGCACGCAAGGGCTCATATATACGCAAGCACTCACCGCTATAAGCGCATACACGCGAACCCTACCCCTATGAGCACCTTGAGAGAGTGGGCGGCATATATGATCTTGAGATTTTACGAAGTAACCATAGGTGCCTCGTAGTCGAGTGGAACGTCTCCTCCCACTGAACGTACATCGCCGGAAAATACTGAAATTAACACAAGATAAATGCGAGCACCGGGACTTTAACCTTGGTGGGCTCGAGAAACCATTGTCCTCTAACCATCCAACCACATGTTGGTTAGCACGACAAAATGTATGTGGTGACCGTGATGAGCTTATTCTGAAGTCCAGTGACCATATCGTGCTTTCGCTTCAAATACAATGACCGTAAGTGTCGTCAAAAAAATACGGAGCACGCATCAAATGCAAAGTCCGTCAGTGTCATCAACAAAATATGGACACGTATCGTGAGTTATATACCGTTGTACTATTGTATATGCTTATTTTCTTTGTGGCCCAATGCGTGTGTGGTGTGGTGGGCACATCATTTCTAGTTGTGGTGGGTCAACATCAAGACTCATGGGTCGGTTCCATCCTACACCACATATAGGTTGGACCAAGACGTGTTATACGAAGACCCGTGTGGAGGACTCGGCGTACAACACGAAGCTACCAGAGTCACGGAGGACTCTATCCCCACTGGTGATAAGCCGACTATATATGATTTGTAACCCTAGGCCCTTAGTATGTTATACAAGCTAGGGGGCTAGTTCGACGAAAGTATACACACAGGCACAATGCCTGGTATTCACGTGTACTTTGTACACACCCCTATCACTAATATACAGTACCAGGAGTAGGCTCTTTCTTCAACTGCAAGGGTCCGATCCGAACTAGGGTAAAACTTTGCCTCGTATTACCATCCGGCCTAACAACCAGGGATGTCCTACCGCATGACGATATGATGAAATCATATCTGCCAACTACTAAGAGAGAGGTGTGTCGGGGGGGGGGGGGCAATGTGTGCGAGAGAGGCATAAAGATAATGTGCGTGCGGGAGACACGTAGGCACATATATGTGCGTATAGAGGGCTAGTAGAGACCGTGCATGTGTATATATGCATGTGAGAGAAATAGTGTTTTCCAAATTGAGATTAGTGAAAAGAGTGGTACATAGTAGTCAGAAAGAGAGAGAGAGAGAGAGAGAGAGACAGAGAGAGAGAGAGAGACAGAGAGAGCATGTGCGTGAGACACCCCGACACCCTGAGAGAGATTGTGAGCATGTGTGAAAGAGAAATGCCGATGCATATAAAGTGTGTGCACTTATGCGTTAGATAGAGAGAGATATAACGCGTCTGTGAGAACGGGGCGAGGCATAGTGCATCTACGTGTAAAAGGCGGTTCTACGCATTAAATTAAAATATAAATGGCATTATTATTTTTGGATGAGATCATGAATTTTGCAAATTGCGTATGGACAAAAATCAGTCTATCAGACACCCATACTCTATTGAATTGTAGCATGTGCATGTGTTTATTTCATTTTATCGATCCATAGAGTGAGAGCGGTTTGAAATACAGGCAATGGATGCTTTTGCAATTCATATATAAACATTAATTAGTGCACTCCATGTTGTTAGCGTGAAGCACTTTATACATTTGTCACTTGCATGGATACATTCTAAATTGCTAGCTACGAAATAGAATACATGTCAAATTCAACATAAAGGGGGTTTCGAAGATTCGAATTCATAGTAAGTGCATTCATCTATTTGAACCCGAGATAATAGCATTTGTAAATCAGATGTAAAAGGGGGCATCAATCTTTGATGCGAGTTTGAACATGCTATATATATTCATACGCATATCTAACTTTTTTTTGCAACCAAGGAGATTATATCTGGAACCGTGCATGAATTGAGGTAAGTTGCATATTTTTTAATATATACTCATGTACAATGTATATTCAAATGTACCCCCGCCATTCGAAAATAATCGTAGCTTTAGGATTTTCAAGAGTAAAGATTTGTGAAGTTTGACAAATCCTGAAAGTTCAATTCAAGAGAACCGAAAACGTTAATGCTTCTGCTCCCAAATATTGAACGAAGCACCAAATAGGCCTCTGGTCACCCGAAACCGCGCGAGACTAATGTTTTGGTGGTAGGAAATTACTGTCCTGACTCTGGCCCGTGTAGCCTATCGGCCCGATGTCCAAAGGTCTAAACCGGGGTAGGTTTGTAACTTCACCAAGACGCCAGTCTCAACCGCCTCCAGAAGCATTCATACACCGTGGGCGCCTAAACACCCATGCGCTCGGCCGAAATCTATCCCGCCCACATTTGGGACACCTGACATGACTGTCCTACCCCCAACCCGCAATATGTCCGAAATTTTAGATGGGGGCAAAGTTTGTAACTTTCCCCAAATTTCAAACAAGCGCATCTCAAACCGAACATTGTTCCCCCTTAGTTCCCCGCCTCCCTCCGTTTCCCCATTCATACTCAGTGGGCGCGAAAACACCCTCTCCACAAGCCGTGAAACCCCATCCTCCTCCGTTGGTCTGTCCTCCACCCCATAGCGGCCAATCCACCGCCGCCCTCCTCCATCACGCCGGAGCCGGTACCCCGACGTCGTCGTCCAACGCAACCGCAACCGCAACGCCCTCAAGGACTTAGCAGCTGAACCGAGGCAGAGCTGCCTCCACGATACCGACGCCAACGTGCGCCGTACCAGAACCACTTCGACCACGCTGTCCTATGCCTCACTGCTGCGGCTCCACTGTCGCAACCGTCCACCGCACCAGAGCTGTTCCCGCTACGCTGTCGTTTGCCGCCTCGGATCTGCTTCCCCGCTGCCGACAGACGGCCACTGCACCACACTCAACAACTTGGCCATGTGTTCGTCCAAGGCTGCACCATCCTCCACAACTTCTGGTTTCCGGCGAACAACAAGAAGATCGTCGGAAAAACAGAAGGAGGACAAGACCTTGCCCAGCAGAAGAGGTACT
Source organism: Aegilops bicornis (assembly GCA_021605145.1). Taxonomy (NCBI): domain Eukaryota; kingdom Viridiplantae; phylum Streptophyta; class Magnoliopsida; order Poales; family Poaceae; genus Aegilops; species Aegilops bicornis. The sequence goes on along the minus strand of CM038675.1, from coordinate 629,858,944 downwards.
CCTCTTCCCTTATTCGTGCAAATCTTACGTCTCCGCTCACACCGTATTCATCCCACGAAAGAAACTAGTTGATCGCTTCTTACTGCATCTTCTTCATGATACTAAATGCAAAAAGTTTCCTCCCTTTTACTATTTCACCTTTGCTAGAGGTCAGTAGCCCGCCTGGATTTCAATTCAGGGTCAGTCGAACCGCAATTAAAAGAAGCAACACCCGCTTAGGCGCGCGGAGCACCTAGTCCGCCTATTCCCCGGGGAAGCGGCGCATCGGTGTCTATCATAGGGGTGTGGGGCGCAGGAGCTGCTTGCGCCCGATCTGGAGGTCGGCAGGGCTTGAATGGATGGCGGGGGGGGCAGTGCCAAGCACGGCGGTGCGGTGAGGTCGAGGGGAGAACGCTGAGGGAGTGCTGGATTAGGGGGTATCCGGACAGCCGAACTGTATACATCGTCCGGACTATTGAAGCGTGAAGATACAAGACTCAAGACTTCGTCTCGTGTCCGGATGGGACTTTGCTTGGTGTGGAAGGCAAGCTTGGCGATCCGGATATTATATTTCCTTCCTTGTAACTGACTCCATGTAAACCCTAGCCCTCTCTGGTGTCTATATAAACCGAGAGGTTGGTCCTTAGAAGGCCGATCACAATTACAATCATACCATCATAGGCTAGCTTCTAGGGTTTAGCATCTATAATCTCGTGGTAGATCTACTCTTGTACTACCCATATCCTCAATATTAATCAAGCAGGAAGTAGGGTTTTACCTCCATCGAGAGGGCCCGAACCTGGGTAAACATCTGTGTCCCTTGCTTCCTGTTACCATCAGCCTAGACGCACAGATCGGGACCCCCTACCCGAGATCCGCCGGTTTTGACACCGACATTGGTGCTTTCATTGAGAGTTCCTCTGTGTCGTCGCTGCAAGGCTCGATGGCTCCTTCAACCATCGTCAACAACACGATCCCGGGTGAGACCTTTCTCCCCGGACAGATCTTCGTGTTCGGCGGCTTCGCTCTGCGGGCCAACTCGCTTGGCCATCTGGAGCAGATCGACAGCTACGCCCCTGGCCACCAGATCAGGTTCGGAAACCTGAACTACACGGCGGACATCCGCGGAGACTTGATCTTCGATGGATTTGGGCCTATGCCAGGAGCACCGGACAGTCACGACGAGCACGGCTTAGACCTGTCGTCGGACAAAGCTCGGGGTATCACCCCCGTAGTATCCCCGGACCTAAATCCGGAGCAGGCTGCGCTGCCTAAGGACGGAGGGATGGACCCCTCCCCACAGGTCGCACACTCATCGGCGGTGGAGCCGAACACGGGTCTTACCTCTGCGGTGGCCTGTGACTCCGGACCCCCAGATTCTTATCCGGACGTTGGTTCCAATCTGCGCAGTCCTGAGCCGGTCGAGCCAGGTTGGGCTCCGGTAATGGAGTTCACCGTTGCGAGTATCTTCCAGCACTCGCCCTTTGGCGACATGCTGGACTCATTAAAGTCTCTCTCTTTGTCAGGAGGCTCTTCGCCGAACTATGTCCGGCTCGAGTGGGAGGCTGGCGACGAAGGAATTCATTGCCCACCCACCACCCACTTCATTGCCATGGTCGATGATTTAACCGAGGTACTGGACTTCAAATCTGAAGACATCGACGGTATGGACGACGATGCAGGAGAAGAGCACGAACCACCGCTCACTGGGCGGTGGACAGCCACCTCTTCTTATGATATATATATGGTGGACACTCCGAAGGAAACAAATGGAGATGAGGCAATGGAGGATAAAACCTCAGGGAAAAAAGCAAAGAATGGGTGTCGTCGGCGCCACTCCAAGCCCATACAGCAATACCGCCCGAAGAGACGAAAACAATCCGAACGGTGCCGAAGAAGAATACAACCCTGATCTGCCCGCCTTCAAGCAGGCCGATCATGAGGATGAGCAGGTCAGCCCAGAAGAACAGGCGACGGACGAATACCCAGAGGAGGACAGCTACATGCCCACCTCCGAAGACGAGATTAGCCTCGCCGATGACTAGTTCGGCGTGCCTGAGGATCCCATAGAGCAGGAGCGCTTCAAGCGCCGGCTTATAGCCACTGCGAGGAGCCTAAAAAAGAAGCAGCAGCAAATCCAAGCTGATCAAGACCTACTCACAGATAGATGGACTGAAGTCCTGGCAGCCGAGAAATACGGACTCGAGCACCATACGGCTGACCGGCCACCTCGTGGCCGGGATAAAATGGCATACCGATGCGCATACCGGTCAACACCCCACGCCAACATACTACGGCCGGGGCAACAAAGCAGGACAGCCAAGATCGATCTACGGATTATGCGGCGCGCCGACGCCGACGACGGCAAATCACGCCGGATACACCTTCAACAAGTCCGGCCGGGCCGAATATAGCCACCCAGAGCAATTTGACCTGCGTAGCCACATAGCCCAGCACAGAGGCGCCGCGCACCCCCTGTGCTTCACTGACGAAGTAATGGATCATGAATTCCCAGAAGGGTTCAAACCCGTAAACATCGAATCATACGATGGCACAACAGACCCCGCAGTATGGATCGAAGATTTCCTTCTCCACATTCACATGGCCCGCGGAGATGATCTACACACCATCAATTATCTTCCCCTTAACCTCAAAGGACCAGCCCAGCACTGGCTAAATAGCCTGCCAGCAAATTCCATTGGCAGTTGGGAAAAGCTGGAAGATGCATTCCTCGACAACTTCCAGGGCACATATGTGCGACCTCCTGTCGCCGATGACTTGAGCCACATTACTCAACAGCCCGGAGAGTCAGCCAGGAAATTTTGGACTCGGTTCCTAACTAAAAAGAACCAAATAGTCGACTGTCCGGACGCTGAAGCCCTAGCGGCTTTTAAGCATAATATCCGTGACGAGTGGCTTGCTCGACACCTCGGCCAGGAAAAACCCAAGTCCATGGCAGATCTCACAACACTAATGACCTGCTTTTGCGCGGGCGAGGACAGTTGGTTGGCTCGCAGCAGCACTACGCCACATTCTGGCACTTCGGATGGCCGCGACAATACGGCAAGCCATGGCGTAACAGACATAAGCGACAGAACAACGGCGACAGCACTGAAGACACGGCGGCCGTCAACGCCAGATTTAGCGGATCCAAGCCCGGTTAGCGGAAGAAGCCGTTTAAAAGAAATAATCAGGGACCGTCTAGTCTGGACCGCATACTGGAGCGCTCGTGCCAAATTCATGGCACCCCGGACAAGCCAGCCAACAACACCAATAGAGATTGCTGGGTATTCAAACAGGCCGGCAAAATAAACGCCGAAGACAAGGACAAGGGGCTGCACAGCGACGATGACGAGGAGCCCCGACGTCCAAACACGGGGGGACAGAAGAAATTCCCCCCAGGTGAAAACGGTCAACATGATCTACGCCACGCACATCCCCAAGCGAGAACGAAAGCGGGCACTACGGGACGTCTATGCGATGGAGCCAGTCGCCCCCAAATTCAACCCATGGTTAGCTTGTCCGATCACCTTTGACCGTAGGGATCACCCTACTAGCATCCGTCACAGCGGCTCGGCCGCATTGGTCCTAGAACCAATCATCGACGGATTCCACCTCACGCGCGTCCTCATGGACGGTGGCAGCAGCCTGAACCCGCTTTATCAGGACACAGTGTGCAAAATGGGCATTGACCCTTAAAGGATCAAGGCCACCAAAACCACCTTTAAAGGTGTGATTCCTGGAGTAGAGGCCCGTTGCACGGGCTCTATAACATTGGAGGTGGTCCTCGGATCTCCGGATAACTTCCGAAGCGAAGAGTTAATCTTCGATATCGTCCCTTTCCGCAGTGGTTACCACGCACTGCTCGGACAAACCGCATTCGCTAGATTCAATGTGGTACCACACTACGCATAGCTCAAGCTCAAGATGCCAGGACCACGTGGGGTCATAACAGTGAACGGAAATATGGACCGCTCTCTCCGAACATAAGAACATACTGCAGCCCTCGCGGCGGAAGTACAATGCGGCCTCCTCCGACAAACCAATCCGGCGACAACAACTTCAAGCACCATCAAGAGAGTCCGAAGCACCCCGCAACAGGATCACCAGGCACGCCAAGAGCGCAACTAGCAGTCCGGCCTCCGCTTAAGTCCCATCAAAGTAGCATTCGTGCCACGCGTACACAATTACGCACTCAAGATACCATGGGCATAGGCAGAGTCGCAGCAACGACTCAGTCAACAGTGCGGGATAACCGCCACAGACCTTCATAACCCGTCCTTCTTCCTTTTCAGGACATTTCTTTAGAGCAGCCTCTTCAGAAGAGCCGGATTGCCGGACTCACATAGGAGAGAAAACCAAGGAGGCAACAGGCTTCACGCATAGAAGGAAACACCCAGGTGGAATCTATTTACGATCGTTATACCTGTTTTATATATCCATACGCGGCCTGCCCCTGGATAGGACATGTTAAATTGTCCTATTTATCTCCGCTTAATGCATTCATTGTAAACATACGCTTAAACGTATTTTCATCAATGGGAGATTATATATAGCGTCAGCTCATTATTGTTATTTGAACATTTTTCTTACAAATGTTTCTTTGATATTGCATCTGTACACTTTGGTACGGTCCATTTTCCAGGGGCTTCCTATGGTGCCCCGTTATACGGCAACTAAAGCCCAAACACTTTAAACAGTGCGGCACCCCGAACTTATAGCACTATATGCATTAGCTCTGAATCATGTCTTGGGTCTATAGTTGGGATAACCCGGCTCCCTTGTTTTGGTACCTTACGTTCCGTTATATCGGGTAAGGTAGCGCAGGGAGAACTACTGCGATTGTGTCCCGGTTCTTCCGGACGAGCACCTCAGTAGAGAAAGCCGTAAACTGACCGGCATGATGTGGCGAGAGCTGGTCGCTGTTCGAGAGGTCTTAAAATCCTTAAATATTTTCCGCTTTAGGCGATAAATCGGCTTCGTCCGATCTAGGCGTATATAGCGCCCCAATTCGGCCTTCTGGATTCTAGGGGCTTCACCAAAATTTAAAATTGTAGACTTCTATGGCTAAGTGAAAGTTATAAAGCCGAATAGTCCGATTGCCTTGTTCGCTGCGCTGGATACCTCCTTAAGGGACCAAACATTTGGATGAAGAATATCCGGGTTTTTCCAGGAACACCCCGGCACTAGTTGCGTGGGGGCGGAAGCCGACGACTATCCTACTTTCAGTATTCTATAAACAGCCGCACAGAAGGTAATATTTTAAATCAAACAGTGCTACATAGCACAAGTAACCTCGTCTTTAAATTACAACAGCGGCATAGGTACATTTAGTCAAAGATCTTGTCGTTGGAACACTCATCGGCCACGAGACGAGCGCCTTTCATAACGCCATCATTGTACTTCTCGGGACGGCGATGCTCCTTGCTCTCGGGCGGACCGTCCTTCACCAGCTTCTCCGCATCCAGCTCACCCCAATGCACCTTCGCGCGGGCAAAGGCCCGGCGGGCACCCTCGATGCAAACGAATCGCTTAATTACTTCAAGCGCGGACATGCATTCACCATCCGCTTGATCAGGCCGAAGTAGCTAGTGGGAAGGGGCTCACCAGGCCACATCCGGATTATGAAATCTTTCATAGCCACTTCGCCGACACAGGAGTTCGACCAACTGCTTGATTGGTCACTCGAGGCGTTAGTGTTCGGCCCCAAAGACATCTTGGGACCGTAACATCTTCTCCGTTGAGCTCCCCTCTTGGGCACGGTAGAACTCCAGCGACATCGATCGCTGCATGGCAGATCTTCGAATGCTCCTGGAGAGCTCCGAATTCGAGTAAGTAAAAGAAACGCCTCCTCCACATGTTTGCTTTGCACAAAGAATTTCTTACCCGCCGCTATCTTTTTGGCCTATGGATCTCATGATGTGCCTTCTCGGCTTCGGCCTTGGCGTCTTTCATACTCACAAGGGCCTTCGCAAGCTCGGCCTCTTTCATCTTCAGATCATGCTCCACGGACTCAAACTTCTTGACGAGGTCCTGGAGCTCTTGCTATACTGAGCCCACTCTAGCACTTTGGTTCTCGCGCTCCTTGCATTCCAAGGCCGCATTGTCTTTGGCCTCGGATAGCACCTTCTTCAGGGACGCCACTTCGGCGGTGGACCCTGTCACACAGTGACGACGCTTCATCATCAGACTAAATACTTTTATCTATATTTGCATACATAAGAGTGGAGAATCACACACCTTTGCTCTCTTCGAGCTGCCTCTTCGCGAGGACGAGCTCTCCCTATGCCTGCTCCAGGTCCCGCTTTAGTTTGGCAACCTCGGCTGTGTGGGCAGCAACAGCAAGCAGCACGGCCTGCTTAGTCACATAAACACTTATTAGACTCCTGCGGATTATATTTGACCCTCCGTTTGGCTTTTCTTTCCGAACACCAAACAGAGTACCAGGGGCTACTACCTATTGGGTGGTAATTTCACACATTTTTATTACTTACCTCGAAGCCCGTCAGGAGGCTTGTGCAGGCTTCGGTTAGTCCGCTCTTGGCGGACAGAACCTTTTGAATCACCACACTCATAAGAGTACGGTGCTCGTCATCCATGGAGGCGCCTCGAAGCGCTTCCACCAGACTATCCGGCGCCGCTGGCGCGACGGAAGTCCTCGGCACGGACGGCTCGCCCTCCCTAACAAGGGGCTGCCCGCCTAAATCCGGAACCATTAAGGGTTCCAGAACAGTGTTCGGTCGAGAATCCGCCTTGCTGCGGCTCTCATCGACGCGATCCACAGGGATCTTGAACCCCGCGTGTCTGACATTTGGAACTCCCCCTTGGGGTGTCTCCAGGGTCACCTCCCCCTGCTCGGAGAACCTTCGGGACAACACCTCTGTGTCATCCGCAGGCTGAGGAGTGGTGGCCGTCGGGAGCGAGTTTATTGCAGAATGGATGCCAACCCCTGATGTGGAAGTGACAGAGACAGTTATCCCCGGCAAGGAATAGCCCCAAGAATGGATTATGTATTTTGATGGTGCTTTTTCCCTACAAGGTGCAGGAGCTAGCGTGCTTCTTGTCGCCACCTCCGGGGAGCACTTGAAGTACGTCGTCCAAATGCATTTTTCCTAGGAAGAAGCGACCAACAATACAACAGAGTATGAAGGGCTCCTTCCCGGGCTCAGGATTGCAGCTGGATTGGGAATTAAGAAGCCGATCATTCAAGAAGATTCACAGCTCGTGGTGAGACAAGTCAACAAGGATTACCAAAGTCCATTGATGGAGGCATACGTCGAGGAAGTAAGGAGATTGGAGGAGCACTTTGACGGATTGCAAACAGGGCACGTACCCCGTGCGTAAAACACCATAGCTGATCATTTTGTCAAAGTGTGCTGCGTAGAAGCTTCATGTGGAACCAGGGGCTTTTGTTCTCCATCTCACTCAGCCCTTTGTATCCCCAGCAAAAATGGCCCAGAAAAGGAGAAAGTTGGACACCGATAAGCCTCTCCCGGTAGAGTCATCCTATCCTGGCAGAGAGCCTGCCGGAAACAACTCTTCGCAGCCTGCCAGACCACCCCCTCCATCCGGGCCCATGGGCCCCGCGAACGAGGCACGTGCTCCCGCAGTAGAGGAGGTGCCGCTAGTCCTCGTTGCTGAGCCCCAGGCTCCAACTTGGGCAAGGCACATTGTCCTCTTCCTCCAAATCGGAGAGCTTCCTGGCGACCAAGATGAAGCTAAAAAAGTAGCCCGGAGGGCCAGTATGCATCAGTTTGTCGATGACACTCTATAGAGAAGGAGGCCCAACGGTGTGAAATTGAGGTGTGTCTGTTGGGAAGAAGGAAAGGTAGTGCTGGCTGAGATTCACAAAGGCATCTGCGGCTCCCACATCAGATCAAGGGCATTAGTTGGGAAAGCATTCCGGCAAGGATTCTATTGGCCCACAACCCTCCAAGATGCGGTCAAGCTAGTCATGAAATGTGAATCCTACCAGCTCCATTCCAAGAAAACCCACCTGCCTGCCCAAGCTCTTCAAACAATCCCTCTATCATGGCCATTTTTGGTCTGGGGGCTCGATATCCTCGCCCCCTTCCCCCAAGCAATCAAGGGCTTTGAATTCTTGTTCATTTCTATCGACAAGTTTACAAAGTAGCCGGAAGTGACTGCCATGAGAAAGGTGACTGCTTAGTCAGCTATCAAGTTCTTGAAAGATCTGGTGTGTCGTTTTGGAGTTCCGGCAAGGATCATTACCGACAATGGCACCCAGTTCATGTGTCATGCCTTCATGCAATATGTTCATGCCCTCGGATGCAAGATCTCATTTGCCTCTGTGGCACACCCCCGGAGCAATGGACAAGTTGAGAGCGCGAACGCTGAAGTGTAGTGTGGACTCAAGACAGGAACCATTGATACACTGTAGAAGCACGGCAGACGGTAGATCGAGGAGCTGCCAGTAGTTCTCTGGTCCCTCAGATCGACACCAAACCGAGCTACCGGGCAGAATCCCTTCTCCCTGGTCTACGAGGCAGAAGCGGTTATCCCCACGGAACTCATTTACGGGTCGCCTCGAGTGCTTTCCTACGATGAAGTAGCGCAAGATCAGCACCGACGTGACGACGCTGTGCTACTCGAGGAGAACCGTCTCCGGGCTGCTACGCGTGTTGCACGCTATCAGCAAGCCCTGCGTTGCTACCATAGCTGCAGGGTTCATGCCCAGTGTTTTGAGGAAGGTGACCTTGTCCTTAGGCGCGTTCAGTCCACCAAGGGTACAAACTAGTTGTCACCAAAGTGGGAAGGCCCTTACCGGGTAATACGAGTCACCAGACCTGGCGCAGTCCATCTGGAGACCGGAGATGGCACTCAGTTGCGAAACTCATAGAATCCTGAGCATCTCCGCAAGTTCTATCGTAAGGCGCGACTGTCGGGTGAAGGAAATATGCCCTAGAGGCAATAATAAAGTTGTTATTTATATTTCCATATATCATGATAAACGTTTATTATTCATGCTTGTCGGATTTCGGGTTCAACATACCCTTGAGGTTTGAACTCTGGGGTGCGCACGAAGATCTTTCCCCTACCAGATCACGTCTCGAAGTCTCGCAAAGGATCTAGGCTAGAAAGAAGAACACATAAGGGACACGAGATTTATACTGGATCAGGCCACCATTGTGGTGTAATACCCTACTCCAGTGTGTGGTGTGGTGGATTGCCTCAGGGGTTGATGATGAATAGTACAAAGGGAGAACAGCCTCGCGAGGGCTGTTCTTGAGCTGGTGCGATGAACTGCTTGGGTGAGTTCAGTTGCTTATCTCTTTGAACGATTCGTTTTCTCTCCCCTCTACTATGTGGTGGCTAGTCCTATTTATAGAGGGAGGCCCTGGGCCTCTTCCCAAATAATGAGCGGGAAGGGCGCCAACAATTGGCCATTTTTAAGGGGAACATCTGGTACACTTATCCTGACTAAAGTTGGTCTTCGGCTGCCAAAGGCTCTGACGATGACGCCGTCCTGGGCTCCAAGATGACCTCCATCCTGCCATTCTGCTGGTCTTGGCCTTGTTGCACCGAAACGGTAACCTTTTCGTGATGCCTTGGTCTGTGCTTGCCCCCTTTGCACCTAATGGGAAACAAGGACACTGCGCAGACCGGCGCTCGCGTGGTCTCGATCGTCATGGCTTGCGTCACGGGCTCCTTGCGAGGTGCCCTTGCCTTGATCTCTCCGCCTCCTCGCGAGCCTGCCTGATGAGGCTGCTCCTGAGGAAGCTTCCTGTCGTCCGCCCCGCGAGGCTTGGCCCCTCGCGAGGGTCTTGAGCTTGAACTGATGAAGCTGGGCTGCACTGGGCCCCCACTTGAGCCACGCCGCAGGCCGCATGCAGGTAAGTCTGGGGACCCCCATTCCCAGAACGCCGATAGTAGCCCCCGGGCCCAAGGCGCGCCCGGACTTGGCTTAGCAGAGAAGCGAAGGGGCAAGTGCAAAGCGCTGCGGGCCCCAACAGCCTGCAGCCTTGGGCGCCGCGTGGCGGTTGATTGGACGTGGGCGCCTCCGCTTCCCCACGACGCCTCGGCAACTGCATGACTTGACAAGTCCCTGCATGAAAAAATGGGTCATGATTACCTGCGGTCGTGGAGGCCGACGGTTGGCCTCCTCCGGCTATAAGTACGGAACGGCGCGAGCCCTTCCAGTCCATTCCTTCCCGCTACTCCTTTTCTTCTTCTTCCTCGCCCTTGCTCCACATTACGCCAATGGCACCAATCCGCCGGTTTTCTGCAGAAGAGAAGGGAAAGGCCCCCCGAGAGGGTCCCGACCCGCTTCCGCCGAAGAAACGGCTAGCCCTCTGCCGCCGAGATGAGGGTGCTCGGCAGGAGGCATCGAGGCCCTGGTATGAGCGGCCGCCGCCTGGGTTCTCGCTGCCCTTGTACGCCCACATCGAGGGCCCTGGAGAAGAAGGCGCCGAGCGACACCGGCGGTGCCGCCGTCGACGCCGGTGGGTTACGGCGGTGCGCGTCGTTCTTCCTGGAGTCCATGCCGAGGGCTCCTCTCGCGAGCTTGTGCTCCACGCCGCCATGCCTCCTCGATCTTGGATTCGCCTTCCTCCCTCCTTCGCCATCGAGATTCCGTCGAGGGGGCCTCTTGAGCTCTGGCTGCAGCACGTTGACTGCAGTACCCCTGTGACCGGAGCGAAGGTTGAGGTTGTCACTCCTGGCAAGGTCTACATGACCCCTGGCTGGGGCGAGATTGCCCGGGTCTGCCGGACAGGGGGCTCCCTCGTAATCCATCTCGAATACGATGTCCCCTCCTTGATGTTCTTCAAGGTCTTCGACGCGGAAGGACGCCGACTGGAGTGCTACCCCGAGAAAGGCGGCCGGGGCATCGTCGTGGCGAGGACCAGGCCCGCCAACCGCTTCCCTAGCAGCTCCTCAGGCAGCAACGGAGGAGCCGGAGGGTCCAGCGACCCCGCCGAGCTTCACGAGACTCCGGAGACGAGCGACGACAGCTACGAGCCCCCGAGCTCGCGTCGCGCCGGGCGAAGTGCTTCAGTGCCGGGCGCTGCTGATCTGGATGGGGTTGGCACCGGCGCTGATATGGCCCATCTTGTTGATGATGGCGTCTCCTGCGGAGGCGCGCGTAGTTAGCGTTCCTTAGGATTAGCACCTTTTGTTCCCTGCGAGGAATCAAAGTACCACCCCGCGGGGGTATGTAAGGCGCCGACCATGTCTTTTGTGAATATTTTATCCTTATTATGAATTGATGCGAGATGCTTGTCCTGTCCCCGCTCGGCTCCCCCTTTCTTTCCTCACGAGGGCTTGATGCTCTACGCTGATAGGTCCTGGTCCCCAGGCAGGCTTTAGCCGTCGCTGGTATGCCAGGTCACGATGCCGTGGTCAAGGCCAGGAGGTGAGCGGCCCAAGGTCCAGTAAGAGCCCCTGAGTCGTGATGCTCAGGAGGTCCCCTTTAGCCCTCAAGCAGCCACCGCTGGGCAAGAAAGGTAGGCGACTTTGCCGTGACAGAGCTGCACTAGGTGAGGGTTTAGCGCTGAGTCGAATCAGTTTTCGCCTAACTTATCTCGTGGGTTTGGCGTAGTTTTCGTTGAGGTGCCGGGCCTGCGCGGCGGCAGCTGAGGTGTTGCTGGGTTAGGTCCCCGTGAGCTTCTTCCCTCTCCCCCACACTTCACTTGATGCTCTACGTCCTCAGGTCCCGGCCCTCGAGTGAGCTCAGCCGCCGCTGGTATGACAGGTCGCGATGCCGTGGGTCAAGGCCAGGGGGTGAGGGCTGGAGAGCCAGTAAGAGCCCATGAGTCGCGATGCTCAGGTGCCCCCCTTTTAACGTGCCAGCGGATCGTGCCGAAGAGAAGGAAAGAACACTCGCGACGTCCCCAACGTTACTTCTGGAGTGGGTCCTGCATACCAATCATGAGGGGAAACAAGGTCTGTTGTAATGGTTGTCAGCCAACCATTGGTCGCTCCGAGGGAGTGATTGGGGCACTGAGCGCCTGGTGAGGTGGCGACTTGCGGGGCTGCCGCGGCCAGAGCTCGACCACTCAGATTTATCACCGTTGAAGGGACGGACCCGTGCGCAAGTGCCGTGCCAGAGCGAGTGGCTTCAAAGGTAGGTGTCAATCGAGCAGGCGATTAGGTCAAGCATGTTAAGCACGAAGGAGCAAATCCATTTAGATAGATGCGGAAAAAGCAAACGCCACTGGGTCATGCCCAAGCGGCTTGGGGATAATGCAGCCCGAGGGGCGCCCCCATTAAGGTAGGTAAAGACCATAAGCAAAACGGATACATGCCGCAGGGACGGACCCACGCGACCTGGGAATGATGCAGCCCTGCGGGCGCTCCCAGCTGAAAAATGGAACTCTGAAAGATGTCACCTGATAACGCTGGAGATGAAGTGGTGCTGAAGTAGCGGACGACGCGCGGTGAGGAAGCCGACCCTCACAAGCCCTCGGGGCCTGGAGCCCCGGGAGGCTCCGGGGGCACAGGTTGATCTTCGAGGGACATCTCCATCTCCGCCAGGACCGCGTGATGCCTGGCCTCCTGAGCCTCCAGAATGCTCCTCAGCAGGCGCTGATGAGCGGCGACCGCATTCAGCAGGCCGAAAGGCATGCGAACGTAGCTCTGAGGTGGACCCTCACAACGCCCCACGCGTGAAGGCCAGAGGCGCTCCTGAGACGCGGTTCGGTTGAGCCCTGGTACGTCGATGCAGACGCGCAGCCCACCATCCTCGCCTGGATGTGGGGCCACAGCGGGCAAACGGCGGCTGCCGCGCATGACCCTTGACTCCTGTAGCTCCTGAGTGGTCCTCGCGATGAACTCCTGAGGGTTTGGCCTTCCTTGCTTCATACCTTCCTGAGGAAAATGTGGCTTGAAGCACGCTTCCAAGTGGTGCCCGAGCGCCTCCCTCGTGACCTTGGCAAAGTCGGTGGCTCTCCCAGAAAGAGCCCGCGAGCCCTTCCCAAGGAGGGCGCTAGGCGCGCCTTCCTATGCGACAGAGGGTGGCGCCCCTTGGACGGGCGCGGATCCTGACGCAACGCCTCTGGAGGTGCCTGCCTCCTGAGGGTTTGGGCCAGGTGAAGCCTTCTTGTTCTTAGGGACTGCCTCGGGAAGTCTCCCGCTCATGTGATCTAGGTCTTCGATTGCCGCGGCTTGGAAGGCACGCTTAAGAGAACACACTGCATCCCTTTCCTCACAGGGCACTGTGATGACTCCACCGCTTCCTGGCATCTTGAGGACATTGTAGCCATGGTGAGTCACTGCCATGAACTTGGCCATGGCTGGTACCCGAGGATGGCATTGTATGGCAGGCGAATGTGGGCGACGTCGAAGTCAATGAGCTCGGTGCGGTAGTTGTTGTGCTGCCCGAAGGTGACTGGAAGGTGAACCTACCCTATCAGAACAGTGGAACCATCGGTGACTCCTGAGAAAGGCTTGGTTGGATGAAGCTGATCATATGGCACTTGGAGATTGTTGAATATCTTGACAGACAGGACGTTGAGTCCCGCTCCGCCATCGATGAGGGTCCTGGTGACTTGCACATTGCTGATGACTGGGGAACAGAGCATCGGGAGGACTCCGGTCGTTTTTTTTGAAAGTTGAATGACAGTGGGAGAGGCTCCCACTGACTTTGTATTACTCACAAAGATACGGTTACATAATTGTTACAGGGGGGGTATTAGGACGGCCCCCTAGCCGCAAGAGCTAATATATATCTAACAGCACTAGTGTCCCAAATTTACAATGTAGTTAGAGAGGAAAGGACGAACTTCCTCTTTGCAATTATGGACCAGCAACTCCAGGAGGTACTTGAACCTAGCCAACCATGCCCCGAAGGAATGTTGGACCCCTCTGAAGTGTTGGTTGTTTCGCTCCAACCACAGGCTCCAAGCAGCCATGAGGAAGATGTCCATGAAGAGGGGCTGTCTCCAAGCCTCCCTCCCCCCATGCAGCAGCTCCAGTCTATTGCCAACGACAGGCCAGGACACCCCAACCTTGCTCCAGCACCGTTGACTAAAGGGGCATAAGAAGAACAAGTGCTCGACGGTTTCTTCGGGGGGGTTTTGACAGAACATGCAGGTATAGGTGTTCCCTGTGATCGCTAAGTGCTCAAGCGCTTAAGCATATTCCTGGTGTTCAGACGATCCACCAGAAGCAACCACCCAAACATTTTGAATTTAATTGGGCTCTTGGCTCTCCAAAGCCAGCTGAAAGCCTCATCGGGAGGACTCCGGTCGTTGCTGCGCACTTGAGCTGATCCGTTGAGCTGAACGTGATAGCGCACGCAGACCACCTGAGAGGGCGTGTGGTCTCAAGCTTGGGGAGGATTGCATTCACCTCGCGAGCAAACTGCTTGAAGATGCGTTGAGAGGCTGGGGCCTAAGCGCCGCCCAGGATGCAAGCGATTGCGCGCGGCTCCTAGAAGTCCCCAGCCCCCTCGTCCTGATGATGGTCTTCATTCCTCCTCAGCGGTGGTGGCAGATGAGGGAGGCCTGCGTTGCCTTGAGGGCGGTCCTCATGAGGCTGATCCCTCCAACCTCCCTCACGAGACTGGTCCTGCCAGCGGTCCTCGCGAGGTCGGTCACGCCACCCTTGGCGAGGGCCACGGTCTTCCCATCGTCCTCCGCATCTTCCTCCTCCTCGGCCATAGCCCCGGTCACTGTGCTCGGGGCGTCGGCCGATGCGCCCATCTCGCACAGCCCTGAGCTCTTGGCATTCGTTGGTGTTGTGGGTGTGGAGGTCGTGCTACATGCAGTACCGGCTGCCCTTGGATGACTCAAGCTGATCCCTGCCTCGCTTGGTGTCTGGCTCCGCTGCGAGCACAACAGCTCCCTTACGCTTCACGTCCTTGATCTTGGGCTTCTTCTCTTCTGGGTCATCAGCCGGAAGCTCGAGGAGGGAGAGGCGCCCTTCCTCTGCCCTGGCGCACTTGGTCGCCAAGTTGAACAGCTCCAGGGATGTGCACTGGTCTTCATGGATTGCTAGCTCCTCTTTCATCTTGATGTCGCGCACGCCATCGGAGAAGGCTAAGATGATGGCTTGCTAAGTCACCCTGGGGATCTTGAGGCGAGCGTTGTTGAAGCACTGGATGTACTTCTGCAGGGTCTCCCCTGGCTGTTGCTTGATGCGGCGCAGGTTACTCATGGCCGGGGGCTGGTTGCGAGTGCCTTGGAAGTTGGCGATGAAGCGGGTGCGCATCTCGTCCTAGGAGGATATCGTGCTAGGAGCCAGGTTCAGGAGCCACGTGCGGGCACCATCCTTGAGCGCCATGGGAAACCAGTTCGCCATGACCTTTTCGTCCCCGCTGGTGGCTTCGATGCCCAGCTCGTAGAGCTGGAGGAACTCCGCGGGGTGTGCAGTGCCGTCGTAGCGAGGAGGCAGGTCCGGCTTGAACTTGCCGGGCCATGTGACGCTACGCAGCTCGGCGGTGAAGGCGCGATAGCCTGTAGTGGCCACCGGAGCTCCCTGCTGATGCGGGGCTTGCTCCTGGGGATTCCCGCGCTCCGCTGCCTGGAGCAACGCGGGGTCTTGACGTGATGGCGCAGGGATGCGGTCATGGCGCACGGGTGCTCGGAGCATGCGGGCACCTTCTTGGGGACGGGGGATTTCTTGGCAACTCCTTTCTTGTCGCGCAGGCGCCAAACGCGGAGGGTCTCATCCTGGGGCCGTGCGCCTTGGAGCCAGGGCGTCTTCTTGGGGAGGAGGTGGCGGAGGCACCTCCTGATCCTCGTCTCCTGCGCCGGATGGAGGGCGAGGCAGCAAAGAGATGGCATAGGAGAGCCCCCTGCGGAACTGATGAGCTAGGTGATGCGGGCGAGCCAGTCTCGTAGAGGTCGTCGACGGGACGGTAGTGCAGGAGCTCACGCGCCAGGAGCAGTGCAGCGTGCGCGTCCGTGGGGGCGCGACGGGCGTGGGACGACGAACCAGCTGTAGTTAGCGACGGGGTGGTGGTGCGGCCTTCCCGCCGCACCAAAGGATGCAGGGACGAGACCTGCTGCTCGTTCCCCGCCTGGCCGGTGGCGGCATTGGCGGCAGGTGACGGGGAACGACGGGGCGACCGCCGACGGGCATCGTCTGGGCGACGCGGGTGGCGAGAGCAGCCCGACGCTCGACGCGGGCTCGGCGAGCGTCATCCATGGACGCGACGAAAGATCACACGCGACTAGCGGAAGGAAGACTCCGACGCACCCCTACCTGGCATGCCAAATGTCGGATTTTTGGTTCCGGCAGACCCTTGAGGTTCGAACTCTGGGGTGCGCACGAAGATCTTTCCCCTACCAACTCACGTCTCGAAGTCTCGCAAAGGATCTAGGCTAGAAAGAAGAACACACAAGGGACGCGAGATTTATACTGGTTCAGGCCACCATTGTGGTGTAATACCCTACTCCAGTGTGTGGTGTGGTGGATTGCCTCAGGGGCTGATGATGAATAGTACAAAGGTAGAACAGCCTCACGAGGGCTGTTCTTGGGCTGGTGCGACGAACTGCTTGGGTGAGTTCAGTCGCTTCTCTCTCTCTCTGAATGATTCGTTTTCTCTCCCCTCTACTCTGTGGTGGCTAGTCCTATTTATAGAGGGAGGCCCTGGGCCTCTTCGCAAATAATGAGCGGGAAGGGCGCCAACAATTGGCCATTTTTAAGGGGAACATCTGGTACACCTATCCTGACTAAAGTTGGTCTTCGGCTGCCAAAGGCTCTGACGATGACGCTGTCCTGGGCTCCACGATGACCTCCATCCTGCCGTTCTGCTGGTCTTGGTCTTGTTGCACCAAAACGATAACCTTTGCCTGATGCCTTGGCCTATGCTTGCCCCCTTTGCACCGAAGGGGAAACAAGGACACTGCGCAGGCCGGCGCCCGCCTAGCGCCCGCCTGGTCTCGATCGTCATGGCTTGCGTCACGGGCTCCTCGCGAGGTGCCCTTGCCTTGATCTCTCCGCCTCCTCGCGAGCCTGCCTGATGAGGCTGCTCCTGAGGAAGCTTCCTGTCGTCCGCCCCGCGAGGCTTGGCCCCTCGCGAGGGTCTTGAGCTTGAGCTGATGAAGCTGGGCTGCACTGGGCCCCCACTTGAGCCACGCCGCAGGCCGCAGGCAGGAAAATCTGGGGACCCCCGTTCCCAGAACACTGACAATGCTAGAATTGTATTAACCGAAAACTTGATACATGTGTGAATACGTAGATAAAATATAGTGTCCCTAGTAAGCCTCTACTTGACTAGCTCGTTAATCAAAGATGGTTAAGTTTGCTGACCATAGACATGTGTTGTCATTTGATGAACGGGGTCACATCATTAGAGAATGATGTGATGGACAAGACCCATCTGTTAGTTTAGCATTTTGATCGTTTAGTTTCATTGCTCTTGCTTTATTCATGACTTATAAATATTCCTCTGACTATGAAATTATGCAACTCCTGAATACCGGAAGAACACCTTGTGTTCTATCAAACGTCACAACGTGGCTGGGTGATTATAAAGATGCTCTACAGGTTTCTCCGAAGGTGTTTGTTGCGTTGACATAGATCAAGATTAGGATTTGTCACTCTGAGTATCGGAGAGGTATCTCTGGGCCCTCTCGGTAATGCACATCACTATAAGCCTTTCAAGAAATGTGACTAATGAGTTAGTTGCGGGATGATGCATTATGGAATGAGTAAACAGACTTGCCGGTAGCAAGATTGAACTAGGTATGATGATACCGACGATCGAATCTCGGGAAAGTAACATACTGATGACAAAGGGCATCACGTATGTTGTTATGCGGTTTGAAAGATAAAGATCTTCGTACAATATGGAGGAGCCAATATGAGCATCCACGTTCCGCTATTGGTTATTGACCGGAGATGTGTCTCGGTCATGTCTACATAGTTCTCGAACCCGTAGGGTCCGCACGCTTAACGTTTGATGATGATTTGTATTATGAGTTATGTGTTTTGGTGACCGAAGTTTTTCGGAGTCCTGGATGAGATCACGGACATGACGAGGACTCTCGAAATGGTTGAGATCGAGGTAAAAATTGATATATTGGAAGGTTATATATGGACACCGGAATGGTTCCGATAAGGTTTAGGGATTTTTCGGAGTACCGGGAGGCTACCGGAACCCCCTGGGAAAGTTAATTCGCCTCATGGGCCATAGTGGAGAGAAGGAGGCAGCCACAAGAGGTGGCGCCCCCCCCCCCCCCAAGCCCAATCTGAATTGGACAAGGGGTGGGGGGCGCGGCCCCCCTTTCCTTCTCCCTCTCCACCTCTTTCCCCTTTCCCCTCCGTTGGAAGGAAGGAGGGGGGGGCGAATCCTACTTGGACTAGGAGTCCAAGTAGGACTCACCCCTTGGCGCGCCCCTCCTTGGCCGCTGGCCTCCTCCTCCCACTTTATATACGGGGGCGGGGGCACCCCAAAGGCACACCAAGATTTCTCTTAGCCGTGTGTGGTGCCCGCCTCCATAGTTTACGCCTCCGGTCATAACGTCGTAGTGCTTAGGCGAAGCCCTGCGCGGATCACATTACCAAACACCGTCGCCACACCGTCGTGCTGACAGAACTCTCCCTCGACCCTCTACTAGATCAAGAGCTCGAGGAACGTCATCGATCTGAACGTGTGCTGAATACGGAGGTGCCATACGTTCTGTACTTGGATCGGTTGGATCGTGAAGACATTCGACTACATAAACCGCTTTAACATAACACTTCCGCTTTCGGTCTACGAGGGTACGTGGACACACTCTCCCCCTCTTGTTGCTATGCATCTCCTAGATAGATATTGCGTGATCATAGGAAATGTTTTGAAATTGCATGCTACATTTCCCAACATCGGGCCCAGCCCGGCAGCCACCCTTTTGTGCAGGCCTTGCGTTAGCTGCATGTAACCCCTTGTACAAAGCCTGGGCGATGACCCCGTTCAAGAGAAAATAAAGAAGCGCTGCGGGGGGGGGGGGCCAAGATTGCATGCATGCATGAGCATTCCAAGATCACTGCATAAGCATCTCATGAGCATTCGCATATGCATATGCATATAGATAGGATTGCATCCTGCATTCTTTCTCATCTGCATGAAGTTGTAGTTCCTGCCATGAACTTGGATTCGACAAGGAGTTGAGAAGATTGCCTGGCACTGCGATCCCTGGCAAGCCAACAGATAAGTTTTACCTCCTGTCCGTTACTGTTCTGTAAGCTATAACTTGTGCATAAGAATACCTCGCCACTCTTTTTGAGACTTAGGTGCCCCATCCCTGACCCGAACGTTGCTTCGGTCAGGATGGTCGTAGTGGCCTTTGGTAAAAAGGAGTTGCCGGGGGGCTGACCCTTTGTCTGTTCCCCGGCAGATGTGATTCTCCGGCAGACAAAAAGGGTGCCGGGAAGATGGCTTGCCGGGAAAACCCGTTTATTTATATTAAAGAGGCATATCTTACCTCTGCATGGACATACACGTGCATGGGTCCCCGGCAAGGTTCATATTTTTCATTAATAAGCTGATACAAGTACAAGCATTACATAACACAAACACGGACTCAAGAGATTACATTATTTGAATCAAAATTTGGCAAGTGCCTGCAGGTTTAAGATTGAAAAAAGATAAGTGCCCCGTAGTGCCTTTGCCCCTGTCCATCTCCTACAGGAAGAGGTCGAAGAGGCCGGAGGCGGGAACAGCTGGGATTCGGCGCCCCCCCAGGATCAGGACGACGCCGCTCCCCAACAAGGAGGAAGAAACCGGAGGGAAGACGTGGGTGGTGACGCTGCCGGAGGACTAGATGGGAGGCACGGAGTCACCAGCAAACACGACTCGTCGGAACGGTCGTCCCCGTTCTTGACGCGTCGTGGGTTGCCGCTGCCGTCTGCACCACTACCACCCGAAGACCTCGGCGCGGCCGTCACGCCGGACACCATGTTCTCTGGGTCTCCCCACAGAGAGCATGGTCGTTCCCAGGAGCCCTGGCGTTTGAAGTCACTGCACGTCCCGGGGGACGTTTATGAGAGCAAGAAGCCCTCCCGCGTGGCAAGAGGACGGCCCCTGGGGGGAGTCCGGTTTGCCTCTACTAATGACGAATCTCTTCCGTGACTCCTCTCACGCGCCACAAAGGAAGAAGAATGGGGGGCCACCAACTACCATGCGCCACGCCCGTCTCGAGCCTCGACGTGGTGTCGTCTGCATCCCCTCCCATTGAAGTCAAGGCCACAGGCGGCCCGGCGGCGAGTGTCGGCGTTCTGGGAACGGGGGTCCCCAGACTTGCCTGCCTGCGGCCTGCGGCGTGGCTCAAATGGGGGCCCGTCACGGCCCATCTTCATCAACACGAGGTCAAGACCCTCGCGAGGGGCCAAGCCTCGCGGGGCGGACGACAGGGAGCTTCCTCAGGCACGGCCTCATCGGGCTGGCTCGCGAGGAGGCGGAGAGATCAAGGCAGGGTACCTCACGAGGTGCCCATGATGCAAGCCATGACGACCAAGGGCTCCAGGCGGGCGCAAGCCCGCGCAGTGTCCTCCTTTCCTCTTTGGTGCAAAGGGAGCAAGCGCAGACGAGAGCATCAAGCAAAGGCGTCCATTTCTGTGCAACAAGACCAAGACCAGTCCAACGGCAGGAAGGAAGTCATTGTGGAGCCCAAGCCAGCGTCACCACCAGAGCCTTTGACAGGCGAGGACCAACTTTAGTCAGGATAGGTGTACCATATGTTCCCCTTCAAAATGGCCAATTGTTGGCGCCCTTCGAGCTCAATATTTGGGAAGAGGCCCAGGGCCTCTGCCTATAAATAGGACTAGCCACCATAGTAGGGGCATTCTGAGCTCAATCCGATCTAGAGAGAGCAAGAGAGAAGGCGACTGAACTCCTCCAACGGTTCAACGCCGCGGCCAAGAACAGACCCTCGCGAGGCTGTTTCTTCTTTGTATGGCTCATCACCATCAGCCCAAGAGGCAATCCACCACACCACAAACTAGAGTAGGGTATTACACCACAATGGTGGCCCGAACTAGTATAAACTCTGTGTCTCTTGTGTTGTTCCTTCCATAGCTTAGATCTTAGCAAGGCGACAGGCCGCAGGTAGGTAGAAGGCGAGATTCCGCGCGCACCCCAGTGTTCGAACCTCAAGGATCTGCCGGAACCCGAAATCCGACAGCGAGCATGCCGGAGTAGCCACCCCCGGCGTTGTCGCCGTGCCGCCCGACTCCCCCTTTCAAACTCAGGAGAGGTTTCAAGATGGGGCCCGGGGGACGACCCAAACCCTTTTTCCTAACATAACCAGTAGAAGCATAAGACAGGAGAGAAGGAATGCGAGGACGGGTAACTCCGCTCTCCTCCACCCTTCCTTTTATAGGCGGGCCAGGGAGGGGAGCCGCTCCCTCAACGGGCGACCATCGTCCTCCTCCGCCAATTCACGACGACCGGGCCCTTGCCTTATTGCTCTCCCGCGCCACACGCCTCCTTTACCTATCCCACGCGATGCATGCAACATACGTGGCTAAGGATAAGGGCGTGGTGGGAAGAGTGAATTGGCAGTTTCTACCCCGTGTGTTAAAGTCATTCACGGGCCATTACTGAAGCGGCCCCACCACTATTGGATTCACACGACGCACGGGGAAAATAAATACTGGCCCGAAATCAAGACTAATGAAGAAGAAAAGAAGACCTCAAGAGACCAGCCTCTTCAGCAACCCCGCATGTGCACTTATTAGGACCTACCCCGACGACTCTCGGCAGCGCATTCGGGGCAGGCCCGGGGGCTTCTGTCAGTGCAACAAACCCTGGGTCTGTTGCCCTTACTGTGCACAGGCACAGGAACAAGATTGAAGCACCAACCCAAGTCAGAGTACAAGAAACCAAGAGATTTGAAGGACCAACAAGCAGACCAGAGGGACCAAGATCAACCCAGAGAAGCAAGATATCATCAAGAAAAGGGCCTCCCTTGTCGGCCAGGCGAGCCCGGCAAGGGGCAAGGCCACCCCCAGAAGCAGACAACCAAGGCATCCAAGCAGGGCCTGCCGGGGCTCGTGAAGGCAAAACCACCTCGCCAACCACTCCACCACGACCCACGTCGTTCATCAGTGCGGTGTCAAGCTGCAAAATGACTAACTGGCAGCCATTCGCCACATGGCAACCTCTCCCTACTGGAGAAACCCTCAGGTAACCCCTGTCTTGCGACATGTCAAGCAAACAGGTGTGGAGCTGGCAAGATAGCCTGGCAAGCCTTGCCGGGCAACCAGTGATGTGACATTGAGCGGTGCATTTAATGCACCTTGTTAGCCTGCAGAGTTAGGTATGATATCCCTGTTGCTATCTTATCAATGCATAATGACTACTTTGCCATTGTTGTAACCCCTTGATCTATAAAAGGAGGCCCGTGGCAACTTGAGAGAGGGTTAGAAGGTTGGATAAATCACACCCCCGTACGCGCATAGTCGCTATCACCCTGAGGCAACCCTTGCCGGGCAAGTGTACTACACTCCACCACCACCTTTCCACCATCAATCCACCAAAGTAGGAGCAGGGTTTTATGCCTCACGGCGGCCCGAACATGGGTAGAAACTGCCAGTGTGATCTCTGTCGTGTTGCCCCACGCTCGTATACTCTTTGTGCAACGCGACTCCCGCCTGCCGAACCAGCAAGGGGCCTCCTGGTCCCATAGGTGGTCGTGGTTTCCCGCGACACTATCTTGTTGTGAATTGAATTTTCCCTTTGAGATTTTGTTTTACCGTATTGAATACTTTTATGGGTTTGAGAGACCTTGATGTATATCTTGCTATGAATACCCGTGGTGGCAATGGGGTATCATATTGATTCACTTGATATGTGTTTTGGCACTCAACTCGCGGATTCCCAAGGTGACATTGGGGTAATCTATGCATAGGGGTTGATACACGTTCTCGTCTTTGTTTCTCCGGTATAAATCAGGGGGCACTCTTTGAGGTTCTTTGTGTTGGATTGAGTATTATGAATCTGGAATTATTTGATGCATATCGTATAATCAACTCACGGATACTCGGGGTGACATTGGAGTATCTAAGTGACATTAGAGTTGGTTGATATGTGTATCATATGGTGTTATTTTAGTACGAACTCCTGGTTAGATCAATCGGAAAGAATAGCTTGGTGTTATTTTAGTACGAACTCTACGATCGATTGATCGAAAAGAATAGCTTTGTGGTGGTTGCATACCCTACAAACAATTTCTTCTTATGTTCTCCGCTAGATAGGAACTCTGGAGTGATTCTTCATCGCACGTTGACGATGGTTATACGATCCAATTATAT
Source organism: Aegilops bicornis (assembly GCA_021605145.1). Lineage (NCBI taxonomy): Eukaryota > Viridiplantae > Streptophyta > Magnoliopsida > Poales > Poaceae > Aegilops > Aegilops bicornis. The sequence continues at coordinate 629,835,763 of CM038675.1, read as the reverse complement.
TAGCATTGTTGAGAGATTGCACTAGCGAAAGTACGACCCTAGGCCTCATTTTCAAGCATTGCAATACCGTTTGTGCTCACTTTTGTTACTTGCTGAAGGAAATATGCTCTAGATGTTGGAAATATGCCCTAGAGGAAATGATAAAATGGTTATTATTATATTTCCTTGTTCGTGATAATTGTCTATGGTTCATGCTATAATTGTATTAATCGAAAACCGTAATACATGTGTGAATACATAGACCACAACATGTCCCTGGTGAGCCTCTAGTTGACTAGCTTGTTGATCAATAGATGGTTGTGGTTTCCTGACCATGGACATTGGATGTCGTTGATAACGAGATCACATCATTAGGAGAATGATGTGATGGACAAGACCCAATCCTAAGCATATCACAAGATCGTGTAGTTCATTTGCTAGAGCTTTTCTAATGTCAAGTATCATTTCCTTAGACCATGAGATTGTGCAACTCCCGGATACCGTAGGGATGTTTTGGGTGTATCAAACATCACAACGTAACTGGGTGACTATAAAGGTGCACTACAGGTATCTCCGAAAGTGTCGGTTGGGTTGCCACGAATCGAGACTGGGATTTGTCACTCCGTATGATGGAGAGGTATCTCTGGGCCCACTAGGTAATGCATCATCATAATGAGCTCAATGTGACTAAGGCGTTAGCCACAGGATTATGTGTTACAGAACGAGTAAAGAGACTTGCTGGTAACGAGATTGAACGATGTATGGGGATACCGACGATCGAATCTCGGGAAGGTAACATACCGATGGACAAAGGGAATTGTATACGGGATTGATTGAATCCCCGACATCATGGTTCATCCGATGAGATCATCGTGGAACATGTGGGAGCCAATATGGGTATCCAGATCCTGCTATTGGTTATTGCCGGGAGAGATGTCTCGGTCATGTCTGCATGGTTCCCGAACCCGTAGGGTCTACACACTTAAGGTTCGGTGACGCTAGAGTTGTAATGAGAATTGAATGTGGTTACCAAAATTTATTTGGAATCTCGGATGAGATCCCAGACGTCATGAGGAGTTCCGGAATGGTCCGGAGGTAAAGATTTATATATGGGAAGTCCTATTTTGGCCACCGGAAAATGTTCGGGATTTTTCGGTATTGTACCGGGAAGGTTCTAGAAGGTTCCGGAGTGGGGCCCACCTGCATGTGGGGACCCACATGAACGTGGTAGTGGGGGCAAGGCCCCACACCCCTAGTCAAGGCGCACCAAGATCCCCCTAAGAAGGAATAAGATCATATCCCGAAGGGATAAGATCAAGATCCCTAAAAAAGGGGGATAACAATCGGTGGGGAAGGGAGATGATGGGGTTTCTTTCCTCCCACCTTTGCCAACGCCCCAATGGACTTGGAGGGCAAGAAACAAGCCCCTCCACCACTATATATAGTGGGGAGGTGCATGTGAGCTGCACCCTTGCCCCTGGCGCAGCCCTTTCCCCTCCTACACCTCCTCCTCCTCCGTAGTGCTTGGCGAAGCTCTGCCGGAGAACCACGAGCTCCACCACCATGCCGTCGTGTTGCCGGAGTTCTCCCTCAACTTCTCCTCTCCCCTTGCTGGATAAAGATTGAGGAGACATCACCCGGCTGTACGTGTGTTGAACACGGAGGTGCCGTCCGTTCGGCGCTTGGATCGGATCTTCCGCGATTTGAATCGCCGCGAGTACGACTCCATCAACCGTGTTCTTGTAATGCTTCCGCTTAGTGATCTTCAAGGGTATGTAGATGCACTCCCTCTCTCTTGTTTCTAGCATCTCCTAGATTGATCTTGGTGACACGTAGGAAAATTTTGAATTATTACTAAGTTCCCCAACAATGGTATCAGAGCAAGGTTTATGCGTAGATTCTATGCACGAGTAGAACAAAAGTAGTTGTGGGCGATGGTTTGTTCAATTTTCTTACCGTTACTAGTCCTATCTTGATTCGGCGGCATTGTGGGATGAAGCGGCCCAGACCTACCTTACACGTACGCTTACGTGAGACAGGTTCCACCGACCAACATGCACTTGTTGCATAAGGTGACTAACGGGTGTCTGTCTCTCCCACTTTAGTCGGATTGGATTCGATGAAGAGGGTCCTTATGAAGGGTAAATAGCAATTGGCATATCACCGTTGTGGCTTTTGCATAGGTAAGAAACGTTCTTTCTAGAAACCCTTAGCAGCCACGTAAAACATGCAACAACAATTAGAGGACGTCTAACTTGTTTTTGCAGGGTATGCTATGTGATGTGATATGGCCGAAAGGGTGTGACGAATTATATATGTGATGTATGAGATTGATCATGTTCTTTTAATAGGAATAACGACTTGCATGTCGATGAGTATGACAACCAGCAGGAGCCATAGGAGTTGTCTTAATTTATTGTATGACCTACGTGTTGAAAACGCCATGTAATTACTTTACTTTATTCCTAACCGTTAGCCATAGTAGTAGAAGTAATAGCTGGCGAGACAACTTAATGAAGACAATGATGGAGAGCATGGTGTCATGCCGGTGACAATGGTGATCATGCCGTGCCTCAAAGATGGAGATCAAAGACGCAAGATGATATTGGCCATATCATGTCACTTTTATGATTTGCATGTGGTGTTTGTCATGTTTACATCTTATTTGCTTAGAACGACGGTAGCATAAATAAGATGATCCCTCACTAAAATTTCAAGAAATGTGTTCCACCTAACTGTGCACCGTTGTGAAGGTTCGTTGTTTCAAAGCACCACGTGATGATCGGGTGTGATAGATTCTAACATTCACATACAACGGGTGTAAGCCAGATTTACACATGCGAAACACTTAGGTTGACTTGACGAGCCTAGCATGTACAGACATGGCCTCGGAACACGAGAGACCGAAAGGTCGAACATGAGTCGTATAGTAGATGCGATCAACATGGAGATGTTCACCGTTGATGACTAGTCCGTCTCACGTGATGATCGGACATGGCCTAGTCGATTCGGATCATGTCTCACTTAGATGACTAGAGGGATGCCCATCTGAGTGGGAGTTCTTAGGTAATATGATTAATTGAACTCTCTATCATGAACATAGTCTAAATTGTCTTTGCAAATTATGTTGTAGATTAATAGCTCACGCTTTAGCTCCATGTTTTAATACGTTCCTAGAGAAAGACTAAGTTGAAAGATATTGTAAGAAATTGTCCGGACTAGGGCCGTAGTCTGAGGATTGTCCTCACTGCTACGTAGAAGGCTTCTGTCCTTGATGCATCATTCGGTGTGCCAACCCCTCTAGTGTCGTCTGTGGATGTTGTGAACATCTGGCAAACACGTTCTGATGATTACTTGATAGTTTAGTGCGCCATGCTTTACGGCTTAGCATCGGGGCTCCAAAGGCGTTTTGAACGCCATGGAACATATGAAATGTTACAAGAGCTGAAATTGGTATTTCAGGCTCATGCCTGTGTTGAGAGGTTAAGACCTCTGACAAGAACTTTGCCTACAAGATGGAGGAGAATAGCTCAGCCAGTGAGCATGTGCTAAGAATGTATGGGTGCTTCAATCGCTTGAATCAAATGGGAGTTAATCTTCCAGAGAAGGAAGTGATTGACAGAGTTCTCCATTCACTATCACCAAGCTACTAGAGCTTCGTGATGAACTATAACATACAAGGGAAGATGATCCCGAAGCTGTTCGTTGAGCTTAAGGCCATGAAGGTAGAAATCAAGAAGGAGCATCAAGTGTTGATGGTTAACAAGACCACTGGTTTTAAGAAGGCAAGGGCAAGAAGGGAAACTTCATGAATGGCAAGCCAGTTGCCGCTCCAGTGAAACCCAATAACTCAAACCCGAGACGAAATGCTTCTATTAGGGGAATGGTCACTGGTAGCGGAACTGCCTCAAATAGTTGGTAGATAAGAAGGCTGGCAACTTCAACAATATTTGATATATGTGTTATTGATGTGTACCTTACTAGTACTCCTAGTAGCACCTGGGTATTAGATATCGGTTCAGGTGCTAAGATTGGTAACTCGAAACAAAATCTACAGAATAAACGGAGACTAGCTAAGGGTGTTGGAAGTGTTTCCAAGGTTGATGTGATCACCATCGCACGCTCCCTCTACTTTTGGGATTAGTGTTGAACCTAGATAAATGTTGTTTGCATTGGTGTTTGCGTTGAGCATGAACATGATTAGATCATGTTTATTGCATTTATTTAAGTCAGATAATAATGGTTATTCTGTTTACATGAATAATACCGTCTATGGTCATGCACCCAATGTTAATGGTTTATTGAATCTCGGTCATAGTGATACACATGTTCATAACATTGATGCCAAAAGCTGTAGAGTTGATAATGATAGTACCACTTTCTTGTGGCACTGCTGCTTAGGTCATATTGCATTGGTGTGAAGCACATGAAGAACTTCCATGCCGATGGACTTTTGAAGTCACTTGATTTTGAATCACTTGACACATGCGAACCATGCCTCATTGGGAAGATGACTAAAACCCCGTTTTTTTGGAACAATGGAACAAGCAAGTGACTCGTTCGAAATCATACATGCTGATGTGTGCGGTCCGATGAGTGTTGACGCGTGTGGTGGATATCGTTATTTTCTCACCTTCACCGATGAATTGAGTAGATATGGGTATGTTTACTTAATGAAGCATAAGTATGAAACGTTCGAAAAGTTCAAGCAATTTCAGAGTGAAGTTGAGAATCATCGTAACAAGAAGATCAAGTTCCTACGATATGATCAAGGGGAGAGTATCTGAGTTATGAGTTTGGCAATCACTTAAGACAAGGTGGAATCGTTTCACAGGTGATGCCGCCTGGAACACCATAGCACAATGGTGTCCGAATGTCGTAATCGCACTCTATTGGATATGGCGCGATCTATGATGTCTCTTACCGATCTACCGCTATCGTTTTGGGGTTATGCATTAGAGACAACTACATTCACTTTAATAGGGCACCAACTAAGTCCGTGGAGATGACACTGTATGAACTATGGTTTGGCAAGAATCCTAAGTTATCGTTTCTTAAGGTTTGGGGCTGCGATGCTTATGTAGAAAGGCTTCAGCCAGAAAAGCTCGAACCCAAAGCGGACAGTTGTGTCTTCATAGAATACCCAAAGAAGACGACCGGGTATACCTTCTATCTCAGATCTGAGGGAAAAGTGTTTGTCGCTAGGAACAGGTCCTTTCACGAGAAAGAGTTTCTCTCAAAAGAATTGTGTGGGAGGAAGATTGAACTTGATGAGGTTGTTGAATCTTTACTTCAACCAGAGTGTAGTGCAGCACAGAAAGATGTTTCTGTGGCACCAACGTTAGTTAAAGAGAAAGCTAATGATGATGATCATGAAGCTTCAGATCGAGTTACTATCGAACCTCGTAGGTCGACAAGGGTGTGTACAACTTCTGAGTGGTAACCCTGTCTTAAAGGTCATGTTGTTGGACAATGCTGAACCTACGAGCTATGGAGAAGCGATGGTGGGACCGGATTCCAACAAATGGCTAGGAGACATGAAATCCGAGATAGGATCCATGTATGAGAACAAAGTATGGACTTTGGTGGACTTGCCCGATGATTGGTAAGCCATTGAGAATAAATGGATCTTTAAGAAGACGACAGATGCTGATGGTAATGTCACCATTTATGAAGCTCGACTTGTCTCAAAGAAGTTTCCAACAAGTTCAAGGAGTTGACTGTGATGAGACTCTCTTAATCATAGTGATGCTAAAGTCTGTTAGAGTTATGTTAGCAGTTGCTGCATTTTCATTTAAGAAATCTGGCAGATGGATGTCAAAACAAAGTTTCCTTGACGGTTTCCGTGAGGAAAGGCTGTATGTGATACAAACAGAAGGTTTTGTTGATCCTAAGGATGCTAAAAGGTATGCAAGCTCCAGCGATCCTTCTATGGACTGGAGAAAGCATCTCGGAGTTGGAACATATGCTTTGATGAGGTGACCAAAGCTTTTGGGTTTATACAAAGTTTGCAAGAAACTTGTATTTACAAGAAAGTGAGTGGGAGCACTACAACATTTTCGATAAGTATATGTGGATGATATATTGTTGATCAGAAATGATGTAAACTTTCTGGAAGGCATAAAGGGTTGTTTGAATGGAGTTTTCAAAGGAAGACCTGGGTAAAACTGCTTACATATTGGGTATCAAGATCTATAGAGATAGATCAAGACGCGTGATAAGGCTTTCACAAAGCACATACCTTAACATGATTTTGACGGAATTCAAAGTGGATCAGCCAAAGAAGGAATTCTTGCCTGAGTTGTAAGGTGTGAAGTTAAGACTTGAAGCTCGACCATGGCAGAAGAAAGAGAAAGGACGAAAGTCGTCCCCTATGCCTTAGCCATAGGCCCTATATGATATGCCATGATGTGTACCGCACCTAATATGTGCCTTGCCACGTGTATGGCAAAGGGGGTACAAGAGTGATCCAGGAGTGGATCATTGGACAGCGGTTTATAAATTGTCCTTAGAGGAATAAGAAAATGTTTCTCGGTTATGGAGGTGATAAAAAGGTTCGGCGTAAAGGGTTACGTTGATGCAAGCTTTAACACCTTTTCGGATGACTCTGATTAGCAAACCCGGATACGTATAGTGGAGAGACCATTTGGGATAGATCCAAGTGGAGCGTGGAAGCAGCATCTACAATGTGACATAGAGATTTGCGAAGTACATATGGATGTGAATGTTGCAGACCCGTTGACTAAACCTCTTCCACGAGCAAAACATGATCAGCACCAGAACTCTATGGGTGTTTGATTCATCACAATGTAACTAGATTACTGACTCTAGTGCAAGTGGGAGACTGTTGGAAATATGCCCTAGAGGCAATAATAAAATTGTTATTATTATACTTCCTTGTTCATGATAATTGCCTATTGTTCATGCTATAATTGTATTAACCGGAAACTGCAATACATGTGTGAATACATAGGCCACAACATGTCCCCAGGGAGCCTCTAGTTGACTAGCTCGTTGATCAATAGATGGTTGTGGTTTCCTGACCATGGACATTGGATGTCGTTGATAACGGGATCACATCATTAGGAGAATGATGTGATGGACAAGACCCAATCCTAAGCATAGCACAAGATTGTGTAGTTCGTTTGCTAGAGCTTTTCAAGTGTCAAGTATCATTTCCTTAGACCATGAGATTGTGCAACTCCCGAATACCGTAGGAATGCTTTGGGTGTATCAAACGTCACAACGTAACTGGCGACTATAAAGGTGCACTACATGTATCTCTGAAAGTATCTGTTGGGTTAGCACGAATCGAGACTGGGATTTGTCACTCCGTATGACGGAGAGGTATCTCTGGGCCCACTCAGTAATGCATCATCATAATGAGCTCAGTGTGACTAAGGAGTTAGCCACGGGATCATGTGTTATGGAACGAGTAAAGAGACTTGCTAGTAATGAGATTGAATAAGGTATGGGGATACCGAGACGATCAAATCTCGGGCAAGTAACATACGGATGGACAAAGGGAATTGTATACGGGATTGATCTAATCCCCAACATCGTGGTTCATCAGATGAGATCATCGTGGGAAACATGGGAGCCTATATGGGTATCCAGTTCCCGCTATTTGTTATTGGCCGGAGAGATGTCTCGGTCATGTCTACATGGTTCCCGAACCCGTAGGGTCTACACACTTAACGTTCGGTGACACTAGAGTTGTAGTGGGAATTGAATGTGGTTACCAAAAGTTGTTCGGAGTCTCGGATGAGATCCTGGATGCCACAAGGAGTTCTAGAATGGTCCGGAGGTAAATATATATATTTGGGAAGTCCTATTTTTGCCACCGGAAAATGTTCGGTATTTTTTGGTATTGTACCGGGAAGGTTCTAGAAGGTTCCGAAGTGGGGCCCACCTGCATGGGGGGACCCACATGAACGTGGGTAGTGGGGGAAAGTCCCCACACCCTTGGTCAAGGCGCACCAAGATCCCCCCTTAGAAGGAATAAGATCATATCCCGAAGGGATAAGATCAAGATCCCTAAAAAAGGGGGATAACAATCGGTGGGGAAGGGAAAGGATGAGGTATCTTTCCTTCCACCTTTTCCAATGCCCCAATGGACTTAGAGGGCAAGAAACCAGCCCCCTCCACCCCTATATATAGTGGGGAGGTGCATGGGAGCTGCACCCTTGCCCCTGGCGCGGCCCTTTCCCCTCCTACACCTCCCCTCCTCCATAGTGCTTGGCGCAGCTCTGCCGGAGAACCATGAGCTCCACCACCACGCCATCGTGTTGCCGGAGTTCTCCCTCAACTTCTCCTCTCCCCTTGCTGGATCAAGAAGGAGGAGACATCCACGGGTTGTACCTGTGGTGAACATGGAGGCGCCGTCCGTTCGATGCTTGGATCGGATCTTCCGCGATTTGAATCGCCGCGAGAACGAGTCCATCAACTGCGTTCTTGTAACGATTCTGATTAGCGATCTTCAAGGGTATGAAGATGCACTCCCTCTCTCTCGTTGCTAGCATCTCCTAGATTGATCTTGGTGACACATTGGAAAATTTAGAATTATTACTATGTTCCCCAACACTAGAGGCAATAATAAATTTGTTATTTTAGATAAATGTTTATTATTGAGGCTAGAATTGTATTAACTGGAAACTTGATACATGTGTGATTACATAGACAAAACACTGTGTCCCTAGTAAGCCTCTACTAGAATAGCTCCTTAATCAAAGATGGTTAAGTTTCCTAACCATAGACATGTGTTGTCATTTGATGAACGAGATCACATCATTAGGAGAATGATGTGATGGAAAAGACCCATCCGTTAGCTTAGCATAGTGATCGTTCAGTTTTATTGCTATTGCTTTCTTCATGTCAAATACATATTCCTTTGACTATGAGATTATGCAACTCCCGGATACCGGAGGAATGCCTTTTGTGCTATCAAACGTCACAACGTAACTGGGTGATCATAAAGATGCTCTATAGGTGTCTCTGAAGGTGTTTGTTGGTTGGCATAGATCAAGATTAGGATTTGTCACTCCGAGTATCGGAGAGGTATCTATGGGCCCTCTCAGTAATACACATCATAAGGAGCCTTGCAAGCAAAGTGACTAATGAGTTAGTTCTGGGATGATGTATTGCGGAACGAGTAAAGAGACTTGCCGTTAACGATATTTAACTAGGTATGAAGGTACCTACGATCAAAGATCGGGCAAGTAACATACCAACGACAAAGGGAATAATGTATGTTGTCATAACGGTTCGACCAAAGATCTTCATAGAATATGTAGGAGCCGATATGAGCATCCAGGTTCCGCTATAGGTTATTGACCGGAGAGGTGTCTCGGTCATGTCTACATAGTTCTCGAACCCGTAGGGTCTGCACGCTTAACGTTTGATGACAATTTAGTATTATATGAATTATGTGCTTTGGTGACCGAATTTTATTCGGAGTCCCGGATGAGATCACGGACATGACGAGGAGTCTCGAAATGATCGAGAGGTAAAGATTGATATATAGGATGATAGTATTCGGACAACGGAAGTGTTCCAGATCGTATCGGGTATTTATCGGAGTACTGGGGGTTACCGGAACCCCCCGGGGGGAAGATATGGGCCATCTGGGCCTTAAGAGGGAGGCACACCAGCCCACAAGGGGTGGCGCGCCCACCTTAGGCATGTGGCCGAATTGGAGAAGGAGGAGAAGGGATTCGCCCCCCCCTTCCTTCTCTCCTTCCCCCTTCATTTTCTCTCGGGCTAAAAAAAGGAAGGGGGAGGCCGAATTGGAGGAGGCCCCCAAGTAGGATTCCTCCTACTTGGGGCGCCCCAAGGCTGCTCCCCTCCCCCTCCCACCTATATATACGTGGGGAGGGGATGCCTAGAACACACACCAACAACTGTTAGCCATGTGTAGCGCCCCCTCCACAGATTACACCCTCGGTCATATTCTCACGGTGCTTAGGCGAAGCCCTGCGGGGATCAATTTACCATCACCATCACCACACCGTCATGCTAACGGAACTCATCTACTTCCTCGATGAGGGAGTCCTGGATTATGGGGTCCTCGGGCGTTCGGTCCATGTGACCTGGGCCGGACTAATGGGCCGTGAAGATACAAGATGGAAGGTCTTCCCCCGTGTCCGGATGGGACTCTTCTTTGCGTGGATGGCAAGCTTGGCATTCGGATATGTATTTTCCTTTCTCTGTAAACCGACTCTGTACAACCCTAGCCCCCTCCGGTGTATATATAAACCAGAGGGTTTAGTCCGCAGAGGCCATGATAATCATACAGGCTAGACATCTAGGGTTTAGCCATTACGATCTCGAGGTAGATCAACTCTTGTAAACCCTATACTCATCAAAGTCAATCAAGAAGGAAGTAGGGTATTACCTGCATTAAGAGGGCCCAACCTGGGTAAACATTGTGTCCCCCGCCTCCAGTTACCTTCGATCCTCAGACACACAGTTCGTGACCCCCTACCCGAGATCTGCCGGTTTTGACACCGACATTGGTGTTTTCACTGAGAGTTCCACTGTGTCGTTGACAGAAGGATCGACGGCTCGTCTAATCATCGACAATAATGCTGTTTCTGGGGAGACCTTCCTCCCCGGTCAACTTTTCATGTTCCGCGGCTTCACTTTGCGCGCCAACTCAGTTGGTCGCCTTGAGCAGATCGGCAGCTACGCCCCCGGTCATTAGGTTAGATTCGGGAGCCTAGATTATGTCGCTGATATCCGAGGAGACTTGATCTTCGAAGGGTTCGCGGTCTCAACCACCGCTCTGGCCTTAGATTCAGAGCAAACTGCTAGGTCCGAAGATGGGAGTTTGGAACCCACCGGACTATCTACAATTATGGAGCTTACTAACGCAGATCCAGATAGGGCTGTGTCATCAGCAAGCCCGGAGTCTAGTCGGACCCCCCTCGTCCCTGAAAGGCTGGAAATGTCCCTGAATTTTAATTCCGGACTCTCAAGGTTTGCGGCAAGCAAGCGCGGCCAGGAGGCTTTTGCCTCACTTGGCACCGAAGACTCTTGTCTCCCCGTCCAATCCTCGCCTTTAAGCAAGGCTCTGGACCTAATGCAATCCCTCGCCATTACAGAGGAATCACCGCCGAACTACGCCCAACCTAGACTAGGGGCTGAGAGGGGGAATTTTACATCCCACCCGCCACCCACTTCATAGCCACTGTCGAGGACTTAAGCGACATGCTGGACTATGCCTCCGAAGACATCGATGGTATGAACGACGCTGCCGGAGACGAGCACGGCAAAAACCCGCCGTTCACCGGACACTGGACGGCCACTTCCACATATGACGTGTACATCGTGGACTCACCCAAAGAGGATGACGGTGATGGTGCGAATGATCCAGTCGAGGACAAGCCTTCTGAGGCACCACCAAAGCGTCGATGTCAGCGGCGCCGCTCGAAATTGCATCGCGAAAAAGGCAGCAATACTGGCACCGGAGACAGTAACACTTCAGAGAATGCAGAAGATCAAGAAAACCCCGTCGAACCAACATCCGAACAAGATGATTGGGAGGAGGGGCAAGTTAACCCCGATGAACCAATCATGAACGAGGACTCGGAAGATAGTAACTATCTACCACTCTCCGAGGATGACGTGAGCCTCGGCGACGAAGACTTCATCATGCCAGAGGAACCCCTCAAACAAGAATGCTTTAAGCGCCAGCTAATCGCAACTGCGAGAAGCCTAAAAAAGAAGCAGCAACAGCTCCAAGCCGAACAGGATACGCTCAGCGACAGATGGAACAAAGTCCTGGCAGCCGAAGAATATGGCCTCGAACACCCAACAAAGAGCTACCCGAAGTGCACGCTGCTACCCCAATTCGACGATGATGCCCTGGAGCCTATACCGCCAACATGTAATGCTATGGACGAACCTGGCCGAGCACCACGTGGCCAGGACAGAGCGGACACTCAGGCCGAACACCAACCCGCACCACCTCGCCGTAGAGGCAGAGAAACAGCGGCTCCAGGATACACCTACGACCTACGACAGGACCTGGAGAATAGAGCCGGTCGACCAGATCAATCTACGGATCACGGGGGCGTGCCCCAGCGTGAGAAGACGACCATCAGGCCTGGCGTGCCAAGCACACCCTCACCCAAGCTAAAAACTGCATACGGACTTCATCCGAACTGCGTCGTGACGCTGCCTGATACAGAGACACCGCACACCCCCTATGCTTCACCGATGAGGTAATGGAGCACTAGTTCCCAGAAAGGTTTAAACCCGTGAACATTGAATCATTCAGCGGAACGACTGATCCCGCAGTCTAGATCAAAGACTCTCTTGTCCATATACACATGGCTCGCGGTGACGATCTCCATGCCATCAACTACCTCCCCCTGAAACTCAAGGGACCAGCACGGCACTGGCTAAACAGCCTCCCAGAAAACTCTATTGGTAGCTGGGAAGATTTTGAAGATGCCTTTAGAGACAACTTCCAAGGCACTTATGTCCGGCCCCCAGATGCCGATGACCTTAGTCACATAGTCCAATAGCCCAGAGAGTCAGCTCGGAAGCTCTGGACCAGGTTATTAATTAAAAAGAACCAAATTGTCGATTGTCCGGATGCCGAAGCCCTTGCGGCCTTCAAGCATAGCGTCCGGGACGAATGGCTCGCCCGACACCTCGACCAAGAAAAACCGAAGTCCATGGCAGCCCTTACCGCACTCATGACCCGATTTTGCTCGGGAGAAGATAGCTGGCTAGCTCGTAGAAGCAATAGCACCAGTGACCCTGGCACCTCCGAAGTCAGAGACGGCAACGGTAGGCCACGACGCAACAAAAACAAGTGTTGAAAAAAATGACGATACCGAAGATACGACGGTCAACGCCGGATTCAGTGGCTCTAACTCCGGTCAGGGGAAAAAGCCATTCAAAGTAAACAAAGATGGTCCATCCATCTTGGACAGAATACTCGACCGGCCTTGCCAGATTCATTGCACCCCTGACAAGCCTGCCAATCACTCCAACCGAAACTGTTGGGTCTTTAAACTGGCCGGTAAGATAAACACCGGCAACAAGGGAAAAGGGGCGCCAAGCGAGGACGATGAAGAGACTCGACTACCGAACACAGGGTGACAGAAAAATATCCCCCCGAGGTAAAAACGGTGAATATGTGCTACCTCTTGAGCACTGCGTTGGTTTTCCATTGAAGAGGAAAGGGAGATGCAGCAAAGTAGCGTAAGTATTTCCCTTAGTTTTTGAGAACCAAGGTATCAATCCAGTAGGAGGCCACGCACGAGTCCCTCGCACCTATACAAACAAATAAATCCTCGCAACCAATGCAATAAAGGGGTTGTCAATCCCTTCACGGTCACTTACGAGAGTGAGATCTGATAGATATGATAAGATAATATTTTTGGTATTTTTATGATGAAGATGCAAAGTAAAGAAAGAAAAATAAAGACGACGCTAGAAATAACATGTTGACGGGAGATTAATATGATGGAAAATAGACCCAGGGGCCATAGGGTTCACTAGTGGCTTCTCTCAAGAGCATAAGTAGTACAGTGGGTGAACAAATTACTGTTGAGCAATTGACAGAATTGAGCATAGTTATCAGAATATCTAGGTATGATCATGTATATAGGCATCACGTGCAAGACAAGTAGACCGACTCCTGCATGCATCTACTACTATTACTCCACACATTGACCGCTATCCAGCATGCATCTTGAGTATTAAGTTCATAAGAACAGAGTAACGCTTTAAGTAAGATGACATGATTTAGAGGGATAACCTCATGCAATATGATATAAACTCCATCTTGTTATCCTCGATGGCAACAATACAATACGTGCCTTGCTGCCCCTCATCACTTTGGGAAAGGACACCACAAGATTGAACCCAAAGCTAAGCACTTCTCCCATTGCAAGAAAGATCAATCTAGTAGGCCAAACCAAACTGATATTTCGAAGAGACTTGCAAAGATAACCAATCATACATAAAAGAATTCAGAGAAGATTCAAATATTCTTCATAGATAAACTTGGTCATAAACCCACAATTCATCGGTCTCAACAAACACACCGCAAAAAAGAGATTACATCGAATAGATATCCACAAGAGAGGGGGAGAACATTGTATTGAGATCCAATAAGAGAGAAGAAGCCATCTAGCTAATAACTATGGACCCAAAGGTCTGAGGTAAGCTACTCACACATCATCGGAGAGGCTATGGTGTTGATGTAGAAGCCCTCCGTGATCGATGCCCCCTCCGGCGGCGCTCCGGAAATGGCCCCAAGATGGGATCTCACGGGTACAGAAGGTTGCGGCGGTGGAATTAGGTTTTTGGCTCCATATCTGGTAGTTTGGGGGTACATAAGTATATACAGGAGGAAGAAGTACATCGGTGGAGCAACATGGGGCCCACAAGGGTGGAGGGCGCACCCAGGGGGTAGGCGCACCCCCTACCTCTTGCCCTCCTGGTTGATGTCTTGACGTAGGGTCCAAGTCCTCTGGATCACGTTCGTTCCGAGAATCACGTTCCTGAATGTTTCATTCCGTTTGGACTCCGTTTGATATATTCTTTTTCTGCGAAACTCTGAAATAGGCATAAAACAGCAATTCTGGGTTGGGCCTCCGGTTAATAGGTTAGTCCCAAAAATAATATAAAAGTGTATAATAAAGCCCATTAATGTCCAAAACAAAATATAATGTAGCATGGAACAATCAAAAATTATAGATACGTTGGAGACATATCAAGCATCCCCAAGCTTAATTCCTGCACATCCTCGAGTAGGTAAATTATAAAAACAAAATTTTTGATGTGGAATGCTACTTGGGATGATTTCAATGTAATTCTCTTAATTGTGGTATGAATATTCAGATCCGAAAGATTCAAGACAAAAGTTTAATATTGACATAAAAATAATAATACTTCAACCATACTAACTAAGCAATTATGTCTTCTCAAAATAACATGGCGAAAGAAAGTTATCCCTACAAAATCATATAGTCTGGCTATGCTCTATCTTCACCACACAAAGTATTTAAATCATGCATAACCCCGATGACAAGCCAATCAATTGTTTCATACTTTTGATGTTCTCAAACTTTTTCAATCTTCACGTAATACATGAGAGTGAGCCATGGACATAGCACTATATGTGGAATAGAATGGTGGTTGTGGAGAAGACAAAAAGGAGAAGATAGTCTCACATCAACTAGGCGTATCAACAGGCTATGGAGATGCCCATTAATAGATATCAATGTGAGTGAGTAGGGATTGCCATGCAACGGAGGCACTAGAGCTATAAGTATATGAAAGATCAACAAAAGGAACTAAGTGGGTGTGCATCCAACTCGCTTGCTCATGAAGACCTAGGGCATTTTGAGGAAGCCCATCATTGGAATATACAAGCCAAGTTCTATAATGAAAATTTCCCACTAGTATATGAAAGTGATATCATAGGAGACTCTCTATCATGAAGATCATGGTGCTATTTGGAAGCACAAGTGTGGTAAAAGGATAGTAACATTGTCCCTTCTCTCTTTTTCTCTCATCATTTTTTTCTCTTTTTTTGGGACTTTTCTCTTTTTTTATGGCCTCCTTTTTTTTAGTCCGGAGTCTCATCCCGACTTGTGGGGGAATCATAGTCTCCATCATCTTTCCTCACTTGGGACAATGCTCTAAAAAATGATCATCATCACACTTTTATTTACTTACAAATCAATACTTAGAACAAGATATGACTCTATGTGAATGCCTCCAGCGGTGTACTGGGATATGCAATGAATCAAGAGTGACATGTATGAAAGAATTATGAACGGTGGCTTTGCCACAAATACGATGTCAACTACATGATCATGCGAAGCAATATGACAATGATGGAGCGTGTAATAGTAAATGGAACGGTGGAAAGTTGCGTGGCAATATATCTCGGAATGGCTATGGAAATGCCATGAGAGGTAGGTATGGTGGCTGTTTTGAGGAAGGTATATGGTGGGTGTATGATACCGGCGAAAAGTGCGCGGTATTAGAGAGGCTAGCAATGGTGGAAGGAAGGACGAAAAGTGCGTATAATCCATGGAATCAACATTAGTGATAAAGAACTCATATACTTATTGCAAAAATCTACAAGTTATAGAAGCAAAGTATTATGCGCATTCTCCTAGGGGGATAGATTGGTAGGAAAAGACCATCGCTCGTCCCTAACCGCCACTTATAAGGAAGACAAATCAATAAATAAATCATGCTCCGACTTCATCACATAACGGTTCACCATATGTGCATGCTATGGGAATCACAAACTTTAACACAAGTATTTCTCAAATTCACAACTACTCAACTAGCATGACTCTAATATCATCATCTCCATATCTCAAAACAATTATCAAGCATCTAACTTCTCATAGTATTCAACACACTCATAAGATTTCTTTTTACTAATCTTGAATGCCTACCATAATTAAAGCAAATTACCATGCTGTTTTTTAGGACTCTCAAAATAATCTAAGTGAATCATGAGAGAACAATAGTTTCTATGAAACAAAACCACCACCGTGCTCTAAAATATATAAGTGAAGCACTAGAGCAAAAACTATATAACTCAAAAGATATAAGTGAAGCACATAGAGTATTCTAACAATTTACGAATCATGTGTGTCTCTCTCAAAAGGTGTGTACAACAAGGATGATTTTGCAAAACTAACAAACAAAGACTCAAATAATACAAGACGCTCCAAGCAAAACACATATCATTTGGTGAATAAAAATATAGCTCCAAGTAAAGTTACCGATGGAAGTAGACGAAAGAGGGGATGCCTTCCGGGGATCCCCAAGCTTTGGCTTTTTGGTATCCTTAGATTATATTGGGGTTCCATGGGCATCCCCAAGCTTAGGCTCTTGCCACTCATTGTTCCATAATCCATCAAATCTTTTACCCAAAACTTGAAAACTTCACAACACAAAACTTAACAGAAAATCTCGTGAGCTCCGTTAGCGAAAGAAAACAAAACACCACTTCAAGGTACTGTAATGAACTCATTCTTTATTTATAGTGGTGTTAAACCTACTGTATTCCAAGTTCTCTATGGTTTATAAACTACTTTACTAGCCATAGATTCATCAAAATAAGCAAAAAACACACGAAAAACAGAATCTGTCAAAAACAGAACAGTCTTTAGTAATCAGTAACTAACTCAAACTTCTGGAACTCTAAAAATTCAGCTAAAATAGGAAGACCTAGACAATTTGTTTATTGATCATCAGCAATTTGAATCAATATTTTATCACGTTCTGGTGATTTTTAACAATTATTTTCATGAACATAAAGTTTCTGCAATTTTCAGCAAGATCAACTAACTATCATCCAAGAAGATCCTATAGGTTAAACTTGGCACAAACACTAATTAAAACATAAAAACAAATCTAACCAGAGGCTAGATCAAATATTTATTCCTAAACAGAAGCAAAAAGCAAAAAAAACTAAAAAAAATTTGGGTTGCCTCCCAACAAGCGTTGTCGTTTAACGCCCCTAGCTAGGCATAATAGCAAGGATAGATCTAGGTATTGCCATCTTTGATAGGCAATCCATAAGTGGCTCTCATGATAGATTCATATGGTAATTTTATTTTCTTTCTAGGAAAGTGTTCCATGCCTTTCCTTAACGGAAATTGGAATCTAATATTTCCTTCCTTCATATCAATAATTGCACCAATCGTTCTAAGGAAAGGTCTACCAAGAATAATAGGACATGAAGGATTGCAATCCATATCAAGAACAATAAAATCTACGGGCACATAATTCCTATTTGCAATAATAAGAACATCATTAATTATTCCCATAGGTTTCTTAATGTTGGAATCCGCAAGGTGCAAGTTTAAAGAGCAATCATCAAAATCACGGAAACCTAGCAAATCACACAAAGTTTTTGGGATCGTGGAAACACTAGCACCCAAATCACATAAAGCATAGCACTCATGATATTTAATTTTAATTTTAATAGTAGGTTCCCACTCATCACAAAGTTTTCTAGGGATAGAAACTTCCAACTCAAGTTTTTCTTCATAAGATTGCATCAAAGCATCAACGATATGTTTAGTAAAAGCTTTATGTTGGCTATAAGCATGTGGAGAATTTAGCACGGATTGCAACAAGGAAATACATTCTATAAAAAAGCAATTACCATAATTAAATTCCTTGAAATCCAAAATAGTGGGTTCATTAATATCTAGAGTTTTGATCTCTTCAATCCCACTTTCATCAATTTTTGCATCAAGATCTAAAGACTCCGAATTTTTGGAACGCCTTCTAGGTAAAGGTGGATCATATTCAGTCCCATCATTATCAATATTCATATTGCAAAACAAAGATTTAATAGGGGACACATCAATAACTTTTAGATCTTCATCTTTATTTTCATTGAAATTAGAAGAACATGCTTTCACAAAGCAATATTTCTTAGCACGCATCAATGGAAATTCTCATGGCTTTGAGAGACTCATTGATATCAGGCTTAGGTGGAATAGATCTAAGTTTCAAAGAATCCACATCAAGAGAAATTCTATCAACGTTCCTAGCCAATTCATCAATTTTAAGCAATTTTTCTTCAAGCAAAGCATTGAAATTCTTTTGTGAATTCATAAATTCTTTAACACTAGTCTCAAATTCAGAAGGCATCTTATTAAAATTTCCATAAGAATTGTTGTAGGAATTACCATAATTATTGGAGGAGTTAATAGGGTATGGCCTAGGATTAAAGTTTCCTCTATACAGCGTTGTTACCAAAATTATTCCTACCAACAAAATTCACATCCATAGATTCATTATTATTCTCAATCAAAGTAGACAAAGGCATGTCATTAGGATCAGAAGAAACATTTTTACTAGCAAATAATTTCATAAGTTCATCCATCTTTCCACTCAAAACATTAATTTATTCTACCGCATGCACTTTTTTATTAGTAGATCTTTCAGTGTGCCATTGAGAATAATTAACCATAATATTATCTAGGATTTTAGTAGCTTCTCATAAAGTGATTTCCATAAAAGTGCCTCCCGCGGCCGAATCTAAAAGATTTCTAGAAGCAAAATTCAATCTGGCACAAAATTTTTGTATGATCATCCACAAATTCAAACCATGTGTAGGACAATTACGTATCATTAATTTCATCCTCCCCCAAGCTTGTGCAACATGTTCATGATCAAGTTGCTTAAAATTCATAATATCGTTTCTAAGAGAGATGATCTTAGCGGGAGGAAAATACTTAGAGATAAAAGCATCTTTGCAGTTATTCCAAGAATTAATACTATTTTTAGGCAAAGATGAAAATCAAGCTTTAGCACTATCTCTAAGCGAAAAGGGAAATAGCTTCAATTTAACAAAATCATTATCCACATCTTTCTTCTTTTGCATATCACACAAATCAATGAAGCTATTTAGATGGGTAGTGGCATCTTCACAAGGAAGGCCGGCGAATTGATCTTTCATGACAAGATTCAACAAAGCAGCAATGATTTCACAAGATTCAGTATCGCTAAGAGGAGCAACCGGAGTGCTTAGAAAATCATTATTGTTGGTATTGTTAGAGTCACACAATTTAGTATTATCTTGAGCCATCGTGACAAGCAAGCAATCCAACACACGAGCAAACAAGAAGCAAGCGAGAAAAAAGCGAACGGAAAAGAGAGGGCGAATAAAACGGCAAGGGTGAAGTGGGGGAGAGGAAAACGAGAGGCAGATGGCAAATAATGTAATGAGGGAGATAAGGGTTTGTGATGGGTACTTGGTATGTTGACTTTTGCATAGACTCCCCGACAACGGCACCAGAAATGGCTAGTTGTCGGGAGTCCAAATCTTGACTTGACCTTGCGTAAGCCTCCCTGGCAACGGCGCCAGAAATCCTTCTTGCTACCTCTTGAGCACTGCGTTGGTTTTCCCTTGAAGAGGAAAGGGTGATGCAGCAAAGTAGCGTAAGTATTTCCCTCAGTTTTTGAGAACCAAGGTATCAATCCCGTAGGAGGCCACGCACGAGTCCCTCGCACCTACACAAACAAATAAATCCTCGCAACCAACACAATAAAGGGGTTGTCAAACCATTCATGGTCACTTACGAGAGTGAGATTTGATAGATATGGTAAGATAATATTTTTGGTATTTTAATGATAAAGATGCAAAGTAAAGAAAGCAAAATAAAGATGACGCTAGAAATAACTTGTTGACGGGAGGTTAATATGATGGAAAATAGACCCGGGGGCCATAGGTTTCACTAGTGGCTTCTCTCAAGAGCATAAGTATTACGGTGGGTGAAAAAATTACTGTTGAGCAATTGACAGAATTGAGCATAGTTATCAGAATATCTAGGTATGATCATGTATATAGGCATCACGTCCGAGACAAGTAGACCGACTCCTGCCTGCATCTACTACTATTACTCCGCACATCGACCGCTATCCAGCATGCATCTAGAGTATTAAGTTCATAAGAACAGAGTAACGCTTTAAGTAAGATGACATGATGTAGAGGGATAAACTCATGCAATATGATACAAACCCCATCTTGTTATCCTCGATGGCAACAACACAATACATGCCTTGCTGCCCCTACTGTCACTTGGAAAGGACACCGCAAGATTAAACCCAAAGCTAAGCACTTCTCCCATTGCAAGAAAGATCAATCTAGTAGGCCAAACCGAACTGATAATTCGAAGAGACTTGCAAAGATAACCAATCATACATAAAAGAATTCAGAGAAGATACAAATATTGTTCATAGATAAACTTGATCATAAACCCACAATTCATCGGTCTCAACAAACACACCGCAAAAGAAGATTACATCGAATAGATCTCCACAAGAGAGGGGGAGAACATTGTATTGAGATCCAAGAAGAGAGAAGAAGCCATCTAGCTAATAACTATGGACCCGAAGGTCTGAGGTAAGCTACTCACACATCATCGAAGAGGCTATGGTGTTGATGTAGAAGCCCTCCATGATCGATGCCCCCTCCGGAGACTCAGAAAAGGCCCCAAGATGGGATCTCATGGAGTGCGAGAAGGTTGCGACGGTGGAATTAGGTTTTTGGCTCCGTATCTGGTAGTTTGGGGGTACGTAGGTATATATAGGAGGAAGAAGTACGTCCGTGGAGCAACGTGGGGCCCACGAGGGTGGAGGGCGCTTCCAGGGGGGTAGGCGCACCCCCTACCTCGTGCCCTCCTTGTTGATGTCTTGACGTAGGGTCCATGTCCTCTGGATCACGTTCGTTCCGAAAATCACGTTCCTTCCGTTTGGACTCCGTTTGATATTCTTTTTCTGCGTAACTCTGAAATAGCCATAAAACAGCAATTCTGGGCTGGGCCTCCGGTTAATAGGTTAGTCCCAAAAATAATATGAAAGTGTATAATAAAGCCCATTAATGTACAAAACAGAATATAATATAGCATGGAACAATAAAAAATTATAGATACGTTGGAGACGTATCAATATGGTATATGTCACACACATCCCTAAGTGGGAGCGCAAGCGCGTATTAAGGGACGTCTACGCCGTAGAGCCGATCGCCCCAAAATTCAACCCATGGTCGGCTTGTCCGATCACCTTCGATCGAAAGGACCACCCAACCAGTATACGTCACGGAGGTTCGGCAACTTTGGTCCTCGATCGAATCATCGACGGATTCCACCTCACGCGAGTCCTTATGGACGGCGGCAGCAGTCTCAACCTGCTTTATCAGGACACTGTCCGCAAAATGGATATTGATCCGTCAAGAATCAGGCCCACTAAAACCACCTTTAAAGGTGTAATCCCCGGTGTAGAAGCCCATTGCACGGGCTCCATAATATTGGAAGTGGTCTTCAGCTCCCCAGACAACTTTCGAAGCGAAGACCTGATCTTCTATATCGCCCCCTTTCGCAGTGGCTATCACACACTGCTCGGACGGACCGCTTTCGCCCGCTTCAATGCGGTCCCACACTATGCTTATCTAAAACTCAAGATGCCCGAACCATGTGGCGTCATAACAGTCAATGGAAACATGGAGCGCTCGCTCCGTACTGAAGAGTACACCGCGACCCTCGCAGCCGAGGTATAGAGCGGCCCTATCAAGCCGCACACTTCATCGGCCATCAAGCCGACGGACGATGTTAAACGAGTCTGGTCCGTTCTGCATAATGACAGCTCGGTAACTCCAGAGCTAGACTAGCAGTTTCGCCTCCGTCGATCGCCACACACATCCGCGAAGTCTGTATCACGTGCGCATAATTATG